>JAWWEW010000112.1:62238732-62405448 GCA_035583185.1 Anabacerthia variegaticeps
CACCACCTTTCAGACTTTCTAACCTTGATGCTCTGAAAGACATCAAATATAACCACATTGGACTCGTGATACATGGAGAAGATTGGCAGTTCCAAAGGGATTTCATAGGTTTGTGGAATAATAGAATGCTCAGAAGGTGGAATAGACCCCAAAGATAATCTTGTTCCAACACCCCCTGCCATGGACAGGGATCACCTCCCACTAGAGCAGGTTGCTTGAAGCCTTATCCAAACTGGCTTTGAACACTGCCAGGGTTGGGGTACCCACAACCCTCCTTAGGCAATCTTTTACCAGTGCCTCACCACCCTCACAGTAAAAAATTGCTTCCTAATACCTAACCTAAATCTTCCCTCTTTCAATTTGTACCCATTACTCCCTGTCCTATCACTAAACTCCCAATGAAGTGTCACTTTTCAGCTTTCCTGTAGGCCCCCTTTGGATACTGAATGCTGCTATGAGATCTCCACATAACCTTCTCTCCTTCAGGTGTAAAAGCCCAAATCTTCTCTGCCTGTCTTCATAGGGAAAGTGCTCCAGTCTTCTTATCAACTTCGGGGCATTCCTCTGGACTTGCTCCAACAGTTATTTCCACATCCTTCCTGTTGGGGACACACAGTACTCCAGGTGGGGTCTCACGAAAGCAAAGTAGAGAGCAAGAATCACCTCCTTTGACCTGTTGTGCTTCTTTTGATGTAGCCCAGGTTTGGGTTGGCTTTCTGGGCTGTGAGTGCATGCTGTTGGCTTGTGTTGAGATTTCATCATCCATCCCTCCCAAGTCTCCATCTGCAGGGTTGCTCTCAGTCACTTCTCTGCATAACCTGTAGGTGTGTCTGGGATTGCTGGGACCCAGGCATAGAACTTTTCACTTTGCTTTATTGAACTTCATGAGGTTTGCATCAGCACACCTCTCAAGCCTCTCCAGGTCCCTCTGGCAACTTCTTTCCCTCAGTGGGTTGACTGCACCATGCAACTAGGTGTCGACTTTATTCCCCGTCTTAAAACTAGACCTGAAACTGGCTATGTTGTCTTGTTGCTGACTACAGGGGGATTTGGGTGGCCAACTCAGATATTAGGCTGGATGTCTCATAGTTAGTTTGCTATAGTTAGACTCATTTCAGTGTCAAATAATTCAAGGCTGCTTTCTTAGTCAGCTTGCAAAAGCATCTATGTCGGGTAAGAAACACATTGCCGTGTGTAGAAGTATGTAAAATAAAGGCTCTGGTAAAAACAATCTTCAGTGGTTACTGGAGATTTGTTGCAGAAGTTTGACAAAACCAGCTGATTTTTATCTACTTAAGCTGATACAAATATACTTGAATCTGCTGGTGTTAATTTTATATCAATTGAAGATATATGCCTGAAGTATTCAATACTTTTCTCCTCTTACTGTTTTCCTTTAAGCTCCTGCAGCTTTTCTGTCACCTTCATAGACCACAAAGTAGGGATACTTTTGTTTCTCATTTTCCTTTTGCTTACCTAGCTGTTCCAAGTTGGTGTGTGATCCTCAAAGTGTTCTTGCCAGTAAAGGGACTAGGGGAGTTATGTAACAAAAGGTAGGGATGGAGGGACCATGGCTTTGTCACATCTGCTCATAGACTGGCTAAACTAGTCAGGAAACCTCACACTTGATTTATAAACACTAATTATCTTCTTTTAATCTTACCATTGTAATTAATACACTATTCCAATTGCTTTGTTTATGCCTATCCCTAGGGAAATAATTTATATTTCCATTGTGTTTCTTTATAGCAAACTAAGAACTGCATTTTAAAAATGCATGAAAGCTTAGTAGTCCCTTCATGTTCAATTTGAAATCAGTTGGTGTTAAGTGACTCTCAATAACATTACCTTAAATCTTAGTAACTGTAACATGTTTGTGGCCAAAGCAAAATTGTCTAACCAGCTAGTCTGAACACCAGTGTTTCTTTAGAGCAAATTTAATGAGTGCAGAAGGAAACCTGAGTCTAGCATTGAAACTCAGGTTCACATCTTTGCTATCCTACATGCAAATGTGGATTTCTGATAAGACAAGGAAGATGTATATGTGGGATTCTAGCAAAAAGGAGTTGACTTTTGCTTACTAGGCTCCTACTGGGTATGTTGGCCTCTTTAGGGGATATCAGGAGGCAACTTGTCTACTAATAAAAAATGTTTATGACAAATATCATGATAGACACATAAAGGGCTAACATGGAAAAATGTCAGAAATGTCTTCAACTTCGAAATGAAGACCTGTTTGCATGAGTTTTGCTTTTCCAAAGCAACTTAAACAGAGGACAAAACTATACGACCTGGTTTGAATACCTCACCTTTAGTGTCTCAACCTTCATGTCTTTTAAATAAAGGCCTTTATGAAGTAGGCCACAAATATCTGAAGTTCCAGAAAGTGCTTCTAATAAAAAGCAATTACACAGGGGCTTAGATAGCACTCAATAATTTATAGCTTTCAGATTGTCCTCCTTCCATCCTATTTAAAGTGTCTATTTAACATGGGCTTTGTCCAAGTTCAGAATTGTGGAATAAATATTCTCTCCTCCCTTTTTACTAATGACAATGACCAAACTGTTACCAGTTTCAGTGTTGTAGAGTTTACCCCAAAATTAGTGAAGGTTCTTAACACAGCTCATCATGAGCAACAGATAGAAGAACCCTCTTCCTCCATCAATGTATTGCTAGGGCTAGCTAATTTATGGTGTTTGAGATTTTGTAGGTCACACATGAAGTAAAACCTGTATCTGTGTGCTCAGGACAGGACCCAATATCAACTGCTGTAAATGGGGATCATCCTCCAGGTTTTAGTATGTTACTTTTGAAACAGGTCTTTCTGGCATTTCCGGGGCACTTTCCTACTACTTTAAGATGCTCTGCTTAGACTATTACTCTTTTCCTTCTCCTTTTCCTCCCTCTCTGTTTTCATATTCATTGAACCAAAATGTTCAAAATAAAACTAACAGATGTAGACACTACACAAATGCCAGGGCAGAATGTCAAACACTTTCTGTTTTCACATCGACTTAAAAAGAGTTCTTTCTCCCTCTGTTTCTGTATCTACCAACCACTTCAGAACTGTCATTTTGCTCGACTTTGACAGCCAGTAAGTAAACAACCAGCTTGAACTATAACAGCATGGCCATAGGTAACATAACTTCTGTAATAACTATGATTATCTGAAGCAAAGTACTGGGCAAAAATATCTTTTATTGAACGAGAAGACAAGGTATACTGTGAGGTCTCCAAAAGTCCAAAATTTACAAGTTTTGTCTTGGATCTCTAGGTTCATCCTGAGCAGAAGAGTACAAAAAATGCCTTCAAAAATTTGGACTCTCTTTCAGTCCATGGCAACTGCCTGAGTGGCCATCTTGTCTATTATGTGCTTTTTTATTGGAGTTTTTTAGTTATCCTGAAACATGAATGGCCATTTCTTACTATGACATGAACTTTCCACAAATTAAAGTCATGCCATTCCTTTCTTAACTGACCGGTTGATTATATTTCTCCATATTGTACTATATGTACTCCTGGAAAGAATGAAAAAAAATCAAAGTCACTGCGAATTCAGGGAGCATGTATACAGTCATGGCGTACAGGACAGTATAAAATCTTTATAATAGGCTTGGGAAGTGGTGAATTTTCCTGGAAATGTTAAAAAACCAAGTAAATGTAGCGCTCTGCCATATGGTTTAGTGGGCATGGTAGTATTCGTTCAAAGGCTGGGTTTGATGATCCTGGAGATATTTTCCAACCTTAATGATTCTATGATTCTAAGTAGCACAACACTGACTGACTTTGTAAAAGCACTGGCACCCTACCATCTTGTCCCATTTGGAGGCAAAAGTATTTTCACAGTACGATTCACTTCCTGAACCACAACCAAAGATTACTAATAAAATATTAATGTGACCAATATATATTATGAAGTGAAAGCCCAGTTTGAGGAAAGTTCACCAAGTTCCTTACATCCACCAGCAAGATAAAGAAGGATCTCAGAATTCCCACATACTTTATATTTTTAGTTATTGCAAATGAACAGTGTATCAGAAAAGAAGGAAGACTTCTGGGGTGCAAATTCAGAACTTTCATTTGTAAAATGTAGGAGGTTATTGTCTCCTCTTCCTCTGAAGAGAAGCAGTCCAAACCTAACCAAGGGAAATGAATTGACCTTGGGACCCAAGGATGCTACCCCATGTGAACTATGTAGTAAAAAGAATAGAAGGAAAAAGGAGCTGAGGATAGGGAAGTTTGACCTATGAGAAAGGTCAGAGGAAGTGAGTTTGTTTAGTCTGGAATGGACGAAAATGAGGCATGATAGCAGTTTTCTAATATGTAAACAGTTATAAAAATAATTAATTCTTTGTTCAATACATTCACTAATCCTAGGACAAGAAATAATCAGATTGAGTAAAGGGTGTTTAAGTTATATATTAGGAAGAAGCAATTCTTATTAAAGAAACATCGAAACAGTGGTACAGGCAGCCTAGGGACAGTAGCAGGCTTCCTCCAATGGAGGTTTTTGAAAGCAGGTAAGACAAACCTCCCATTCTGATTGTCTTGGCAAATGTCATTCTACCTCTGAGTAAAAGGAGGGCATAGATAATCCCCTGTGTTAATTTGCAGCTTTATATTTCTGTGATCTAGGAATAATTTCTGGAGACATGTTATGTCTTTAGCAGTAGCCTGCTCTTCCAGACCTGCTAAGCAGCCTTCCACCCCTCTGGAAAACCTGTGGCACCTGTGGTGCTATATCAAAAACACTTTTCTACCTTAGTCACTCCCCAGACCCTTGCTGTGCCTACCAAATGCAGAGAAAGAGTGCTAATAGAAAACCAAGACACTCTATTTCACCCTGGAAGGGTCTGTTACTGTCTTCTCTTCAACCACCTACAAAAGGCTACATACAAAAAAATCCACAGACATAAAATACATGAGAATAGAAGATCAAGCCAGTCAGCCAAAACCTTACAGCTTTAATATAGAAATTTCATGGCTGCACACAAAGCGAGAACAAAGTCGAGTCTTCCAGTTCTCTGTCTTGAAAATCTTCTTAGCAATTACATTCCGCATCTGCTACTCTTGAGGCCTTGATTAGGTTTTTTCAATAGGACAGAAAGATTTCCCTGCTCTTTTTTCCCAACCTTCTGCCTAAACCTGCAGCTTCCATTTTCTAGTGTCTTAACAGTTCTTTGTCTTCTTGCCAAAGTATATCAAGTGTCCTGTAGGAGGAATCGTATGTGTCTCTACTCACTGAACAACTAGAAAAAACTAAATTGGGAGCCAAGAAAATTGTCTATTAAATTCTGAGCGTCAATAGATGGTTCTTCAGAACTGTGCTGTTTTCTTCCTAGGTGTTCCTGTCTTCCAGGAGTCTGCCTGTTCTGTACTTACCAAAATCTGAAACACTTGTAACGGTGCTCAAAAAGAGAAAGGCAATAGTGGAGAAGAAATGCTTTGTTGCTATTGCAGCTCACTTAAAATCCTTCAGCTGTCTTGCATGCTTAAGAAATCCCTGCTGAGTTGCCTGATCAGAGGAGTTTCTAATGTTCATTGTGAATGTGACTGATTACAACTCTCTTATCAAAAATTAAATTCTTGGTCCCCTTTCCATCACCATCTTTGAGACCCCACACAGGTGAATTTATGAGGATGCCTCAAAAGTCTCTGCAGTCCCACACAAGGCCTGTAACGGCGCATACATGAGTGCCCTGTGAGAAGGAATGCAGGGAGGCCACCAAGCTCTGCTTCATCAGTTCTTACCATCCCATTGGGGAGAATAAAACTCTTAAATTGTTTCTTATTCCATAGAGTTGTCTTTACTCTTCTAATTACAACTGTATTGTTGAGCAATCAAGTACGTGATTTCTAACAACCCCAGACAACAGCCATTGCCCCAGCCCCTTCAAATTTGGCTTGAAGCAAGCTGTTTAGTTTGCACAACTCCTCATCTGATCATGGTAGTTCCATGAAATACCTGCTTCTTCTCTCAAATGCAAAATTCACTGCTTTTCTTCAAAGATGGTATCTCTACATATTTTGTTGCTCTTTGTCATGGTATGCTATATGTGAGGCATTTCATTGTTTAAAATCCTTATTGTGTTGCTGTTTTATGGCCATCTCACTGTAGCTAAAAGGTTACTCCCAGTAATTCCAAGTCATGTTTTCCTTGATTTTTCCTTCTTTCTTTTTTCCTTGGGATGTGCTGCCATATATGAAAATGGGCATGTCAAGTTGAAAAATTGCCTGTAATCCATCTATTCATCTTTAATGTTTCAGATTTCTATAAACTTTCCCTGTGGAAATTTCTTCCCACATTATTCTTTGTTTTCTTGATCAACAACTTGTAAATCTTCTCTACTTTAGCACTGTTCAGGGCTCTCCATTGCCTCCTTGCTCTCTGTCCCCTACACTCTCCTTCAGCAGCATTCATGGTTTATTGTAGGAGCAAAAGTCCTTTCCTTCAAGTTCGACAAACCTCATTCAATAGGGGACCTTGATCAAGAGTTGCAGTTGATTCAGAAATTGGTCACCTTAAACTATGAAAATGATCCTTATGCAGTTAATGATTAAAATTATTATCTATTTTTCTTTGCATGCATTGCACACATCTCCATTTCAATATTCTTTATTATCAAAGGCATTAGGTACTCAACATAAAAATTTGCTTATTCCTGAACAGACAGCAGAGATAATGATCAGGAGAACCAGAGGTTAAACAGGTTTGTATTGTCTGGAGCAGTTACAGAAATCCTCTAGGTATTCATTGGAGGGTTCTGTGTTGCATCATCATCAAAAAGCTCAATTCTGCACTCAAGTGCTGTAAAATTTGCCAGAACTGAAGGTATGTGAATTAAAGATATGGTTGTTTTATCATCCTGGAGCTTGGATCCAGTGAAAATAACATGAGAGTAGTCATTGAATTCTTTGAGTTTCCATTTGTACCAGAGAAAATTCTGGTAATTTCAGCAAAAAAGTCACAGGAACAAAAAGCAGATGGGATTTGGGGCCATGTCCCTTTGAAATGGAATCTGTGCATTTATGGAACATCACCCTAAGAGTACCTTTCTGCCAAAATGACCATAAGCCTCAGTCTGCACAAGAGTTGCTTGTGGCTTCTCTTATATAACTGAAGGGAAGACTCCTACCTCAGATGCTTTCTGTGATATTTGCTCACACAGGACCCCACACCCGATGTCTCACACTTTTTATTACTGAGGTCTGTATGAAAACAAGAAATTCAACTCAGATTCTGAAAAGCACCTGCTCCAGAGCACTGGTGGATCTTGTAAACTCTTGAGTGGAGCAACCATAGTAGATCCCCTACTGTGCTGATGGCTCCCCTTACAGGCAGAGAGAAGCCTCAGAGTCAGCTATCTTGCCCATATGTTTCTAACATATAATAATGCTGGTAGAGATTCAAAGATGTAAATGGAATTTCCGATAAGATCTGACCATCAGAATTACTTCTCATTTATCATCCACTCTCCCTAGTCATCACTTGCAGGCAACAAGGACCATTTGCTCTATCCCATTCACCTCAGTCCTCCTGGTTCTCTTGTTCCCTGGTCCCTCTAAGTTCCTACTCACCATAGGGTACAAACCCTTGCTTGTTACAGCAACAATGTTCAAAACCTTAGTTGGTAAATCTTTGAGTTCAGCTGTCTTTGGGAAGCAATTTCTGCCTCCAGCTGAAAGAAAGAAGCACCAGGTTACTCAGATGCTTAGGAGAACAGAGCTCTCTGCCCTCCCTCATGGGAAGTTTCATCCACTCAATGAGGAATATGAGGGAAAAGTGAGAGCTTTTCTCTCCTTTCCCTCTAGTTTAAATGTCCTCAAAGTGAGGCACTGGCTGCCTCAGAGAGAAGGGATGTACAGTCTGCTCCAGTGGTTGTCAGCAATGAAAATCATCAAACCCAAATCCTCTAAGTATGAAGCTGGCATGAACACGACTGGATGATGAACTGCATTGGCCCAGACAAGTTTGACTAGTGTGCAGAGACGTGGCTGTGAGTAAGTCTGATGCAATGATATGAGGAGACCAGACCACAGGTCCTGAACTGGTAAGAAAAGTGAAGTGGGAGTCAATTCAAAGTTTATAGAACAAAGGAGAAGTGTCTCATCCCCTCCACCAAGGGATGAGCTCACTACACATGGCAGAAGGAGCACTGCTGCTGCCCTCAGAGAACACATACTGAATTAAAGTGTCTGTTCTAGACATCTGTGGAACAGAAGATTAAAGAGGCAAAGCTGTGAGTGGATGGCCCGTAAAAAGGGAGTTTGTAACATTTGTTACAGAATACAAACTTACTGCGATTGTAGCTGAAATGCAAAACACAAGGTTTCTGAATCTGCACCTAGTTAAGAATTTCATCCATGTCTTTAAGACATATAAACTGGTAAAAATCTGAAGGTAGAGTGACATAATTTAGTCTGCTTGTATGGAGATGTAAAGAGAGAAACTGTACATTGGGAGTGTTACAGTACAGCATTTAGCAGTATGGTAGGCATATCCTCTTAGCACTTAAAGTAACAAAAATAATAAAAAACCCCTATACTAAACTTACATTCTGAATGTTTCATCATATTAAATTTGAATTTATTGTGTTCTGAATTCCTGACCCAGATAAAAATTGCTGTAACTGGTTTCACAAAGGCCTGAGTGAGGCATAGAGAATTGGAACCATTCTTTTTATATGATAGTTTCACAAACAGATGGGCATGTCTTTGAATGAAACCAATGGGAATATTAATTATTGCCTGCTGGTAATATTTAACATGGAGATTATTAGCTGATCTCCAAGAACACAGCTACATGTCAGGTACTATCTTTTCTGTTCCTACACATAACACTGCAGAAATATGCTGGGCTGTGATGCGGTAATTTACTGCCATACTTCCTTATTTAAAATGGTATTTAGTAGCTTAGAACCAGTTCTATCTCACCATAATTCCTTTTTCTGTTAGAATTTGGTTTCAGTAAGTAGTTTGGAAATGGGTACCTGAGGGGTGTAAGGCAATGTGGAAGAGGAAGCTGAAGGGGAGCATGTAGTTTGTTTTTGGTTCCTTCTTGGAGCAGAGATGACAGCTGGTGTGCCTAAGCAGTGTCTAATGCGGGAAGGCTTGCTGGCTAACTGCCATGCCACAGGCTACAGCATAAGACATTTAGAAATGAAAGGAATAAAATCATGTTAAAATCTGCAAGTTACTTAAAACTTAAGGAAAGAAAACTTTGCCTGTCTTACACAAAATAGTTATGAGAACAAGCCTTAAACAAAAGGATTTTTGGAAGTCTTCTCAATAGTTTCAAATGGCGTGTTTCCAAAGTGTCTTTTGAAAATAAGGAAGGGCAGATTTATTGAAAGGTGCCTGTAGGGGGAGATGGTTGCCTGGGAGATTGGCAGTAAACATTTCATCTCCAGGTCACCAGCTCAAGCCAGCTCTGCTCACTAATGGTCAAAAGCCTACTGTATTATTGTCATTAGGAAAGGACATGAATCATTTGAGAGTCTGTGGAGACATGAAAATGTCTGGTTCAATAACATATATAAATTATTTTCTTAGAATCCTTTTGGGGACTTCTGAAGTACACACAAGCACAAACATTTTCGGAATGTTTATATAAACACTAGTTGAGAAAATACAAGTCATTTTTATTTAAAAAATAAACTCACTGATTACACCAACTATCTGAAAGTCCTTTCTTTCTTTCTTTCTTTCTTTCTTTCTCTCTTTCTTTCTTTCTTTCTTTCTCTCTTTCTTTCTTTCTTTCTTTCTTTCTTTCTTTCTTTCTTTCTTTCTTTCTTTCTTTCTTTCTTTCTTTCTTTCTTTCTTCCTTCCTTCCTTCCTTCCTTCCTTCCTTCCTTCCTTCCCTTCCATCCTTCCCGCCTTCCTCTCATTTTATCACTCATTCATTAGCTCATACTTTCTCGCTTTTTCTTTCCTTCTGTATTTTTTTTTAATACTTTCATTTTACTTGTGAAGTCACTTAAAGAAGACATTAAACTTTACAAGAAGCCTTTATCATCTGTTTTATTTTAAAGTATAGCAGACCATTGGAATTTTGAAGAAAAATAAATTATGTTTGGGACCATTTTTCCACTAGCAAAACAATAATAAACAAGGCACTAAACAAAATGTTATGCAGCAGCCACTGTCTGAAGCGTATTGCAGAAAGGCATGATACACTAAAAGGAAACTTGATCAGATTTGATTCAGGGTGATGTCTTTCTTTAATCCACTGGAGAAGAGAACAAAGCTTAAATGATTTTTTTTTTTAATAACAAACAGACAATAATATCAATAGTACTTCCCATTTAACTTTTGGCATACCCAAGAAAAAGAGACATTTTCCCCATTTGGTTGGTTTCATCTTTTGAAACATGTCTCCACCAAAAAGCAGATTTCAATTTCCTTCAGAACCACAAAATACCCAGCTCTTTTCCTCTCCCTCACTGTGGTTAGAAGTTTATTTTTCAGTTGTGGTAAGTGCTTTGCACCATATTTATCTGCATGTTGTTTGTTTTAGGAGTGGAGCATAGAATATACAGTCTTCTACCAGGGGAAAGACTAATAAGCAAAAGACTGTACAGAAATAGTTTAAAGACATTGTTATGGGTAACCATACTGGTTGAATCAGAAAGTCTGCTAGAGTCTCTAGACCATAGCTGAGGAGCTGCTTCAGCAAGAAATACACAGCTGAGGCATGCACCCAGGCACAGCCAGCACTGAAGCTGGGCTGCCCTTGGTTTTATATGTAACCCCAAGCAAGTAATTTCCCTTTACAGAAGCTGTGTCCTCATAAGGGCCATTTGCTATATAATTTCACCTCTTGCTTATTTCAGTGGCCTTACAGACATGTAGTGTTTATGCAGTCTTTTATAGCTGCAGTGGCAAATAATCAACAATTAGAGGTGATAAAAGCATAAAGTCTCATGGAAAGTAGGCAAGCTATCCTAGGAGGGCTCCCTATTTCTGTAGTTTGTGTGATGATTCTGCTACCAGCAATCTCATAACTCCCATACATTTCTAATTGATTTGAAGGTGTGTAAGCCTAAATAGGACTTGGCCTTCTTTTGGAGGACATCAGAGAGAGGGTGGTGGAAGTGATCACTGTTTGGAGAGAGGAAAAGGTTTGTCATCTTCTTTTACTCTATTTTGAAGCAAAAAGAAAATAATAGTTAAATCACATTAAAATGATTCTTAAATATGTTCATGTGCACATATCCATTTTCCACATTAGTCTCAGCAGTTTGAAAAAGAAGATTTTAATTAATTATGTATATTTATTTGTTGTGAACATCTCTTTAGTGCAAGCACTCTATAAAAGAGTTGAGTGGGAAGACCTAGAAGATCCCTAGAAAGCAGGAAAGAAAAAAAAATTCTGATACTTCCATGTCAAACTCACAAGAAACAAATGTGTATGTTTCTTGTTTGCAAGTAGAAAACATGTTCTGCTTCTTTCTCGATTTGTCAGGTTTGACTTATACATTTTTGCTTTGAATTTGCTCCTTCAGATTCTGGCCTTTACTTTCCATGTAAACGTTGGCAAATTTTGCAGCTGTAGTGATTCTAATCCCAGTTTCACTACAGTATCACTCCTCCATCTCCTCATAATATCACATTGAATCAGAGTAAATCAGTATGTCTCTCAGCCTTGTCACAGCATCTGTCTTACACATCACCACTCTTTCTGAAGTGGCTGTATTCCAAATGCATTTTTTTCTGAAAAACCTTTCTTGCTTCCATTTCCAGAAGTTCCACCCTATCTTGCTGTTGATGTCATCTTTCACCCTTACCATTTCTGCCCTTCCTTACTTATTTAGTCTGTGTGGCAAGAGATTCTTTGCCTCCTATAGCTGCCCATGTATGTAATGACCTCATACAGAGATGCATTAGGCAGCATCACCAGCAGGTCAATGGAGGTGATCCTTCATCTCAGCACTGATGAGGGATGGGCCCAGTTCCAGGCTCTCCAGTACATGAGAGATATGAACATCCTAGACCCAGTCCAGCAAAGGCCACCACCTTATGCCAATCTCCTGGTTGCGAGCTGTAGCATGGAACTTTCAAGGAGAGGTTGAGGGAGGTGGGCCAGCTCAGTGTTAAGAGAAGGAGCCTTGGTGGGATCCTCAACATTTGGAATTGCTTTTTCACGTAAAATAATTATGCATTAAAAAATTAATGCAATTTCATAGTTAAAAGGAAAATAAGACAGCAGATGTGTCTCAGCAGTCTGCTGAGGTTTTCAACAGCTACAAGAAAATACCATGTGAATTAAAGAGTAACAAGGCTGGTGATAAGACATGCAGTACAAAGGTTTCTAAATCTTGGAAAAGTATGATATTTGTTTCACCAAGAACTGTAGCACACACCATAATGATAGAGTAATGTCAGAGAAAAAAATTGGCCCATTAGATCATTTGTCTAAATCATATCACATTACTGGCTTGAGAGGAAAGATAAGGATTTGAGTATGCAACACATGCCCCCAGAAATTAAAATAACAAGGTTGAGGAAATGCATTCTATTAGTTTTTGTATAAAAAATTGACACCATAAAATTTTAGAACTTTTGGAAAATTGCTTTTTCAACATCAGGGGCTCTTTTTGGTGGTGGTGGTGGTGAATCACTTAGAATTGATGACACCAAGACAACACTACATTTATGTGTAATGTAATTTAATAGAATCAAAGAATAGTTTGGGTTGAAAGATCATCTAGTTTCACCTCCTCTCCAATGGGCAAGGACACTTTCCACTAGACCAGATTGCTCAAAGCCCCATCCAACCTGGCCTTGATCACTTCAGCGATGGGGCATCCACAACTTCTCTGGGCAGCTTGTTTCAGTGCCTCACCACCCTCACAGGAAAGAATTTCTTCCTAATATCCAATCTAAATCTATCCTCTTTCAGCTTAAAGACATTACCCTGATCTTATCACTACACTCCCTGACAAAGAGTCTCTCACCATCTTTCCTGTAGATCCCCTTTAAGTACTGGAAGCCTTTGCAAAATCATTTTTCAGGAAAATTCCCACTGGTACCAATGAAAGCCTTGACTGAGTATAGAATGAATTAATACTGAGAAATGCCTACAGTGAAGTCAGAAGCTTTTTACTGCACACCTATAACATACTCTGTTTTAGAGACATTTCCAAGTTTTTAAAACCTGTATTTAAAATACATACTATTTTTTTTTAATATCTAGTTTCATACCAGAGGGAGTTTAGGAAAGTTTCATGCTAAATTGTGACACATCATCATTAACATTAAAACTGAACACCCTTTTTTTCTTTCACTTTGGTTATGTAAACTTGCGCCTCTGTACTTCTTAGGCATCATATAAAAAAAGTTCCCAGTCAATGTGAAGCTTAACTGAACAATTTGGAACAGTCACTCTTGCATGATTCCAGCTTACTGAGTTTCCCCCTGCTTTCCTAGTACTCTGAGCCCAGAGTACTCATCAGCATACAGCAGTCATGCTGCAGAACTCCCCTCAGGTGTGGGCTGATTTCCAGCAGCCTGCTCAGGCTCAGGTGTGAGGCTTGTGTGGGGGGCTTGGCAGGATAACTACACTTCCCTTCGGAAGCGTGTAGCAGGAGGAGGTAGCAGAACCATTGCTGACCTGCCCTGAAATGAGTTCCCCAGGGCAGAGTTGATCTGCAGGGAGCAGCTGCTGATGCCAGGCACAATGAGACTGTCCTCTGCTGTAACTCTGCATGAAATGGCAACTTGAGTTTCAAATAGCATAGCTTTGGGTTTTCATCTAGGCTTTATTTACACACAACCCCCCAACTCATTACAAAACCAGTTGTGACATAAACTGGGGCTTTCCTGCTCAGGAAAATGGTACATGACTTCCAGCAGGGAACGCATCAGCTGCTACCAACCCTGCATTAGGCAAAGATGCTGAATAATGTAAGTACTGTGGATGTTGACAGGTCAATGAAACCAAGTGGTCCAAAACCTAACTAGCCCAAAGAGACCTGCAGCTTTAGCTGGAAATTTCTGCAAGTAGGAAGAGCCTCAACAGTGATGATGAGGATATATTTTAGTCAGCTATTTTTGCAGCGTAGTGGTTACTGTGCACGCATCTGAAAGTGTACAGCCATTTACACAGTTTTTTAACAAACACATGATATTATATCTTAGAAGCATTTTGTTTATACAGAGACAATGACTACTGAGTTCTGGACCTTAGCTGCAGGCTGCTATACCCGTTTTTTGATGTTTGGCCAGCATTCTGCTGCCTGTCACGTTGCCTGAATGAAGAAAACTTGAGTAATGAGTCTGATATCAAGTCGAATTTGTAGCAAGGAGGGGGTCTCATGTCTCCATTTAATGGGAGTGGTAGCCCTGGGAGAAAAAGTCATTTCCATCTCCTAGGAATCTTAATTCCATGCCAATGCCTGCTCTGCAAGACCGGCATTGTCTCAAGCACTGATTCTAATCAGAGACCAACGCAGAGTCTCCCTTGTTCATGCTCAGCTCCATTTATCCAGCAACTCTCTTAAAACAGCTAACAGTGTCAATAGCATGTGTTGTTAGCATGAAATCTTTGCCTGCACAAAGGTCGTGTATAGGGTGTATATTTGGAACAGACCTCTTGCCTAAAGGATCCCACACCTCTCTTGTGGACATCTAGTGCTTCCTACCATGACAATACAAGTCCCTAATTGTCAGTCACAGCTACTTAGCTCTTTTTGATATTGGTTCTTTGCTTCAGGACCCACTCTGCAATGAGAAGATAGGATGCCATGTGCTTCCCAAACACATCAGGAAAAATTTAAAGGGAGACCCCTGGTCTAATAGTGTGTATAATAAAATTGTGAGTTTCAGTATACTTCATATTGCTTGTCTCACTTCATAGTCCTGGGTCAAACTTTTCCTGAGATCCTTTCAGCAAAGCAAGCAGATAGTTTTCTGCAGTTAATAGAAAGCATTATAGATTGAAACCTGTTGAGGGTACCGGGACAATCCCCTTGCCTGACTGGGAGGAAGCAGCTATTAAGCAGCACTAGGAAGAGTAAGAAGAGCCAAGTCATAAGTGACTGCCCAGTATGATTAACTGTCATTTCTGTTTCTGGAGAGCCAGAGTAAATGTGATGTCAGGAGAGTAGTATTTTATATCCCCTCTGTATAAAGAGAACAACTACCTAAAATATAAAGCAGCAGCACCACGCTCAGTATCCCCTGCTGAAACTGAGAGAAAATTAGATTGTCCAACTTCTGTTACTTATTCTGGAATTTAGCCAAGATAACAAGTCTAGTCTCATTCTTGCCAAATCTATGTCACAGGGTATTCATGTGCTCAGCACCTTGGCAGCTACAACGTACACAGCCTCTGTTTAGATAATTCTTTTCATACAGATACTCTAGAAGGACCTGGCTTTTACATACAAAGTAATTGTGAACCAGAATGTACTAATTGCATGAGTGCAGCAAAACATTTCTAGAAAATTGTTTTCCTTCTCCTTCCTAATCGGTTAAAATCACATGGGATAGCCAGGGTGTAGTACAGATGGAAACAATCAGGAAAATATTTAGTTTCCACTAGGAGAATTACTTTTTTTCCCCTCAAAGCTTAGAGTATGATTACTCTTATTTTGATGTTCTCCAATCTGTTACAGCAAAAGTTCATCCTCTTCTCCTAAGAACATCTTGATTACAAGTTTTGGAGTTTGGGTTTAAATTCAATAGAACTGTTGATTTCTTTAGAGAGGAAACCCATGTTTTGCCCAAGGTAACTCTCCATAGACTTTCACTATAATCAGTGGAATGAAAGATGCTTCTCCAACTAATGATTCACGGTTCCCACTTCAGGCTCCTGCTCTGAATCTACAATGACACCAAAATTAGGTGTGTAAGGTAAGGCCAAGTGAATTCTTTCCTTTGGTTCTTTCTGATGACTAATGGGCTAACTTGGGGGAGATTGGCTGAGGTATCTGTTTGTTTTCAGAGGTAACAGTTAATATCCAAATAAATCATTTAGACACATACAAATAAAGCAGAAAATACTGTTCTTAGTTGCCTATGCCTGATTGACCCCTGCCTTATGGCAAGAAAAACTACCAAAGAACCACCACAAATCTCCCTCTTGACTCTTCCTTGTACCAAAACGTTGTCCTCATTCTAACTCCCACACAGGGAGTTCCAGCAGAAGGCATTTGGGGGCAAGCTGAGGAGGAGACAAAATGCCTAAAGAAATTTTGTACGGTGGTGATTTTGCAGAGGGTCATTCCAAAAGGAAAGCCTGCAGGGCTTACTGGTGCTGTACCAAGTTGATACCTATCAGGCCTTACAAAATTTCACATCATTAGGATTGGCACAAGGATATATTTCCCTATTATCTTTAATAAAATCCAGTATGGAGGAAAAAGTATGGATGAGAAAGCATGACAGATGTGAATCACCTCTATTAACTTGCAAAAGTCATGTACATGTGTCAAAACAGCATATTAAAATGGATTAGCCATTCATACAAATAAGAACAACATGTGCATTTGTTTCAGCTAGGATAAAAATCACAAAGACAATCAATTCTCATACAGCATATGTGAAAGAAAACTTGGCACCAAAGGCAGCTTACCCCAAGTGTTCAGATACATGTTTCTAGTAGGCATGTTATTTTATTCAGCTTTCAGGTTACTAGTTTGCTCCAGCAGGCCCTGAGAAACCACAGTATGAAGGGAGAAATAATGACTTTACACTCCCAATGTATTCTCTAAAGTTAATATTTTTTGTCTTGTTTGAACTTTCTTCAGTTGGACTTAAATCCTGTTCATATAGCCATGCCAAATTGACTTTAAACTGTACAGTACACCCAATTTTTTGGATAATAAATTTGTATTTGGACATTTTTTCCTCTGACTCTTTCTAATTATACATTTTCCATATACAGGTGCCACTAAGCATGCACAGAGTACAGTTTCTACTAGTTGGACTCCCACCATCAACCATGCATGACAACCATATTGACAGGGGGACTGTATTTATTTGATAGATTTTGGAACAAAGAAGGAGGTTACAGCTTAACGAGCACAAGCATTTTGTTATTAGCATGCAATATTCCCAATAACTTTCCCCTTTACTGGTATTTTGTAAATAGGTCCAGGTCAGGTTTCAGAGATGAGAAGAAGCATCACTTTGCTCATTGCATCTCACAAGAAACAGAAATTTTTTTTGCCCAAGAGCATACAGTTTTGTCACATACCAAAAAAGCCAAAACCAAAACAAGCAAAGACCCCAAACAAACAAAAACCAAAGCTAAACAAAACAAAAACCCAAATCAGGGTAGAATCCTGATAGAACCCAGGGTAGTATTCTTTAGTAAAGATGTAATTCCTTACCTCCAAAATCACTTTCACAAACTCAGCCTCCCTGCCATATAGCTTTCTGAAAAGTAGTCAGATGAAAGCATTTTGGGCATACAAAACCATAGTGGGCAATTCTCCCTCATTTCCTCTGACACATCAGCATATCCACACATTGCTCACTCTTAAATTAGACACCAGTGATCTGTTTGCTTCAATGGCAATGACAACCTCACAAAACTACAGTGTTCATTTGGAAAAAAAATTCAAAAGCCTGTGGTATTATTTTGGTCACATGTTGGATAAGTGTCCATGCAATTGCAAAGATGTTGCCACAGTTGTCCCATGTTTTCAAGCACAGAAGTGTCACAGTTTCTCTTGTGAAGTAGAAGCACTTACACTCAGGACAAATTTTATCAACTCAGAGCCCTGACAGCACAAGCTGACTGCAAATGGAGACAGGCTGTGCAGGAAGGCAAAAGGGGAGCCTCAGGGGTCACTGGTAGACTTTGTTAAGTGTTGGCTCTATTCAGCCCAAGGTAAATTGGTGGAATAAGATGTAATCACAGCGCCGGGTGTCAGTTGTGGCCATACACATAGATTGCCACCTGCTGCTGTTGAGTCAAATTAGCTTTCCTGCTGGTGTCAATAGCAAAGTATTTGATTCTCAGGCACCTGTCTGATGATTCACTTGAAATCTTTTGTTTTCAATTAATGTCTCTTCTCAAATATACTGGTTGGTCACTTTCACGTTTCCCCTTATATGCCAGAAATCAAGCAAATTAAAAACAACCTCAGCCACCCATAAGTTTCTTTGCATTCCCATCATTCAAGGGTGGAAAGAATTTTCTATTTTAATTACCTGGAGAATAAAAATCAGTATCCAGCTGAGACGTAGGGTCTTCTTTTTCCTGTGGAATCAAGTCTTCCACAAAAAAAATAGATGTTTGTGCTGGAAATGCCGACTCAGATGAAATCAAAAGACTGTGATCAGGCATGTCAAGACCACCAGAGATTAATGTTGCATTAAATCCTTGCGGTTGAAAAGAAGCCACAACAGTCAAGCCCTTTCTCCCCGGACACCCACTACACTTCATTGGCTTCCAATTTCTCCCTTCTTTCTCATATTTCATGATGTGAGTATACACGTGTGCATGCATACATATATGTGGGAGGGTGCTAAACTGTGTTCTCATTATGCTCTGTTTCCTCTGCTAGTGCCTGCTTTCTTCCCTGCTGCTTGCGCTGCCGCGCATGTCAGCAACATCTATGCACACTCAGTGAATTATGCAGAGTCGCCTCAGAAGCCAAAGGAGGAGGTGACAATTGCTGGACATCTTTCTCTGCCTGACAGCATATATAGATACAGTCCAGCTGGATGGACTTCTTTCTGTGCCAAGGGGACCAGCAGATTACTTTTGCATTTTACTGGCTTCAAAGCTCTGCATTTTAATACCTCACTGACTAGAAAGCTGTTGAGCACAAAATCCCGAGAACATGAGGGCTGGCCTTGGAAAATGGTGTTTGTGCCTCCCCCTTATTTTTCCATCTTCTTCAGCCATAGTTACAATTCTCTGGTGGTGTCAGCATCAGATAATGTCACATCTTTCAGGATCTGGATTTTTTTTTTAAACTCTTAGAAGAGTTTAAACGATATTTTTATTTTACCTAAAGCAGGATGTGCTGGGGGCAAGAGGAAGGGGCTGTCATTCCACTAGAAACCAATGTGGGAGCAGCCTGATTGTTCATGTCCTTGCCAGTGAGTTTCCTATCAAAGTCACCTGTCTTGCTGTAAAGGCCATTCATTTCTCAGGGGAATGATGTTCTTGAGTTGGATCCTCATGTATGTACTGTGCCTCTAAGGCCTTGTCCTCTCCAGGAAAAAAAAAAAAAAGAAAAAGGCTGGTCCTCTGGGCATGTTTGCTCAGGGCTCTCAGCCTTAGCTGAAGGAACCCTAGGGATCTAACTTCCATGCTGGCCAATGGGTCTCCACAGCCTCACAGGTAGCACTCTTAGTAATGGTGCTTAAGCTGTGCCTTGCCAAAAGGTCCTCAGCACTAACCCTAATGCCATCCCCAAAAGTATCAAAGATCCTCTGAACTCCATCCTGGGCTGCTCTTACAGACTTTTGAGCAACCCTAGTTGGTGTAAAAACACTAGCAGAGACATTTTGCACTCCGACGGCCTTTGAAGGGAAGTTAGAAAGCAATTGTTCTCCCCAAACCATGGGGAATAGTTTTTTTCCATTACAATCATTGTAAAGGCAGTGACCTAAATGTAATGGTGCTTGCACAGTAGATGCATAGGGATCCCTCCAGTATCTTCTTGGTTGTGGAAAAGACACCACATTTTGAACCAGCATGTCTCAGTACAGGCCCTTTGGGTAATCAAAGGATATGTGACAAATAAATAATATTTCCTTTGATAGAAACATTCTGGTGTCTTTAGGAGAGCCAGAAGAGTTATTTTTAATTTATGCATTTGGCCAAATACCAAATCTTGTGAGCCAGATAGTTTAAAGGAGTTCCATGTGAACATTTGACATGTAATGTGATTATTCAAGTGCTTAAGCTGGGACACGCTTCAACATTTTCCTGACTTTGGCGTCATATAGTCAGTTACTATATCCCCTCCTGCCACAGAAAACACAAACTCTGTGTTTCTCAGATTAGGCTGGAGTCTCTCAAATGTGGGGTGGCACAGATCTGATTTCCTCTTTGCCTGATCTTTGAGCTGTAAGCACAGGGGTTTTCCATGTGTCAGTGGTGTGTATTGTTTAGGGCAAAAAACATAT
Source organism: Anabacerthia variegaticeps (assembly GCA_035583185.1). NCBI lineage: Eukaryota > Metazoa > Chordata > Aves > Passeriformes > Furnariidae > Anabacerthia > Anabacerthia variegaticeps. The sequence continues at coordinate 62,258,827 of JAWWEW010000112.1, forward strand.
TTCTCTTTATCTGACCTTGTTAAACATCTCATTTCCCTGATGTTATGATGCTATAACCATTTGCCACATTTGCCCCAGAATTTCTTGTAAGTAAATGTATAATCTTAATTTTATTTTGTGTGTGTGTGTGTGTATGTAGGCAGAGTTTCATGTCTGCAATAAGCAGATTTTTTATAGAATGGGAAATCTTAAAACAATCCCATGACAGAAAGTGAAAAACAGAGAGATAAATAATATAAGAAAGCATGGTACTATAAAATATACTGGGGTTTGAGGTAATTGTTCTCCTGGTAGTAAAATAAAAGCTACAGTTCTTTACCTCTGACAAGCTGAAGGACGTTTCTTTTTGTATATGAGATGCAACTTTCTCTTTTATCATTCTTCTTTCAAAAGGAGCCACACTACAAAATAAAAAATGCACAGAAACAAAAATCTTGGATATAAATAAAGATGGAGTACAACAGATCTGAGATATGTTATTTTCCACATGTAAAAAAGAGGCAACCACAAAAAATCCAACTCACAAAACTTCACGTTATTACACCAATGAATGGAAGTCTACGACCTTTTTCAAGGCGCTTCCTAAAACCTACACGGAGTTCAAATGAAGTCATGTTGAGCATTTGCTTGGTACTTGTAAAGCCAGATAACTTGGACACAGAGGACTTCAAAATGCCTTTTTAAGTATGCCTTTTTAGTTTTAATTTAGAAATAGAACTTTTTTTAAGACAAGCAAAATTTTACTGTTCCAGGAATCAAAAATGGTAAGTGGGTGTAGTCAGAAATACTACTGGTTTTGTCTATTCACATGAGGTTACTTGGGTATATAGATGCAAACCCATCTTTTTAATCTACCCTGGGTAGGATGGACATGACCGGCAATTATTAGAAGAGCAGGTATGTGCAGCTACTCTGGTGGATTTCTGCAACTATCACATAGAGGCTATTTCTGTTTCTTGCCACTTCTTTCATTAAACATCCCCTCCATCATTCACACAGATGCTTCACACCTTCCACACACACAGCCATAACCACACATATATATACAGATGTAGTCTCAGAGAATTTACGGCCCACTATTCATTACCAATACCTAACCCACTCTGCCTGGAAAAGTCATTATTGCATATAGAAAGCTCAACTAGACTGACCAAGAGGTGATTAATTATCTCCATATTTAAATTCAATCATCATAATCTAGGAAAGAAATATTATTATTCTTTGCAATGAAGTTACTCTGGAGTTCTCTGAGAATAATTTTAGCTTTGCAACATACCTGCCTGCAGAGAAACATTGCTTCTGAAAGTATGGAGACTGGCATTTTGAACTCTGGCATAATTTTTTTTTGCCATAGATTATCCAGCAATTGCATTTTTTTATTGTTGGGTATAGTATTCCTGTACTCTCTATGAATCCTACAAAAACCATAGGTTTCTTTTAGGCAGCTGTGGTTCTGCTGACATCAACTTAAGCCAGATGAAGTTAAATTTATTCTTAAAAAGTATTCAGAATACTACTTGGGCTTTTCCTGAAGTCTAGGGCAACAGCTAGAAAAACAGACCAGCTGTTTGATATTTCAGAAAACCTGAGAAATAAATTCTGCAGAGCTTTCTGCAAGTCTTGAAAGTTTTGAAGGCAATGGGAACTTGGATGCTTGATATTTTTGAGCAAGTGGAGACAGGTGAGCTCAGTGGAACCTTTCCAAATAACCTAACTTTGTAGCCTTCAAAAACCTTGAGGCAAAGTCAGGGTTGTAGCATCAAAGTCATAACCAGAGAGACAGACTGTAATGCTATCCTCAGTCTGTAGGGCTGGGGCCCCCATCACATGGTGCAGGAGTATGTCCCTTCACCAGTTAAAAAAAGGAAAGACAGGGAAGGGGCCAACCCCTCCTAGCCTGCCTCTAGCAAATCTTCTCTTGTCTCAGACACATCCGTCACAATTTGATCACAGCTTCTATCTTCCTCTGCCATGTTCCCGTATCTTGCAGTAGCCTAGCTCAAAGCAACCTGTCTGTACGAAAGTGTTCCCTAGCTCTAGCCTGGTGGAAAGGCTGGAAAAGTGTTACTGGCCAGCTACTGCAACAGTGATTTTATGTCCAGCTTACTCTCCTGCTGAGGCAGGGGCAGGACTCAGCCTGTGGGCTGCTGTCATCCAACCTCTCCCCAAGCCTCTTTGTGCTTTAGCCCATGCCCCTAACTGCACCCACCAGGCTCTGGAGGATGGCTTTCAGCAGTGCCTGCACAGCTCGGCTGGATTCAGCACTGCTCACCTTTGACTCATTTGGATCCTCCTGCTCTTTTGGGCTGTGACCCCAGCTTCATGGGTCTTCCCACAATGATTCCTTGCGATGGGTGGAGGCAGGTGGAGTAAGTCCAGACACTAGGGGGGGGGGAAAAGAAAAGCAAATCCTAAAAAAAGCCCCCCAGAAACCGGAAAAGCCTTCTCTTTTATCTATTTCAGTAAAATTTGAAACTGCCAAATGCATCTTCTCTTTCCTGAAGAGACCATCGTGTCCCCTTTCCTGCATGACCCAGCTGTAACGCTGGGAGGGGAGGAGGAAGTAATTTATTTCTAGTCCTGTTGTTTTAAATGTGTCTCAGCTTTTAGGTTGACATCCGAGGCCACGTGCTTTTTACCTGCCTGCTCGCCCATCGGTCTCCAGGCACCCGGGAAGGGGAGCCGGGGACGGGGCAGCCACAGCGGCGGCCGCGCACAAAGGGCTGACAAGGGAGCACAAGCGAGGCTTATTTGTTTCACACGACTTCCCCAGCGCCCGTGCTGACAGACAGACAGCCTCCCACCAGCCCCCGTGCGCACGGAGCAGCCCCGGCACCGCAGGCGTGCAGCTGGGAGGATGCCAGCGCTCTGCATCTCCTACCTGTTGCCCTAGAAACAAACAAAGAGACATAGGCCTGTTTTCTTTCATCCTTTCTTTTTCTTTCTTGTTTTTCCTTCGTTTCGCTGCTCAGATAACGCACTGTGTGCCAAGTCTCAAGGTGGGAGGGAAGAGCGAGGAGAAAAAAAAGAAAGGAGAGCGAGAGAGGAATGAGAATATCAAGAATATCAAGACCAGGAAACGTATTTTGAGACTAAATATGAAAGCAAGATGCACTGAGGCAGCTACTGGGCTCGTCCCTGACTGCTGCCCTTGTGTGGCGTGCGGCGGGAGGTCACACCGCCACACTGAGAGCAGTTGTAGGAACCAGCTGTGACATCTGGCTTACATTGAGCAATCTGAACACTGGAACCGGACAGTGTTTGTTTTCTCTTGCTTGAGCACGAATCAAAGTATTAATTAAAGAAAGCTCAGAGATGCTTTCAGTGAGACTGCCCAGGGTCAGTGTGCAGAGGGTGCTTTTCCAAGGATATGAGCTGGTCATGATCCAACCCACCCCCTGAGGTGATGGGTGTGTTTTGGGCTGAGGGAGGAATTTCAGAGCCTAAAGAAACAGTGATAGATGATACTCAGAAAGACCCTATCGCTGCCTTTGCATATGTGGAGACCCAGACTCCGAAGAATAACCACTGTCCCCAAGGATATCATTGCCTTCTGCATGTCTCCTCTTCTTGCCACCAGATATTCCCATGGCTGACCAGCCTCACTGCCCTTCTCCTTGCAAAATCATCTGATCCTTCCTGTGGTTTCTCCTTAATTTAAAGCCACTCCTAGTGTTCTCCTCTCCCCATTCCCAACAAGGACCACCAGAGCTATGCCCTCTGACACCACTTGCTTCAGCTCTGTTGCTGCTCATCTACTACTGTGAGCTATTAGTTCTTCAGCTTTTATACTAGGCAATACTTTTTTTTCCCCCTCAAATAATGGTTTTTCAGACCATTAATAACCTGTTAAGATAATTTCTGAAACAGAACAACCCTATCCCCACTTCTGAGTGATCAGTACCACCATAATAAAATATTTCAAACATATCAGATCTCTAGAAATCCCTTAAGTCTGTTCCAAATCACCGTTAAAATTGCAGCAGCAGTACATCTCTCCAGGGCTACACTGGTTTGGAAAAACACCTGGCACACATCATATGACTTCAATGAAAAGCACACCCTGTACAGCTGCAGCTTAGGCAACACATCTCAGAGTCACAGTCAATCCTTAGCAACAACTGAAAAACAGTAACCCAAAGTAGAGGACTAGGACAGTGGGATCCCTTTGTACAAAGAATGGTATTAAAGGGCATTAGTCTGTTGGATACAGCTGAGACTTCTAGACGGGTTGCTGGCTCATGGCCACCCATGTGCCCTATAAATCTATTTTTTGTTTTTATGTGTAAATGATGTAATGCCCGCAAGCTTCCTCAGTCAGGGTTCATTATTTAATTTCTCAGGTGGCTGAAGTCATAGGCTTTGTGGCGTCTATGGCCACCCACGATGTGGTCTCACTGCCCAGAAATGAACTTCCTCTCAGGCCTTGTATTCTAATTGGCATTTGCAGAATTAAAAGTCCACTGACCACTCTGTGTCATGGGAACACTTTGGAAAGCATCTCTGGAATGATAAAGCCATTTTGATCCCAAAATAATATGTGTGCTTAAACCAAGGCCTTTTCTGATAGAAAGAAGACAATCAAAGCCAAGTTTGGATATGATGCCATGTTAAGACAACCCCTGTTTTCATGAACAAATATCTACTTGGAAAATAACACTCACCAAACAAGATAAAATCCTTGCTTTACGTAATATAATATTCTACATTGACAGAACTTCATCCTAGATTTTATTTACTAAATGGGAGTGCATCTTTACAAACATCACCAGGCTCCAAAGTCATTATCTTCAGTGGAACAATGAGGATTTATCTGTTTCCTTTGCCTTCCTTAGTAGTGATAAACATATCTCATGCTTTCTTTTAGTCCTGCTAAACTCATATTCTTGCTGTTGTTTTACCTAAATGTTTATATATCCAAGAAGTTAATCATGCATGAAAAACTGTTTCCTGGGCACAGAGGCTTTCCTACACTGGTTCAACTGGCCCTGAGAAATTAGCCTTCCCCATAATACTGCCTAGTGTCATGGTACCAATCCCAGTGGTTTTCTGATAATATCTGTGATAATTCACTCTTTGGCAAACTAAAATATTGTGCCTTATTAACACCTAAAACAAATTGAATGGAGCAGTGCATAGGTCAAATTATCGTCATATAAACACTGATCAGCATTCCTTAAACTCTGTAAATCTCTGAAGTCTGAAGGAATAATTTTCAAAAATTACAGGTATTTTAATGAACCTAGAATCAAGCATATAAACAAAAATGAGATGGGCATGGTCCAAAGCACAGTGAAATCTATAAAAATCAACTGCATCCCAAAGACTTTGAGTAAACTTCCTCACTGCCAGAGTTAGAGCTCTTACTGAAGATAAAGAATACACATGGCAGCAGTAGATAAAAGCATGTCAAAGCAAGCAAATATATTTGCAAATATATTATAGGCTTGTAGGCAAGTTCATCAATGATGTCCATCTGTAAGAAGGGTCAGAAAGAGGATCCAGAGAACTACAAGTCTGTCAGCCTGAACTCAGTACCGGGGAAGGTCATGGAGCAGATAATCTTGAGTGCCATCATGTGGCATGTGCAGCACAACCAGGTGATCAGGCCCAGCCAGCGTGGGTTTGTGAAAGTCAGGTCTTGCTTGACCAACTTGATCTCTTTCTATGACGAAGTGGCCCACTTAGCTGATGAGGGATAGGCTGAGGATGTGTTTACATGAACTTTAGTAAAGCCTTTGACACTATCTTCCACAACATTCTCCTGGGGAAACTGTCTGCTTGTGGTCAGGAGCATGGTTTGTATGGTTGAACACTGAGAGTGGCGGTGAATGGTGCTACATTCTCTTGATGGCTGGTAACCAATGGTGCTCCTCAGGGCTCAGTCTTGGGGCCAGGCCTGTTTAATGTCTTTATCAATGATCAAGACAAGGGGATTGAGTGAACCCTCAGCAAGGTCGCAGATGACACCAATTTGGCTGGGAGTGTTGATCTGCTGGAGAGCAGGAAGGCTCTGCAGAGGAATCTGGACTGGCTGGATCAGTGGGCTGAGATCAACTGTATGAGGTTCAACAGGGTCAGGTGCTGGGTCCTGCATTTGGGTCACAACAACCCCATGCAATGCAACAGCCTTGGGAAGAGTGTCTGGAGAGCTGCTGAGTAGAACAGGACCCGGTGGTGTTGGTTGACAGTGGCTGAACATGATCCAGCAGTGTGCCCAGGCCAAGAAGCCAAGAAGGCCAATGGCATTCTGGCTTGTGTTAGAAATCATGCGGCCAAAAGGACCAGGGCAGTGACTGTGCCCCTGTCCTATGTTCTGGTGAGGCCACACCTTGAATCTTGTGTTCAATTTTCGACCCTTCGTTACAAGAAAGACTTTGAGACACTGGAGTGAGTCCAGAGAGGGACAACAAAGCTGGCGAAGGATCTGGACCACAAGTCTTACAAGGAGCAGCTGAGGGAGCTGGAGGTGTTTAGCCTGAAGAAAAGGAGGTTCAAGGGAGACCTTATTGCTCTCTATGACTACCTGAAAGGAGGTTGTAGCAAGGTGGGGGTTGGCCTCTCCTTCCAGATAACAAGCAATAGGACTAGAGGAAATGTCCTTGAATTGCACCAGGGGTTGTTTAGACCAGATATTAGAAGAAATTTCTTGATCAAAGGAGTTGTCAAGCACTGGGACAGACTGCCCAGGGAAGTGGTGGAGTCACCATCCCAGGAGGTATTTAAAAGACATGTAGATGTGGCACTTAGGGACATGATTTAGTGGTGGACTTGGCAGGACTGGGTTCATGGTTGTACTCAATTATCTTAGAGGTCTTTTCCAGACTGAACAGTTTTATGATTCTATGATTCATTCTTCAACAACCATAAAGTCATATACAACAATCTTCAGATAGTGGTTATTTAATTTGAGTCTATATGCATCATGAATATTAAAACAAGAAGAAACACAATTTTCTCACAGAAGAAAATCTGATTAAGAGAATCTTTAATCTACAGTGCTGTGAGTGACTAAAACATATTGTTTATCTTCTGCAAGAATTTCAGCAAAAAATAGTACCATGAGAAAAATGGATATTCATGCTGTAGACAATACAAGTGGCTCCTGCCTTTTCTTACAGTGAAAATGCTCAAAGAATATTTTGGACAGGATATTTCCAACAAAGAGTCTCAAAACAACTTTTTACTTTCTCTTGAATATAAAACAGAAATAAAAGGTGGTAACAAGAAAAAAAAGCCTCATAAGGAAATTTTTTGTCCTCAGCAGCACCTTTTTACTCAGACAGAATTTTAGCTGTGGAAGAAGAGGCAAGAACAAAGGTTTGTTGGGCACATGAAGCTAGTCAAGGGATTTGCTCCCAGATACTTCTTTCTATATTTTTAATCAGTTTTATCTACACTGAATGTCTGCTGCCCAGGGTTTCATCACTGTAAACCTGTTCCCCTGTACCTTCCATTTGATTTTGATGTCTTTGGTTTATCTTAGGACCTATGTTCCTCACACGCTTTTTCTTTAAATAATCCTCCCCAGTGGCCTGGACTCTACCTTCTGCTTTGCTTGTTTTCCCCACCAAAAACTGTGTCTAGCTAGAGCACTGCACCAGACACAGACCATCCATTGCCATACATAGGCTTCATGAACAAAACTCTCAGGACCCAGCCTGGTTCTCAGCCTACACGGGCACTGCCTCCCAGGCACGCCACACCACCTTCCATTAGGCTTCTCACTGTGTTTAGAGATGGGCACCAAAGGTACAGGGCAGGTCCTGGGTACTGAGTGATGCACCAAACCAAACCAAATTTTGCGGTTCTAAGTTCCAAATATTACGAAAACGATACCTCTTCCACAGGTAAGAGGTATGAGCAAGGACTTTGAACTGAGACATGTGGTCTGAAGGAGGGAAGACAGGTGTTTAGGGAGGTCCTCCCTGTGTCCAGCCCTCTGGGTTCGATGGCAACACTTGGCCAGATGGAAAAGCCACCTCACTTTGCAGACCTGCAGCTGACATCCAGAAAGCTGCACTGTGATGACAGCCAGGTTCAAACCCTCCCCTACACACACACAAGGTCTGCTGCTTCCCAAGTCTCAAGATGTCAGCCTGGGCCCCAAGGGTTGCATCGTGGAGGCCAAAAAATAAACAGCCAAGCATTGCAGGCTGCTGCCGGGCACCCTGCATTCCCATGAGAAACTCACAGAGTCAGATAAACTGCGTCACAGCAGCCTGCAAACTGGAGGCCTGGATGGTTTAAAAATACTGCCTGCTGCAGATTTCCCAGGCCATATATAGTTCACACATCTCATGGCAGCAGGAAGGAGCTGCAAAGACACACAGAGACAGAGAAGGAAGAAAGTAATGAGAGACGCGACTGCCAGCATGCAACAAAAACAGGTTAAAAATAGCCTGAGCTGCAACAGCTCCCTCCAGTCTGGGGAGTGATGGGGCCACTGGTCCTCCCTGGCCTCTCTGGTCCCTCTCTCAGCTGCCTATTTTCTTCCAGGAGGAAAGGGCAGGAAGGAAACTTTTAGTTCCTGTAGGCAGAAGGGAAAAGGACAGCCCTGTTTGTTTTGATACTGGCAGGCTCCCTGAGGCTTGCAGAGACACCTGGCCAGTGCTGCAGGACCCCTTCCCCAAGGAGCAGGTTGAGGGCAGACAGAGAGCACAGGCTTGAAATGCCTCGCTCACATCCCCCAGCAGTGGCAGGCATAATAACCCTGAGGGATGTGGTGCCACGCTGCCCTGAGATGTGGTGCCGTGATCCCAGGAGAGGAACGCTGCCCGCTCATTTTCTTCCCCCTACCCTGCGCACATTGAGGCATGATCCAGAGGCAAAGTCAAGCTGTCCAACCCTACTCTGGTAAAATAAAGAATAAACAAAAAAACACTAAACACTTGTCCTGCTCATCACCTCTTCTCTCCAACAGCCCAGCCTCCCCAAAGCCATTGCGAAGGGAAAGAAGCCACATGCCAAATGAAGTTATCTCTCTGTAAGGATTTCTCCATCACTTTCCTTCAAGGGAAAGCAAGAATATGAAGGTGTGTGCCATCAGGCCAGGGTGTGTGACCCCTAACCTCCTGAAATCTCCCTGCTTGTCAAGATTTCCAGCATCCAGGTGACCACTGCCTGCTCTGTGGCTTGGGCAGAAAGAAAGGTATCTTGATGTGTCTCCAGAGGTCAGATAATTCCTTATGGAACCAATTTTAATTAGAGGTCTGGAGTTTCCTTCTTTTATTTCTCATCATTTACATCATGCAGACCTGGCTGCCCCAGCTGCAAACAACTTCTGTCAACTCCTAGATGCTGACACGAGGCACTGAGAGGGGTCCAAGCCAAAAACCCAGATTCCAAACATCCCTGAACTTTGGAGAAGTTCAAATCAGAGCACACATCTTTAGTGAGAAGAGGAAAGCTGTAACATGATCCTAGCCCTGGGCAATAGAGGTAACACTCCAGTGTGGTCTGAAGGTGACTTCCAGAATATGTGGTGTGGAGCAGAGTGGAGGAGGAGAGGGAAAAGCAAGGCATTTTTCATATGTTAAAGAAAAAAAAAAAAAAAGACACTTCACGGGGAGCTGGGTGTCTGCTGTTTGTGGTGGGAGCGTGAAGAAGGTTGCTGACAGAGTAAAGGGGGTTAAGAGAGGTGGATGAACTCTGAATGGAACAAGGAATGATACCAAAGAGCCCTGTAGGCTGTCAGAGAGGTATTGTGAAGGAGGGGAAAGACCAAGAATGCTAGCATTTGGGAAGAAGTGCATCATAGCACATCTGCATGTTTATGAGATCTTGAGACTACAGAGGCATTCAGGATCACGCTCTCTGCAGTGTTCTCTGCCTGCCTTTCATATGGATCAAAATCCCCCTAGTGCCTCAGGTCCAGTTCTGTTTGCAGGGGAAGAAGGCCTTCAGCAAGAAGGGCAGTGGCTGTGCCAGTGTGGGGGACTGAGCAGCATCAGGCCCTCTGCATGCTGCCAGCAGCACCCATACCAGCATTTCCAGCTAGTGGGGCAGTGTGGATTTTTCCCTCGGGAGCACAAGAAGCTGCTTTCTGCTCCTCCAGCTCTCCATTGGCTTGTGTCTCACTTCATCACTTAGGCTTGCAAGAATTAAGGCCAGGCACTAACCACATCAGGGTATATAAAACAGAGATGGCTTTTTTAATCCACATCAAAATAGGGACTCTTCTATCTTTGTTCCCAGAAAGGCTCCCTGGATGGCCACAGAGAGGCAGCAAATGGCCTTACAGCGTTCCCCTAATGGTAGAAAAATGTGCTGGGTGTGATTAGACATACCAATTTGTGTATACCACAGGAACAAGCTTTAGCCTGAATTTAGAGGGCACCAGTTTGCAGGATCGGGAAGCCACCCCCATCAGATTACACAGGGTTAAGATTTAAAGTCAGAGCAGTACACAGCTTGAGGTGATAGCAGCTCAGGCCATGCTTGCATGAAGGTGGGATGACAACCCCAAGTGTAACTGTCCATGAGATGAGCATGAAAGGGTGACCATGTGTGCCCTGTGACCCTCTTGTGGGCCAGAGGAATGAACTCCCTGGTAATATCTAACCTCCCTTTGTCCAGCTGATGGTGACTGGTTAGATGGCTTTTGTGTCATGCCATGCCATAAAGTGTAAAGGGTTGCTTCCTGGCTCTCACTTCCTCAGTTAACAAATGCCACCACTAATTAACTGACAGTAACATGGAACTGTTCTTGGCCATAGGTGGATCTTACTGAGGTCGTACTGGTTGTGGGTAATATAATTTATTATCCTGTGAGGTACTTTGGGATACAGGGAGAAGGCCACTTGAAAAGTGCCAAAGCAATAATCCAACTCAGGATTTTCCCAGCAAGGTAATATGTTCCATACTTGCTGTGCCTCTGAGAAATAAAGCATCGAAGTTGCATTGGCTCTGGTGGAATGCTGTAAAGATTTCCAAATACAGTGATGGAAACAGAGGACTCCTGTGCTCGAGAGGTGGGTCCCTCTTTGGAGAAAAAGAAGTGTAAGACAGTTTGGTTTTTTTCTTAAAGCAACTCTGAAGACAAAAATCCCATGCTGTGAAAAGGCACTCATCTGCCAAAGGGAAGTACTGTGCTTCAGGCAGGCGGGCAGCACAGCCACAGGGTCATGCCACCTGCCCCATGTTAGGGCTGGAGCTGTACTCTAGGTGAACTCTACCAAATTAGCTGTACATGATGCTGCATTCCCTCCTTTCTCAGAGGATCAAAGCAGCTGGATCCAGTCCCAGCTTTCTGCAGATAAGCAGGTCACAGGACTAGTTTGCACCTCTGTGCTGCTTGTAATACACTGTGTTACAGATTCCTCTGGATTTCCTGGTTCGTGCCCACATGCACTAGATACTGCTGGTCACATTTTTTCCCTTTAGTCTTCTGAGCTAATCTAGGGACCTGGGATGCTTCTACAGACTCTTACTCACCAGTACAGACCCTCTGGCAGTGCTACATCTGATTACAGACTACTACCACTGTTCCTGCCGACATGCATTTTACATTTCCTTGTTTTATCTAAAAAGCTCATTCTTTCCTTCAAAAGGCTTCTCTCACGGCACAGCAGTATGAGGGCGGGCACAGCAGCTCAGCAGCCTGGCTTGGACTAAACACTTGCTGAAGGGTGAAGGGAGAAAGAGAAAAAGACAAGGCTATCTGGTTTGGTAAGCCATGAGGCATCCCTAAGGCCTAAACAAAATGCATATGAAGAATAGGGAGGAGAGGGGAGGCAGCAATAATTGGAAATCCATTTCACTTGTATAAAAGTGCTAATTAGTTGTTTATCTGCAGGCACACTGTGGGCTTCACAAAGGCACACACAAGTTACAGCAATTAATTACAAGCAGGGTCTGGGAGAGTGTCTCCATAATTCAAATTTCTGATCAAGCAGCAGCAGTGGGTGATTCAAAAGCAAACAGCAGAACATGTACATATATATTCTTTCTTAAAAAGAGAATATGTTCTTACGTCATAGGACTGGGTGATACATTGATTGTATTCTAATCATTGCTGTTTAAGCAACAGATACATATCAAATATGCAAGTAGTAGCTTTAGGGCAAGAAGTTTTCTTTTTACCTATGCATTTTATGTCAGTAGAACCAGACATATGTTGAAATTATGCAAGAATTTATGTCAGATTTGGCAAATAGTTTTGTATGAAACAATAGAAGTAAAATTGAGAGAAAAATATTTTCAGAGAGATTTGTTTAAATTTTGAATGATAGTTTGTGACCTCGTGTTCCTATTTTAATTTTAAAAAATGAAAACAAACACCTGATTTTCACATGATACTTTGTTGATTTGAAGATAATTATTTTTTTTCCAGTTCTCACACTCAGTATAGTGGCAATTGATAGCACATGCTCCCAGTGTCCATCATCCCCAGAATATAAAAAGATTTTAAGGACTAAATGAGGAAGAAATTTAAACAGAGGCAACCTACGAGCAAAGAAAAATACATGTAAATGCTTTGGACAAAGCATATAAATGTTCTATTTCACTTGTCAAAAATACATTGAGTACAATAATAGTACTGAATTAAACTCGCACAGCTCCAGTGGGATTAGAAGCATCCTGAAGATTTTGGCCTGGGATCCTATTTCGCAATGTGTTTTTTAGCATATCTGATATTGGCGCAGTGCATAACATTCCCTAAATAAAAGTGTTTTTCATAATTATTTTGGTAGATTATTTTTGACAAGTTTGCTTAATTGAAAACGATCCCCAATGAGAATATTTTAAAAGTGACACATTGAAAAAGTGACACACAAAAAGTTCCATTCACAGAAATATTTAGTATAAAAAATTACCCATGACCTCTTTACCAGAATATGTTTTTGTCCATGAGATTGTTTAAGACAATTTGCGAATGCTGTCTAGCTGTCTCTCAGCTGTGTTCCTCACAGACGGTGACTGTGGCATTTTCTGTGCTCTGCTGGGTGGCTGAAAAACACCTGCAAACGAGGGTTTGGAGACACTGCCTTCAGCTGCTTATTGAAACTCCCATTTCCATGTTTTGCAGGTCACAAAAGATCTGCCCTTTTTTCCACCCCCCCCAGGAATGTTGCAGCCAAGAAGCCAACTAAAAGGTTTGCTGAAATGTTTACATGCAGAAAACAGGAAGGAAAAAAAAAAAAAGAGCAGAATAAAGTTTAAACCGATGCCAATGAACCGTATTTGGTACAATACAGCCTGTTGCTCACAGCTGCATTCAGAGGTGAAGAAAACATTTTGCTGGGTCTAAGGAGTCCCTGAGCAGAAATGGGCTTCACGCAGGGAGGATGCACGGTGCCATGCAAGCACTTCACAGCACCGGAATACAGGATTGTATGGCAGCTGCTTGCTGTAGAAGCTCTTCCCTTTTCACGTGGCAAGTCACAAATTCCAAGCAAAAAGTTGCAAGAAATGAAGCTGTAACTTTATGCTGAAATCTGTAATTCAATTATAAATTGAGCCTATTGGCCACTAGCCACAATAAATTAAATGTCTGATTATCTGTCTAAGAAAAGAGTTCATATTTCAAAAACAAAAATGTAAAATCTAAGACCAGCCTTAATTACCTGGGCAATAGCCACAAAAAAAAATTCACAAAAAAACAAATTTGAATACCTGAAATATTATTTCTTCATAATACTTTAATCTTCTAAATCAGACTAAAACATAATGCAAAAACAGGGACGGGTGAGACCACTATTTTTTACTCTGCCAATAAACTGAGTTTTGAAGCTTTTCTTAAGGAAAACTCTTTTTTATTTCAGATTTGTATCTACTTCAACAACTTACCTTATAATATAGCTGCTAGGAGCTCAGTTATGAGGGAACAGGAAATCATGAAGGAAAATAAAAGCGGGGGCATAAATTGAAAAGAAATTGAAGAAATACTAAAACTGAAATAGAAAAACACTGAACTGAAATGGAAAGGAAAATAAAAAATGACAAATAAATCCTTGATCATGGAATATAAGCTCTGTGAGAAAGGAAGGATTTGTCTTTCACCTTTCTGTACATGCTTATTTTATTTCTTTTTTAATTTTTATACAAAAATGGCCACGAGAGAAATTCAAGTAACAGTAATTAACAACTCTCACCAATGTAAAAAAAAAAAAATCCAAAATATTTATGAAATTGGGGATTTGGAGGAGATTTACTCTCATTCCTGGGAATATCCTAAAAAAATGAAATGCTTACTATTAGTAGAGTCACAATCCACAGAAGGGAAGGTACAAAACTTTAAAGCATGAACCAAGGCTGAGGAAAACGTCATTACTAAATTAGCAAAGTCAAATTTGATTCAACCAAGTAGAAGACTCCCTTTTCTACCAGTTAATTCAGACAGCCAGTCCTTTCCAGCTTGACAGCCATCTGTACCTCTTTAAGTTGTCATATTTGGTTTGATTGAAATATTCACATGGTAAAAAAAACCCAGAACTTTGAGACAGCAAGAATCTTACTGACAAGCTTTGTAAAAATCAAACCTATTCACTGAAAAAACCCAAAAACCAAAACACCAAATCCCAAAAACCAAACCTATAACTAAAACAACAAATAAACAAACAAAAAACCAGTCAGCTGGACAAAGAAGGGAATAGATAAACATTTTATTGGAGTAGGTTTTATTGTGAATTGTGAATGGCACAGTAACCAGTTTACAAAGGCCAGCCAACTATGTTATCCAAGACAATTACAAATTTCACCCCAACGAATTTATAATGTGCCTCTTTTGTAGCATTATTTGGAAAGACCCTCCAAACAGCCAAAAGCAGGGAATATTTTTCATGTGGAATCATCATTCAAGCATTGCTGTCATCTTCCTAATGTCACCCCACTGACCTGTCAGTGCCCTGCAGTGGAACACTTTTGCATAGCATTTTATCAGGGTGTTTTGCATGGGGTTCTTGCAGCTTCCAGTGGTCTTGAAATGCTTTCTTGAGTCTTCGTATGTGTGCTGTGCCACTTTCACAGTCAGAGTGCTCTGTGACAGGAACCTTGCTCCTCTGGCTATGAAAGCAATTTTACTTTTAGCAAAACAATTAGAAACTAAATACCAATTCTCACAGAGCGGATACACAACTGCACATAGGAAGGCGTATATAAATGACATCTGTCAATATACTTGGTCAAAAAGCCTAGGTGATATATACACTTCACAAAAAAAGGCAGGTCTTCTATTTAGATATGTCCACACCACCTGCAAATCGATTATAAATTTGCATTAAACCATAAAATATATTAAGACCAAGTGTCCAAATTGTCTTTTTTTTTTTTGTTTTTCAGAAAAAATATTACTATCTAAATATTTGCTTCACTTAAAGAATCTTAGTTTAAAAGGCAGGTAAGTCAAAATTAGTACCTTTCTGCACAGCAGAAATTCATGTTGATATTATGGTATTAGATTTCCCATATGAAAAAAATACAGGATATGAAAAGCTGCAGTACCTCAGAAGACAACTTGTAATACTGAAAAATCCTTGGGAATTTCAATGGTACGTGGCTGCAAGTTTTAGCTTTAAAGTTTTTGAGGATTTATGATCCACTTGCAAAGAAACAGTAAAATTGTGGGTGTAAAAAAATCACTTAATAAAATCCTTGCATAAATTTTTACATATAACTAAAGAATGTGGAGTCAGAAAAGCAAAAAGTGGAAATGTTAACATCTTTTTAGTTCTCATTTTAGTGTGCCATTTTTTTTTTTCCCACTTAAACAGCTGCAGATGGGAAGTTCCTCTCCTTTTAACACTGGCACAAAGGGATGATATTTCATCACTGAAGATGACAAAGAGAGGTTGTGGAGTTTCCATTCTTGGAGAGACTCAAAAGCTGTATGGACATAGTCTTAGATCACCTGTCCTCACTGACCCTGCTTGAGCAGGGGGGGTTGCACCAGGTGATTTCCAGAGGTCCCTTCTAACCTCAACCGTCCTGTGATTCTGTGATCTTCACTAACAAGAATGATGCTTGATGTTGCAAGAACATGTCCATTAATCACATACTACTGAATACTGTGTATGTTATCTATAATAGAAAGGAAATTAAACATTTTTAACAGGAAAAAAACAATGGAGATAACTGTGATAGTGTAAATAATATTTGATTATTAAATTCTGATTTCCCAGGAAGTGTCTTTCAGCTGAATGCCTTAATACATTTTAAGTGCTGTAAGACTGAAGAAAATCTTCCCTTGCCTGAGTTCTCCTAAGTCTTTATTTGATGATGAGCAGACAAAACCAAGGCTGATAGCTTGCAGTTCTAAACATTGCATCTCATTAAAGGTTCATCATGGCATACATGATTTCACATGTAACAAAACTGCCATTGCCCACCCCTACTCTGCTCTGTGTGTTTTACAAGTAAGACAAACTCCACAACACAAAGATGTAAACTCAGAAAGTTTCTATCTGAATCATCAGATTCCTTTTCCCTAGCCTGAGTCCTCTTGGCCAGTGAATCTGTATAAGATCACAAATCACAGCATTTGTTTTTCAGTGCATGCCACTTTTTATGCTTTCTCAAGGAGCATTCACCCACAGTTGGCTCCTCTGGTCTCTTCATTCTTCGTACTGGCAAAGAGCCTAAAACAGGGAGAAATGGCTGGACTTTGAATGCAAGGTCATTCTCAAAACATTTTCTGGTATATTTTATATATAATCCATCCCCCTGTTTCTTCCTCATCCTCTTTCCTTTTCTATATTTCCTTTCTATTTTTCATCCACATTCCTTTTCTATATTTCTGGGCAAATTTTCTATATATTCCATCCCCCTGTTTCTTCCTCA
The DNA here is from genome assembly GCA_035583185.1 of Anabacerthia variegaticeps. Lineage (NCBI taxonomy): Eukaryota > Metazoa > Chordata > Aves > Passeriformes > Furnariidae > Anabacerthia > Anabacerthia variegaticeps. Next base: position 62,275,606 of record JAWWEW010000112.1, read on the forward strand.
TCCATCTCCTGGCCCGGATGAACTTTCCAGTAGCCCCAAAACAGCTTTCCATAGCTTGCATGTAACTGCAACCACATGCCTTCACATCAGCGGTGAGGCAAAGGCGCAGTCATTCCCGGTAAACTGTGCCTAAGAGAAAAAGATTTGCTGATGCGAATTTGAGGTGTAACAAAAGTTGCTTCTGCGTTAAGAAACGTTGGGTAGTTGTAAACAAAACATTATCTTGCCCTACCTCTTGGAGACTAGTATTTTTCCCAGCTCTGCCTTCACAGTGCCTCATAGTTTGCAATCGCATTTGGCAAAAGTGTGTCTTCCACAGTCTGAAGGTGGAAGAGTTTTGCTTATCTATCATGTGATTGGACAGTAGCCACCACCTGCTGTAACTGTGATGTGAAATGAGGGATGCGTGAAGATTTACCGCTTACTGTCTAAGCGCAGCTTGGAAATGCATCTCTGCACAAATAAACTTGCTTTTCAACTTTAAAAGTATAGCTTACAAATTGCTTGAGAATAGAGGAAAATCAGCGTAACAGGAAATCCCCATGTTGACACACTCAGGTTGGTGCCACTGTTCTGACCTAATCAGGAAAGGAAATGACTTACAACACACCTACAAGCTGGGGTCAGCAGCCTCCATGAAGCAGAAGCCAGGGGTTTTCAAAGCTTGGGCTTGACTCTTATGGTGGCATTCAGTCACTTCTCTAGCACCTTCTCAGACTCCCAGTTTGTTAGAAATAATAGAGCCAGAGATCAAATTAAGAAGAAAAAAGTTGCAGTGGAAGCCAAGAAAGCCTGGTTTCTTCCTTCCTGCTAAACCACTGATGATGAGAATGCTTTATTCCCTCACAGGTTTCCATGGCTCCTCCAACACTGTTGTTCCTGGACAAAAGATCATGCACTCTCATTCGTCATGCTTTGCCTCCAACAACTGTTTCATGATCCACTGATCCACCTTCTGACTACAGCCATCCATTGCCACAAAAGAAACTGCTCATAACCCGCAGGAGCGCTTGTGGGGCAAAGGCAAAACTGCAGGTGGGCAACATTGCACACATGGCTGGTTTTGGGAAAGTGGGAGAGATAAGGAGAGACCTCAGACGTGGGTCCAGGTGGTGGGATGCAAGTATTCCCTCCAGCTGTATTTCGGTTGTGGAGAGGGAAGATGCATACACACTTTAGCCTCATCACAGGGTTCTCTGACCCACTGCCTGTCTGTGTTGATGGGGGACTGGGACCTGGGGAATGCTGCTGTGCTCCATGACAAGTGACTGCTGTGCCCCACAGAAATGCTAGTTTCTTCTTAGGGATGGCAGGATGTCAGAGCCCCAGTGAAACCATATAAAGGTTGTTTCCAACCTAAATGATTCTATGATTCTATATGGAGACAGTCACATCCCAAACTGAACTGTCTGAGATAGGAAGCAAATCTTGCATGGCTTCCTATGTCCTTCACAGGCTGGTTCAGAGGCAGAGACAAATGTAAGGAGTGGCATCAGGGAATGCAAAAACCCTCACATTTTCAGCTGTCAAAGCTCATTAGGATTTTTACCTACATGTCTTCTCCCAGCAACAGCATCTCAGCAGCATAGTGCCCCTAGACACAGTATCAGCCCCCAAAACATCTGAGGGCTGGGTGCCCCCAGGGCCAATCAATCCCCTCATAGCTACATCAGAGATGTGAGTTCTCCCCAGAACTTATTCATGACTATTCTTTAGAGTCTGCCAGCTGAAAAGTACCGTGGCATTAAATTGTATATGCATTTTTTTTTTAATTTTTTTTTTTAAACAAACAAAGCCTCCAAGCCTGACAGGCAAGGACAGGGATGAGATTAGGCAAACATCCTATGCAGACGGTTCCTATTTCTGTATGTCAGCTTGTAAGTGCTTTCTCTTGTGGAACTATACAGTACTAACTGAGCCGGAAACAGCTATTTAAAAAGTGATTATAGTGTGACATTTTTGTTTGACCTAACATCAAGCCATGTGCAGCTTAAATGTCAGCAAAGCTATTTGCTGTAAGGACAGACAGGCCCTAGCATGCTTACATTTACCCAGCGTCTTAAAACTGATTTCTGCCTCCACTCAGTGCACATGAATGACACCAAAGCCAAGATGTAAAGTATAGTGCTCCGTAAGATGTGATGATTGACTAATATGCTGGGTGGCACAATGCATTCAGCAAGAGGCTCACAGGGAGGAAGGCAAAATAATGGATAATTAAAGTCAATCTCGGGTTAGAAAGCAGAGGCCCATGCAAAAGGTTCCCTTGGATTAGCAAGAACATGCCAAGAGCTGGTGTGTTTTGCCCAAGGATGTCTGAAGTGCTTAAATATTTGGACAAAAATAGCAAAGCAGATTTTTTTTGTTAGTGTAGGAGCTGTATCATTTGCATGGGAGAGGAGGGAGCACGGCCCCCAGCTGTGGCCAGCAGTCCTGCCCTTAGAAGACCTCTTGAAGCCCCTGCAGCGAAGCGCTGTGGCCTCAGGGTGTACCCTCCGGCCCCGCCACCCTGGGACTGGCAGGGCACAAACCAGCCCACCCAGCTGCGGCTGCCAGGCAGGGTGACAGAGGGGAAGGGAGGCTCCACAGCCGTGTCACCAGCCGTCAAAATAATAGCCGAGCAGTGGTGGGGCATGAGGCCAGTGCAGCTAATTACGTGCTTCTCTCCCTGTGTGAGAACCGACAGCAACGAAGCGGCTTCAGAGCCCACAGGGATGCATGAGCACTTACAGCTATAAAGTGATAGACAGAGCCATGTAGTACCAGGAGTTCTCTCTGGAAGACAATGAACTCCTTTGCGACGGATGGAGATAAGTGCGCCTGTGGTTCCTTAATGGGACTACAGGCATATATTTGGACAGCGTTCCAGTCTGACCTTCTTCTCAGAGCCTAAAATAACAAACAAATCAGTGTGCCTTTATTTTGAGAAAACGTTGCTCACAGTAATAAGGGTGGGTGGGGGCACTCAAAAGGAAGCAGAGCTGTGATAAAACTTCCATTTTGTTCTCTTTTGCATGTCAGAAAAAAATGTACATTATAATTCAGAGTGCCTTTCAGGGTTTATTTTTCTTTACATTGTTACATGCCCGATCACATCTGATTTTGGAAACTAAGCAGGGTCTGACTTGGCTGACATTTGTGAGACTGCTGAAAATGCAGGAGACTGAGCAAGATCTGTGTGCTTGTTATATGAATGTGCAAAACCTAAAAGCATGATGGGGGGAACGACAAGAATATTCATAACTTTTCTATATCTTAAAATACTGCTTGTCTCCATATCTAGCAACTAAAATAACACTATGACTGGAAATAACATCATGAATATTAAATAAGCATTTTTTCAAATAATAAAAAACCACTGCTTGTGAATGCTCATTAATACTTTCCAAAATGCACAGAAAAATCCTTCGAGCAAACTGATCATCAGGTTGTTAGAGATATTGTCTGCTTGCTAGTCACTTCAGTAAGTGCTGATGGTAGCAGCAGACTGTTAAAATCCTTTCAAAATTCATTTAAGTGCAATAAGCATAAACTTCTCAACAGAAAAATATGAGAGGTAGCCAGAGGATTTTTTACACATGGAATTTACTCTTTTCTTGGTGTTTCCAGTGACAGGGCTTAACTGTAGAAAGGCTCCTCCATTCTCTCTTTACCTTAGAAAATTTCAGAAGATCATGAGGCTCCCAAGCAAGAGTTAAAATTTTAAGAAAAGTTTCCTTCTTTAAAAATGTTCATTAGTTAAAACAAATACATTTTAAAAAAATAACAACTGTAACTAGAACACCCTTCCTCTTTTGCTCTCTTATCAAATGTCCTCAGTGGGTACCTCTCAGATCCTGAGCTGGCCTTGCAGTCTGGGGTGGGCTCCATTTTTTTTGACACCTCCTCCCCATGCAAAAGTTAAAAAGGCAAAACCAACAGTGAATTTGTTATAAAGAAAACAAACATCAAACAGCTCTTTGAGTATCTTCCACCTTTAAACAAGAAATATATATGATATGGAAAAGCAAGGCAAGATTCACATGCTGTAAGCCTCTCCCACGTAGTGCCCAAGGTGCCGTCATTCAGTTTTGCAGCCCTTCTTTGTTACAGCAAAATGTGAAGGATTTCTAAATCCTAATTTGGATGCATCCCCCAGCAGCAGAGACAAACCAACAATTACTGAAGCAAGGCAAGTTGTTTTCAGTTTAGCAGGTTTTTTTCTAAGCTAGGCTTGTGGTTTCATTTGAAGTTTGAATGCTTCCATTCTCTGAGAAGGCCAGTGGCTTTTCAATAGCAGAAGATCAAATGATGTTAATCGGGCAGTGTGACCTAATCCTCTAATTCAGCTGCCTTCTTACATTAGAAATGTTCTGCTCATGTAAGATTGATTTGCTCTTAAATTGACTTTTTTTTTTTTGTTAAATGTGCTATTCTAAAGTTCTACTCCTAGCTCTGCAGATCTGTTACACAAATAAGGTAAGACCTCTTTTTTTTTTTTTTTTTCATTTTGAAGGTTTAAATAGGCTAATCCTAAGGGTTCCCATGGAAAATCTCTTGCTAATCACAGAAAGCCTAAGATGTAATGCAAGAGCAGCAAGAATAACATTTTTCATTTCAGTAATGATCCCATGGGGTAGCTACACTGAATGTGAATATTCTGGACAGCCATTGCTGACTATGGAAAGGCTACCATAAGTGTATGTTCTCTTCAGCCTTCTGATATGGCTACCATTGGAGTTCGCACATATTTAATCAAAACCCAAACCAATCTTCTCATTTAATTTTTGCTCTCTTTTTTTTTTTTCTGATATGGTGGTTCTGGTGCACTGCCACATATGAGTGGGCTCTTGCATCACTGCTGGGAGAGTACCTGGAGCAGTGCTCCCCTGCAGCATCCCCAGTGCTCCTCTGGAGCCCAGTCAGTTTATAGGCCACGTGCATTTCACTGTATTAATCAGTTCCCATGCACACATTTGGAACTGTAGCTCTAACAAAGCCTGGCAACAGCCATCAGTCATGCAGGCAACTCAGAGGTGCCTCGCACTCCTGCACAAACCCAAAGGCCAGACTCTCTTGAGCCCTCCATGCTCAAATGTGTGTTAATCGTCATCACAAAGTCACTCACTGACCCCTAGGCTGCATATGGCCAACATTTACAGATAATAACCAGCCCATAATTAACAAGATCAATGTTAACCTACTTCCTGTGAGGTGTAGAGCCGAAATGGGCTGTTCAGCCTAGAGAAGGCTCCCAAGAGACCTTCAAGTATCTAAACGGGCCTGCAAAAGAGCTGGAAAGGGACTTTCTACAAGAGCTGTAGTGACAGAACAAGGTGGAATGGCTTTAATCTGAAAGAGAATAAGTTTAGATTAGATATTAGGAAGAAATGCTTTCCTGTGAGGGTGGTGAGACACTGGTACAGGTTGCCCAGAGAAGCTGTGGATGCCTTGTCCCTGGAAGTTGGATGGGGCTTGGAGAGACCTGGTCTAGTGAAGGTGTCCCTGCCCCTGGCCAAGGGGGTTAGAACTAGATGATCTTTAAGATCTCTTCCATCCCAAACCATTCTGTGATTCTGTGAAGTCTCAGCAGATGTCCAGCCCTTGGCACAGACATCAGGGCATGGTGCCTCTGTCAGGTGCCTCTCTCACCTGCTTTGATAGCCTTCATAGGGCATGATGGGGCTCCCTGGCCACAAGAACACATAGCCCAGAACTGCAAGTGCACGGAAGAGCAAAGGAAGCCACATGGCACACAGGTATCTGTCACTCCAGAGGTCTGCTCTTTCAGTACATTCACTGAAGTATTCTTGCAACAGATTTTCACGAGTTAAAGGAGGACATCAGGACTGTTATTCCTGCCTGATGGGTCTGTGATAGGCAATCATTTTGCTATATCTACTGAACTATACAACTTTTTCTTTTTCTTTTCCTTTTTTTTTTTCCCCCTGCCAGATTAATCCCATCTATTAATTACTTTTCCTGAAGATATTTTGCCAACATAAGGTTTATTGTGTCCATGTTCGCAGAACACGTAAGAGTTTTCAAAACCTGATGTGTTATTGTTGGTGCTACGTTACATAAACCACAAACTGATTAAGATCCACGCTATTAGTTAATGGGTCTGCTCCCAGTCATCTGACATCCGGGGAGATGATTTTCATATTATTGAGCCAAGTGTGTAAAGCATTCCCTTTTCCCCAGCGCTATTTCTTAAAGAAATGGAAGCACAGTTTCAGGCTGGCATTGGCCAGCAGCATATGCAGTCGAAGCAGAATCCTGTGGGCAGAGAGCGCCATCTCCAGTTAGTAAATCGTAATTACTCTGCGGTAACCAACTAATTCGGGATTTCTCCTTTGGAATTGCCATCTGTTCCGGCAAAAGACGGGAAAAAAGCCAGCTGAGACTGATGAAAGATTGAGATTTAAACCTCCACACTATCTTAATATCCTGTAGGGAGAATTTGCTAATCCTTGCTAAAGTTTCTGAATTAAATAAAAAGTCTGCTTAAAATTGCATGGAGATGAGCATCCCAAATTTATTTCTGTTTCAGGCTACTTGGTCGAGAATAAAGTCATGACAGGGCTAAAATTTGTACTATATCAGGGTCCTCCAGTCTACAGAAAGTCTATGCTTCTAGTACTCCACATGGTGCATTTGATTAGCATTTGAAAGAGCTCATAAATGATACCTCCAGTACTGTCTCAGAACAACCGGGGAGCAAACCAGTGTCGATAAGCAATATGCAAAACCAGCACACAGAGTGGATGCAAAAGAATTATATAGATACAAATGTTACAAAATTGACAAATATTAAAAAAATTACACCAATTTTGCATAAATACATTTTATATAAATACAAATTTTACAAAATCTCACAAATACAACAATTTTTACAAACCCACAAAAATTACAAAAATACATCCACAAAGGAATTACAATGGCTGTTTTAAGTACAAGTGCATTATTTGGTGTCCTTTTTATCTGATATAAATGGTACATATGTTAGGGTACACTTTTAATGAAATATATGCTGCAAAAATAAATCAAGATGTTATTTATAGTTGATGCCTGGAAATTCTTCTCCACCACAATGTCAAATGATGTTCCCATCCTGTTGCCCACCAGTTTTCTCTTCTTCCCAACACCATAGGAAACCTCAGGTCTCCAGAGCATTCACAGCTCCAAAGGATTCAAGTGGAGAAGAAATGTTAAGTGCATTAGGAAATCAATCTGTGAATTGTATGCTGCTTTTGACAGTGTTCTCTGAACTAAATGGACAGCTGAGATCACTGCTTATGAGTCCAGCCTCATTAATGTCACACAAGAGTTTGTTCTAGAAACCTATCTTAAGGACACCAGTGGCAAAGAATTTGTCAGACAATACAACTGAACATCGTGCCTCCTCCTGTGTGCTGTAGAAAATTCATCCATATTAAAGCATTATTAATGGATTTGCAAGAGCAAATGGATTACTGGATTTAAAGGGCTATGAATACTAAATATGTACATTGAATAGATACGTTCAGCAAGGGTTAAAAGACAAAGCAGCTTTAATAGCGTTCCTGAGCTGAATACACCATCATATTTAAAATGTAAATTATTAAATTACTCTGTATTTATTTTTATGACTGAGTTCAGAAGGTATTTTATTCAACTGTTCAGGAAACAACAAAGATTCGGTTTGCAGCCACAGAGGCTGCAAGACAGCAAAATAAAGTTGATGAAACTCTATTAGAGAGACCTGTAAAGGACAAGAAGCAGTCAAGAACAGCTGGCACTGATTTACGAACAAATCACACTTGGCCAACCTGACTGCACCCTATAATGAAATGGCTGGCTACATGGACAAGGACAGAGCAGTGGACACAATAGATCTTGACTTCAGTGCAGTGATTGAAATGATATCCCGCAGCACTTTCACTTACAAACTGAGGAAACATGGCATGAACAAGCTGGCTGTTACATGCACTGAAAACTGCCTAGGCTGACAGGCTCAGTGGGTGGGAACTGGTGGTTTGGCATTGTGCCTGAAGGCCCATAACATATTGAGTACTCTTGGGGCTGATAGTGTGTTCTCATCCCAAAGATGGGAAACCACACATTAGGAGTATGGCCAATAGACTGAGGAAAGTTACTGTCCCAGCTTTGCTTGGTGTTGGTGAGGCGCTGGCTGGACACAGAGCCCAGTTTGGTGCTTTCTCAGATCAAGACAGGGCAGCTCCAGTGAGCTACCAAGATGATCGGGATCTAAATCACATCACTCTGAAGGAGATGTTGAGGTAACCTGGGCCTGCCTGTCTTGCCTGTTGAAGAGCATAAGGGGTCACACAAGAGCAATCTTCAATTACTTTGAAGGGGGATTACAAATATGGCAGAGCTAAACTTCCCTTGGTAGTTGTATGCAATACAAGAGGAAACCATGGGCACAAGTGGCTTAGGAGGTCCAAAGAGGACATTATGAAAAAAATTATTTACATGGAATGTAGTCAGCCTGGACAAACTATGAAATTTTTATTTTAGATGGTTTCAAAAGCTGCCAAGACAAAACTGCAACAGATGTGATTCACTTCAAGCAGGGAAGCTGGACTGCAATACCCAGAGGTCCTTTCCAACCAACCCATCTATGATTGTGCATGGGCGTAACGGTGATGACCTTCCTGGTCTAGGATTCTTGTTTGTTGTGGGAAGACAGCCTTAAAATGGTCATCAAACTGGTGACTGGGCTTTATTATGAATTTAGGAGTTTAAGTATATCCATGAGCAAAAATAAAAATAGTCTGCCATAACTGGCAAACTGCAAAAGTTATTTTCTGAAAACAGACTATTTCATCACCACATTTAAACTGTTACCTGTTATCGCAGTTGGCAAAATAAAAACCAGAAATTTTGAAAATCCACCAACTGGCATGTGATTCAGCACGTCATTTATTCAGCTTGCAAAGTGATGGAACTGCCCGTATGGAGACTCTGTGAGTCCCCAGGGTAAGTTACAACTCATCAGCAACCCCGGTAACCTCATCTTCCTTCTGGTCACCGAGACGCTCAGTTTTGCCTGCAGCATGAACTATTCCTGCCTTCGAGACTGCCTTCCCCTCCTCCCTGCTGCGCCCCGAGAGAGGACAGGGCTGGAGAGGACAGGACTGGGAGGACGGGAGAGGATAAAACTGGAGAGGACGGGACTGGAGAGGACGGGACAGGATCGGCCAGGATTGGAGAGGACAGGAGAGGAGAGGACACGACGGGAGAGGCCATGCCATGCGAGGCCGCCCCGCTCCCCTCCGCTCCCCTCTCCACAGCGCTCACGGCCCGTGGGCAGCCCGGCCTCTCCCGCCGCTTTTCCCGCTGGGATCGCAGCCCGAGTTATTCCTTTGTGTCTCTTTCCCGTGCTGCTGGCGCACCCCCGAGGAGCCAGCGGTTCCACACCCACCCCAGCCCCGAGCCGAGCCCAGTCCAGCCCCGGGAGGGGAGGAGGAGGAAGAGGAGGAGGAGAGGAGGAGGAAGAAGAGGGGCGGGCAGAGGCGGGGCCTGTCGGGCCGTGCATGGCGGCGATCGGCGGGGCCGGGGCCGGGTCGGGGCTGCTGCCCTTCCTGCGGCTGCTGGGGCAGCTCAAGGTGGGCGCGGCGCGGGCGGGCACGGGCACAGGGACAAGGCACAGGACAGGGCAGGGCACAGGCACAGGAACAGGCACAGGGCAGGGCACGGGGCCGGGCACAGGGCCGGGGCCGTCCCCCTCCGGCCGGGCCGGGGCCGGGGCTGGGGCTGGGGCTGAGGCTGAGGCTGGGGACAGGGCAGGGCACAGGGCAGGGCAGGGCACTGGGCTAGGCACTGGGCAGGGCACAGGGCAGGGCACAGGGCAGGGCATTGGGGTGGGCAGGGCAGGGCGCAGGGCATTGGGCTGGGCAGGGCAGGGCACAGGGCAGGGCAGGGCACAGGGCAAGGCACAGGGCTGGGCATTGGGCTGGGCAGGGCGCAGGGCAGGGCAGGGCACAGGGCAGGGCAGGGCACAGGGCAAGGCACAGGGCTGGGCACAGGGCTGGGCAGGGCACAGGGCTGGGCACAGGGCAGGGCATTGGGCTGGGCAGGGCGCAGGGCACTGGGCTGGGCACTGGGCTGCGGGAGGTTCGAGCCCCTGTCCCAGCACAGCCCTGCAGAGCCCCGTGTGGCCCCTGGGCAGGTGTTTCCTGGAAGCATCGAAGCTCGGCGGGGCGAAACTCCCACGGGCGGGCGCCTCTGAAAAGAGGAACCAAGGGTTTTAATGTTCACAGTGCCATGGTCTGGGGGGTGTGGTGGTGTCCTGGCAAAGGCTGGGCTCGGTGATCTCTGGTTGCTTCTGTGATGCTTGCGCAGAGGGTACCACGGACAGGATGGGTGTACAGGAACGTGGCGAAGCCAGAGAGCGTATCCGATCATATGTACAGGATGGCGATGATGGCTTTGGTGACTGAAGACAAAAGCCTTAACAAGGACAGGTGAGAAAGCCTCTGGTTGTCATGACCCTATGTTGGTGTCGAGGGAGAGTTCCAGACAAAATGCCAGAAAGAGCTGGCATCCTAAGTAAGAGATTTTAAAACACACTGAAGGATTTTGAAATGCTTTCCCCTCTTCTTTTCTCTCCATGCCTTGGAGAGGGTGCTGTTTACCTGGAGAACGGAAAGGGGCTAAAACATGCATTGCTAGATTGCGAGTGCAGAGGCGAGTCCTTAGTGCAGGGGCTCTGAGCTGGCCTTCTCTCAAGCCGTAAGAAACCAGGCTGGAGGCACTTCCTAAACACAGTTTGAAGCAACAGATAGCAAGGGCAAAGCCATACGCCATGTGGGTTCTGACAGACTGAACTAGCACTCAGCAGCAGTAAGCAGCCTCAGAAAACCTCTAGCACACTAGAGAAAGCTTCATTATTGAATGAATTGTTGGGTCCCGTACAGGATCATGCTTGCTTTGTGCCTTCAGAAGTTGATGTGAAGGCTTTTTTGAGAATTCTGCTGCAGAATGGCATAGCCACAGAGGTGTGAGTGTCAGATTATGTACTGAATTTGAGACGGCTCTGAATTAGCTTCTACCTGTTGCAGGAATAACGTGAAGCAATGTAGTTAATTTTCACAATATCTCTGAAAACCAAGTGTGGAAAAGCTAAGTACATTATTTTTGAGTGCTATGCTCTGGTACACAGTGTATTTATACTTAAATCAGTATTTACAAGCAGCAGGAGCTATAAATTAGAAAATAAAAACATGTCTAGGTGGATAAAAAATAGGTGGAAATGACTTCCCTTGGCAAAGAAGTGAAAAATGTAAAGTTTAAAAAAACTTCCAGCCAACCTGTAGAATATAGGAAGGGGATAAATTCTGTGGTCTCTTAGCTTTGCGGATAACAAGATATAACTTAAAATGCTGATAATCTAATTATTCTGTCTTTGTTCTTTGTCAGATGCATACGATTAGCTTTGGTTCATGATATGGCTGAATGCATTGTTGGAGATATTGCTCCTGCAGATAATATCTCAAAAGAAGAGAAACACAGGAGAGAAGAGGTATGGACATAAGATGTGAAGCCACTTCTGTGAAGCATTCTGTATGTTTCTAATGTTTTTGTGAAGGGGCACTAAGCAATATAATACTGTCAATGGCATTGAACATGTCTGCCATAACCAACTACAGTTTTAAACTAATTTTGATTTTTTATCTGTAACTTCACCAAGTACAAAGTTATGGAAGAAGAACCTCTGGAGTAATCTTCATCTTGGCCAGTTATTCCCAAACTAGCTGCAGTTTTAATAGGCTGAATTAGTCATTTCAGCAGCCTTACCAAGAGGTGGGGAGCAGGGAGTAGGTGCACTGGGTAGGAGGGATGACAGTTTGTGTCAGATCATGTATGTGGTGCCAGATTGTACAGTTGTGACACAGCCTTTATTGAAGTCTTTTGCACAGGACTCCAGACACAGGTGTCTTTTTTTGGTTTGTGGGTTTTGGTGGGTTTTTTAGGGAGTTTTTTGGTTGTGGGTTTTTTCTTGTTTGGTTAGGTTTTTTGTGTGTTTTGTTTGTTGCTTTTTTGTGGGTTTTTGTTTGTTTGGGGTTTTGTTGTTGTTGTAAGTGAGTGCAGCATGCCTAGAGTTACTTTACTTTTGGCCTTGTACATACCCAAACTGTTGGTTTGTCGTTTCTGGTTTGTGGCATTATTTGAAGAAAATGTAAACCACTTCTGTAGCCGCAGCTAGAGGGCAACATGATGCCTCAGAAACGCTTTAGAGACTTCTTTTATTCTGTGTAAGAACACACTGGGAAGCACATTGAAAGAAATAAATACCAAAATTACAGTCAGTAAAGATATTACTTAACACCAAATATGAATAGATCTTTAATTTCCACTTAGTAAAGAGCTTACTCCTAGGGTTAGTCATATCTCCCCCAGCCCCAAGTTTTAAACAGATAACATAAAAGAGGGAGGGAAATAATCACTGAAGCATTACATTACGGTCTTTGAAGAGCTTCAAAATACTGTAAAGAAAAAAACCTCTTTCCTGGAAGCCTTTAAAAGTTGCTGTGTCAGTGGGAATCAGGCTTCGGCTCTTGTCTAGAGAGAATTCTCATTTGAACTTAGGCAAGGAAAAAGATACTTTAATGCCTAAGTATGTTTAAAAAGTTTTCCTAAGTATTTTTAGCTCCTACTCTCATTTCACTCAATGAAGACTTTGCTGTTGACTTTGTGGGAAGGAGGGTAAAGCATTAAATATTTAGGATGACTCTGAAATACTTTGTTGTAAAAATACACCAAGAGTGGGAACTTCAGGAGGTGGCTTGAGGGGAATTATCAATATTCTGCTTCCACTGCAGAGTTCTCCTTTTTTTCCCTTTGCTCTGCAGCTGACATTGAGCTGGTTCTGAAGTTTGCTGCTTGTGCAGTAAGTCTGGTCAGTGAGTCTCACCAAGGCTAAGGCAGCAGAAAACTAACTTGATTACAAAAAACAACTTCGCGATTTTTGGGGAGGGGAAGTTGTTCAGTGTGGGGTTTTTTGCCAGGTAAGTAATTTTGGCCTGCTGATCTTGAAATCTGATTAGCTCCAGAGCTGGAAAGAGGTGCAAAGGAATGAGACCTTGATGATTCAGTGGGAGAAAGGGGGTGCAGTTGCACAGGAATTTTTTTCCCTCTTCTTAAATACGTTATTCCATAGGTGCTATCACCTTGATCTTGGCCAGTGCTGTAGCCCCACTCCCTTGCCCCGAACAAAACTTTGCCATACCAACACAGTACAATAATATTCTGTGTACTGTATGTTTGTACAAACTGTGTAACAAGCAGATAATTATTCAGGAAAGATAATGATAAAAATGTCCTTGCTCAAAAAACAGATAAATGGAAATGGCTTCTTTTTTTCAGACAGCTATGCAACAACTGACCCAGCTTCTATCAGAGGACCTCAGAAAAGAAATCTATGCACTCTGGGAAGTAAGTTTGCATTCTTTTAATCCTGTGCTAAAATTCAGGGTGACCCATTCTCTTCTTCCCATGTACCTGTGAAACCGTGCCATCTCTTATTTTTGACCTTAAGAAAGCTAGATTCCTTTGCTTAGAAGATAAAGTTTAACAGTATGAGTCAGGGTAATTTTAGAATCCTTGCCAAACAGAAATCCCAGCCTTTGGTAAAATAACCAGCTTCTGCCTCTGGCCTCTCAAAGTTCCAGATGAACCTGACAAGGGCTTGGTTTATACAACTGAAGGAAGGGTTTGTCCTCTACATCCAGCCCAGCTGGATAAAAATCTGGTTTTTTATTATATTATCACTTTTGTTCACACTGGCCATTTGCAGCATTTGATATAGGAAAAAAAATAATGGCAGCTGATGATTCTGCAGATTATTTTCTGCTTTTTATACAAGTAATTATTATAAAGCCCATTAGCCTAAAATGTTCAATAGTAACTTAAAATGGTTAGGTAAATTAAAACTTAAGTTTAAACTTACATATGACAAACCCCAGCGCTTTTCTATAAACACCACAAATTTCTTGTCTTGTGTAATGTGAAAGTTTGGATTAGAAAGTATCTTCTGTACTTGAAGGTGATTTAACTCTTTTATGTGAACTCATGCTGTTAACTTAGAAGATCTTTTATACTTGCAAATGAGTGATGATTAGATTATTTCCAAACAATTCAAGTTCATAATTGCTGTGCTTTATCTTCTCCTGACAGTTGCATGAGGACAAGTGTATCCACTGCATGTTCACATATTGCTGCAAACAAAACATTCCATGTTTCTTGCGCTCTGTGACCTGATTCTGTATCTTACATTGATACTCTTACTTTTCCACTAGGAACGTATTTCAATTCCAGATATTTGAATCAAATTTCTGCCTTTTGTTAAAATGCTGTCTTTGTTCGTGGGGGTTTTGTTTTGTTTAGTCCTGTTGCAGTTGTGTGGTGGAACAGGCAGTGAGAATGGGTTCTCACAGCTTTATTTCAAAGTAAAGGTGGGGAATCAACATCATCAGATCCAGGAAATAATGTGTATGCATTTGTTTAGTGAGCACTAGTTCCTTCTCCCTTGGGAAATTATTATAATTGAGGAAAATGAGGTTTTGATATATAAGATTAGACCTGTAGAACTTGGATTTCTCTCTGCTGGTCTCAGTTTTATGATTGTATTCACTATTCACTTGCTGGTTCACTATGAAGTCAGTTCTTCAGCATGTTAGCTTTTCATCATTAACCATAATTTAATATATGCGCACTTTTGATCATTTGGTCTGTTTCTCTACCTTCAGGATAATTTACTGGCATTGAATCTTCAATGCAGTAGCATGAGTGCAACCCACATAGCAGAAAGGATAATGTAAAAAGCTAATATTCACATGTAGTCCCTCTAGTCTTGTTTTAAGTGAAACAACTATGTGCTTCTTAAAAAGAGACAGAAAATAAGAAGCCTCTGATCACTCGGTATGATACTCTGCTCTCAGCTAGCCAGAGGCATTTCCCTATGATTTCTTTTGCGAGTGAAGAAAGTTATGGACCAGAGCTGAACAGTGCTGGAACAGGATCTGTTGACACTCTTAGTAAGTCCTGCCTGCTTGCCCTTGCCTCTGCCTCTCTTTGCCTTTCAGCTTTACAAGGACTGTTGCTTTGGATGGTGTTGGTGGGCACTCAGTAAGTGTAGTTAGTGTTGGGGAGCGAGGCAACAGAAAGGTGCCTCAGGTATATTTTTATAACAATCCAGAATATATTTGAAAAACCACTAAAGTAAGTGTGTCAGCACATTCCAGCTCTGTCCTGCTTTTTTATTCTCAAGTGTGAAAGCATGGCAGTAATTTTTAAAAGATGGCCTGTGGTGCTGGAAAGACTAGTTACTGTTTTTTCAAAGTATACTGTTATTTCAACCTTAAACACCTTTGAGGGGGAAAGTGTTTATTTCAGCACTGTGCACAGTCAGACATATGATAGCTGATGTTTCTTGAGGGTAATGTGAGCTGAGGTATGAATAAGATTTGGTGCGTTGTAAGGCACAAAGAGGTTGGTAACAGATTGATACTCCCATTTAATTGCTGATGGTGGGACTGACCTGTAAGGGAAAATAGCCCTAGTTCTCCTTCTACTGAAGTTCTCCTTTGTAATGCTGCCAAGAGTTTGTTGTCTTTGTTCCCCCCCCTAAAAAGACAAAGAGTAGAAATAGATTTAAGAAAATAAGTATTTAAGGCAAAGCTCAGGTTGAAAGGAGAAAAAAAAGATAAAAATGTTGAAATGAAATTGATTACTAAAAAACCGTTCAAAATGTAACTGAAAATTCAAAGTATCATTGAAATCCAAATAGAATAGTAAATGAGTCAGTCATGGCTATCAAAATCTGGATTTCTGACTTCAAAGGTTAAGTAATAAGCCTAAGGACAGGCTTCTGTGCAGGAATCACAAAGTCAGGATCTTGCTGCTGTGATGACACTCACATCACAGTTGTTGTCTTAAGAGGCAGAAAGGGATGCCATGTTCTTTGGTCAGTAAGGAAACCTCTTCCTGTACCTGTGCTGCTCTTATCTGTAGAATTGCTGTGAGTAACAGGTTCTATGCATCTGGGAGCACAGATGGGCCCGGTGTGTACTTAAGATTCCAGTCTGATATTAATAGTGGTGGTGATGATGAATGGGGTCAGACCTGCCGAGAGTATCAAGGTGATGGTAGCCTGCACAGAAAAAAACCCCTGATTTCTGGGGTTGATTTTGGAAGTCAGGAGAAGACTAGCTGATGAGACATCACACACAATGCAGTAGATGCAGAAAAGAGAAAATGAAATGGGCAAACCTTTCCGCAGCCATCACTGGAAGCAAATGACAGCAAAATTGTTCAGGTTGACTAGAAATGTGAATGACTCACAAATACATACTGATGATGACTGTAGAGAGGGAAAAGAGAGCAGGCAGAGAGATTAAAGGACTTAAAAGTCTGAAGGGGAGGAAACCCCTTAACCACTCCCCTTCCTATCTCTTAGGAGAGACATAAGGACATAAGCAGCTCAGACAGATCAGACCAAAAAGATTAGGAAAGAATGACAGGAGAAACGTAAAGAACAACTCCCTTTAGAAGCAGCAAGTGGTGGAGAAAAGTGCAAAATAGGTCTTAAAAATAGGTGATAAAAATGCATGGGCACACATTGTGGTAATTCATATTAGGCCAGGCCTGAAATGATCTTTGTATGTAAAATGTTGTTAAAGAACTTGTATATGTTGCAGGGTTGCATCCGTATCATCTCTGATTCAGACAAAACAATAGGTATGTTTAGAGTCAGAGTATGCAAAAGAATTGTGTTCTAAGTCCCATTACATTTAATATAAATTTGGCACATACTTATTTCAAGTGTTTCGCTGAATAGCGTCTTTAAAAAAATGAATATTTATGGAGTGGCTTGTACTAATGAAGAAAATCCTAGATACATAAAGAGCTTGTAATACTCTGCTTCAGAGAAACAAAATTATTTTCTTACAACTGCAAATCTTTTCAGGAATATGAAAACCAGTGTACTGCAGAAGCCAAGTTTGTAAAACAGTTGGATCAGTGTGAGATGATACTGCAAGCATTTGAGTACGAAGAGTTGGAAAACACACCTGGCAGATTGCAGGATTTTTATGATTCAACTGCTGGTATGACATTTGGTTTTGGTTTTTTTTTCCTCTTTCATAAATTAAATACATAAATTGCCTTTTTTTTCTGACAGACATGCAAAGCAAGAGAGAACTAGTTATTTTACTTGTTGCTCAAGTACCCTAAATATTTTTGGAAAAACTTAATGCCATGTGAAAATACCTTACATTTATCTGTAGATATTCAGCCTGAATTTCATTTATGCCAGATTCCTTTTAGATCACTTTTTATCTAGAGAGAGAACCAGCTTTCATTGCACTTGCATGTGTTTAAGGATCATCCTGAAACATCAGAGGGGGCATGAAGGAGTCTCCAGTCTTCACAGGTGTTCTGACAGCAGCATGCTTGTACTTTGTTAGTGTTTCATGAGCCAGTGAAGTGGAATTTGTTATCTCTGCATGAGGTATGGTCCTGTATGACTGCCCAAGGTTCATGTGAGAACCATGTCAGTGAAATAGTTTAGGTGCAATTGTATTACTTTTTATTCTATCCCTTGCTCCTCATCCTCTGCAAAATAAACTGATAGTTGAAAGGAGAAATAGGAAAAATAGTACAATTTTAGCAATGGAGTTGAACACCAGAAGAGGACTTGTGACTAAGTCATCCTGTCCTGGGAAAAAAATAGGATAGACAAACTTGGGAAGAGGACCAGCAGTCACCAGACAGTCCTGACAAGTCCCATTTATACTTTGGTGACTCCTCAGGGAAATAATGAGCTCTCTGAAAAATGTAATAACTTGATTAGTGAAGAAGGGAAGAAAAGGATAACAAGCAAACCTGGAATACTTACTTTTCTAGTTGACATCTTTGCCCTCCTACCAGAATTGAATAAATTAAACTGAGCTGCCGTCTGAGTAGAGCCTACAGCATATACTGTAAGTGCAATGGGAGTGGTTTCCTGTAGCAGGATACATAATATCAGATTATATAGGTCAGGATGCAGCTCTTAAGTGTCTTAATAGAGCACAAAATACAAGCTTTTTAGTAAGAATGGCATTAACTCCTCTTACTCCATAGTTGGATTAAAGTGGGGGTATTTGCTTTCTTAAAATAATGTGACATTTATGCTGAGCCTAAAGTGACATCACTGCAATCATTTCAATGCCAGCTTTTCACACATGGGAAAAAGAGATTATTATTCATTAACCTTCCCTTTCTTTTATTTTGCAGGAAAGTTCGTTCACCCAGAAATACTCCAGCTTGTATCTCAGATTAACACAGAAAGGAATAAAAAAATAGCTGCTACATCTCATCCACATTCCTGAAGTGTTTCTAAATGCTATAGCTATAATAAATACGTTGTTTTATATTCTGGGCATTACTTTTCCTCCTGTAACATCACTAATTCTGCCAGATTTGTTTTCCTGTGCATTCACTGCTAAGAATCCCAGGACCACTTAGATAGGAGCAGGTAACATAGTCACCTCCTAGGTCAGGTGTGTGTGTGTGGGACCAGATATTTAGAATTATCTTGTTTGGGTTTTCCTTCTTTTTAATTAGCCTCTGATTAATGCAATCTCATTTACAAATAGATTCTCCACTGGGGAAATTCAGGCATGTTTAAAAATTAACTGATTGCAATCTAATCTGTTCATGTAATGCACTGTGTGGGGCCTGTAGTCTTGTTCTGTGACTTCTAAGTATGCATGGATTTAAGTACCTTCCAGTGGGTTAATATCCACTCACAGAGCTACACAGAAACAAGCCCAGTGAGCACGTTTCTCTACAAGCTCTTGACTGAGCTTAGAGATGAGATTTTTTTGGAGTGCATAAGCTTTAAGGAGTGATGGTGGATAAAACTGCTAATCTCATTAATTACATTTTCTCAATATCTCCATTGTTTCATACAACTTTTCCACTGTTCATGTGTTGTATCAGGGAATGTCCATAAGGCCTGTATTCCTGACTGCCGCTCACCCCAGACTGGCAATTTTACAGACTCCTTTACAGGTAATTGGTAATCACAGAATAGCTGAGGTTGGGAGGGACCTTTGGAGTCTGTGCAGTCTAATGAAGAAGCCTGTGTGCATGTAAAGCTGGCTCCCTTTTACTCTGGCTGTTACATTGGTACCGATTCTGCTGTACGTGAGTTTCTGTCAGAAGTAATAACACCAGTGTAGAAGTACAGAATGATTGTGAAGTAAAGCTGTAGTGGTGGTAAATGCTATAATGAGGCCAGCGTCTGCACACCCAGCTGTTCAGTGTTGTGCAGCTGGAGATCAGGACAATGTTATGATTACCAACTAAGCAAAGTTTGCACCTGGAATATTTACATGGTAGAGATCTGGAGCTCACTTCTCTGTCTTCCATTTCATGTTAAATGAAGCAGCATAAAACTAAATTCAATTGCCATCCCTTTTAAATGTAACTGAGCATACATTTTCAGGAACCATGACTCAGGAAATATTTCCTGTATGCAATCCTTGGGGGCCTGACCGAAGCTTGTGCAGCATTCTGTGGCTGGTGCCTTTGGCAGAGGCACAGAGTGTTGGGGCACAGCTGCTGGGACCTCTTGCCTGAGGGGCTGGCACAGTGCACAAAATCTGCAGAGCATATTGGTCTGGTCCAGAGGAGATGTTAGATGCCTGCTCTGCTCTGCTCAGGGGACCCCACAAGGGAGCAGTTGTGCCCTGTGAAAAGCCTGCAAGAACAGGTTGTGCTTGGCTGAGTAATAGGAAACTGATTAGTGGTTATTGGCAACAGACTGTCATACTGCAAGGGAGGTGGAGTGGGGCCCACTGAGCTTGCTTCAGCATTTTTGTTCCACCAAGAGGCGTGCAAATGATAGTCTCTATTAGTCTGCATTGAATGCTGAGTGTGAAAGAGCTATAAACGCATTGAAAGACAGAACTGAGAATGTTCTTGACAAACCAGAAAAGTGGTCTTGAAGAGGTGTTTGGTAGAAACACACAATGCAAGCACTATCCTAAGCAGGAACAGTCCATTCCTGTGAGGGATAAGGAGGCTTTCCTATTCTGCAGGGGATCTAGGGGACAGAACATGGAACCCCAGTGCAGTGTCCTAGCCTGAGAAATGGAGACATGGTTTGGGTATGCATTGTGTGGGTTTGGTTTTAAACAAATGCAACAGGTACTTGGTGTAAAATTACATTCCCTTCTACTCACTGCTGCTGCTGCAATCCTGTGTCAGTTTTGGGCACTGCATTGTAATAGAAACAGGAGTTACTTGGAAAGACATGGAACAAGGTGGTGTGATAAGAAAGCACGTGCTGTGATGACAGGTTGATAGGAAGCAGCCTGTGGGGTTTCAGGCTTCCTAATGCAGTTCTGAAGTGCACTATCCACATGTAGGAAAAGGCTCTGAACCCATGACCTGCAAGAGGAACTTCCCTCCTCCCGTGTCTTTCTTCTGATCTGTTCATATCAGCACTGACCCTACACATAGTGGCAGCTGCTGTCATGACAGTAACACGTAAGAATTCATATGAAAGTGAAGCTTGCCTGGCCAGCCTACCTCCACCAGCAGTCATACTTGTGCTCTTGAAATTAAGTTCTTAATGAATGCAGTTAAATGCAATTCACTGCTTTCCCAGAAGCATTTTTAATGTGTATACATACATACATATATACATAAATAATGAGGTCTAAATTAGTGTCCTGACAATGTCTGGACTCCATGTTTTGACCTTGGTTTGGCTGCTGACCCTGCTTAGAAGGTCAATAGTTTTAGACCTAGAAGATGTTTTCTGCCATGCATTTCACTTGTATTGAACTTAGTTCAGATATTTTTCTCCATTGAACCTCAGAATTTTCAAAACTTGAGCCACAGATTTCCATGGGGAATTTCAGGCCCAGAAGAAACGGAATAGATTTAAAAAACTGCAGGAATGGCAGAATATGTTAATGCAATTTACTTTGATATTCTGCTGTGAAATCGTAAGGTTTATAGATGCACAGTAATCATAGAATCATAGAATGGTTTGGATTGGAAGGGACCTTAAAGACTGTCTAGTTCCAACCCTCTTCCCATGCACCTCCCACTAAACAGGTTGCTCAGTTCTACTGGTAAACACAGAATTAAAACATCACAAACGGTAAAAGAGTAAGAGAGAAATTTATTTTTAATAAGAATATCAAGAACTTCATTTACACAAACTAAGTTGACCATTAATAGCTTACATTTTAAATAAATTCATTTTTGCACAAACCCACATAAAATAAGCTAGAAAATTGTCACAAGAATACTAGAAAAGCATAAGTAGATTTGCTTCCATGCTAAAAATCACACGAAAGAGGCATGTGATATAAATATCCAAAGTTAACTTATGTCCAGTAGAACATTATAAAATAACTTTCAACTTTGTAAAAACTACCAAAAGCCACACAGGAGAAAAAAAAAAAAATCACTTAAAGCCAAGTTTTCTCACAAAACTTTAAGCAGTCTGTAATGTCAAACTCACTAACACTGATTTGAAGCTTTGGCATATGCTTAAAAAATGCATCCATTTTCAAAGTGGGCAGGCTCTTTTCCATCTTGTTTATTGATAACGCTGTGCTCACCTCAGTCTGGTGAACTGAGTAATGCAACATGCATACTGACACGTGCTCACTAGACAGCAAGATAGTGCCACAAATGTGCTGATCCTTCCTTAGAAAAAAAGTTAAAGGAATGCAGGAAAACATGCTGAATCAAAGCTGAGTGATGTCTGGCTCTTGGTGATTGAGCAGAGATAATGCAAGTTGGTGGAATTATGTCCTGGAGCGAAGCACAACAAAATTTGACACTGAAAGTGAAATAAAGTTTTTACTCATCCTATCCACTGTCAGATGACAGGGTCTATGCTAGCAGCTCTGAAGTGAGGGCTGAAGGCAAGAGCTCTCTAACCTATGGCACATCTGAAGCCAATTGTTGGGTTTGTATTTTCACTTAAGGCTGTTGCTTGACTGAGGCTCGTAACTATAAATGCCCTTATTTTTGAGGGGAAGGTACGGAGGCAAAAACATTAGAGGTTCCCTCCGCTCCACTTGATTTTGTAATTAACTCATTCTGTCAAGTCTTGCCAAACCACAGAGAGCAAGCAATAGTACATATTTCTAAACTGAAACTCTTGTAGCCACAATGACCATCTTAAATCTGCAGCTATAATCAGGTGTCTTTCTGTATGAATAACCAGGTGTCTCTTCCTGTCCTCCTTAAGTCTGCCAATTAACGGGTGGATGGCAGTGCCAGACTGTACCAGTGAAGGAGAGGAAATTTTTTGTGACAGTAAGTGATTTTAATACTGTTAGGAAATGGATCATGTAGCAACACTCCTGAGCACAGGGCACCTGGTATGGCTGGTAGACAGCTGGTGTATGGGCTACTGCTGGCAGTTGAAAGCTCTGCACAGCTCTAGGTCCATCTGTCTGACGTGGCACTGAGAGGGGATTGTAAACCAACACATACAAAAGAGCAAACTAAAAGAAATAAGAAACAGGGACTGGGGACTGTTGGAAGGAAGTCACGTGAAAACGAAAACTATTTTAGTCACTTAACATAGAATTTAGTGCCTTATAACCAATGACTTGCGTGTGGCTTTGATGATGTACAAAATACCCAGCGCTAAAATGGCTCATCTAAAATCGAAATAGGGAGAGGAAACGTTTCTCCAACACAGGGCCAGGGAGACAGTTTTCCAAAGGTGACAGAACCTTGTTGCACAAGTTGTGTGGTGAGGGAGAGTTGCAAATTGCTGTCTGGGCAAGTCTCTGATGAGAAGCATGTGGGGCTCAGGAGGGCCTGCAGTTTAACACTGAAGCTCTTCTTCACTCTCAGGAACTCTGGTACCAGCAAGAGAGCTCTGAGCACTGGCATGGGCTGTAGAGCTGAGAACTTCTTCAAAACTGCCTCCTGTGTGGCTTGTTCCGCCAACCTTGGTCTGAAACAAGGGAAACAGAGAACAACAAATTCATCTATTCACACTGAAGCAAGTCCCATTTGCATTCCAGCCCATGGCCATGGAGGGCTGGGAACTGTTCAGGCAGAGAACACATGGGGATGGTTTTCTCTTGGAACAGGTACAAAACCAGTCAAATAAATTCTTTCCTCCCCCAATTTCTAAACTAGGCTGCCATCATAAAATCTGCTAGTGGCATGTCTCATACACTTAAAGGAACCTGTCCGTAAGTAGATCCTAGGCAGAATCCTAGACCTTATCAGTAAACTTAGTGTGGTTATTTACATCAGGAGCTCATACTGGCTTCACTGCTTTCTCCAGTTTTATGAAGGCTGGATAAAAGATGGGTATTAAAACAAACTGGTTCATTTGCTGAGTAAAGTGGCCCATCCACCTGCAATAGTAACATAGCTGCTCACAAAATACATAAACCATACTGGGACTTAGCAGAAGGAAATGTAGTAACCAAAGAATGAACCCAGCAGCTTGCCTCCCTTCAGGCACTTGTTCCTACCTAGGTATTGATATAGAAAACTGCCCACAGAATTTTCTTGGAGAAAGGTGTGGAAGAGATCAAATTACATTAATGAAACATATGACAACATACTAGCACATCTACTTCTAGAATGCTTCAGGTCACTGAATTTGTAAACGTAATAAAAATAAAACCCAATAAGACTAAATCTCTGAAACAGAGTTTTTTTTCTAAAAAAAACCCCCAGTCTAAAGACTTGAAAATGACGAAGCCAATGTGATGAAGAGACAAAGTTGTTTTGACTAGGTTGTCTTGGTAAGAGAATGTTCTTTTGTGGCTTGGCTTGTTGATATGCCCACTCAAAATTGACTCCAGCCTGACAATAGGGCAAAACATTTTACTCCATCCTAAAATTGCAGCAGGACTTAGGCTGATATTTTTCCAGCCTGTCAGCCACTGAACGCTTAGAAAGGTTATTTTAATTAAATGAACTTTGTGCCTTAAGTTTCCAAAGGGTTAATCCCATGTAATCCTTTGTTTCTTTAACTAGCTCAGCAGCTTGCCTAGCTTGAAACTTCAATAAAGTAAGGTAGTAGCGGCCTTGATATTTGCTCTGACAGTTTGAGTCACTCATTAGAAGTCCCCCTCTCAGGAGGTAAAAATCTGTATCCAGTCTTGTTTCAGAAGACGTTTGTCCATCACTGATTTTTGCAAATAGCAATACAAAACACATTAATCGTTAAATGTTAGTGGGCCCAGAACTTGCAGCAAAAAGGCAGCTACTGCCTAGTAAAGCTAGTATTAAATTTTCATGGCAAAACTCATGACTTTCACTGGCCAATTAAAATCCCCAATAGAACATTAATTCAGACTAATCAGGGTGATTGTGAAAGGAAACTATTCCTGCACTATTTCAAATGACTCAGATAAAGTGCATCTGGATTTGGACACCTCAAAATCAGAAACATTAATGTAATTTCATTTTCTTTTTCTTTCATTTGCTTTTCTGACTACTCTTCTATCCAAAACCAAGAATAAGGAAAGTCACTTCACTGAATACCCCTGGCCACCACCCCAGTGTTTAAGCAAACATTTAATTCACCAGTGTTCAGATTTTCAGAAAAGCTGAAAAGAATGAGGCACCCGGGTGCTGTTTGATTTCCAAGGGAAACTGAGCTGATACATTCACCCAGGAAAACTGCAACCTAAAGTTCAAACTCCAAGAGCAAATAAAATCTAATTTTAAATTTGACTTCTAAATGTATAAAATCTGAACATCAGTTTTGGCTGACTACAGAACATTGTAGGACCACAGCTAATATGGGGAGTGGGAGGAAGATGGTAAGACTACTGCTGTCCTTTTGGTTTTTTTTTTCAGAAGCCTCTCTGGGAAGTTCTCCACTTTTTCAGACCACAACAGGACCCTAGAATTGAAGAGGAACCTCAGGATTTCTCCTCCCATCCCCCAGTCTTCCTAATCTTACAAAGCTTGAAACAGAGGCAGGCCAGAGGAAGAACAGTGCTGAGACATTCCCATTTCTCCATAGTCTATACTAGTGGCATCCTAGGTCCATGACTCCAACTTCCCCATTTGCACAAGAAAATGAAAGAAAGAATGAGAAAACAGAAAGAAAGTATTTCAGAAGATGTCAATGGGTTGGCCAACGGACAATTAAGATTTCTTGAGATGTAAAAGATTATTTCAGACTCAAAACTTACTGTATTGTCCTGCTCAATTAGAGATTCCTTAAAGGATGATCTAAGAGCACTCTAAACAGAACAGGCTGAGCTGGCATGACAAATAGTCTCCTCTGTAACACCTTTGCTTAATCAACAAAGTAAGATCAGGCTTCTCAAGTAGAACACTGTGAGAGGAAATGATCTTCAGAGGTGTGCAGTTTGAATCGACTTTTTCTGAATGATACACTGAGGTGACTGGAAACAGATAGTTTCTTTGCATATTACCTTCATTTTCCTTTAGTGCTCTTGCAGTTCCACAAAATTCTTGATGAAACAACAAATTCATTCAGTCTCCTGTACAAATGATAGGGACAACTAAGCTGTCCCACTTTCACACACTGTTAACTCTGCCCCTAACCTTTACCTTAAGGCTTGTGACAGTGGTTTCAACTTTCTCCTCAAACGATTTGAAAGTTGGAGAATTCCTAGGAGAAAGAAAAAAAAAGGTTGAAAGAAGGAAAAAGAATCAGTTGCAAACATCATGGGATAACTCCACAATTTGATCAGTTCTTACCAGGCAGACAGAATGAAGGCTGCCTGGCAGCACAGGCCTGTAGACTGATAAGCTACGAACACTCATTTGAGCACTGTCAATCAAATCCAATTACAATAATCAGATGAGTATTTTTTAGCTACAAATTTGCACAAGCAGAACCTGCCTAGTAATTGAAACCAAATGGTGACTGGCCTGCCTATTCTATGATACTTTTATCGTATTAGAAGAACAGCCAGAGAATGCTGGCTGTAGGGCTGCATTTCTATGCTTTTATCCATTTGTGTTGTGGCTTTATCCATGTTGTTGCTGTAAAAAAATAAGCATTTCAGCTGATGACCAAGTTCATAGCCTACGTTATTAAAAAGATGACAAGTTTAATGTCCTGAAGCTGGGAAGAAGGAGGTTAGAACTACATGGGAAGTGGGTCTC
The DNA here is from genome assembly GCA_035583185.1 of Anabacerthia variegaticeps. Lineage (NCBI taxonomy): Eukaryota > Metazoa > Chordata > Aves > Passeriformes > Furnariidae > Anabacerthia > Anabacerthia variegaticeps. The sequence goes on from JAWWEW010000112.1 coordinate 62,301,736, forward strand.
AAATGCCTTTGAAGAATTCTAACCCCCCTACTCTGTAATTTTGTGACTGCAGATGTATCCTGCTGCTTTCAAAGACAAAGACTTTATGGAGACAGTGTTCCTAAGGTGCCTGACAAGCTAAGCTTTTCTCTGTGTTCAGCCAGCACAAAGGACTTGGGCAAATCTACAGTGGGTAAAGGGGACCTTCTGGTTCTCTGCTCTTTGCTTGACAACTGAGAGCTCAATTATCGTACACTGTGCTTCATAATTAGTGAAGGCTCTGCAACTCAGACACTGCTGTCCAGCACAGTTCCGGTTTCTCCAAATGCATTTGCACCATATACTTCATCAGGCTAAGTTAAAATTACCCTAATTTCAGGAAAGGGAAAACAGAAACCTGTTGGAAATATAATGCAGACTTAGATCCCATTAATGGCAATTTTTTCATACGGAAAAAAGGAGAGAAAAACTGAGTTTTATGACTTACGTTTGACCCATACATCATATTGGTGGGTGAATGTTTGCCTTAAACTATCCATCTGCTGAAGTTGAATGAATTAGCATCCATCGTATAGCTAGGAGATTTGTTTTTTCCCACATGCTTGGCAGGGAGTGGGGACATTCACGTATTTACAGGTCAAGGGAGTAAAAAGAAAGCTGGATTCTAATTTTATTGAAAACAGTCAGAGCTTTACTTGAACAGACATCAATATTTGGCTGCAATCAAGTAAAGCATGATTATAGCCATTAAAATATGAAGACACTCATGTAAAATCCCTCCATAGTTACATGGTCCAAAGCCTGTTGGAGTGGAAAGCATCTCTGAAATTAATGGGCTTTGGACGATGTTCTAGAGACAACAAAACAACTGAATTTCAGATTCAGCAATATAAACCTGATAACAATCAGCTACTCAAATACATCTCAGAACTGCTTCATTTACTCAACGGTTTGTACAAGAGATTAAACATTTAATAGAATTAAAATTAAAAAAAAACCCCACAGATGGCCTGTCCTGCAGCCCTCATTTACGGGAATAACCTTAATTGATTGAAGTGAGACTATTTATCCAACTAAAAACAGCAGGATCAGGATCAAAGTATGCAAATCCCCCCTCATTATACATCACTATAGCAAATAGAATATAGGTAGCATATTACCTCATTGCGGGCATGCTTATGGAATGGCGAATAGAGTAGCTGTGGGATAAAAGCAAAAAAAGGAAAAAAGCACTGTAAAATCCAATTTCCAACATTAATATATTTTTTTAGCTTAACTTTAAATATACATATTTTCATGAGTGCTGGTGTTCTTCCTGTCCTGATGGCAACAGCTTGTCAAACTCACTTGTGAATTCCAGCTCACTCTGAGCACTAAAGATCTTACCACCTCATTCTCATGTCAACTGACCGGCAGTGGGGCTCAAAACAATAACACAAAGTAGTTCCTGTCAATGTCCATTTAGATGGTGCAGACCCCAGCTACCTACAGAGACACATGGCATGTGACACGGGAGCAGAGAGCCACCTCCGTGACCTGCAGTGACAGGGGAGGAGCCCTGTGTTGGGCAAGTGCAGCACACCCCGGGTTTGTGAACATCAGCAGAGCTGGCTCAAGGCAGTGGGTAAGCAGGCCATTGTCTCTGTCACATGCAACGTATACAGTCCAAACAGCCAGTGCTGACTCCCAGGTTGAACAGACTCCTGCACAGCTGGCTACCCAAACAAGAGGTTTCTTCAACCAGAGAGGCAGCATTCTCAGCTGTCCCCATCTCTCTAGGACATTTCACCTCCTCCTTCACACCTCAACTTTACCAAAGGTAGGAAGTTGTTTCCCACAGCTCTCATCCAGCTCTCTTTGTGGTACTTCCTTCCTCAGACTTCCCAGCAGCAAGTGTATCAGAAGGCTGCAAGCAGAGGATGGAGCCTCTGCATCATTCAAAAATCCCCAAATCATCTTGCACACCTTTAAATCTGCAGATGGCCACCCACACTAACTGCTTGATTTACATTAACCAAATTCTCCCACCTGAGCCACCAAAACCAACTCTGCTGTCACAGCATAGCTTGTTCCCTGCTGCTGGGAAGCATCAAGCCTGTTCCAAGTAAGAATCTTTATTTGAAGTTTAAGAATTTTCTTTAAATCTGAGCATTTTAGGTAAAATGTGTGCTGCAAGAGCATGTCTTTTTTCAAAAATCCATGCACTGCCATTTTCAGTGTTGACTGACAGCTGCAGCCTGGTCTGATTGAGAACTGTAAGAGCTTTAAGAGCCACCAACATTTGGCTGCACACAAAGCATGATTACAGCATTAAAAAATAAAAGCTCTCATGCAAACAGCACATGTGTTTGTTTTAATATACAAATTCAGAGCAGCATTGAGTCCACATACAGATTTTTTTTTCCAGATTAAAGATTCAGAAATGGGGGTGGGGAAGGGAGGGAAGAACTATTTAGCATGCAGGTGGAACAGAGAGATCTAATACAAACGTCTTAATACAAATTTTTAAGACTTATGAAAGATTAGGCCAAACATTTCACAAGTGCAGCAAATCTTTAACAAGCCTAGTGAAATTAAACAAGCATGCTTGCCATTTTAGTCCTGTAACATATGACAAATAGGCAAAAATAGAGTTTGGAAGTATTTCAGCATAGGCTGCTCCTCTTCTAATAGCAAAGCTTTCCAAATATGAAGGATTAAGTAAGAAGATTACATTGTGCCAAATTCAATTCACAGAGACGAGAGATGGCACATGACAATGTGAATATTAAATGCAAATTTTATTGAGTTCATCTTTTAATTTCACTAAAGAGGTAAGGATGCAAGTTATAGAAACAGTAACAATATCTTCTTTTAGTAGAAGAAACATTAAGATTTTTTAAAGACATACATGTCTGCGATGGTGATTAGGGCAGAGAACAGAGATCCTTCACGACAAAGGTAGCTAAAAATCACATTTTGGTTTCAGGTCACAGTGACACAGGAAAGTCAATCTATGCCTCATTTTAAAGTTTTCTCAGGGAAGCAAAAGTCCATGTTAGGATAACTTAGTTGAATGGAAAAACTATTCTTGGGATCTTCTGTGCACTGAAGATGCCACAAGGCCAGAGGGACTGGGAGGGGATTCAGGGCTATTCAGCCTTTCTGCACAGTGAACTGACGTAAAGCCAGACTACTTATAGAATCTTTGTACACATAAAATTGTTTTTTAGTTCATCATATATTGAAGCGCAGTACAGAATCAATAGATTCAAACTCTAAATATAAAGAACTCCTCTATGATGTTCAGAACTTGGCCTACTTTTGAAAATTTTCCCAGGACTCAAGAAAGAGTCATGACTAAGATACTTTTGCTTTATTGAAGAGGAGGTAATTAAATACTTTATAAAATCTTTTTAAAACTCAGCTGAATAGAATTCTTACTGTTTGTTGCTCATGTTCCAGAAAAAGACAGAAAAAGGTGGTTGAGAGAATAGAATTACGTATAAATACGTTTTCCCAAGACCAACATCTTTTAAATGCATTCATTATTTGAATTTCCAGACTAATCTACTCAAGGCAAACACTTAGTCCAGTCCTTTTCTTGTTATATTCACCACGCTGTAAAAATGAGACTTTACACTTTAAGTAGCATATGCATTTATCCTATAGAATGATGCTGAAAGGAATGAGGTTTCTGCATTACAGTCCATAAAACAAATCCTGTCAAATACAGAGGCAGTATTCAAGAAGAGTAACATGTCTTACCCAATTGAATGCGATCTGGGGTGGATGCACAAGGAAAGAAAAGCAAAAGTTAAAAGTATTAGGAAAAAGTACCAGAAATACACATATACAACCATAATGTGTCAAACTGCCCAAGGAGAAAAACAAAATAATTGGCATTCAAATCTTGATGCTGGAATTCATGCTAGAATGTGAATCAGTTGAGACCTCTTCAAAGCAAAAATTTTCACACAGTCCTTCACTATGCAGTCACCTATTCTGTATGCATTGAAGAACAGAAGTATTGTCTGCTACATTTTGTGTTCTCTTCATTATATCAGATTTAAACAATGTTAACTGTTTTCCCTCCCCATAGCCTACCTTAATATCATTAAAGTATAGGTGAACTGTAATTGTACATGCACATCAACAGCAAATGTCTTTTTCTTCCCTTTGGATTTCTTAATAATCTCTCAGTTAAGAGGGGTATGGAAAAAATTAGGGGCTTTTAATTCCTAAAATGACATTTTCTAAAATACTTGTTCCTTGTTGAAAACAATACTTGAAACACTTCAACACTGTGTTCCAGCTCACAAGAAACTTAATTAAGGCAGCAGAACTGGGAGAGGCACATTGATATACAATATTCAGAGGATGTCATTAATGTTCCAAAGTCGAGACATGATGAGGCAGACAGACTCTCCTTCATCTGGGTTACTGATGTAGTCTTTAATTACAGACCACTTCAAGGGAAGAACACCTGTCTATGCAGCAAGCCAGATAGATGGCGCACACTTAATGAACATCTCTTCAATACGTACTTTTCTCATCCTCTCTCAATGCGTGGTGTGATGCATTATTTACTGCACAACATTCATACCTTGCTCCGAAAGAAAGGATTAATTTATTCAGGCTCATTTACAGCGTTATACATATCATCATGTATACTGGTGCTTCTCAAATAGTCACGGGTTTATCTTCACAATACATTTCTGCTTAGACCAGCTTAAGTAATACTGTTGCCATATGTAGCCTCTCTTTACTACCTGCTAACTCCCAGTAGCAGCCACCCTTCTTCTCCATCCTAATACAGATGATATATGATAAGGAAATCTGTTACTGCAGACCTCTAAAAACCAGCACAAATGAAGGGGTGTCAGTAGAAATAAGAGAAAATAACTGTCTCACCCATCAGCAAAAACAAAAAAACAAACAAACAAACAAACAAAAAAGCTTATGAGGTTGTGTTCTGAAGCAAGACAGTATTACTATTTCCTTTATAGGGGTATCAAAGACAGAAAGCTTTAAGAATGGTAGCTTCGGGCGTGACAGCTACAGTATGACAAGGAATTCAGTTCCGGCAACAGTATTAAGTGCCCAGAGCATCTTTAGATCACAGAAATACTAAAAGGTTATGCAAAAACTCCACCATCACCACAAACAACAACAACAAAACTCCAAAAGGTACAACAATAAAGGCACAGCAAAAATCAACTCCCAAAGCTGTAAAACAGATTAATTATACCTCAGCCATCACCAACCCGACCTGCTTCTATAAACTTTAAATGAGAGAGATTTCATAGCCTTCAGAAGTAACCCCTGTTCAGCTGCACTTTTTAGCCAACAGCCTAGCATTTGCTAGGCTTTTCTCTGCTTTTGATTTTTTTTTTTCATCTGTCAATAAAGCACCTTATACTTTCTTATGCTGAATTTTATTTTAGGTTTTTAGCATTTAAAATAAATGTGGAATTCTAATCCTGATGTTTAAAGTGCTTGCATACTACGCCATTGCAGTCATATGGGAATTCTAAGTGACGCGATTCTGATGCCTTCATCTAACCCAGTAATGAAAATGCTGGTAAGTAACGGAGTCGGGGCAGATGCCTGCAAAATCCTGCATTATGGTAAGCTACTGAGACCGATTCTTTGGATATCATTTTCAACTCCCTATGCTCTCTTCCTGCTAAAGCAATAACACCTAAGCTGTATTTCTCTAGTTCTGCAAAAACAGTACCGACAGCCTTATCAAAGTCAAGCTCTATCACATCTCCTGCCTCCCATCTATCAGCTATGACAGGTGCTGTCAGTTCAAGATAATTGTTCTTGACAAACCCTTTTGTGTTTTTGCCTTCATGCCATCTTCTAGATCCTTAGAAAATAGCAGGTTAATGTATTCCCCCAGTATATGCTTTGTATTTCCCAGATCTTCCCTTGCCCCTTTCCAGAGGGATGAACTTTGCTTTATTCCACCCCTTTGGGGCCTCATAAGCCTTCTGTGCTGATTTCTGTTATCTCTGAGGGGCACATTCAATTGCCACAGTCATGCCCCCAGGCTCTCCCTCCCTGCAGTCTTTTGTCTCTTTCCACACCTGCCTTCCAACTCCTGGCAGGAACGAGGCATTATATTACCTTCATTCATCTTGAGAGCTAGCTCATCCCAGGCACTGAATTTGAAAGGGGTCTGTGTGATCATGTAATTAAAGAAACTGTATGAGACAGCTGAATGAAGCATCTATAGCAGTATAACTGCTGACATCCTAAATTGCATGCAAGCCTTTGTTAGCCTAATCTTTGAATACATTTACTTGAGTAGTAGCAATGTATGTGGTACTGTCCATATAGTAATGTAGTGTAAGTAGTTTCCTTTTTTTTTTTTTTTTAAAGCAAACCAAAATCCAGAAAGTCTCCCACTTGGTATTACAACTTGTTTCTAAAAAGGTCATCAGAATGGATGAAACTTTGACCCACATAGATGGCTGCAAAGTAATCAAGCAGTATTGAATGAAAAATTCCAAACTTTAGCAGTATGCAAAGAAGAAAGGAATAAAGACTCTTGACTCTTACCACATCTATGTTCTACATAACACGAGGCATGTTAAAATGTCAGGGTAATCCTTAATACTGAGACATCTGGGCCCATGCTACTGCCTTGTGAGTGACCTGAGACTCCCATCTTCCATGCCAGAAAAATGTTAAAGGATACAATATGAGATGGGGGTAGACAAGCAACAAAAAAACTTGCAATAAATCACTAGATCTATTCATGAAGAATCTATTATCTATATTGCTGCTGTCTGGTTTGTATCCTAAAGCAAAAGGATCTGTACACTGCCTCTATATGCATTTCTCGTATTTCTAGTAACAAAATAATATTAAATAGGATGCACTATGACTGTAAATAGACCTTACAAGCACTAATAATTAATACAAAATTCAGAAAATTTAAAATCCTAGTGATTACTCATGCACAAAACGAATTAGAGAGTCGCAACACTGGGAAGCTGGTGGGGATAAAAGAGAAGCCCAGCAGCTCCATCAAAAGCACTTGGTCCCCAAAGGGTGGCATCTCAGTTCTTTCAGACACAAAATTTTATCATTTTTCTTTCTTGTAGATTTTATCTTCTTAAATGCTAACATAGCAGAATAGCACATTTGTTGCTGTTACATAATATTTTAGTAAAATTTTTAGATAATACAAGATGAAAATTAAGACCCAGCACCTTCAGAACAGAAATATGAGTTTCACATAGTGCCCTGTACAGTTGACATAGCAGGCAGCATAGAAAACAGAATTTTGTTTCATAAAGAAAGCAGGCTTCCATATTTAGTCATCCTGACCACAAGCCCTTTCAAAATCACCATCGCCACAGGCTGGCGGTAGGACTGCCGAACATATTGGGAATTATGATGACATCTGGATTTTAGAAATCAGTTTCAAGTGTCTGCTCTGAACAAAAGCAGAACAGGGATTTGCATCTGGATGCCGTTGGTGACTATCAGCCTTAATGCCTAACCAAGAGAATTAAGCTAGAGTCTGATGTTTGTTTAAATCGGCATTATGGGAGGGGGTGGTGATAATCCATACACTAGATCACTGAAATAAAATTATTTGGATTAGCAAAAAAAAGCAAGCAAACAAAGACACAAAAAATTCCTGTCTCTTTATAGTCTCTTTACAACTGGAATTGGAAAGGGAGGGGGAAGATTTTTAAAACCAGGTTATATAAATGATAAGGTTTATAGTGTGACCCCGCACAGAACGGCACCTGCCCAAGTTGAGCTAAGATCTTAGGCCAGCTTTGTTGCTGAGGGAAGCCTACTGACCACCACTCCAGAGGTAGGACGTTCAGCAGATGCAGAAGGCCCAAGTCATGCTGTGCTTTTTATAACTATGGGAGTCTTGCTACACCACTTGCTGCTTCATCATCAAGTGTCAAGAAACCTCTCCTGACTGAGAACTTAACTGAAAACAAGTGTCTACAAAAAAAGCAGTGCTGGTCATTCATATTTTTCTGAAAAATTCCCACCAGGTTCAAGATAATAATTTCAATCAAAGCTACTAGAGACCAGCTTCTTGATTAATCAAAGTACCTATGGACTCAGCCTCTGCTTTGAGCCCTTGGCTAAAGGGCTATTGGGATAAATACCTTCCATCTGCCCTCTGAGCAGTAGTCACAAGCCTCATTTCCATGGGGATGAGGACTGATACTGACAAAGGCATTTGGTTAGAGTGATTAGTTAGGGGAAATATTGAAGGATAAACATGCTCTATTTCAGTGAAGACATTTCTGCCTTTGCAGGTAACCTTGCACCCTGTGCAAAGCAAAAGTAACAGGAACTGAGAAATCCTGAAATGTTAGTCATTCATCCCTCTATGGACAAGAGCCAACACTCAAGGTATTTGCACACCAAGTCTTTGGTCACTGCTATAGAGTTTAAAGTATGCAAACAGCAACAGGAGATATTTCCTGAGCTGTAGGCTTGTCTTTTTTATAAAAGGAAGTGTTAGGAAAGAACAGAAAATAAAACAGGGAACATGTCCATCACACACATCTCATGCATTTCTCAAAAACACAGAATACAACTATAAATCCAGAGAAGGCAGAAAGAATACACAAAGGTAGGAAAAAGGCTTGTGAAAGTGTCTCATCCAACTGGAGCCTGGAAAGAGGGAACTGAAGTGAAATACAATAAAACCACAAGAAATACTGAGTGACATGAAGAACAGCAGAAGGCTTCTCTGACTGTTTCTCATAATGGAAAAGCCAGAAGGCACCAGAAGAAAGACAACAGGGAGACTCCGAATAGTAAATGAATGAATGAATAAATAAATCACACACTTCACCACATAACTGTTTATTCATTACATGAATGAAGACATGAGGTGTTATGAATTTCAATAGCTCAAAAAAAGTCAAAATAAATTCTAAATAAAGATAAATTCATTAAGAAAAACCCTTAAAAACTTTTAAATGAAAGCCCAAATCCATGTTTTAGAAAGTTTTCAGCTCTCAGATTGCTGAATGCTAAAAAAATGTACTAGGAAAACATAATTGCATGCCTCCTTATTCTTACAGCCTTTGATAGGCATATACTACCCATGAATGTTTAACGGCATCAAGTCAAAAATTCTTAGTTATGTTCATACTCTTTCTGCAAGTCACTCACTAAATTTCCATTTTGAACTGCAGTGTGGAAAAAGACACTGTAAAGCAGATCATACAGAGATGAAGATCTTTGTTTTTTAGTTTCACCTATAAAAACAGTAGTACCTCTGCAGAGGGTTTATTAAGCTGTATGTAAAAGATAGGTATAAAAGGGAGACTCTAAAGATTTCTTAAGACTCATTAAAAATAAAAAAGTGGGAAAAAAAAGTTTAAGCTGCCAAGAACTATGCTTCAGCCATTTGCAGCACACACAGGTCTTAGGATATGGTTACCTCATACAATAAATGACAAAAAGGTGAGTCTTGTATCTCTAATAAATAACACCATAATTCTGCAGCTAAAACAATACATTGCAGAGTTAAACATGTCCATTTGATTCATCACAAAAAGATGAACTCCTTCAAACACGCCAGAAATTCTGTAACCCTTCTAATGGAAACTGGAGTGCTCATTTAGAGTGCATAATTTCTGCTGTCATCTTGAGGAACTTTAAGATCAACACTTTAAAAGACACATGAACATATAAAGCTTGACACTGAAGTTGCAATTAACCTCAACTCCTGCTACTTACATCATATCTATTTTTATACAACTGCAGAAAAAAATTTTGCAGTACATCTTGAAAAAAATGATAAAAAATACCCCCAATTTTTTTTTTTTATCTTTTTACAAGCAGCTTCTAGGCAGGCTCCAGATGATATTTTCTTCATATGATATTTTTTGCCAAAATCCATGTATGAATAAAATTGGGTTCATAAAGATCTAACAACAATTTTTTGTTACGTTTTACTTGTACATTTCCTTAAGCTTGCCAAGTTATTCCAAAAGGTCTTCCAACTGTACTTTAAAAAAACCCAACAAACAAACCAGGACTCAAATAAAAATTATATCTTCATTCATCATTATACTTCTTTTTGGTTAAAAACATGAATGCTGCAAAATACTCTAACTACAAACTAGTTGAACTATTAAAACACTCATGTAGAAGCAAAAGACAAATGATTTATACATTTTGTTCTCAAAATAAGAGCAGAAAAGCAGCAGATGCCCATACCTCATATCTCCGAACTTCTTGCTGATAGCTGTTCCTACATTGCTGATAGCTGCTGTTGCTTTTTGTCCTGCATGGCTCAGTGTCTCATGAGTTTTCTTGTAACTGGAAACAAAAAATAGAACAGAAATAGTGATAAGTATTGAAAAAAGAGAAATTAGAATCCCATGCAATTAATCTCCTTATACCTTATTTCCACATCTTAAAGTCCCAACCACTGAAAGGTGATGAAACATAGTAAATGTAGCACAAAACAAATGGTGAACAATCCTGTTTCTGCACCACCTCCCAAGTGCAGTTTAATCCTCATATGCGTAAAATGCTCTCCAGAGTGATCCTTCACTGTCTTTCCCCCTTGCAGAAAACATTCCCCGAGTGGGCCAGCACATGCTGTTAAAATCAGAATGCAGTGATTTGTTGAATACCTGTTTGATACAATTTATGTTTACAGAATATAATTTGTACATCAAAGAAGCATCCTTACAGCAGACACTAACCTTGTAGCAAAATCTGCTGTCTGAAGCACAGAAAAGAATCTGGACAAATACAGTTCTGCTCTTCCAAGCATATACATATTAGGTACATTTAATAGATGCACTTCAAAATGATTCTGTGATATTTCAATTGGAAAAAACTTGAGAAAATCTGTTTCCACATGCTACAATTTTCCTTGTTTTGCTTTTTAAAATTTTTTTAAAGGAAGGAAGTTTGGGGAAGGACAGAGAAAGAAAGATGAGAAAACCTAGACAGTGAATGTATATTCTTAATAGGACTGAATTATTTTAGAAGTCATTAATGTCACTTATAGTGTACAGATTCAAACACAGGATCATCTTAATTTACTGATCCAGAATACATGCTCTGACCCACACAGACTCTTCAGTAAAGTTGCACTCTCAGAGTAATCAATAAGCTTTTCTGCACAGATACTTTTCTGCTGACTAAACTGAGCATGTCAAAGCTTTCCCTCCAAGTAAATTATCTGATACTCCCAGTGACGCAGACAAGCTCAGAATTAGAAGTACTGACCTAGTAACAAAAGGAGAGCACATTACCATCAGTCTTGTATCCTGTGGTGTGTGTTGGCAGACAAGAACTGAAGAAATTATCATGAAAAATTCAGAAATACAACTGCACTGCTTCAAATTCTGCTTTGAACAAATCTGTAGGATTCCAAACGTGTACCAAAATACACAGAAAATTGATTAAAAAGAATTCCACTGCCTAATTCCTGCAACAGAATATTTTCTTCTTACTTTTATGTAATTGAAACCAGCATAACTTTGTGGAGGCAGGAGGGGAAGTAAGATTAACATTTGCAACATGGCACATCACATTTAACATTATGTCCTTTTAGACCCCACAGTACCTATTGCAGAAAGTCCTCTGTTCAGGACTGTGTTTTACGATCTGCAGTTCGGATGGCAGATGCCACGTAATGCTCTGCTCTTTCAGACAACACATTTTGATTTTATGTCCTAAGCCACAGCATTCCTTACATCCTACTGGCCTAATAAGTTCTGAAACTGCCAAGTGAAAGGGCTCCTGCTCTGAAGGTACTTGTCACTGTTTTCACTGACTAAAGGCAGTCCATGGGGAGTAGCTGAAGACTACAGTACCAGATCTCTAGGAACTTCCAGTTAGAGAAGCTGAATCACACACACAACACTGAATGACAACAAGGGCTAAAACACTGCAACACTGTCAAAAGGAGCACAAATTACAGTTGAAAGAAAGGAAGGAGCACTGGTTATGCCTGTTTTATTTATTCTGGTAAAATACAGAGAAGGTGGAAAAGGTTGTTTTCACCAGATCTACCTTTTTAGCCTGTCTGTCCCCAGACAGAGCAAGAATACAGTGCTCATATTTCACTGAGGCCTCTTTCTCTAGCTTAACTAGTTTAACAGCTGTGTCATTCTCTTGCTGACAGTAAATATACTCTCATATGAACTACGATGGGATGAGACCCTAAAATAAACATTAACAATACTTCAGTCAAACTTCGAGTATGTAGCTTTTAGATAAGAGTTGCCTATGGAAAAAAAAAAAAAAAATCAAACATTCTAATGCCTGTGGCATACACATCTTAGACAGTTTGCTGACAGAGAAGCTTCCTAAACCATTCACACAAGTGGAATTTTGCTGATGACAAAATGAAGGACAAGACTTGACTTCCAGATCTAAAAGATCATTCATAGCACAACCTGTTTATGTACAAGCTGAATGTACATAGTAAAATACTTTGCAGATATCATTCTGAACAGATTTTTTGAAATGACACTTTGGAGTTAATTTTATTCACAGGCATATTTAGCTTTATGATAAAATATCTCCATGTCTTACCTTTCCGCCACAAGTTCTTCACACCATGTAGAACTCTTAAGAGAACAGTTCCAAATGCCACACAGAGCAGAGAGACTCAAATTTCACTGAGAAACATTAGAGCCCCCTACATATTTTTGAACATTACGTTGGTCAGAATACACCTTCTGGGAACTGGCTGAAATGACACTGATTTTGGCATTCCAACAATAATGTGTTTTTTCTGTAAATCCCATAAACCAAACATCCGCCAGTATTTCCACTGGCAAGGAAGACATGAAGACTGCATTTGTGTTCCAAATACTTCTGACATTACATAAGAGCATAAATCCAGCTAAAACTATTATACAACTAGTCTTTTTTCAGTACCAACTTCATCAAAAATGACCTTTGATATGCAACTCCCCTCCCTTCAGCAATGCTGAAGACAAACTTTAAGGAACAACAGTAACAAAGGTGAAAATGGAGTACAACATATAATACCTGTCAGCAGAGACAAAAAGCAGTAATTTGTGTCTCAGTAGAGCTTACTGATAGATAGCTTAAAAACCAAGCCCCCTCCATTCCCTCCTCTCCACCATTATGCGTATCACTATGCCTTCTTCATAAATAAATTATCTTTTCACAGAACAGATTGCCTCACTGTAGTTAGTTATACTTTGTACTGATATTTTGATATATGATGCACAGTATTTTGGTTCAGATATTTTTGTCCTTGTAGTTACGTCATACTTACATCATACACTTGATGTCTTGCCAAATATTCTAGTAATAATGATATCTTCAACATATTCCCTCTGACCTCTGGGAATCTTTGCAGTTGTATGTAGCATTAGTAATCTGACCCAGCTGTTTTCATCTTCTCATGTAAAACACAACACTTTGTACTTTTGTTTAAATGCACTGAACAGCTTACACAATTTTCAGAAACCTTTTTGAGCAAAAATAAAGTTGGATATTCTAGATCAGACCTATAAACATTTAACTGGAAAGTGTTGTATGTATGTCTAAGTCTTTCTTACACCACCAAGTGCTCTGCATGCTAAGTCATCTACAACACCTGTACACTCATCCTGTGAGCAACCACTGCTGGCAATCCTTAGGTGAGTACTGACAACCCAGCTCACCAGGACAGGTGACAGCATCTCAGCAGGCAGTCAGCCAGCAGCTGAAATTAGACCAGTGATCCTAAACCTTAGAGGCAGAAGTGCTCCAGCAGAAACAAACTCAGGTAATTTGGGATACAGGTATTCAAGAAACAGCACCTTCCATCCAACCCACGTCATGCATTTTTATACAAAAACATCGTTAGAATCTATGCCTTTTCTTACACTAATACAAAGGCACCTTAATTTCCTGAGTTTATCAGCATTATGCCAGGTACACAGGTAGTATTAGTAAAAGTAGAAAGAGGATACTTGATTTATTCAGTTAGTGTAGGAATGCCTTCTCTGATTTTGTGTCATCTGAACATACTCCATAGCACAGAAAAACTGCTGGTAGTGGTTATCAAGGATCATATTCCACACTTTCCCCTAGCAGTAAATATTTATAATGTATTTCTAGACCAGAAAGATTAAACAAATATATCAACTGCTGTCACAATTGTAAACTTGTAAATAACACTCACCTGTGAAAATTTGAACATTACCTTTATATATGACATAAACCTATGAATTTCATCCATCAACTTCTGATTGTAATTTTGTTTTTAAAATAGGGTATTTCTTAAAAAACCACAATTGTTTATAAAACTGATTATTAAAGGTTATCACAAAATATGCTGATATTGCAGGTATATTCTGATTTAAATGTGCCCAACACATTTAAAGGAAGCTTTAGAGGTAACTCACGTCACCAGTGCTGTCACATTCTAATTATACAAAGATTTCCAGCATATTTTGACTGCATTTTCACCTGACAGTTTCATATACTACATTTTGTTTATGCTATCCTGTGACAACCAGGTCTTACCAGCTGATTTTTACAGCCAGTAAAAACAAATGTAAGGAGAGACTGTGTCAAAAAATACAACATGTGAAGGAAATAGTCCTTCATAGGGAGTGTAGCTAGGCAGCAGCCATACAGAGAGGTCAGAGAACTAGACATTCGAATAACCAACATCATCTGCAGGGTAAGAGAGGACAGTCATTAATCTCCAATCAGTACAGAACTGCCCTTCACATGGCAGAGTTTAATCTAACCTTCTTTCATAGATGCAATACATGGACTGCTGACAGAAGTAGGATACACAAATAATATTTATATTTTGCATGACAAGCTGCACATTTGACTTACTACAGTAATAAAGAATTTAAATTCAGCTTCTGTAAAATTAGTACATCTGCAAATCAGTACATCTTCATTCAGCATTGTGCCTCTCCATCAATGCTTGCTGGCAAAAATAAGTCATTTGAGAAACCCTTATCTGTGATAAAGCTTACATAAGATGTAACAGAATGCAAACAATTAACAACAAAACCATACAGTAGAGCAGAGCCTGGTAGCACAAGCCATGCCCCATAGAGCTTGCTTCTTTTCAGTTTTCAAACCATTAGTCAGCTTAAGAATGACTTTTCTGGAATCATTGTAAAGCAACTGGATATCTGAGAAACTCCCAGCTAGAACTATTTTTCTGTCGATTTTCTAGGAGAAATGGGGATCAGCATTAACTAAATTATGCTAATGCTCAAATGAGATACTTGCATAAATGAATGACAGGTAACATGTACATAAAGCATTCTCTATGAGCATACATATTGCCATTTTGTTCACAAATGAACTTCATGCTGTTGTGTGTTGTTTTGTTTGGGGTTTGTTGGAGTTTTTTGTTGTTTTGGTTTTTTTTCTTTTTTTTTTTTTAAGTACTCTCCTGAAATTTGTTGCAACTTCAAAACCGAATTACAGATGTACTTTTTTTGACATCCTTCCCATTGCCAGGTATGTTAAGAATGAACTGAAACTGTGCTGGCACTTGGATGGGTACATGTGCCTAAATCAAAGGAAGTATGCCCCAGGTAGTTCCTTTCCCACAGAGAGAGGAAGGGCAGAATTGAAGGAACTGAACCTCTGCAGGCTGCAGCCAGAAATCTGTGTGCAGCACACAGAAGGTGGCTTTTCAGTAGGCCGGACAGAGTCACAGGTCAGGAAAGGTGCCAGATAAAGGTGACAAATATTCTGGGCTGTTCTGCACTGTAATCTTCAGACACTTGGGAAAAAATGGGGATACAGTTGTGTGAAATGCATTTTGTGCAATGCAGCATAGAGTGGGGGAAAAACAAGCATCTGTGATACAGTTACTCTCCAGGTAGAAAAGTCACAATATGTTGGCTTAAGCAACAGATACAGATAACTATAATACACATGTATATATTTCTGGTCCACAGTGATAATTACAGTGGGTTTTCCCTCGAGAAACAAACACCTGGAACAAATCACCTGACCTTACTACAGAGTTTCCAATTAGCTGGAAGGGCCAGGTGCTAACAAATGGACAAACGTCTTTTGGAAAAGAACAATGAGAATAGACTAAGTTAACTTCTCCAAGTCCTTTCTCCAACCTTGTAACTCCACCCTTCCAAATTCAAGGCCAGAGATACATGGGGAAAAGCAGCAAAATCACTGTCTTTGAAGATGGCATGAACGTTGTCTAACTGATCCAAAGGACACAAAGCCAGTGGAAGCAAGAGGCTCCCTTTACTCCCATATAGCACAGACTCACACACAGGTAATGTACTTGCTAAAGTCAACATGCAATTTCTTCACTTACAAAACTGCTACATTTACTTGCAAATTTAGTGAAGAAAATGTCAAAAGGTGATTACACATTGCAAAGAACAGAAACACCCACATTTATTTTACTACCACTCATAAGAGGTATGTGTGTGGGAACACAGTATACTTAATTCCTAAAAGTCACAGTAGGACTGTGGTTGTCCACAAATTGCATCTGACTTCCTGAGAGAATTTTGAAGCTATGGAACACATTACTGTATTTTAAAGTTATGTATGCACTGTAGCTTGTAACCCTAAAACACATGTGTAACTATTACCTTCTATTTTCTTATCCCCTGGCAGAAATTTGAACTATAAAACATTAGGTTCCCACTATTTGTGGAAACCCATTCAATTCTCCTCAGCTTCTCTATCAGCCAACCTAAGTTTGCTCACATAGTTCAACCAGTAGACATGAACAGATCTTTATTCTGTCTCTGGAGGAAAAGACCAAGTCCATCTTGACTGCTCTTGTCCCAAATCTCAATTAAATACTACATAAAACAGCAGAGCAACACTGTCACCTTCCTAAAAAGCTTCCAAAGAGAAATGAAATACCATTTAAAATAGAGGAGGCTTTTCACAGCTGGTAACATTGCAAGAAAGAATGACAAAGTAGCTTCTGGAAAGTATATGGGTGAAGTGAGGTTATTTGTGGATAACTTTAAAGACACAACTGCTCCTTAGAAATTCAATAGTACTGAAATATCTTCCTAGAGGACAGGCCTATAATGTCTTATGCTTTTTTCCAAAGAAGTACAGAAGAGAACCAAATTAAACCCTTAGAGACAAAGCTGAGCATGGTTACAACGTATGTACTTAGCAAAGACCAAGGTATCTTGTGGATCTGTGTCCTTAGTGCTTCATATGAGGGACTAGCGAGGAGGGTAAATTAACCCTTGCATCCTTCTCAATATATAATGCAATGCATCTCCATAACTGCATTGATGAATACAATTACTTGGGATTCTGAAAAAAAATCAGGCAACAGGAGTCTCAGTAAATTCAATAAAGGGAAATGCAGTCCTGCCTTTTGGGATTAATAACCCAATGGACGCTGGGGATCAACCAGATGGAAAACTGCCTTGCAGAAAAAGACCTGGGATCCTGGTAGACAACAAGTTGGACACAAGTCAGCAGTTTGCCTTGACAGCAAAGGTGGTTGAGAGTATCCTGGACTGCACGGGGAAAAGTGATTACAGGTCAAGTGAGGTGACCCTTTCCCTCTCAGCCCTGGTTACAGCCACATCTGGAGTGCTGGGTCCTGTTCTGCAGACACGGACAGACTGGAACAAGTCCAGCAAAGGGCCACAACGATGTGTAAGGGACTGGAGTAACACTCATATGAGGAAAGGCTGGGAAGGCTCGGACTGGTTAGAGAAGAGAAAGTTTATGGAAGGATCTCATCAAGGTGTAAAAATAGCCTAAAGAAATGAGGAAGATAGAGGCAAACTCTTTTCTGTGGTATCTAGTGGAAGGGCAAGAGGCAACTGGCGCAAATTTAAAGCAAGAAATATTTTAACAGAAGAAAAATGTTTTTCACAGCAAGGGTATTGAACACTGTCTTGGGCTGCCCAGAGATGCTGTAGAGTTTCCATCTGTGAAGGTATTCAAAACCTCACTGAACATAAGTCCTGAGCAGCCTGCTTTAGCTGGCCCTGACCTTAAAAGGGCGTTAGACTAGACAGTCTTCGGACATTGCTGTCAACCTCAGCTATTCTGTGATTCTATATAAAACCAGGTCAATCTTTATACATGCTATTTTCTACCTTAATCCACTATACAGTGAAAATCTAAAGTATGGAAGACTCTAGAGAGCTGTGGGAACTCTACCAAAGCACCACCAAACATACTGCATTCAGGTTATGTAACACCTTCCCTTTGTAGCAAAACATTAATTAGAAAAGCTCAATTATGATCTTTATATACATGTAAAGACATTTTTAAAGATTTCTTAAGCTAAAATAAATAACCTCACAATCTGCCAACAATACTCTGCTTCTAGCATCTAAATAAAAATGAATTATCTGTTTTTAAAATCTAAAAAACCTGCATTGCTAGAAGCTATCTGAATATTCACCCACCTCTATTCACTGAAAACCCAATCATTAAAACGGTGTGTGGGGGAAGTCATTCCAGTTGAATGCCTTACCATCATGAAAGCAAATTAAACTCAAAGCAATCATTTGCTCTCTAGTTACTGATGTCTTCTATAGTAGAACCCCCTGCCTCACCCAACATGTAGATTATACTAAAAATCAGTGCACTAAAGAGTAGTAAAGGAAATTAACCAGGAACTTGAAAAATGCATTATGATTCTGGTCATAATAAATGAATGGCTTCCAGGTGCCTTTCATAAAAGGCTAGAACATGCAAATAACATTACAGGTTTTCCTTATAGAAAAATGAAGCTGATTAAAAAAAAAAAGCTGATTTGATACAGAAAAAGCTGCACATAATTGTTGCAAATGTTTTACTAGAGGTGGTTAGAATTGGTTTTGCATACTCTTTCTTTGCAAACCCTAAACCATTTTTCTCTCTTTTTTTGCGGTAATGAAAAGGAAACAGACTGCACAAAACTACGCTGAGCTTGACAAAATCTTCAGTCTAAGGAGAACATCGGCCCATTGACCTCTATTTTTCCTCAGTATGAAAACTATTATCTTTTGGGGTTTTTTCTCTCTTTTCAATTGTAGTAATCCTTTAATGACAATTTCTGACATTTACCAGTTAAGCATGCTCACGCTAACTCCTAAGTTACCTGTGGCCAACCATTTAAAATGTAAATGCTTTGAAACAGGCAGAATCTCAAGTTAAAATTTAGTCATTACAGGTGGCACCCATCCTGTAAGTTAGGTTCTGAGTCCTAACTAGTGGATCCACCACACTTTTGCTGAGAGAAGTCCACCCATCTGACTCTAAGTTCACTCTAACCCAAAGAATGCATCCCTAAATAGAGAGCTGAAAAAGATTATTAACAATAAGTGGACAAAAATTTGGTGCTTAATTGTTGTCTATGACTTTGAAAAGTTCAGTCTTAAAGAAAAGTGGTTTTAATTTATAGAAAAGCACAGCAGCTAAGTGAAAATAAAATTTGCCTGCTTAAAAAAAAAGTCATTTTAAGAATTTAAATGACTAATTGTGGATTTAGAAACTTAGAGCACATGCATGTAAACATTTTGGACTTTTGTGTTTTAAAACAGGCTTTTATTCTTCCTAAATCAGAGAATCTTGGTGAGTAATGCTATCCCACTGCTATTTTGGTACAGCAACAATGAATCACCTCTATTACTTAGCACATCCATTCTTAAGAATGCTGGATTACCATGATTTGTACTGGCATCAGTGTACTGGCATGAGTGTCAGCCAGAATTATATAGCAGTTGGACTATGAACATGAGAATTTTCAGGGGCACAGATTGACTCCTGCTGCTCAGTTCCACATAACTATTTCTGGAAACTTATCACCTAATGGCTTGCTGTTTTTGAAACTCATCTTAAATAAAGAGTAGCAGCTACCATACTGACAAAATCTCCTAAGTCTACCCTTGTGGAAAATGTCAATGTCGTGAAGGAAAAATGAAAAGCCGTCTTGCAATTTGCTATCAAATTTCAAGTACAAATGAAAGTTTTTGTTTCAAAGTTTTGCTAGTGTCTCCCAGTAACTCTAGTTCAGGTGTCTTGTCCCCCCACTCTCTTCTGAAGCGTAGCGTTTCTAGGCTACCCTCTCCTTGGCACATGCCATACATCCTCACCAATCCACCACTGATGCTCCTGCTAATGAAGTGTCATAAGAAGCAGAACCTAGATGAGAAACCGTCCAAAAGTTAGAGACAGGAGACATACAAACTACATTTTCTATTAAGGGATTTATGCCTTATTTGACTTCTCATGAAAACATGAAAAATAATTATTTTAATGTAAAAATGTGCACTTGAACATATTTTTCCACATCTCTGTTAGTGCCTTGAATACCCCAAGGGACATTGCAAACCCCACCCTCCTGAGTCTGGCTGCTGAAGGCTAGCTCTGACATTGCACAACTGTGCAGCCTTGGGTAAAGCCGTGATCAAAGTGACATGTGAGAAGGAGTTGGGAGAAGCCTTGTTAAGTACATCTGCCCTTCACCTGGGAGCTACGCTAAAGCTTAGACTGCATTTAAGCCCTAGTCATATTACTGGTATGCCTGTATCTGGCCAAGTACCTGATTGACCTTGAGCTCACAGATTTGACACCCTGGCTTGACCTTGGACCTGGCTCATCAATACAGATAGAGATCTGAACTCTTCATTTGACCCTCTTTACTGTCACTGGACCTGCTCTGCTGTCTTTGGTCAGGTACTGTGGGACTGCTTCTTCATGGGTGATGCCACTACCCTGCCTGCATTGCTGTCAACTCCCAGCTCAGCTCAGTTGTGGAGCAGTTCACTCTTCATTCTCCTTAAGTGTCAAAGTCAGTTGTCAAATGAAAAGGAAAAAGAAAAATCAAATGACTTTTCAGACAGCACTTGATGAAAGGTGGGTGGTTCTTTCTACCAATATTGCTATTAATTCAGCCAAAAAGTTTTAGAGGAACACGGTATGTTCATATGTGTAAGTATCAAGATCAGTACTCACGCAGAAGTTGTCTGCATATCATGCCAGCTTTTGCTAAAGTTCTGCTTCAGTTCATTCATCAGGCTTATGCCAAGCTTTTGTTTAATTTCAACCAGGTGTTTCTCTTTGGCTGCTAGCACTTGTCGCAAAGTTGAAATTTCATCCTCTAGCTGAGAGAAACAAATGTGGAGGAGAAAGGAGTTAGTCTGTTTCCACACAATGATAAACACATGTGATGTTAAGAGGTTACATGAATCTCACATAAACTTGTGTTTTTCATAGGTAACTACAGAGAAGGAGTCAACTGCTTGTGGAGATCACAAAGGCATGCCCAGAATCATAAACATGCATCTGATAAGAGAGAGAATTGTCCAGTGAGGAAGCAACTTGACCAAGATGTGTCTTAGGCCATTAGAAGTCTCACACATCAGCTTTTCATTCAGTAGTAAAATGGGAATGGGGAGAACTAGACAATTCAGGCAAAGAGAAGACTGGACAATTCAGGCAAATATCTGTCTTTGAATGCACAGGCTTTTAACTACATATTTGCAGATTTGTGGTCTTCCAGTCCTGCAAAAAACAGATGCAAACTCACAGAAGCAGATTAAGAAAAAGAGAAAAATCACATGGTAACATGACTTGAGAGTATTGAAAAATGTTATATCCTTGTCACAGTTTTATTTATGTATTTTAGACCCTATGTATTTCAAAATAGTAACATAAAAATTTATAGATGGACTGTTAACATAAGAGAACAGGTCCCAGGCAAAGCACAGAAACACTCAAAAGACACAGCAGACTATCCTTTCCAGAGCTCCTAATCATTAAGCAAACCATGCATTTTCAAGTTGTAAAGATACCATCCAGCCCAAACAGAGGGATATAATTCTTCCTGCAGTGGACATTTACACAAAGGCAGCATTTTAACAAGGCAAGGACCAGAGCAAAGGACAGAAGAGGGACAGCAGAAACATCTTGCCAGTGTCTCAGGATCCTGCTCCTTGGGCAAAACTCCTGCAAGCAAGCACTGGTTTGCATTCTTTACCTGGAAGCTTCCCAAGCCAATCTATACGAGCAGCACTCAGAGGTACTGAAGCTAACAAGGGCAAGCAACACCAGAGCAGCTGCCTTTCACTTCAGGTTTAGAAATTCCCTTACCAACTGTGTTCCTTCCTCCATATGTTAGTAGGGTAACATATGGCAGTGTATCTGATTACCATATGGTAAGTTCCCTGGAACCACAGTCTCCCTGTGATTTAACTCCATCGGCTTCAGGGAACGATGCAAATACCAGCTGAAACAGTGCTGACCTCCAGGGCAGTATTTAGGACATCAATACCAGCATTGTTTTTATTTTACTTTATTTTAATGTTATTTTCTTTACACTCATGCATTCTCCTTCCCTGTAAAATTGGCTGTAAACTCACTGTTCTTTTAAAAGTCTCATCATTGAATCCCCCCAGCTATCAGTTTCTCTTTTGTCACTACCTACTATCTGAATTATTCAAGCAGCTCAGGAATTAAGCAGCAAGACTATGAATACAAAGGAAAATCATGACCTGAGTAAAGCAGATATCAGTATTCACCAACGCCTGTGACACCAACACTTCACCAGTAAAATACACAACAATCCAAATTGCTTTATTCCTCCCCATGTCCTTTATGTTCCATTATATTTCTAACCTGCAAATGAAACACTGTCAAGAGGCAGCTGTCAAGAGTCTCCTGAGAGGATAACTGGTTAAACACTTACAGAAAGAAATCACAAATGTCAGCACACCTCAGGCAGCAGTTCAGAGCTCCCTTCAGTTGCTTCCCACAGCAAACTCCTTAGTGCATGCCTGCCTGAGTAACATTGCTAAAGAACTTAAACCAATACCAGTATGCTTATGTGTACGTAAACATTAATGCTTTCCATATGGGCTAGCACTAGGCTGATCATTAGGTACCTGGATATGTAAACATTTGAGGACTTCTGTTGAAATTGCTTTCCATCTGTTCCACTGAATAGATGTCTAAAGCTGTAAAATCCTAAGCAAGCATTAGCCATGTGCTCAATGGCATAAGTATGAACAACATTTTTGACTGCAGAAAAAATAATTTATTATTTTTAATACCGTGATTATTTTTGAATTGACAAAATCCTTCTCAAGTTCCATCATTTTGAAGTAATGACAGATACAAAGCCACCCTCAAGTGCTCAGCTATCAGTGACTGAAGACTGAAGTAGGTAGAAAGCCTTAGGAACTTCAGTAGGATCTTGAAACGTATTTAAGCATGCTACATACCTAACTCCGATCGAAGTCAGGCATCACCTGCTTAGGCATTTTTTAAAAGTTCACTCATGTAAATGCAGATTCCGTTATGAAACTAGGGCTTAAGTCAACAGAAATATAAATTTCTAATTCCCATGTTTCCCTTCTTTCTAAATGAAACAGTCAGAAGATTATAGATGCATCATATAGGGACAAAGTTCCCTTCTCCCTTTTTATGGGCCTAGGAATCAGTTAATAGCTGGTTTTCTTTCCTCTATTATCATGTTGGACATGTAAAAGCAAGGAGAAAAGATGATCACCCAAGACCTTATGACTCTCATGATTAGTTGGCAGGAATAACATGCAAATCACACAAAGATGAGACGCCAGGAAAAAATCCATAATTACAGATAGATCCCTCTGAAACCTGGACCAACTAATAACATGTAAGGACTGTGAGGTCCAGCACACAAACACAAAAAAGTATTTTCCTTGTTTTACCTTTTGGATTATTTTAGAACAAATCGTATGTTTTATTGGGTTAAACATAATTTTTGGATGGTGGCATGCCTGAAAAAACCCACCCCAGTAATTACTCAACACAGAATCTTTCCCATTTTTTCCAGTAGATGCTCAAAAAAAAAGCTCATAAGAAACAAACCAGAAAGTACTTACTCATTAAAATTGGGCATTTGGATAAACTACCATTATAAAAAATTATGTCAGCTGGTATTATCTATATTCTGCAATACACATGATACTATGTAAAACACGGAGGTGAAAAGGTTCAGCTCTTGGTTGGAATAATACTGATGAATGGGTTGAATAGTAGGCTCAACAGTTAATTGACTACTTCTTATGCTTGTTTTAAGGATCAAGGCAGTAAGTGACTAAAATATTAAGGGTCTCCAAAAGAAAACAGAAGCCAGCATAGTTAAACATGAGTTAGATTAGGCATCCTTTTTCACTACCACTGCCTCACACAAATGTGTAGTGGCCCTGTCTGACTGCTTGCACAGCCCTCCTCACTGGACCAAACCAGGTAAAAGCCATCGCAGAAGATCTTTTAAGCCAGACCCACTACAGAGAGATGCACAAGTACCTGTATGGGTACAGCACAGGGAACAGGAACAAGTGGAGATGGAGAAGAGAGGAAGGCAGTGATGAAATAAAGCAGCACATGAAGTACACCCATCCATGCCGTGTACTGTGGCATGTACCAGACATCACTCCTTGAAAAGAAGGCAGACATGGCTGTTTAGGAGGGAGAATTACCTGAGGGATTGGCTTTGTCAGGTATTGTTTAAAGAAATAAAAAACAATTTATGCAACCAACACTAGCAGTGAGATGACAAAAAGTTGTGAAGGAGCTGGAAATTACAGCGAAGCTAGCAGAGAAACCAAGGCCACAGTCCCCAGCTGGCAGGTGTTGGAGTCAGTGCTGTCTCAAGGTATTCCCATGGTCCCTGTGATCAGGTACCCCTGCCCTTGGTTGCACCACCACAATTATCCCTGCATCACTCACTAGCTCACACCAGAGAACCTCAGTCATGCTGCCAAAACCAGCCTGCAGGTGAAAGTAGTAGAGGGGTACAAAGTGTGAAAAGGCACTGCCACAACATCTGTCACATTGCAAAACCAGCTTAGAAATACTCTGGATTCTCAGGGCAGGCTCATACACTTCACCACTGCAGGTACCACTGTGGCAGGCAGACTGCAACATGTCAACTTTCTGCATAGCTGCATCCTGCAAGAAAAGCTGGAAAGCATGTAACAGACAAAAAAATGTATTAAGGACCATCTGTATCAGTAGTAGGAAAAGCAACTACGAAAGGGTACTTGATAACAGCAAGAATTTCACTCTTTGAAGGAAAAAATAATCTTTTCATTTCATTGACTTAAAAAAAAAAAAAACCACACAAAACCAAAACCCAAAAAAACTCAAGTAACAAAACACCAACCAAAAAACCCACACCAAAAGATTGCATCTTCTCCATACCATTCCTTCACATAATCCTTTCTGTCACAAGACATAAAGTTACAGCAAACAGAGCAACCGTCTCAAAGAAGCAAATCCACAGAACCCTTAAATTTTGATAGCTATTGTATTTAGTAAATTATCCATTGTTACTGAACTGCTACTCCTGTTCAAAACTGCTGAATATTTATAACATATATACTAAAATGCGTAAAATATTTGTAAGGAAATGCAAGCATCTTATTACAGTAGCCTTTTAAAGAGAGTAGTTGTAACTGTGAACAGAGTAACATAGCACAAGAATAACGTGCACAAATCACATAGCACAAATTTTACACCTCTGGGCTTAGAATCTGTTCATTCTTAGGCCTTTCCTTGAGTGAACAGCACTCAGACACACCAAGGACACTCATAAATAAATTTAGCCACAAGTTTGCAGAAAGAGATATTAACATCTTTCCTCAAACTGAGAAGAAAGATGCAGTAACACAAACTGCTGAACTTATAACCAGTGCATCAGCTCGATCAAACCAGATATCTGCTTTTCTGAAGGTACGGAAGGGGAAACACAGCAAAGAGTAAATGACTACTTTGACAAGCATAATGGAAGGACAACTGACAGCAGTGAGCAAGATAGCTCAAAATCTCAGCCCCCATCATGACTTGAGTCATTGTACCATGCTCCTCACAGCAAGAGGGGAAGGGAGAAAAAACCCACAGCTGTTCTGCTAGCAAGCTTCTGGCCTTATGTAAAGTTTGGGGGCTACAATTTTCTGCTATTATTCTGAAAAGTCAGATTGACCTCTGTAAATTCAAGTCACTGCTTGAAGTTTCTGTAAGAGTTACTCATTTTAGTTGCATTGTAGAAATTCCAAGGCTTGATTAGAGTCAAAGCCCTGCTGCGTTAGCCAGGCTACAAATACAAGAACAGGGTGAGTCCATGCTCTGAGAAGCTTCCAGTACAAAGACACTACTAGCAGGGGAATAGGAATAGAGAATACAAAAAATATTTCAGAAAAACAGTAGTGCTTGTTCCTCTCCTAATGTTGGAGAGGGAAGGAGGAAGAGGGAGAAGACAATATATACAGCAGATACACAACAGAGAGGTGAAAGATACTTTTTCTGTTTAAATACAATCACAACAGGTGCTCACAACGGCTCCCCAGTATATCAACTATTGATAGCAGAATTAAGGATGATTTTTACATTTCACAACAATAAGAAGAAAGATTTGTTCCTACAGGCTCCAACTGGTATTACATAACACACAGGGACATGGAAGAAAACAAAAGTACCACTGCTGGGGCAGAAAGGACTCGAAAGTAGACTAACAGCTTTTCAAAAGGAAACATTAGACAATTCCCACACAGGTTTTCTGAAAGAGGCAAGGTCGTACATGTTTTTTACAGTCTTTTCTAAGAGTCATAAGCCTTATTTAAATTTAGACTGTGTTCACTCAAATTCAAGTTTTCCAAACCTTTCTTAGTATAATTATCAGTTTTATTTTCTTTTGAAGCATAAGTTGTATGCCAGTAAACTGCTGTGCGCAATTCAAAAAATAATTCTTAGGTCAGTCAAGATCATAATATTTAAAAGACATTCTCTTAGTGCATGAATTAAAGCATTTCTAGCATAAGCCACTGAGAACTCTGCTCACATAGGAATCAGTAGGCTGGAAAGACACCCAGAAACTCTAGAGATTAATTCTGCTGAGAGAGGTGTTTCATTCTCAGATGATTGCAGGAAGTTCTGGACTTTTAACTTGTTTCTATCTGCCTATTAAGTCCCCTTCACCAGAAAAGAGAGGAGAATTACAGAAGAGCTGAGGCTGGAAGGGACCACTGAAGGATATCTGGTTCAAGCCCCCTGCACAGGCAGGGCTGCCTAGAGCATGTTTCCCAGGACTGCACTCGGCTTTTCAGTATCTTCAAGGATGGAGATTCCACAACATCTTTGGGCAATCTGTACCACTGCTCAATCACATTCATGTTAAAAACGTGTTTCCTGATGTTCAGGGGGAACCTCCTGTGTTTCAATGTGTGCCCATTGCCTCTGATTCTGATGAAAACCCAGAAGTGATTATTTACAGATGTCACCAAATCAGCAAAAAAGTTAAAATTAACTAGTGACTCAGAAACACAAGGCTTGATAAAATATAACAGTCTTCTGTTTCACTAGAAAATCAGCATTGAAGGTAAATGACCTGAGAGTCATTAAGAATGCAACTACTTAGAATACTTAGCATTACAACTTAATATTAATTTAAATATTCCAAGTAAGACAAAAACAACTCTTCCCCTTCATACAGCTGTGATTCCTGTTATTTGACCTGCATTTAAAATAAGTAAACTCACACTTTTCCCCATTCTCTCATTTTCCATTTTGGACTTTCACTTCTATTTCTGCAGTATTCAGCAGCAGTAATTAAAACTGAATACATCCCCCCATTGATGACCAAATCTAGACAATCCCTTTAATCTTTGTAATAAAAAGACCACATTGTTCACATCTTTTCCCTCCTATCTCCTTGTTATTATTTTTAAGCCTCTTCATAGTGCACTGAGTTACAGACTCCTGAAAAAAAATATAACCCTTTCCAAATACATCAGTGCCAAAGGAAATAAAAATGGGTAAAATTAATGTGCTTATCATCGTCAGTCTCTTCTGTAACCATCACAATCAGCTTTTCCTCTGAGCACCACAAAAAGAATCTTTTCCATCAGGTGGCAAAACCACTGTAACAACACCACCACAGATCTAGTAAGAACATCTTTCATTCTTTATCAAGGAAGGTTCATAAATAAAGACTCGTCTTGACTAAGATAGTAAGGTGTGTTTAACTTTCTCTGTACAATCATCAAGTAGAAGATATTTAACCTTCAAAAATATATATGAAAATTAATTGCTTCACATTATTGTAGCTTAGAATAATTTTACCAAAAGGAAGGGCATACCTTTATTACGTATACTTCATCCTACAATTAATATCTTCCAGTTTAAGGAAGTAGAAATAGTTAACACTGACAGAAATTCAGATTACTTACCTTGGCTAGCTCAATCTTTAACTCTTCTTTTTCTTCTTCAGAAATCATATTGGTGAAATCAACATCAGTGACCACATCTTCATCTGCTTCATGCAATGACTGGGTTTCCAACAGGCCTTAAAGAGTTAAAAGGTCAAGACAACCATTATTAGTCATTTCAGTTATGGTACTGGCCTCTTCTAAAATCTAAGAATGATGTAATATTCAACCACTAAGAAAAAAACCACCGAATCAACCTTTTCCTTCTATAGATCATTTGGATTCTGCTCTTCTTTGCTTCTGAAAAGCTATTGGAAGTATCAGACAGGAATGTCTACACAGAAGCAATTTAATATGTGTAAGCACCTCTCATTCCAAGAAAGCAATCACCTTGGACCTCACTAACCCCTGATAAGGCATTTCCTTACTTTTAACAATACAGAAGAAAAAAAAAAGCTTTTTCTTCAAAATAAGAAAGCTGGTTAATGTGGATCACTGATGTGAATAGTGCACTGAACAATAAAGGAAGTATATCGCTGAGCTGAGTTTGCTTTAAACGTACCCGAGTGCAGAAATTTGCGCACAGTTTGCAGAAGCAAATGTCAGACCTACTGAATGAATGTTCTAAATATTAGCAAGAACCATTCCTTTATAGCTCAATCTAAATCTGTGAATGGTGGATAGATATACTGGACCTCCAGTTACTTTCTTCTTCTGCATGTCCAAGACCAGGATCAGTAAGTGTAATAGGCAAGATAAGTGCATACACAGATCTCTGCAAGACCTAGGCCTGCCTGGTATAATATGTACAGATGAAACAAAATATATCCCAGTTGTTCAGTAAAGAGAAGATTCCTGAGGTTCCAGCCATCTCATTCCTTATGGTCTGCAAAGAAAACAATGTGAAGCATGAGGTAACAGAATACATTCTTCTTCCTTTGGAACTCGTTTTAAAGTTATAGATCTTCTGTTGTGGAAGAAAAGTCTCCTTCAGGCTACATCTGGGACATCACCTTTCCCGTCATTTCAGTTCTTTAGTGGGTAATCAGCCACATCCGCTGACTTCTAACACCTGTATACTGCTTAGTACAGAAGAGAACAATTTCTTTCCCAGGTCTGCAGAGGCCTGTACACTCTATTACACACAGATTAGAATATAACTTAGTTCTAAGTTTTGGCATTAGAGAACAGGTTAGAAGGAGTAAGTCTGCTGAAACTGAGTACTTTACCTTTTCATGCAGAAAACTAAACTCCCTCCAGCTTTCTATCATTTCCTCCACCTAGCATCCCCCAGTGTACCTGGATTTCCTCCTGTTTAACAGAACTGATTCTATTCATACCGTCAACTTCAGTGCAGAGCACAATGGGGTGAACTCAGCCTTGCTAATTACTGCCTTCCCTGAGTGGGAAGATAAAGAGTAGCAACACAGGTGCTGAACCCCTGCCTGGCACTACATGCAGAAAAAGATCACCACCCTTACGCACAAAACCCTGTTAAAAATATGAAAGCATATAAAAGTAGTTGGTATCTTAGCTATTACTCATAAAGCAGATTGCCAGGAAAACCTAGATTGCTGAAGTCACAACAAAAGAAAAGCATATTTATTCAGCATGAATTCTCCCAAATCACCTTTATTAAGACCCCTTCATCTCTAAACACAATTGTTGTTTGGTATTTGAGGATTAATAGTGTTGCTACGGGAATCAAGCTAAACTTAGATGAAGAAGAAGCAGTACAGGGTAGCTCTTGGAAATGCTGGGAAAAATCTCAGGGGCAACAGGATTAAGGTTGAAAACTCTTAAAGGAAGCCTTGAGGTCAATGTGAGATGAGGTGACCTTTGAGCAACTGATCATTGAGCTAAAAAAGAAGGCAGACCTGTGGTGAAGCAACAGCATTGGTTTGTGAATGGCTAGATAAAGGGGCCAGAATTGCTGGGCAGATAGAGATGGAAGCCAATGGTCAGGTTTAAACTTCAAGATTGGACTGAAATTACAATGTATTCCAAAAGAACACATGCATGTCAATCTTCTGTATGATCCTCTGCAGTGCAGTGCCAGTCCCAGTTCTTATATTTTCCTTCTTTTTTAAGTCCTCTAAAAAAATCTAGTCTGATTGTTTAGTCTCTACTTTCTTGCTCAGGCCACTACCACAGGTCCCTAATGGTCACTGTCCCCACACAAAGGTTTCAATTCTGTCACCTCACATCTCTCCCCCATACCATGGGTCACAGACTTCTTTAAACCAGTCTCAGTTCCAAAACTTTCTCACATGAGCCCGCCCTATCACAAGCAACCCATTCTCTCATTTCTTCCTCGCTGTTCTGTCTCTGTCTTTCCTTCATTATCCTTTTTTTTTTTTTCCAGATTCACTGATACTCTTGCACCATTTATGACTGCCCACTTCTGTTCTGTTCTGTTCTGGGCCAGGACTAACAGCGTAAGTAGGGTGCTTCATTTCTAGTGCTAGGTCATATGAACTCCTCAGTCTTCCCATTTGAGCAACAGAAGGTCATTTCTGACCAGGTACCTTCACTGTTGCCTTGGGCTACCCTCACAGATCATGTCTCTAGTTTACCTGTCTTAGACTTCACCTCAGGAAAGATGGGAAATAAAAAACATTAAGAAGACAGCAGGCTTCCTGAGGCAGAGGATACTTCAACTCTTTCCATCTATTGAGAAAATAAACATAAAACCTGTCCCCACCACTTCTATCCTAGAAAATCTGGCATCTACAACTGATATCAATTGCACAGCAAAGTATGCAGGCAAGGTTTCTAAAACCTTGTTCTTTCTAGTCTATTTATTTTTATTTATGTGCCTGTATTAGATTTCAAAGAGTTAAAGGTCTTTCAAAACAAGTTTAATGAAAACATTGAGTTGGTAAAGAAGATTAAAACTAATTTCACAGACAGAGGGGATGCTAAATGAGCTCATCCTTAAATGAGTTATCAGAGAAGCCAAAAAGGGAAGAAGGATCATTCACAAAATCTGTTTTACAGTAACATGAAAAAGTTTTCTTCTGGGTACCACAACATCCATTCCACCAAAGCACACCCTCTGTGAGGTTCATACAGCACCTCCCTCAGGAGGAGTTTGGCACAAGCTCAGGAAGAACTACAGCATTAACTTGATTCAAGAAAGTCAGCCAACCACAAGACACCATAAGAAATTAAGCTATCAGCATTTTCCTATTCATAGACAACTTGTTCGTTTTTCAGTCTCTAAGGAGAACAGGAACTTGCAGCAAAATTCACAACAATACATGTAAGAATTGGTAAGAATTGTGGTAGCTAAACAGCTCCTACTGCTTAGTATTGTTGACCCCAAAATATTCTCCCACCTTCTGCTCTGTGCAGGAAGCACAGCATCCTCTCAACTTTCCCTGTAGTTTCCCTTCAACCAGGCAGTCTGGGAAATACACTTTTCAGATACTGTTTATAGAAGCAGCAAGTACAGAAGCATAAGAGAATACAAGAGCTCAGTGGAATTGCTGATACACCTTGAATTAACCACATGAGCAATTGTTTAAGAATCAAATACCAAGGCAGGGTCCTATTGAGCGTGTTTAATCTATCTACAGGTTTTGTTAAACACACTTAATATAACAATTTATGAAAACACACAAAAGAATTAGTTGATTCAGCTAAATGGTTAGAGCTGACTCCTGGAATCAAAGGATTTTTCTACACAATACAGAGGCGGGCCGGATGTAGGTATAAAAGCCAGAATTTTAAGATAATACAGCATGTACATTCAGTTCCAACCATTATGTACTTTACCCAGGAAAAAAGTAATCTGCACTGTAGCAATGCAGACATTCATCCACATGCATGTACAGATGTTCAGTTTATACATACAGTTCCTGGAGCTGAGCACATAACAGAGCTTTTAGGTTTAGTTTCACACTTCTTCCTTTGGGGGTAGAATGAACTTAACTGATTTCCAGGACACCAGGAATTAAGTATATCTACATAGTATATAACTCTACAGATAAACATATCTACTCATAGTTATAATGTATTTATAGCTATATAAATACTCCATAACTTCCCACAGGAACTAAAATGCAGAATGACACATGCCCAAGGTAAATCTTTCCCACAGCATTGGAACATGATAGATTTTACAGTGCACCTCAATTTCCATTCACTGATCTCCATGTTTTCCTTTAAATTATCTACCTTAAGTCATAGTATTCAAATGATCATTAGCTATTTATTAAAATAATATTGTTGAGAAGTTGCAGATCTGGTCAGGTAACATTTCAAGGCTCTGTTTTCCCATTGGCTTACTGAAAGTATGGGGAAGCTATAAAATTAATTTAAATCATTCTTTCTCCTAACTTACAGGATGAGGGAAAATAATTATTACTTATTAACTTTCAGTTAATGCTCCTTATGATAAAATACAGGGAGGATAAAATTTTAAAGTGAAACCCTTCCCAATGGCTAAATTAGTTATCCACAAGAAGCAACAAATACGTATCTGGTCAGAATCATTATTGTGAAATTACCTACTGTTTTTAAGTGCAGGGAGCTAAACCAGTTTTACCTGCATGTAATCTAGGTTTTCTAGGTCTAAATTTGTAAACACTAAAAGAACTTATTCTGCTATGATTCCTACCCAATATTAAGTTTAATTGACTTCATTGCACTGAGACCCACAGTATTTTTAGGAGTGCAAGATAACTGATACTCCCCAGACCAATACATAATGAAGCTTTAATCCCGCTAAATGAAAGTTCTGCATAATCA
Organism: Anabacerthia variegaticeps; assembly: GCA_035583185.1. Lineage (NCBI taxonomy): Eukaryota > Metazoa > Chordata > Aves > Passeriformes > Furnariidae > Anabacerthia > Anabacerthia variegaticeps. Next base: position 62,334,621 of record JAWWEW010000112.1, read on the forward strand.
AAGGAATTGCTAAAGCAGCAACAATAAGCAGAGCAGTTACAATTAGGACATTGTATTTGAAATGGAAGATGACAGAGGACAGCATCCATCAGCTCAAACTTGGACTACAACTGCATCAGTACAAACTTGCCCACTGCTGGTTAGCCACTGCAAGCTACACATCTCATTAGCTCAGGCATGCTGATACCATAACATACTGCTCTGGAGCCTTGAGTCAGGACTGCTCCTTTAGATAACAGGTATACCTGTTGCTCAGAATTTGTGGATATCTGCACTGTGCCACACTGCGAAGCCAGCAGAAAATTTCTTGCAGCCACTGGTTTCTCTCTCTAGATACTGTCATCTCCCACACTTTAGTCTGCAGACTGAAGGAAGTTCTATGACTCCCTGATGATGATGGAGCCAGCCTTTAAGGGCAGGTGTCCAAGGAGCAGCCTAGTACCCTTCAGCACACTTGCAGGGATGTCATATAAGTCCTCCTATAAGTACTGTTCTCATACAGTCTCAAAATCATGGGTGGGAATAGAAGAGAACCACAGAATATCCTGAGTTGGAGTGGACCCACAAGGATCACTGAAGTCCAACTCCTGGCTCTGCACAGGACAATCCCCAAGAGTCACACCATGTGTCTGAGAGCACTTTGTGAACTCTGTCAGGGTTGGTGCTGTGACCACTACCCTGGAGAGCCTGTTCCAACACTCAACCACACTCTGGGTGAAGAACCTTTTCCTAATATCCAACCTAAACCTCCCCTGACAGAGCTTAAGGCCATTCCCTCAGTTCCTGTCATTGGCCACCAGAGAGAAGAGATTCTTACCTTCCCCTCTGCTTATTCTCATGAGGAAGTTGTAGATCGCAATGAGGTCTCCTCTCAGTCTCAAAGGAGACTGAGGCATTTTCCTCACCTGCCCAGCTATGTAACCGGACAACACACAGGTACTTGGCCTAGGAAAGACAGGTTTTTTTGCCTAAAGATGCAAAAGTATTAATTAGAAGCCAGGAAGATTTGGTCACTCTTGGAGGGGAGTTGTACAAACAGCTGAGTAATTTTCAAGATTAACATAAAATCTTTGGTAGCAGAAGAAAGAAAAAAAACCCCTGAAAGGTCAGTGTAGGGCTCCCAATATACTTCCTTTTCCAGATTAGTATGTATGTGCTTCTTCATGAAGGATTCACATTCAAGTCGCATTCCCTGCTCCTCTATCCCACTTACCCAGAAATACTGATGATCATGCCTTGTTCCCAGCTGTGGAAACTGGAAAAACTGGAATTGTGATGATTTTTTAATTGCTTATTAAATTGTTCAGATGAAAAGCTATTATTATTTCAGAATTATACCGATATCCAGGTGTGGAATTGGGAATTAACTTTCCGCCTGTTTAGAACAGCAATTCAGTCAGTGGGTGGGTGAATAGCTTCTGCTTCACCTTGTAGTATAGGTGTTACAAGCTTCCCTGAAAGAATTAGGAGCTTCATTCAATAGATTACCAGCCATTTACAAGAACCCATTGCATTGGTGATGCCCTGTATCTCTTACGTCCTTTACTAACAATATGGTATTTTAGGCATTGACTTTCACGTACTCATCTGAAGTACAGGTTTTCCAAGTTTCACTCCAGCAGGGCACTAACAGCTAAGGCATGAGGATAGAGCCCACACCACTTACTAATACCTGTTTTCTCCTCCTGCTATGTCTTACCAGATTACGTTAATTCTGTTTCTCCTGAATTTAATTTCAGTTGCTCTGCCTGATGCCCAGCAGTTCTATTGCACTGAAAAAATTCACACAGGAGGCACCAATGGAGCGAAAGCTTAGAACCTACTTCTTGAACTTCCCCTCCCTCATTCTCCATGGTCAGCTGAGGAGTCATCATTATTTATCCCCACCTCTCTACTTCTTCCATTTGCAATTAAGCTCAATCAGCACTTAGCTCTGGGATATGCTGCCACAGGACTCTTCTCAGAGAGAGAGACGGAAGATCCAGCCCACCTCCCTCATTATCTCTTCCAGACAGCCTCCCAACTTGTGCAGGATTGCTGGAAACAAGATTGTAGGTCCCTATCGTCTCATATAGCCTCATATTCCTACAACAAATTATACTAGGAATACTCATGCGTAACTCATTTATCCTCCACACACAGGCAAACTAGTGATTCTCTGGACATATGTTACTTCAAAATAACAACTAAAAAAAAAGGCTCCATACAGTCTGAGAAAGCATATAGTAGGTTTAAATCAGTGCAAAGAGCTGTTTGGCTTTTGCTTTAAAGTTTTAATACTTACTGTCACATATAATTAGATAAAATATGCATGAAACATCAAAAGTATGAGACTAGCAGTAATTAGGAACTGCAAGTCATTCACAAGGATCCAAGTTGAAACAATTGAGCAGACATCCCTTTGTATTACAATATTTATACAAAAAAAAGTAAGAGGATAGCTGGGGGAACACATTTAATGTGTTCTTCTGAAAGATTCACACAAGATAATACAACAACCGTACATGGAGTTACAGTATGCTGAAACACTTCATGGACATTTCTAAGCTTTCTCCCAAAGTTGTGATTAATCCTAGTGACCCAAATTCTACAGTCTGCCATTAAATCTGATTTAATTCAAGAAATTGTTCCAGCACTGATCAATACCTGTGCATATGTTTGCCAGTAGAATTGTAGGGATGACAAATTAATAAGCCACCTAGAATCTAGAGGACCTGTAATTATTTCACAAAATGTAAAATAGTCAAATAATACAATCATAAATTCCAAGACAGATTTTTAGACTTATTCAGGTATCTAAAGATTAACTAGATAAAGATGTTTTAATTAGTGCTTTTTATGTATTTTCTCTGTATACATCTAAGGCCCATTTTCTAAAGTATTATGTATCAGACTAATTCTTGTACATTGACTGTTTAAAAAAACCCAACAACAAAACCCCCAGAAAACCCAACCAAAAGAAAAGCTTGCACTGTAGGCAGTGAGGTTGAATTAATGACAGCAAATATAAAGTTAAAATATCAAATTTCTGCTTGTGTATATTTTCTGACATTAATTTCAGGGGTATACATAGATGATCCTTTATTTTAATGAAACACTTAAGAATTGAAGCCCTTCTACTGCTCTATTTTTTTGTTTCCCAATCAATTAAAAATAGCATGCCTGCCTTGTTATCTAGCATTCATATCAAATATCGAGAAAACAACTTCTAATTATATAACCTTTCTAGTAAGCAAAATGACTTGTTACAGTCTCTTTTGCCATGTCATTAAAGACTCTTCTTTAAAATTGGAAAACATTTGTTTACAAATTTAAATTGCAATTAAGTCTTCAAAGGGATGAAATGATAAGTAGAACAAAGGAACTGTCCAGACACTGCATTAGTGTCTTTGATCTTCTTTATAATGTAGTCTTAATGCCAGATACAGAGATTAAGGGGGGGTTAAAGGGGGACTAGAAGCAAGTATTAAATAAGTAAATTGATCAGAAAAAAACTATCAGAAGTTGAAAGGATTTCTGTACAATTTTTTCCACTACAAAGTTATTATGGGAAGATCTAAATAGGCAAACATGTTTTCATTTAATTCACCTAGAAAACAAACTACTAAAGACGATATTCCCTTCTGTGTCTGGTTCTAACTGTGGACAAGTCTGAACTGCTTGAGCCCAACAATTACCATACAGCCTGCCTTTCCCCTAAAGGACTTAAACTCAGAATATAAGGAAGGTTGATTTTGAAGCTATGACTGGAAAATAAACTCAGAGGCTGCATTCACCTTGGTTCAGAGAAGCAAGAATTCAAGACACACAGGTCATGTAGATTAAAAATATAAACATTAAAGAAAAGCATAGATTTTACTTTCTGCAACCATGAGGACTCAATCTTCTTTTTTCTCTAAATAGGGTCCTCAGAAGAAAGAGATGGATGGGTGAGTGTCTTCACTTCCTCTCTCTCCACTGGGCTTTGGGGTGGGGGGTGGTGTCAAGGAGAGGGAGGAAGTACAGCTTTTGGGTTTTCAAGAGCTCTAGGATGTAGTCTAAAATCCCAAAATAAGTGTCCCCAATCATCCTGGAGCAGCTTATTACAGACTTTACTAAGGCTTTCCCTTCCATCTCTTAACCCCTGCAAAACTAAGCATTAATAAATCTATCCACAGCTATTAGATTGGCAGGTTTCCAAACAAAGGAATGACTTACTTGAAGCTCCTGGATAAAAAGCCAGTCATACTGTGCTGATTCTTTTTCTCAATTTTTGTATAATAAAAAGAAATTAATCATACCTTGAGGATGTCTCTACCTTACTTTTCCCCCAGAAACCATTGACACAGCTGCCAATCTATGCCAGTGAAGAGACACAATCTACACACAAATAACTGGCAGAAAACAGACTTGACAGCTTGACCGGTGCACCAAGAAGCCATATACATTGCTAAGAAGAAGTGCAATGAAAAAAAACAAATGAGAATAGCAAGAATGGTAAAAAGAATACATATCACTTCAACCTAAGACTTCAACCTGAGAATTGATCTTCCCAACAAAATGATTATCTGAAATGTTCCAAAATGCAAGGGGTGATCCTATGCATTTTATCCAATAGAAAGCTTTCTTTGTTTAAAGAAATAATCCTGCCTGCCTGGGCAAGACAAGGGTGACATTTCCAAGCTGTAGCTATGGAAAAACAAAGCAATTTTTGTGAAATGTAACATTAAAAAACAGCAGAAGATTCTTTCTATTATGTCAAACTAAGAGTGATGACAGCACTGTATCTCCTTCTGTGCTTTCTAATGATCATGCTGCACAACTTTCCATGATGTCAACAGTAAGAAAAAGATGCCACAAGTGGAAGGATTATCATTGCTTTCTTTAGGCAGAAGAGAGGAGGAAAAAAAAGGCAACAAGATAAATTCATGATGGAATAATAGGAAATGAGAAAGCACAGGACACTGAGTCACAAAAGGGACTTGTTCTCCACAAATAAGATCTGGAAACTGTAACAGGCTGCATAAAACAAATGAAGGAATAAAGCATATATAATCAGACTAGAGAAAAAGCAAAGTAGGGGAAGATAAGAGCTATAACATGGAAATGCTGGTAATCAGAGGTGGAAATCATCAGTCACATTTCTTAAATCCACCCTTTCATACTAAAAATACATGAAGGTACATTTTTTTAATCTCAGAATAGACAGACACCTCAGGTCCCATCCTCAGCTGGTACAAGTGACTGCAATCCCATCAACTGTATAATTAAGCTCATGCTTCATGTCACACTCATCAATTCAAGCTCACCTGCTTCACTGAATAAAAATTACTGAAACTTAATGGCAGGATTTAATAACCTTTCTCTCCTAAAAATGGGTAAGTTTTCTGTACTTTTCTAAAGCCAGGTGCACAAGAATATAATTAGATAGCAATCTAGATGCAGTATAATTAAGCTCACAAGCCTCCCCAATTAACTTCCAACAATGTATCTGTACTGCAAGAAGAGATAAAATTATATTTTTTAATTAAAAATAAATTCTTCAAGTAGTTATAATTGGTATCCTTTAGAACTCAAAACACATAACTAACAAGATCTTTAGAAGTCTAATTTAAAAATGAGCAAAATCTTAATACAGCCAGCAGGTTACTTGCTTTCCCCACATCTCCATTCACCCATCTCAAGTAAGGCAGGTGTATCACTTTTGGTCCTGTAAACATACTAGGGAAAATACAAAGGAAACAATTATAACTAGGTACAGGACAGATTCTTTATCCTCTTCAGGCTTAAGTTCATAACTCCCATTGCTTTAATATAGATTAAATATCACAGCATAGTTACATATACTAAATTACGCATTTAGGAATGCTGAGAGTGAAGGGAAAAATCATTCCCTTATATCTACTCAATCTCTCACATTGGGAGAGTAAAGATCACAATTTTAAAGGACCAGGACAGCTTTATTGCATACTGTTGGCACAAAATGTCCATGATCTGTGACTAAGCTTTGTAGGCAGCATAATCATAAATTAAGAACAATAAACCATAGAATGGTTTGGGTTGGAAGGGACCTTAAAGATCTAACCCCCTGGCCACAGGCAGGGACACAATCAAAGAACATGATGAGTTGGAAGGGACCTACAACGATCATTGAGTCCAACTCCTACACAGGACCAGACCTAAGAGTCACACCATGTGCCTGAGAGTATCATCCAAACACTTCTTGAACTCTCTCAGGCTTGATGCTGTGACAACTTCCCTGCAGAGCTTGTTCCAGCACCCAACCACCCTCTGGGTGAAAAACCTTTTTAATTATCCAACCAAAACCTTCCCTGACACAACTTCAGGCCATTCCATTGGGTGCTATCATGATCACCACAGAGAAGAGGTCAGCACCTGCCTCCCCTCTTCCCCTCAGAGGAAGTTGTAACTGCAATGAATTCTCCCCTCAGTCTCCTCTTCTCCAGGCTGAACAGACCAAGTGACCTCAGATGCTCCTCATACGCTTCCCCTCAAGGCCCTTCACCATCTTCATTGCCCTCCTTTGGACATTCTCTAATGGCTTAATATCTTTCCTATATTGTGGCACCCAAAACTGCCCACAATATTCAAGGTGAGGCCATCCCAGTGCAGAGCAAAGCGGGACAATCCCTTCCCTCGACCAGCTGGCGATGCTTTGCCTGATGCCCCCCAGGACAGGGCTGGCCCTCCTGGCTGCCTGGGCACTGCTGACCCATCTTCAACTTGCCATAGACTAGCACCCCCAGGTCCCTTTCCGTGGTACTGCTTTCCAGACACCTTTCACTACCCTGAGGTTGCTCAAAGTCCCATCCAGCCTGGCCTTGAACACTTCCAGGGATGGGGCATCCACAGCTTCTCCAGGCTTGTTCCAGTGTCTCAACACCTTCACCCTCTTTCAGTTTAAGGCCATTACAACTATATGTCCTGGTAAAAAGTGTCTCTCCAGCTCTCTTGTAGGTCCCCTTTAGGTACTGGAAGGTGCTCTAAAATCTCCTTGGAGCCTTCCCTTCTCCAGGCTGAACACTCCCAACTCTCTCAACCTGTCTTCATAGAAGTGGTACTCCAGCTCCCTCATTAACTCCATGGTCTTCCAAGCTCTTAAGTTGGAAGCCCCAGAACTGAAATCACTCACTACGTTGGGAGAAAGGTACAGTTTGTTTTCCCAGAATTTTTCTTAATATTTAGTGTTAGATTACATAAAAGCTCATGGCCAACAAGAAGAGTCCGTGAAACAACACACCCCGCTGAGAAGACTTGTCTTGTGTGTTGTGTCCACTCCCTCCCACCGTCCCATTTTTTAAGCACCACCCACTTCACCCCTTAATCCCTTCACAATTAAAGACTAGCTATTTTGTACCAGTGCACTTTTGCCTTCCTTCCTGACAGTGTAGACTTCCTCTAGTATTCCCTAAACAAATATGATTCACTCTTGGATGCATCCACCTCCAACACAATTGTATTGCTACTTAAAATCAATTAAAATAAACCTCATTTATATGAACATTATTTGAAAACAATCCATTTCAACAGATACAATGGCCACAAACCCTATTGCACAGGCCCTATATCCAAGATAAAACACATTTTTATTTCTTAAAGCAAATACTCCAAATAAATTGAAAAACAGCTCATGTGGCACCTCGCTTCCTGCGAAGGCACTGCCTTACGGCCCAGAAGTCTTGCTGCAGTGGATTGCTCTGATAAACCTGGAGCTTGGAGTTGTGTGACACTAATTCTCTGCACACAGGCCACACAATACGCTCCTCAATTAGAATAGTTGGATCTGTCTGGGCCTGCCCAACTCCAAGTTTTTCTCACAAGTTTTTTTGCCAGCATCCTGAGGTGTGAAATGAAGCACTTATTATTCTACTCCTAATGTTAAGCTCCATGTTAAGGACTTCAGAGTTTTTGGCACCATTAACTTTGTGGCTTTGTCAACTAAGTGTTTTGTAGAACACCATGACAAAGAAATTTGTTTGCTTAGTGAGGCTTCCAGTGAAGGCATCTGGGGTTTAGAGCCCTGGGTATCTGTGAATTTCCCACAGAAACAGGTTTCTCGGCCTTTCCTTCTGTCAGGCAGGGTCTGAAGACAGAGGCATGCCCCACGCAGCCAGCCTGAGTGACACAAATGACCATACTAAACGAAGGGAGGCTATTTATCAGACCAGGAGACAGCGATTTGCACTTCCAACTACACCATACAGTTTCAATATTTGAGGTTCCTGAATCACCCTCAAATACCAGCATAAACCAGCTGCCACAGGCAGAGCATATGGTTTTTTCCCTTAAAGATCACTGGGAAGATAAACCCTGAACCAAAGCTCCTTTGGCACAGGTAATGGTAGGTCAATGGGTAAGAGAGGGAAGGAGTTTAGCTAAGCACAAGGCATGAGTTGCTACACCCTTGAGGTTGCATTATACCACACTCAGCAGCAAGAACATCTTTCAAACCTCTAACCTATCTTTACTGAACACCAAGTATGAAATCATGTCTATTTTAACTTCAGTACCTTAAGAAGGTCTAGAAAGAGAGCACAAGACAGTCCTTGCCTTCTCTTTACTCTTCTACTACCTTAAGTAAGAAGATTTTTCTGAGAAGCTTGTTGTAGGATGGACATAACAAAACATACTTTTCTGAAATAAACCAGTATTCAAGTGCTTGCCTCTCTGCTAATAATTGTCATTCACACCTTCATCCCCATTCAACTTAATTGTTAAAACTTACTCTCTTCTTACCCTTCCCCATTCTTGATTCTCATGCACAGCACATAACCATGGCCAGAATACTGCTGCTCTCTTTTCAGGACATGTTCATGCTCCATATTTCTACGCAGAACTGGACACAACTGAGAAGCCTTCTAATTCTGAATCTAGGTGTAAATCTGGTTCCTACTTTCAAACCTCTCCCAAATGAGTACCAGCTATTACCATTACATACTCTTATTTCTTAGGCTTACTGTAGGCTTCATCTATACTGCTCACTAGCTACACTTCTCTGGTTTTTGCAGTAATTTAAAACCAGGAGAATACATATTTTTCCTCTACACGTATTATCTTCCAGTTTCCTGACAATATCTGTTATTTAGCTCTGCAAAGACGCTAGGTAAGTCTTCAAGTCTGCATGGTGATTCAGTTTATATGAATGACATTATTCAGCAGCCTTTTTGGTTTTTTTAAATCAGTTAGCCTATTCAAGTAATTTTTCCTTCTTCACTATCATCTCTTCTTTGTTATCCAAGTTTTTGTACCACCTGGCCCACTGTGACTGAAGGATTTACTACTGAAAGACCACAGGGCTTCACTGGTTCTTCATACACACATAATAGCATACAGCTGGTTAGATAGTTGTATTACACGACAAACATCATTCACTCTGATAATGACTTTGATTCCTTCCTCCCACAACAATAAGTTAATAGCTGCCATCTACCTAAAATACTTTGAGCAGAAGATAATCTTCTGTTCCTGGCATAATTGCCCCTCTGACTCTATAATGTACATACATTTTACTTTTTCTCTAAGCAAAATCTGGATGTGTTTAAACACAGCTATCTCTGATCACTTTTTAATGAAAATTTAGCACGCACCAGCCCAATAAAGCACCTGAGGCCCTCAAAAGATATTCTAACCAGACACATTTGCTTCACACCATCCTCTAAAAATCTGTCAGCATTTCTTAGCGTGACCTATCTGTGATCTACTCAGTGCAGTTAAGAACATTTTAATTAAAGTGAGAAACATAGAAAGAGGAATTAGCTAAGCCCCTAAAATGCCAACAGCAGCTTGACAAGTTACTACTAAATCCACCTAAAGCACAATGGAAACAGTTGTTCAAAGGGAATTACGGGAAAGTATTTTAAAACTTTAAGAGGGTTATGAGAAACCTTTTCGTAATCACAAACCTGCACCACCTTAGTCCCACCCAGGTGGCAAGGCAATTTCCTGGTGGGGAAACTGATGAAAAGAGAACACCTGAACAAACAGGTGAACACAAAAAACCCTAACTCTTTACTGAAGAATCAAACATGGAAAGCGTCAGCAACCTTCAGCTCCCATTTATAAATATTCACAGAATATAAATCACACAGCCTTTTAAATTCATACTATACATAGTTTTAAATTATGCTTTCCATACTTTACTTACAATTTTTAAGTTAGTAACTTTAATTATTAGGCAGTTACTAAATACTTCTTTAAAGTGTAGCACAGGTACCAAAGAGAGACAACTCTTAGATAGCTAAAGAGGAAGATATTTCACAAGTTAACGCAAAACCCAGAAAGAAAACAGACTGTATAAATGGAAAGAAAAAGAAAGAATGGTTCACAATAGAGGAAGAAACAGCTTGGGCAGGATTTGGTCCTAACAACTTCACGGATTGACAAACAAAAATATCCCTTTCAACAAGAAACCACATGAAAATAAACTGCACTGTGTGCTACATAGACATTTTGTGCAAACACTTTTGCCTGGGAAAACCAACACTGTATCTATAGGCACTTCATGCTTGCATGAATATCAAAAGTGTTTTCAGAGTGTAACTTTATACCCCTCTCTCTGCTGAAAGCACCACTAAAGCTATAGTTCCTGTGTTACACTAAATGCTAAACTTTCACATTTGAGGAATAAGTTGTACGATAACAGAATTTAAAGTACTTTTAACAACAAAAACATTGAAAGTCTAATTTTGCTTTTAGAACCACAAAGCTGGAAAGTGACACTTTACCAATTAGGTTCTCAGTGGACAGTAAGGTTAATTGCAAGATGAAGTAAATAGTGATAGCAGGACAGCTTTACAAAAACCAAACCTCAGAAGACCAACAAAAAAAACCCAGAAGTAAGCATTTTTCCTGACAGCCCTCCTTGCTTCAGAAGGAACTGTCTGCTCAAGGCATGGAGTTGCCTTCTCTTTCTGGAAATGACACGAGGTATTAGACCTCCTCCTGTTCTTTGCACCCCCTACCTACTTCTCTGAGTACCCTGGATTCTCCTTCAGGGATTAGAAATGCAAAGACATAAAAATTACCGAAGAAATGGATCCCTGACTACATAGTTCCTAAGCCTCTGAAAGCCCATTAGCTGGACAGCAAACTAAATGAGAGGCTATTGTATCTGGCCATGGGATACACACACAAAACCATGACATTTCCTTATTTCTGGAAATCTGTCTTGATAAATTGCACTCATGAATTATTTTTATGTGGTTGTTGTAAAAGCCTGGGATTTTAGCTACAAACATGAAATATCTTTCAGCAGCCAGCTTATGTAGGAAAACTTAATGACAAGTAATGTGAAGAAAATACAGAAATTCCTAGTATTTTATGCAACTGTTTACAATGGGAACTTTCTTGTCTGCTTGGGGATCCAACAGTGGATCCTTCACTTTATCGTACCATTAACCTCATGCCATTAATATAAGCACAATATCTTTTTACTGGAAATCTTAACAAGAACAGTGTTTTAGAAGCCCTTTTTATTATCCAGAGATTTTAAATCCTACAAGCACAGAAAATCTGCCAAGCAGGAGAGGAAAAATGGAAGACCTTTATCATCACGGTAAGAAGACACTTGAGGCAGTATAAATGCTGCACTCTTGCACTTGTTTTACACTTTCAGATAACAAGATCTTTGCTGCTGCCATTCTATTTATTTGTACTAAGCGAAAGAAAGAGGGAATAAGAGACAGCACAAGAGAAAGAAAAGGGAGATTTACTGCTAAAATACAAAACAAACACTTGCCAAATATGTCTTTCACAGTTATTCACCTGCAACACTTAACCATACCATGGATGCAGAAGTGTAATGATGATAGTCTAGTTAGATATTATGATTTTGATCCATTGACCTCAAAGATGGCTAAGCAACATTACCTCTGTCCTAGAGAATCAAACAAATCAACTAGTATGCCTAGGGTTTTGCAGAAGGTCAATGTGGTACCTAATAGTAGAATCCAGATTTGTCAGTCTCCTCTCCCCATTTCTTATAGATTCAGAGAATGCAGCAGCCACAAGGCCCAGTTTAGAGAGCAGTGATTTGACCACAGTATACTACATATATAAAGTTTGGCATTGCAACTGTGTATTTCTATGAGATACAAACAAAATCAGATAAAAATAGCATACCCAGGTCTCATATTTCTCTATTATCCGAAAAGATATTTTCTAATTAGGAAGAAAGATTTAATTTTATCCTTAAAACACTTTCTGAATCAAAGGCAGACTACAGTCTTTCTAAACCCGAATTCCAGGATTATGCTGAAACAAGCTACTAAATGATACATAAATATCTAAATATGGCCACATAGAACATCCTTCAACCCCTCTGTAATCTTCTGCCAAGCTTGTGCCACATCCTTCAAGCAGCATATGGCGTAAGCAAAGCATCTCAAAAGCTCCACACATTTCTGTACTGTACTAGTCAGTAAGGCACATCAGGACAGCATCAGGAAACTCATCTTTCCACTAGTGTACTTCAGAACACTGAGAGCAGACTCAGATTATACTTGTGCTGCCTCACAGTAGGACTCATACCAGCAGTCCTGCGAAAATAAAAAGATACAGGAGAAAAAATACAGCAAGAATTTAAAAACATGTTTTAGGGTTTGATGTGTTTGTTTTAGCATGTTCTACATTTTATATCTTCATGGTTACAAAACTGGCAAAGTTGCAAAGCCTCAAAAGACTGGCCCTAGATTTTAGAAAAGGTATCTCTTTTATATCTCTTTTTCAAACCCACCAGTATTCTATTCTCAGTTCTCAGGTGTAGCATGAAATGACTCAAATTTTCTCAGCCTCAGCAAACTGAATTTCATCCTGTCACAAGTGTCATAAAGCTGAAAGCAGTACAGGTTCAAAAGGGTAAAAGAGAAATACTGCATTTGATTTCAGATACTTACTTGCTTAAAATCTGATATACACCAACTAACTCATTCCACGCATGTATTTTCTCTCCTTTTAGTATAAAAAATATGAAAAGCAAATATTTAGAGTTTTGTGCACTCTTGTTAAATTTTTAAGAATCCTATTAAAAACTGCAACCCTAGTTTTTCACTTGACCTCCTCTTCATGTGGTCTTATTACACAGCAGCTGAAACTTCCACCATGTAGTGAAATAAGCAGGTTATCACTGGCTGGCTCAATTACTCCAATATCCTCCTCAACTCTGTTAAGTCCTCCCTCCTGCTTTCCATAGCAGGGCAATGGTGAACTCCAGAAGGGAGCATGGAGACAGCACAAACCCCCTGATAACTAGCATGAAGCCTGATGCCTGTGCAGCCCAGCACAGGCATCATAGAACAATTACACTAAATAAGCTCCAAACCACCAGTTTTACTCCATCTTTAGGGGAAAGGTGAACACAGAACAAAACAGTAAGGGCTCCTTGGTAAAGCTACCAACCTCAAACGTAAGGCTAAGGAAGATGCTGCCTTCTCCAGTAAGACACTGCTTTGATGTGATGGCCGTAGCACTGCTGCTTCAGTGAGGTAACATCACCATGTGTTCCTTATTCCCACCTTCCCACTGTGAGGCTGACACTCTATCCAGATTCCTACCTGTGTCAGTAACCACATGAGTAGCTAGCAAGGAGAAAGAGAATGCTGACCAAGCTGCCCATGCCATTTTGCTATTTATACACCATATCGAAGGTAACACAAGACCTCCTCACCACTCCGTCCCACCATGGAGACCTCAGACCACCCGACTGTGAGGTAGCAGGTGTCACTGTGGCAGGAAGAGGGCCACTGGGCTAATGCTGAGATGTCTAATGATATTCCTCTGATCAAGCTCCAGTTAAATGGCACATGCAAAGATGCTGCCTCTCTGCTCCATAACCTCACATGCCAGATGCAGCTGGCTTGAGGATTATGGAAGGAGCACGTCAGCTGCACAGCAGAGGGAAGAAGTGAGTTGCTACAGGCCTACAAGATGCAAACTTTGCGGAGGAGACATCTAACATCTGAACTAACCATAGCTCTCACCACAATACCACAGGTGTGTGCATAGTCACACCAAGTTACTATAGCTACAGTGCACAACTAGCTGAGGATGCAGAACATCTGTCACGAACAGCCATAAGAAGAATCGCTAGGACAGGGAGATGCTTCAGAAACCTTTTTGGAGATGTGAAGCACAAGAAGCTGGCTGAGCAACCTGGGAAGGTAAAAGGAAGCAAAAAGCTGCACCCCAAAGTTTTACTAGAGTAAGGATCAAGAAAGGATACAACAGAGAAACAAGATACGGTTATATCTGGATGCATAAAGAAAGGGAGAATTATTGCAAAAGGAAATAAATGTGTTAAAAGGAAAACTCAAAAGGTCACATGGGATTCTCAAATGACAAAATGACACATTCACTGTGCTGTCATTATTACAGGACATTCACAGTTTTAAACTAGAAAGCAGGACCATGCAGGATAGTCAGTTAATCTGAACCTGGAGTAGAATGAGTATGATGAGACACAAAGTTCTGATTTTCCTCTCTTTCAGAGATAAACACTGTTCTTTAGACTTCCAAACTTTCCACATGAAAAATGACTGACAGCCATTGGAAGGAAAACAAATATGCTCTTATGGAATTTTTAGCACCTAGCATAAGTGTAGCTGGTGTGTTCCTGGATCAGCTAGCTCTGGGACCATTAAGAGGCAAAGTAATCAAAGACAAAAGCACTCAGAAACTTAAAGATACATTGTATGTAAAATAAAATTTATGATTTTTATTACACATATAAATTTGTTTACATGGAACATATAGAAAATAATTTTAACATTAATTACTATTGCTCTATGTCTGGTTGAATGTTTCATCTAGTTCTTTCGCATGAATGCTGCAAGACATATTCAATATGCTTAAGGATAACAGTAATTCCATTTCAGCCCATGAAATCTCTATACCGCTTTAAAGTAAATATCAAAGCAATTAACACTCACAGTGTTTGGGGCATGGACAAATATTCTGTTATGCCTTGAACCACACAAAAACTCCTGATGTTTAGCTGTGACCTCTACCCAGTACCTTGACACAGTTACACACAATACTTTTCTCCACAGTTGCATTAAGATTTATAAGGTTGACTCATGCTGCTATGTAAAACTGCTGACAAAAATTATTTTCCTGTTCTGAAGAAATCTACATTTTGTACTTGCATGCATGTATTTCTTGAACATGAAATTGCTCTACTCAGGCACAATCTCCCTTAAGGACAATATAAAATGGCACAAATAACACATTTATGTGGAAAGGTCCTTTTGAAGAAAATCTTTAAAGTGTTAAATGTGAGAAATTCAACAGGGCTTTTAAAAGCATAGCTTTTACTTTGTCTTTTCAGTTGAATTGCAATCCCCCAGCAGTGCACACCAGAACAAACCATTCAGGATTCATTTCTCTGTGGGCATCTGAAAGTTTCTTAGAGGCAATTCATAAACTCATTCAAATGTATACACGTTTCTCCCACTGCTTAAGCAGATATTGAAGTGGAGCTTTTTCCAAGCAAATTGCTAGTGTTTCCTTAGCAAACTCCTGTAACTATGCTCTGAAAATTGTACAGTGGGTTTGAAAAATTCAAAGTTCTGTCCAGTGCTTAGATGTAATTGAATTGACAGCATTAGTTACATTCTTTCTGCCAGCAAGGCTCCATAACTGCAGTAGCGTGCACCGACTTAAGTGTAGAAGGAAAGAGGGGTATTTTGGAACAAAGGTTTGCTGGCGTGCAAGTATCTAGCACAAAAATCTTAGCTTTTACTGCTTGTTTATCAAAGATTTTTTTATTTTTTTTTTAGTAATGGGAGATTCTTCTGAGCAACTGTAGAAATAAAACACACAAATGAGAAACAGAAGGAAAAAGTGACTTAAGAATTAAGTATAGGTTAAGCAATTCAAAATGCTTTTATAGTCTCTCACTAGCCAATAGATACTCATCCAGAAGAACTTATTCAAAACCTGTGAAAGTTACAGAGTTGCTGATCCAAATACACCCTAGCAAAGCACATGTTTTGACCTGAATTTTTAAATGCACTAAGAACTTACTCACCTTGCATGTCAGAGAAGGTAAAAAAATCACATGTACATATACCACTGTCCAGCTAATTAGAATCTGATACTGTTTTTCATCATTTCTACAAAACAAGAAATTATGAAAGTCTTGATCATATAAAGTTCATATTTAAAGAACAGGAAGTGCCATCAAAGTAGCTGTACAGATGTATTCAGAAATTTAGTTTAAATGACACTTATGCTATAATCTTAATACTGACTTTTAAAAACCCTGTGAACTTAGACATAGATCTATTTATTTTGCTAAGCAACTTCAGCCATGTATCCATTAGAACAGCACCTACACCACACTTGCTGGAAGGGCTTTCTCCTTCACACGCATCAAGAATACAAATTTCCCAATGTACAACTGTATCTGCAGACATTTGTCTCTTTTAAGTGGACTAGTTTAATGCAGTTTTTAACTTTTCTTGAAGCGCATTTTTTCAATTAGTTTCAAAGTGCATATGTCTCCCCCCTACTTCAATTCCCTGTTTTATAGATGACACAAAAATGTTTTCTAAACATTCTATTTTGCAGAAATTGTTGTACCACCTGCTTAGGTGACTTATGGGCACGTGTGGTGAAGCCATGAGATACTTCAGAAAACAGAAGCAAGGCTATAAAGGTAAGCAAAACCTGTGCACGCTGAATACCTTAGGCTGACCCAAACAGCATTTGTAACTCACACGAAAAGTTTCTTCCGTTCTTTGGAGCCAGTTAACTTTACCCAGCGAGAGACACGAATAGCTAACTTAGTCCTAACTGTTGCAATAGAAAACATTCGCTATGAATGAATGAATAAATGAATGAATGCCGTGTTTGCAGAGCTGCAGAAGCATGTCAGCGGACCCAGACTGAGGCAGCCCCGGGTGTACCCAGAGCTGTGCGGGAAGCTCAGCCGCCGGGTGGGAGCGCTCCCGGCACTGGGACCCTCCCCGGAGTGGGACGGCGGTGCGGGAGGGGCCGGCTGGAGCCTGACGGGGGCACGGGGCACACAGAGCCACCTCAAACAAACAACCCCTTTAGCCGGGCTAACTTAACCCCGAGCTGTCTGCCGGCTACCTGACCGTGAGGCGTCTAAAGCCGGCAGGGCGGAGGAGGGGAGAGCGGCCGCCACCACCCCCGCCGCGAGGGGAGCCCGGCCGGGGGCAGGGCGCTCCCCGGCCCGCCCCGGCGGGGCCGTGTGCGGGGTCGAGGAGCCCCTCACGGAGCCGCTCACTGTGCCCCTCACTGTGCCCTCACGATGCCCCTCACTGTGACCCTCACTGTGCCCTCACGATGCCCCTCACGGAGCCCCTCACTGTGCCCTCACTGTGCCCCTCCCGGAGCCCCTCCCGGAGCGCTCCCCTCGCCGCCGCCGCCGCCCCGGGCCGCGCCACCCCCGGGCTCCCCCGCCGGGCTCCCCTCCCGGGGCTCCGTCCGGACCACACTCACCCCGTGCCTGCGGCTCCATGGCGGCGAGGGGGCTCTGCCCGCCCCGCACACCCCGCTCCGGCGGCGCCCACAGCGGGCCCGGGCTGCGCTGCCACCGCCGCTGCCACCGCCGCCGCCACTGCCGCCCCAGCCCCAGCCCTAACCACAGCCCCCGCCCCCGACACGGAGCCGGAGCCGGGCCCGGCGGCGCCACCTCCCGGCCAGGCGCGGCTCACCTGGGGCCGCCCCGCCCGCGGCACGCCGAGCGCCATCCACCCCGGGCCGGGCCAGCCCCGCCGGTCCCGGCCTGCTCGGCCCGGCAGTCCGCAGGTGTGGGCTGTGCCGCCCAGGGAGGGCGCCCGCCCGGGGCCTGTCCCCGGGGAGCACCCCCTGCCCGCCCGGGGCCTGTCCCCGGGGAGCAGCCCCTGCCACGGGGGGCAGCCAGGTGCCTGGAGGGAAGATCTTCTTCCCACCTTGTGCGTGTCAAATACCTCCTATAGCAGATGCATAGGAACACTGCATCCAGAGGAACACCAGCAGAGCCTGTGCTCTCATATATACTTAGCAGTTTAAGTAAAAATTACTTTTTTCCCCCGGCACATAGGTCTGTGCCCTACTATTCGCTGGAAGCTGGAGTGACGATACCTAGTTCACACTGCAGTGCAGATTTACTCTATGTAGTTCGCACTGCAGTGCAGATTTACTCTGTGTTCTCCCCATGTCGACGAAACTTCCACACTTTGTTACCAGTCCACGTTAACTTCACCTGTGGAAGGATCCGGGATGCTGGTTTTGGCAATGCTGCCTTCACCGTGGCTGATGGCCCATGTATTGGTCAGTCAAACACCACATCTAGTTTGAGTGTATGACACTGCCGAGTGCCTCCAGGACACACTGAGGACATGTAGCTTCTCCAGGACTGCAATACTGAAAATAACAGAGCAAGAGGGTAAATGCAGATGAAGGAGGTATTGGACATTTGTGAAATCATACAAACAGATAATACTTTAATTGAAGAAAAACAACTCCAAAAGAAAATGATTATTCAGTTTGATTAAAGAAAAAAAGAACACTCATAGCTAGAAAATAATGGGTTTTTTTCTTATAATATTGTAGAACATATCAGTTAGTCAAATCTACTTATTTTTCACCTTTGTTTTTATTAAAAAATAGAAAATTAAGGCAATGGCAGCTTTAATTTGTATACATGTAATGAGGTTTTGCTTTAATAACACACACTGGTGGGTTTGAATTTGAATTACTGTAAGGCATGAATTATCATTATTGTTTCCTAGGCAAGCCTCTCTTCATTGTGACTTGACATCTCCTTGAGTTGGAATTTACCACTTACAAAAGCAGAACAGAGGTTGTCAGAAGAATGAATTCCTGTACTCATGTCATTTCAAATGCAGAGACATCCTACTCTGATGACATTTGAACTCAGAAATGCTACCAACTTTTACATGAAAAGAGACCAAATCCAAGTCCAGCCACAAATGCATGAAACAGTTGAGAAATTTCTCTCAGCATGTGAAACTATCAAAAATGCGCTTTTCTGCAAATATGAACAGGGTTTTCTAAATCAGCCCAAGCAGTTCTTGTGAAGCATGGTGAAAACTGAGCACCCAATTTACTTGCAGGGCTATAACAACATTAACAACATTGTTTATGTAGAAGCAACTCTTACAGCGGCATGTGCTGTTCACATTACTGAATAAGAGAAAAATTTAGCAGATGTTTAGATGCTGAATTTGATTTATTCTTTACATTTAGATACAGGATTTCTTTTTCCACACCAGAAATGCTCCCTACTATAAAGAAAATCTGAACAGTGTCTTACCTAACAAGTATTGGCAAACAACAATACTAATTTTACATTTAAGAGAACCAGAAACAGGGAAATAAACCTATAAGCCTTAGGAGTTCCAAAGTAATGTGTTTATATCATGGCATGTTAGACAGCAAAAAGAAAACAGTCATTTACAATACTGTCCTGTAACATGCCGCTAGGAAATCAGCATTTTAGAGATGGATCTGATTAGAAGATTAATATCCCATTAAAATTGTCATTTAATTCTAAAATAGTGGATTAATTTTCTACCTACAGTACAGCAGGATGCATTTTCATATTGTTCCACAGATATCACTGATTTGGTGAGATTCCTCATTGAATTTGCCTTCTAAGAGATTTTGCTTCACTTTTCTGTCTGAAGATACAGACATAATTCAGACTTTGTTTTCTGTCCTGGAAGGGCTCAATCAAGTTGTAGGAGCTTAGCTGTTGCCTGAGAAAGGTCATTGTCTCTCCCATCATGCTGAAATTAGGAACAGTTGGGTTTTGTTTGGTTTTTAAGAGGTCAGATAGAATAAAACAAAAGCGAAATTATTTTGTTTTTGAAATACTTATGTATTACTGAGCACTTCGGATTACACCATTTTCACAATACAACAGTAAAAGGCGTCAAATAAATGTATTGCATTTATGGCATTGCACTGACTGGTTTTTGTCCTGCAACACAAAAGCGATGACATTCAATCTCGTGTCGGACTTCAGTGGATGTCTCTCTGCTTGTATGGAGTAACTACATGCATTTTGCAGACAGGAATTAAGGCAGGATTCTACATGATGCCAGGTATCCTAAACTCTTATTACATTTCCATGGAAAATAATGGGGAAAAAACTGTGCTGAATAATTCACATAAGTGCAAACAGTCTAAGAACTGTGAAATACAGTGGAAGTTGTTAGTCCTTCAGGCTGAATGATTGTTTAGTGGAACAAACTGTGGCATATGCATACATGCACTTTGTAAGAAAAATGGCAGGCTGCAGTGAGCATGACATCCTAGCTGTGATAAAAGGTTAAATCCCCAGCAATGGGCAGGCTAAAGCTTTCTAGTAATATGCCATGGATGGGAAGGCCAAAGATGTGTGTCTTCCGTGTCATTATAAGGTTGGAAAACCAAGCCGTCATGTCTTCAGAACAGACACTGCAATTTATTTCCTTCCATTCGGATGTCACTGAGTTCTTCACTAAATGTTCAATTCTCAGCATACTGTGGGTTCTGATACTTCAAAGAAATATTGAAAATTAGAATACACTAAATCTTCTTTCAGAGTTTTTTCCTTAGCCTTTAGTAAGTTCTTTTGATTTTCATCTCTTATTCTATGTATACTTAATGTTTAGGACAATGTTGCAATTTAAAAATAAAAAGTGTGTAATGTCAGTGTTACTACAGTGTACAACAGCAAGACGATGCTACTTGCATTTTAAGTTTTACACACAGGGACTTCAGTTTAGTCTACAGCTTTGTACAGTGTGGTTCTGGCTCCATGGGTCAAAAGGTTCTAGAACAATACAAGAAAGATATGGAAACAGCATAAAAAAATTAACATTGTGCTAAATTGTATATTAATAGAGAACAATATTACACGCGCTAGACCTTACCTCTTAACAATAAATAATACTTTTAACCCCATTTTCCACTGGTGCTGGAGTGAGAGGAAATGTCTGTCTGCCTAAAGCATCCCATAAGGTCATGAAGGTGAACTCTGATGGGGACTCCACCACATTCCTTGGGAGGTTGTTCCAGTGATAAATTACTCTCATTGTAAAAAATATCTTTCTTATATCATGATTAAGCCTCTCCTGAAACCTCTTCTGAAACCTCTCTCCTTTCCCTTGCTTGGTAAACCTCAGTAAAAAAGTTATGTGTAGCAGAAGACAGGGCTGTGGCTGAAGACATAGTGGAAATAAGAAGCATTACATTAATTTGATCACATAGATATGTCTACCATGGGACAATTTTTACGTTACCCATGTACCTGACCCATAAGATTATACTGGGTGATAACAGTACTACAAAATACAATTTTGATATTGGTCTAGGACTTGTTCTTAAATTTTCTACTAGAAACGTGCAATATTATATGGAACACAATCTAAGCAAGTATTTATTTTGCCTTCATGGGAGTAGTCGTATTACCAGTAACTGGATACCATGCCAGGCCTGCAGTGGAAGGCAATTCTAACCAATAAAAGGGCCTGAAGAGGTTGCTCTTTAGTGATTTAATCTGACATTGAAATCTTACAGTTATATTTTTATCAGCAGATTTTCATGATTGTTCTAATGATTCTGAAATCTTTCCAAATTATCTTAATGGTCTGATGATAAAGTAGTTTGGGGTTGTTTTGGTTTTTTGTTTGTTTGTTTTGCCTCAAAGTGTTTTTTTCTCCAACTAACAGAATATAAGAATGAAGATATAAACCATGTGTGGTTTTTTGTAGTAAGGTTTTTGATGCTTAACCTTGTGTGAAGCATGTGCTGTGAAGGAATCACATGCAGAAAATTATTTTTTTATTATTAATATGAATTAAAAATGTCTGCCTGATTCTTCTACAGCTCTGTTTTCCTTAAAACGTCCTGACTTTCTCGTAACTGGGATCAGTGTAACTAAACTCCAGTTATTCAGCACTGATTACTATGCACCTAATCTCAAAGAATCTGAATCAAGATCTATATTGGATGATGACATCTGTATGATGATAATAACATTCTGATTAGCCACTGCAAATAGTCTTTGATAAATATGTAATAGGACAGTATTACAGCACTCTGTTACGACAACTCACAGAAAGCATTTAGAATATTACTGAGAAGTGAAATACTTCTTTTTTTTTTTTTCATTACTCAGTGTATTTCTGGCTTGTCCTATCAATGTAAAGTGTCTCTTTCCTTCTCTCTCAAACTTTTTCCTGGTTTGTCTGGAATGAAAAGGGATAATATGAGGTGAACAACAGATAATGAGCAAGTGGAAAGGCACATCACACAGTTCACCACGATCCTGTAAAATAGAGAGAGACTATGAAGGTTGGTTCAGAGTAGAATTTATACACAAAGTGATTGCATAGAAGTAAGTGAATTGTACATTTCATTTGTAACTTTGGTCCAGGAAACTCGGAAATTTATCCTAATATATTGCTGAAATACTGAGGGGCAACACCAGAAACTTGGGATAAGTTTGGTAAGAAAACCTAGGGCTCAAAAAAGCTGTCATTTTTGTCAGTAGACACCAAAGTGCCTATAATTCACTAGAAAATAGAAGCTCAGGAATCTTCCAGGGCTTTGTGAAATTAAAAATGTTTATATTGATATCACTGAAGAGTGAATGTGAATGCATGAGAGAAAAATAACAGCAGGAGAAGGGCTATAAAAATGGCATGTTTTGCTGACACCTATGGGTGTCAGATCTGAAACGGAGATAAGACTGAGTGCTGGGGACTCACAGAGGTTGGACAAGACAGAGAGATAAATCATAGTCATTTCCTGAAGGGTGTAATAAGACACATGCCAAATTAGCATGCTTCTAAGAAGAGTGCAGGAAGTGTGGGGAGAGGCTCAAACCTCATGCTCCTCATACCCCATGTCATTGCAAATGATCCTGGACAGGCTTCCTGAACTCAGTGCCTTACTGCCTGAATGCTTGGCAAACTGCTTACACACACCCTGAGGTTTGTGGATATCACAGTGTGAATGTGTGTTGTCATTATGCTTTTAGGACTTTCTAAAAGATATATATACTGTGGTAAGCAATTCAACATTCATTCATATAACTTGTGAGATGAAATACACTATTTGTCAAAAATAATAGCTCATCTCTCATGCCAAAATAAAAAAGCAACCCTGCATTGCTAGGCATGGATTCATGCCATCCTGACACAGAGCTCTAGAGTCATTCAGATGAACTGCAACAGTGAGAGCTCAGAGGTAATTCCCTCATGTTATGTTTCAACACCAGATGGCACACGACTAAACTTAGCTGCCTGAATGTAGGAAGGCAATTAAATGTCTAAACATACATATATACAACCATTTTAGGTGTCCCAAAAGACCTGAGATACCCACAAGAGCTGGTACATATCACACAAGATCTGTGGGAGATCTGTGAAGTGTCATGTTGGGACAGACACGATACCCTAGGATTTCTAAAATACTACTAAACATTTAAGCACTTGAATTATTCAGTACAGAAAACACTCAGTTACCTACTGATAAACATCCAATGTCACTTGGCTATTTCCGGGGAATCTAAGATGTCTTGATAGAGCACAGAGGTGCAGCACAGCCCCAAAATGAGGCCTGTGCCCCTTGGTTATATCTGAAGTGACAAGGTAGCACCCATTTTTCAGCAAATTCAGTTCTGCTTTGTGCAGCTAGGTGTGGGCTAAATGTCTGTAGACCAAGTCCCCATTAAGATGTACTTATTGCCATGTTGTGTTTGTAGAACTGTTGCACGTTCGCTAAGTCTGCCTGACACTGTGCATCTATTCCTGCTACAAACACCTCATTTCTTTCAAAGAACATTCTTGTCGCTTTGTGTAAGCTATAACTATCCTGATTGTAAATCAGGTTGCCACTAGGCTTTTGCTCAGATTTGCAACTGACCTTTTAGCAGCTTCAAAGAGTGGTTTTATACCCCCAAAGCTTTCCACTGCTCCAAGAACATAGTGAAGAGCTTTCCT
Organism: Anabacerthia variegaticeps; assembly: GCA_035583185.1. NCBI lineage: Eukaryota > Metazoa > Chordata > Aves > Passeriformes > Furnariidae > Anabacerthia > Anabacerthia variegaticeps. The sequence goes on from JAWWEW010000112.1 coordinate 62,358,584, forward strand.
TCAGAAGCAGTGCATGGACATGTCTACTAACACATTGCTACTACACACATCAGAAACTGAAAACTGGATTAAAACACGCAATTAATCAATCTAACTCATGCAGATGAAAACTTTGTACAAAGACATTAACCTGATGAAAAGGAAACACACATTGCTCCAGCCTGCACCCTCTAATGGACTCGCAGGCATCTGTAAGTTTTCCTGTGGCTGTGCACAGAGGGGGGTCCCACCCCCCAGCCACCCTCTGTAAGACTTAAAAGCATGATTTCTGATTCAGAGGCCCATCAGCTGGTTCTTTTGATTCATGTGGCCTGTTTTTGGAATCCTTTTGGAGCTCCTCTGTGTCGTACCCATGCATATGTCCTTTCATGTCATTTTGTTCAGGTTTTCTATTTTTGCAAACCGCGTCCCACAACACAACACAAAGTCCAGAGGCTGCCTTAGTGATAACTGCAAGCATCAAGTATTTATACCCAGTGATAAGATGCCTCCTGAGCCTCCAAGCTGACCTGTCACAGTGTTCTCAGCCTTCCCTCAAACAACAATCTCTCAATCATCTTCATGGTCTCTTGCTGGACTTGCTCTGGTACGTCCATGTTTTCCCAGAACTGGACCCAGCACTCCAAGCATGACCTCACCAGTGCTGGACAGAAGGAAAGTGATCAATGCCCTTGGCCTGCTGGAACCATTCTGCCTTGTGCACCCCTAGGAACTGGCCTCCAGCTGGGCTTTGTGCTGCTGACCGCAACTCTTTAAACCCAGTCATTCAGTCAGTTTTCAATGTACCTCTCAATCCACTTATCTTGCTATGTGCCAGTCTTGCTGTACAAAAAACTTTCAGTTTTGGCAAATACTGCAAAATCATGCTATATTAAGAAAGCTAACTTGGTGAATCTATATAATGATAACTAAATTTTTAATGGGTCAAAATCAGTCTCTGATACAGATAAAATAATCATGATAGATCCAATGCAATTTAGTTTTAACTCAGCAGAAATGATGCGGTTTCTTCTGTCTTCACAGAATGCTTTCTTTATACCCAAAATGTAAGAAGTCACCCTAAAAGCAAAGACAGAATTTTTCACATGTAGCTCAGAAGTGGATTTCTTTATTGGTTTAGAAAATATTCATCTATGTATATGTGCATTGGAAAGCTGGTACACAAGCTATTGCTGAGAAGCATTTAATTCAACTTCTCAGAGGAGTTCCTTCTTTGCAGTGCTCTTGATACTTATGAAAGGCCGAGCACATGGAGTTATTGCTGCATTGCTGAATGCAATGCCTATTTCTGGGGCTTAAATCCTGTATCTCCACACTGAAGTGGAAGTGCATCCTGCCATGAGACTGGGAGTGACTGAACCAAACTGACAGCATTCACGTCTATTTATTATCTATATCACCAAATGAAAAATGTATCTCTACCAAATACCTTTCACCAGCAGGAAGAAGCAGATTATATATGTACTCTATTTTATGTCCTTACATAGGTATTCATTTAGCATCATAATGCAAAGATATCAATCACACTTCACTGAAAGATTAGAAAATTTTCCTACTTATGCAAACACTTGAGATGGATTCTTCTTAAAAAAAAAAAGAAAAGAAAAGAAAAGAAAAAACGGAAAACCCCCGTAAGATTTCTTTGAAAGGGGTTCTTAGCAGAAAGGATGCCTCTGCAGAGTCAATCATAGAATCAGCAAACATCAGATTAAAGTTTCATTATCTTTTCTCTTCAAAAAAAGTGAATAAGAAAGAACTGTCAGTAATCCATCCCAATGAGCAGAACGTATTCAGAGAACTGGGTGCCCCAGTTGAATGACTTCAACCTCCCTAAGGACACAACTGATGCCCAAAAACAGGATGCATCTAAAATTGAGTCCGGTGACTTCAAAATCCAACTCCCATAAGCCAAATGACTTGATATCACATGCTATCTACTCTTGTGCTATCACTGTTTTAAAAAATATTCCTTCTTCCATGTCAGGCACAGCCATTTGCAATTTGAGAATCTCTCTCCTCTTTTTAGAAAGTGGCTGTTTTACGGCTGTTTGTTGTTCTGCCCTTTGTTTTAGCTTGGTAATGATATACATACAAGGAGGCAAAACAACATCAACATGAGGATTCAAATTTTGGTTAACTTATTTACTGTAACTTTGGTTACAGCTTACCTGTAAACCACACCACAAATTTGGGATGCCAGTACTCTGGAAGAAGAGATAGCTTCTTATTGAAAATCTGCCACACATTCTGATTTCACCTTTTGCTTAATAATGAGTGGTTAAAAATAGAGCAAGTCTCAAGTAGTTCCTAATTTTTTACCTTATTTATAAATACAGTTAAATTACAGACTGCATATTCTGTTTTGACATGTCTGTGTACTTTTGCACGTTTTTGTTAAAGCAAGTTCCACTTATTAAGCTATGGTTTTATCCATGTGAGAAATGGATGCTCTGCATGCTCTTTTGATTTGGCAAATTCTAACTTCAGGGAAAGTCAAGATGACATGAGTATCAAGCTGGAGGATGTGTGATCTGTAGAGCAGACTCCACTCAAAGGTGTGAAAAGAAGCAGGCCTATGAAAGCTTTCTGAGGCAGTTTTCAGTGCCGCTCGCCTGTGCTCCAGCTCAGAGGGACACGAGCCAGCACTGCACTGAGCCCCAGCCAAAAAGCTGAGCTGGAGGCAAAGTACTTTAGCTTGGATTCACGGCTGTGTCAACGTGGGGATACATTGCTCCCCTTTTGGAGCTGGCTGGCATTCGGATGGAGCTGAGACACCGCTAGAGGCAGAGCACTGTGCTGCCATTCCCCAGATCATCTCCCCTGCAGACAAAAAACCCTGCAGCAACTCCTTCTCTTCCCTGCTAAGTGCTGGGTTTTGGAGGATGACAGCAGACTGCTGCTATCAATCACGTTCTTATGATGAGTAGCTGAGGCCTATATAAAGGAATTACACAAAAGAATTCTTGTAGGCTTCATAAAACTCAGTGTATCCCCCTTGCCTCTCCCTCCAGTATTCCCTGATCAATGTCTGTCTTTTTTTATTTCTTTGATATTTTAACACAGGCACCCTTATGTATTTTGGTCTTGATTAATTATTAAGGGGTGATATTTTATTAGGTACCACATATTTCTCTGCATTTGTATTTGGGATTCTAGCATCCAACACTGGGACCAACTGAGAGAGGGTTTTGCACAGTTACGCCTACTGCTGGAATCACTGTCCCATTCCTCTCTGAGCACATTCTTGCCTGAAGCTGGACAAGCTACGGCAGTCAAGTGCATATGGTACTTAAAAGAGACAATTTTGAGGATTTCTTTTTGCGTGTGAGTTCCTAAAATTTGATCAAGGTCTCACAAAAGGGTCTTCAGATTTCCCTGACCCTTTTGGAAGTCTAAGACATATATGAAAAGTATAGTGTTATAAGCTGTGGATGCAGGAAGATGCTGAGCATCCTGACTTTCAAGGAGCCTACTACAGCCTGCAAATGCTCTTCACGTTATGAGAATCCTAGACTCAGTTAACACTGATTTCAAATGACAAGTAGTGAATGAAGTTTCCACCTGCTACTAAAATATTGTTCTTATGTGACTGAAGAGTAGATTAAAAGAAAGGAATTTAAACTGTAACATTTAATAATTTTCTTTTTCGATAAGCTAAATTCTATCTTCTGCATCCATAGCAAAATGGAGAATATTTTCTGCATTAGATATTTCTCCTCAGATAAATGTGAGGAGTAAATCCAAATAAATGCTTTGTGTTATTTGCTGATATCAGGAAAAATACCTTTGACTGTAATATAAGGATTTTCTGTTTACTGCTACTCAGGTTGGTTTGCTGTCCGTGTAATTCCTGCCTGGCACAAATTATCTGCATTTCCTTCTTAGAGACTGGCTCATCTGCCTGTCTTTTCTTTCTCTTCAGTTATGTGATCTCATTCACTAGAGTCTGCTTCTCGTTAAAATAAGTTTTTAAGTGACGAAAAAGGTTGTTTTAACGGGAGCAGGTTTTAGGTTTCCTCTATTTTGGTTTTATTTTGTTTTGTTTTTGTTTTTTTTTTAGAGGAAAAAGGTCTTTTTTGTCCTTATCTGGTAAGCACACACCGACAAAATTACAAACATTTATGTAACAATCAACCAGGATAATTACAGATTGTTTTACCCCGCAGGTAGGTCTATTATTTCTTTAATCAAGTTATGCATATATTAAGCTTTATCTGTACCAAGGGTGATACTAATTGAAATGATGCATGATTACTACATAATTTAAAATCTCTTCAGATTGCAGAATTGAGTTTGGCCTAGCAAAGGTCTTTGTTGTTGTTATTATTTTAGAATCAAATTAATTGTGCTCTTTTAAATTCTGTATTTAATTTCTATGCATTTTATCTGTCTAGAGTTGTCTCTTTTGCAGACTGCCTTTACCACTGACTGGTCCCATTCAAGCCTATTCAATGGCCAGCAAGCAAATATTAAGCAAGCCTTGTAACAATGCAGGTTACTAGTTCTGCTCCCATTTTATAGAACTAGTATTTTAAGATATCACCAAGGAGAAAAGTTCATACCAGCTTTCATCCTAAAATGAACATTATTTCCACGTACTTCAGTACTTCAGTACCTCAGACTGAAAAATACTAACATTGAGTACCACGATATGTTCAAGCTGAAACAATGATTGATCCAAGTTAGATTTGCTGGAAACAAAAACACTTAAATCCAGTACTTTTCCCAAGAAAACAACAGAAATCTTAGTAAAATGTATTCAAAGGTTTCCTTAGGCTCCTTTCTAATACACAACTACATAATTGTTCCCTTTTTTATTACTGAGACTGCTATGAGTGAGCAGTCCACCGTTTTACCACTTGATGGTGCCAAATGTATTACACAAACAAAGCTAAAACCACTGTAAAACCAGGTCACCTTTTGAAATAAAGTTTAAGTTGAAGCTTGAATCATATTTCAGTTTCTTAAGAACCCTACATTTATCATTCGATATCATGGATATCTGAAGATTAGGCATTGCCATTCACTCACTGTAACTTCAGCACTGAAAACTGTTTTAAATGTGTATATCTGACAGTGATTCATCCAGCCCCTCTCTCTCAGATGCCCATCGACTTGGTGTTTACACCCTCTAGGTGAGACAATCAGCTCCATTCTCAGCTAATAAACAGAGCTGTCCTAATCCTAGGTCACCTGTGGTGGGAAGGATTGGCTGCCATACATTACCTCACCATAGTTGCATGTACAATTCAATACAGCATTGTAGCCTGTGCTGCTGCTTAAAAATGTGTGTGAGAGCTAATATATGAGCCTATTGCAATCAGATGAACATGAGTGAAAAAAAACCCAAATACTTAACAGGACTCGAATTATACACATACATATATAAAATGTACATAGTGACATATACTTTAATAACTAATAGTGCAACATGTAATAATGCATATGTGTATATGTATATATAAACTAGACGGGAAAAGAATCTGCATGTAAGAAATACATTACTTTATTATTTTAGTATTTAACGTAACCATCAAAACAAAAATGAGTCTTAGAGTTTGGCTATACATATACGTCCACAGTGTCAATAAGCAGGTTGCAAGTTTTTCCGATGAGTTCATTTCCTAGTGTGGGTGGAGAAAATGACAAGCAAGGAATTTTCCTTCTGGAAATAAAATCTGCCCTTTAGTTCTCAGACTGCGTAAGAAGTCAGTGGATAGGTGAAAGTGGAACATTTTGAGTAATTTAACCAATGATAAGTAAGAGACAAGTGGGGTTTGAAAACTGGCTGAATATACAAGAATACCAAAATGGTGAAAAAGGACTGGGAAGGACCAAAGTCCCTTCACATCTGGGCATATATCAGCATTTTACTTAGGGGTGTTTAGAAGGAAGATTTTTTTTCTCTTGCCAGAACATTTAGCTTCTTCTTAGTGCACAGTTTCTTACAACTCCTTTGGAAGCAATAATTGAGAGGGTTCTTCACTGCTGGAGATGGTATTCTAAAACAGAAAGAATAACTGTTATAATCTACTTGAGCTATTCTTCAGATCATAATATTGAGGAGACAAGACATATATATATATGCTTATAAAGTAAAAAAAAAAATCTACATTTGAGAAAACGTAGAATAACAAATAATAAAAAAAATTCTGTCAGAACTAATTATATTTTTTGCAAGGAAGAAAAGTTTTGATCAAGAGGAGATTGAAGCAATCCTCTACCTCTAGAATCTCTTCATTTTAAGTTAAGCAAACTCAGATCTCTATTTACTACAGACTAACTAGGATTCAGGAACGAGACCACGGTGTTTGCGTCAAACTTTCAAAGAACTTTCACTTCCTTACCCATTAGCAGTCAAAAAGGGCCAATCATAAATGACGGATGATTAAGCCATTATAAAATTCCATATTTTCCCAGATATTCAGGACCGTGTGTGCATCTTATACCACCCATCTGAAAAAGAAGACCTAACAGAACTGAAGAAGGAGCAGAGAACAGCTGTAAGAAAAGTCAAAGTATTGGAATAATTTCTGCTGTGTGAGCACGTCACAGGCTAAGGCTCCTTAGCTTGGAAAAGACATGTTGGATGCAGGAGAGCAGGGAGAATTTTGTATAATGTATACAGCAGGGACACACAAGTCTCACAACATGGAGACAGCAAGCCGGGTCTGACAGCTCAATCCCTGTTCCTATACAATACATATTGGAGTCTAGTGTTAATTCCAAATACCAAAAAATCATACTGGTTCTGGTAATGTGTGCTACGCTTTGCACCTCCTTTGCTGTGGGATATTGTGATTAATGAAAATTTGGATTTATTAAAAAATGTTTGGGAAATTTCATTTAAAAATACCTGTAAGGCCAACGAAATACAAAAATACCACCTCTTCCCCAGAAGACACTGCAGAGCCCCAAGAGCGTGTAACAAGTTCTGACACTACTCAGGTCATGTGTTATCGCTCTCTGTCTGATCTAGCGCTGCTGCTGACGCCAGCTCCCAAGGACCAAAGTTACTGACTCAGGAAGACTGTTGTGAGTTAGCAGGTGAACGCTACAGTGCCTGGAGGATCAGAAATCTGCCTCAGAGTAGCTGGTCCCACACTGTTTTGTCCATTCTGTCATAATGTCCACAGTCTGGTGTGAAATATTGGACACTTCCAAATGAGAGGTAGAAAGGGACTGAAAATCTATTAGAAAAATGTAGTGTGAGCGACCAAGGACTGGAAGGAATATGTTGCCCCCTGAAAGCAAAAAAGGAGATGATTTTTATGATCAGTGGAGAGATCAGTTTACAAAAATGGAAGTGGTCTGTCAAATTGTAGGTGTGGGAAGGGAGAGGTAATGAAAAAATGCATTTATGAGAGTGAAAAAAATAATTATCATCTACAGTCTCAACCTTGTTATTAAAACATTGTCTTTTTTTTTTTTTCTGCTGGATATTTAAACCACTCTCTGTTTGCTGTAGTGTTAAATGGAAGCCATCAGCTTGAGATCGTAATGCCCAGAAGAAAATATTTAGAATGTTTTATGGTGAAAGTTTCGTTCATTTCTTTAAATTAATGTTTCCATGCAAGTAGTCAGCCATTTGCCATATTGTCTCTCAGGTCAGTTTAATAAATCTTTAAAAAAATGAAATAAAAGTTCATATTAAAAAATACACTCAGATAGAAATTTGCCTGCTTGGTGTCTGACAGCAGTCCACAGAGTCAACAAGAAACTGCTGTCACCTTCTTGCTGAAAGTAGTATGTTCATACATGCTAAAACTTTCAGTTATTATTATATAACAGTGGTCTCAGCCTCTGTGCTACCTGCAGTAATATTTCAATGAAATTAGTTCTAACTAGTTAGATTGATAAAGCATGGCATAAAGATTGCTATTTGTGACTTGCATCAGTTATCTAAAACTACAATTTTAAAACTAACAGCTGAACACATCAGTCAAAAAAATACTGACTACCAAGGCAACTTCTGCAATAAATAATGGTGTGCTATGTCATTTTCTTCCTCACCTTTTAAAAATGTTAGGCCCTTGACTCTTATGCTTGTTTATTCCCAGCTGATGCTCCTAGCTAAGAGCTTTTCGTGGCTTCTATGAGGCCCTCTAGAAAGATCCTGACTATTCAAGGTGAGTTGAAATGGGACTTGCTTACATTTCAAGACACTCAAACACATCTGGTTGTGGCTCATCATGACTTACATGTGGAGCAGTTTTTATTTGTATACACCATATCAATCTATATCAATGGATATCTGAGGCTTCTCAAGATACAGTATTAGGAAGATGCTGTGTCCTCTGGCTTAGACACACATTCAGAGGCCAACCAAAGGGAAGTAGGCAAAAATTTCTGTTTGTGATGGACTAGGTCAAATCTGCAGAGACTCAAAGCCTCTCTGCTGAGACAGTGACTTATGTGTCTGCATAAGACAGGGTATGTTGCCTCAGATAAGTCTCCACAGGGTCAGCAGGACCATGTAGTGGATGAATACATCTTTCTTGCACAGTTTCATATGAAAAAGAGAGGTAATTCTAACTTCAACTACCTTTGAACTCATGCACAATGAAATGCAGGGTATGCATCAGGCTAAAATCCATTTTGAAAATGCAATTATAGTCCATTATTTTGCAATGATCTTTCAAAGATATGTGCTTTTACCACCCACTTTTCAAGGAGTTTCTTGCCCTCTAATATACGAGTTTGGGCAGCATTCTTCAAACACATAAGGCCAGTGTAGACTCTCAGGTACATAGAATCTTTTCAAAAATATCTTGCATCCATCACATCCACTGAGGTCAGTCATATAGTGACCCTATCACATTTCAATGCTTTTCTGAGCAGCTGATTGAATATTCTTATTCAGTGAAATTGCTCCATTTTTTCTTTTTAATTACATGCAATATGTCTCATAAAAATGCCTTTGATTTATAATAATGAATATGCCTGATGTGCTGTTTTTCTACAGAATAATTTTGAACTTTTGTTAACTCCTGCACCAATTCATTAAGTGCCTGCTTATAGAAGAGTATGTCCTACCATATTATTTAAACGTGATGTAAACCACTAACACACAATAAATCCAATGTCACGTCTCTTAACCCACTTGATCATTTCCCCGTCAATAACACAAGCAGGCATGAACATAAGAGCTTTAGAAAAATTAAGTGCTTTGTCTCCTAAGTCTTCATATCTTTGCCAACATAAGCAGATAGAATAAGAAAGCTTTTTCCATACATGGTTATATTGAACTATATATGGAATATATAGTAATATATGTATATAGAATGTATATAAAACTATAACCATACACAGAAAAAAAGGGCTTTGAAAGTGAACTCTTTACCTTACTGGTTTTAGCCTTTATCTAGGTAAGGAGACAGACTTTGGTGAACTGCATGGCTCCTGCCAAACTAAAAATTTGTGGCTACTTGTCTACTAAGCCAAAATAATCGGACAGTTTATGGTCAAATAGTGTAATAATAATTCCACTATCATCAGATGGGAAAGGAACATGTGGGTAAGCACTTGCTTCTAGACTGGTATTCGAAGAAAGCAAATGCGTGGATTTTTCCAAGATAAAGTAACGTTGATCTGGAACAGAATGGCAATAAGAAGCACTTACACTAGCACAAGTATCACAGCTTAACTGCGGTTTTAGCTATCCTGGTCTATATCTCAAGTCCCTAGTTACTATCTCTAGCTGGTGCTTGTAATCAGAGCAAGGCCTTAATTGAACAAGGTCAGGTGAGAGCTGAAAACTGTTTCTATCCCCATTATGGAAAAATCTCAGAGGGGAAATTGTTATGGTGGCAGGATTATTTAAGAATGTTGAGAAATACATATTGCTACGATCATTTGTAGCACTGAAGTTTATGGAAACAGAAACACTCTTGGAGAACAAAATGTTGAAAGAAGGACCTTTAATGCATTGGACATCACTTTTTGTATAGTCTTTACATACATATTTAATTCCTAAATGTATACAACAGCTGTACACACGTCTGCTTGTACAGATACCCAGCACATCATCAAAGGTAGTCCAACTGATCAGGTAACTTTGTAAATCAAAGCCTTATTCATCCAGAAGTCCTTGCTTCTGACCTAAGTAAAATGATAAACTGAAAGATAAAAAACACACAGTTAGCTTAGTGGCAGAGCAGTAACTTGAAAATATTTTAACAGGCTCTTAGAATTTGACAGCATCCTTTTAAAATGGCTTCTCTTAAAAAAATACCCAAAACATCACAACTCTGAAACATTTTAGACTACAGCATTTATACAATAAATCTCATTAACAGTTATTTACAACAAATAAACTTAAATGACTAAGAAAAAGTTCTCTGGAGATTCTGAAACATTTGTGCAGTTTCAGAAGTGATTCACAGTTGAATATCCATGCCTTTTTTAGTCTGCACAAGTGATGATTGAAAGTTACGTTTGCTAAGTAATTTCTCACCTGTTACATAGATGCCACATTTTTGAAAAAATAAAGAAAATCTATTTATATTTAATAAGAAAAGAAAAGCAATATAATTTCTTTTTATTGGCAGTTTCTCTTTGACATTCTTCTCTAGCAATTGTTTGTCTGGTGCCATACAGACCATCATGAGGGGATTAGAAAATTCCAGTTTCAGGAATTTTATTCTGGAGATTCTTTATATATATTCTATATATATATTTTATATATATATTCAATGCTTAAAGAAATAGTCTCCATAGCCAGGAAATATCAGGTCAAAGCTATTGGTACTTTCTAATTTGTATTCCTATCTCCCTAATTTGTTCTGTGTTTGTCTATGTACCTCTTCTCCTCATCTTTGTCCATTTTCAAACCCTCTGTTAGTAGCATTATCCAACATACAGCTGGCTCATTTTCAACAATCTAATTACCATTGCTGTGCTTTAATACTTGTGTTAAAAAAATGAAATCTCACACCAAAGTTAAAATGAAAACCTTACATACGCACATGTGAAAAATCTCCAATTTATCTTGGGATTCTAAAGAAATGAAGTTTAGAACAGCACACTGTGTGGTGACCTAAAGTAACCATCCTCAAAGATACAACATTTCTACACAATCTTTGAAAATCAGTACCTGGACAAGAGTGACTGAAGTGGAAGTGCTTCAGTCAAGAGAAAAAGCAAAGCGCCCAGTGTTGGTGGATCGCCAGCCAGCCAGCCAGGTCTTGAAAATTGGTCTGGCACCCATCACAGCTCTAGTAGATGATCAACTGGCATCTACGTGCTTTGGAAAAGGTAAGGCATGTGCTTATTTTTTCTCAGCTAGAGAGAGGGAGAGGGGTGAGAGTTTAGGGAACACAGGGCAGAATGAGAGATATTTAACAGGGAGAAGTAAGTTCATAAAGGATGTACCAGGTGAAGACAGGTTATGATGGAGTGGCACATAAAATAAATCCAGAAGAAAACAGACTTTGTTAATTTTTCTGTTCATGAAACAGCTAATTTTAAATATGGTATGCCTAACCAGGACAGGAACCAGCAGAAAAAATGAGAGGACTCTGCTTCTCAAGACTGAGTTGTGCTAAAGTTTTTGGGTACATCAGTCTAATGAGGTCAGTCTGTAACCTAAACAATGTACAGCTCTCATCAGATGTGCCTTCAGAAGTCATCTTCATTTCCTGGTAAACCTATGTTGCCATCATCTTTATAACTTCAAAGCCTCTTCTTGGTTCTTGTTTTACTTTTCAATATACACAAATTTACATCCATAACCATTTTCCAGGTCCTTGTTCTTATCTTAAAGGTGGTGGATAATCATTATATCCACCAAAAAGGCAATTACTGAAGTTAAAAAATACATTTAGACATTGGAATGTGGATAATTCAGTACCAAAGAATGCCATTGAGATAAGCAAATTAGAAAAAGAGTAATAATTAAAAAGCCTTGGAAGTGTACACAGACAATAAACCAGGCAGCAATTAAATTATTTCACTGCAATTCTTTTGTTCTGCAGCATGACAAACCAGCAAGGAATGAATAATGCTATTGGTTTGCTGTTGTTATCTCTATATATGAATATTTAACAGGATCAAAGAATGGGTAAGGTTGGAAGGGACCACAGAGGGTCATTAAGTTCAGCCTCCCTGCTCAAGCAGGGTCATCCTAGAGCACATGACACAGGACTGTTCTTGAATATCTCCAGTGAGGGAGACTCCACAACCTCTCTCGGCAAACTGTTCCAGTGTGTGGTCAACCACACAGTAAAGAAGTTCTTCCTCATGTTCAGGTAGAATTTCCAGTGCAACAGTTTCTGCCCCTTGCTCTTTCCTATTGCTTGGCACTACCAAGAAGAGCCTGGATCCATCTTTTTGACACAGATTCTTACAGACATGGATAACGTCCCTTCTCAGTTGTCTCTTCTTGAGGCTGAACAGGCCCAGCTCCCTCAGCCTTTCCTCATAACAGAGATGCTCCAGTTCCTTAATCATCTTCCTAGCCCTCTGCTGGACCCACTCCAGGAACTCCATGTCTCTCTTGTCCTGCAGAACCCAGAACTGGACACAGCACTCCAGATGTGGCCTCATGAGGGTTCAGTAGAGGAGCAGGGTCACCTCCCTCAACCTGCTGGCAATAGTCTTATTCATGCAGTCCAGGATACCACTGGCCTTCTTGGCCACAAGAACACACTGCTGGCTCATGGGCAGCTTGTAGTACACCAGGACCTCAAGGTCCTTCACTAAAGAGCTGCTTTTCAGCAGGTTGGCCCCCAGCCTGTATTGGTGCCCAGGGTTATTCTTCCTCAGGTGCAGGGCCCTGCATTTGCCTTTGTCGAACTTCAGATGAATAAACATGTATGTATAATTTTATATACTATTACATTATAACACAAATTGTTACAGATTACACATATATTAAAAGGAAGCAAGTGAAAGCTTTCATACCATAGTGATATCATCATGCATATACGCAATAAACTAAATCACATAAATGTATTTTTCTATGTTCTGTGTCTTAGCTTAGGAAATATTTATTAGTTGACTTTACAGTAGACAAAGAAACTGTATGCTGAAGTATGCACTTTCTTCCCTATCTTGATAGTGCTATGAAAAGACGCCAGTCCAACAAATTAATGATTAGCATTCTGTTACCTTTATGCATATTGACAGAAGTGGGTCCTATACCCTCTTCCAGTAGCAAAACTGGGACGTGCAGAGCCATGCTATGACTTGGCTGGATCTATGGCTTAGTGGGAGGCAGCACCCTGTGCACACTGAGCCCAGGGCATGGGGGACGGGATGAAGTTCCTGTGTGCACACACCTCACACTCGCCCCTCAAATAGATTGAGAAAGTGGCAGATCAGGACAGGCTGCCCAAACAAAGTGATGACTGCAGATCACATTCAGCCACCTTTTTTTTGAGAACTCCTCATCCGTAAGGCTGTCAGATAAATGAAGAGGTTCAGCAAAGGTGGCTGCTCCATTTACCCCTGACCAGGTTGACAATGAGTGCACAGGAAAGTTGATTTTTATGAAATACAATTCTGACTCTCATGTTCCCTTTGTGGGAAAGGAAAAGTCAGCCTTTCTCTATCTTCTCTCCTTTTACTGCCACAGAGGAGATAACATCACTATGCTAATTTCCCAGGTCTAAAGCCACAGAACAGCTAACTCAAAATTATAATGAATAAATAAATGATAGTTAAATGGAGGCTACACGTTGCCTGCAATCTAAGTAACCTGTTTGTTACAAATAGCATCATAAGGGGAGTGGTGACATAGTGTGCTTGCTGTAAAGGAATTTGAGAAAAAGGCAACAGCAGACACTGGATATCCAAAACATTGAAGGCATTATTGGAAAGCTCTGCTGAATTAGTGTTTGATTTGGCAAAGGTTTGTCACTAAGCCACTTATTATTAGCTCTGACTTGTCCATCACCTCATAAAAGTCAGATGAAATTAAAATGAATGTTTTTGAAAGTATTTTAAAATAAATAATAGAAAATAATAAATAATATGGTCAAACTAAATGTTAAAATAGATAGTTTGAAAATAAAAATTTAAAGTCAAGAAAGCCTGGGGAAAGCTGTGGTGAGAAGCCCAGAGCGGGCCAAGGCAGAGGGAGACTGCTGCCACACTGTGCTGCTGCTCTTGTGGATGGACGTATGTCCTTCCCCCCGCTCCCTCTCCCAGCCACCATTTTCTGGTCCACAGTGTGTTCTGGTGTGACGCACCAATGACTGGAGCCTCCCATTACTGATAATTCATAAAATATGGATTAAAAGAAGAGAATCTGCACAGTAGCTCTTAGGCAGAAAGGGACTTGATAGCCTGGGACAAGAACTGGCCACCTCAACTAGCCACTCAAACCCACCCTCAGCCAGGCTTCAGCCTCGGGGCCACCCCTCAGCAACCAGCAGGTTCATATGGATTCCTTAACAAAAAACCACAACTGCTCCACCCCAGAAAAAAAACTAAACAGCCCTTGATGAACCACCCAAAAAAAACCCCAGAACCCAAAGCAAAGAAAAAAAGCCAAAACCCAACACCAGAAACAGGCATGCTAATTCTTTAGATGCATCATATACATGGTGAACAAAAAAAATTTGAAAAAAAAATCAAAATGAGTAGTATTCAAGTGTACAATTATCAGCAGGGGAATCTCTAGCGGAGTCTGATTTTATCACAGAGTGCTGCTTTTCAGGCTTAACCAGCTTGCAATTTTATTTTGCTTTACTGCACTTTTTCTCCCATCTACTAGGAGTTTTGAGAAACTGGCCAACATTTCTTTAGCACAAAAAAGACCAAAAGAGAAACCATCATTTACAAAATAAAATGGGATCAATGAAATAGGAGGCAGACAAAAATGGGCAATGGGCATCTACAAAGGCAGCTCATTTAAAAAGAAATGTTTCTAGACATGTAGTATTTTTTATTTATATCCAAGTTGTTAAGGAGGTGAGGTTTGGCCCAGCACAGAACACAGACTAGGATGTCCAGCACTCAGAGTGTCATGAAAACAAAGCTTACCTGCAGATTATTTGAGTATTCCAGTAGGGGAAGTGTTGAGGAGGGGCAAAAAACCTGGGAAAGAATGAGGTGACCTTGAGAGCGTTCAACCAAGTATAAGGACAAGCTCAGTGGAAATTAGGCAGAGACAAGAACATTGCTCAGATCAGGTGGAACAAAATTAGTTGATAGTGAGAACAGTGCACTACAAACAGGACAGACTTGCATCACTTCACAAATCTACATTTTCTTTATGAGCATCTCTGCCCAGGAAGGAGTGTTTTCTGTGGCCAAGTAGAATGGAAGAGGCCATATCCCCACTCTCCCAAATAAATCGCTGCGGGGATCTACTGCGACATTGTCCCCACCTAGGGACCTTCAATACAAGAATTAAAACAGAATGACCCAGAAATACTCAGACAGAGCAACACGTCAGGGAGCCCAACATCCTGTCTGACAGTAAGCAAAACCAGGCATTTGCAGAAGGATAAAAGATACTACAAACAAATGCTATTGTCTACTATTGTTCAGGTTTCCAAATACTTCTGACTAAAGGACTTTTTGAGAAATCAGGGTATTCTATACATTTTGGTGACTTGACACCAATTTCTCTTCTGTAACTGCTGCAGTTTTCATGTCAGCCTCCAGCATCTACAATATCCTTCAGCAGGAGATTCCACTAGTCTTTCACTGTTTCATCATGATTCGCCTTTTATGTTGTTACAGCTCCCATTCTGTCACTGTTTTGTCTTTCCTGTATCACTCAAATAGAGACCCTTGTTACACACATAACCAATACACACAAGCTATATCATTCCACGATGAAGAGCCTTCCTCTATTTTTCTATTGTCCAAAACCCATTTATTTGATCACAGTAACTAGCTCTCATGTTTGCTGTTCTGGATATCTCTCCATCATCAGCAATATTTATTACCCCATCACTTACCTTTTTCTTCATATCATTTGCTAATATGGCCAAAAGGAAAGTCCAAGCACAGATCTCTGCAGAGCTCAACTGGCATTCCCCTTTCATAGCAAAAGCTATTTACTCCAATTATTTTGCATCTTCTGACCATTTGAGGTCCACATTGTCCATGTGATATCCTCCTTTTTAGCCTACATCTACTTAGTTTCGTTTGAGGCTATTGCAAGGAATTACAACAAAGACTTCTAGAACTTGCTGACCTGCCAATAAACTTTGTGGTCGGTAAGAAAAGGCTCCTTCATAAAATCCATATCAGCTTTTTCAAAGCACAACAGCTTTAAGTGGCTGCTAATTCCAACTCTGTTCTCATTAGTCAGTATTTCACATATCCCTCAGTGTCCCATTTTGCTGTTAAAGCCAAACAACTAAGCAAATGCATAAGAAATTCAAATATTAATTAAAAAATTTTGATGTGTATTTAGTTCTTAATGGTCAATTGCAATTTCTTATGAGCAGGCACAAATGCATTAATGATTTAGGGAAAACGCCTATCTTTACTTCCTATAATCACTGTTTCAAGAACCCAAAAAACACTTCAATCACCTGAGGGGAAGCATCTAAACATTACAGTTGCATGTCTGTAATCTCTGTGGAGCACATTAGTCCTATTTACTTCGGAAAATACCATGTTTATAATCAAAGTCTCCTGTCTGCCTTTTGTCAAACAGCTTGAGATTGCAAGTGAGAAGTTAGCCCTTAACTTCTGTTTCAGCTCTAGTGCTATCAATTTCTTTGGCCTGCTGACTACTATCCTTCCACTGCATGCTAGAATTCCTGCAGATAAGGAACCTCTGGTATGATGTCCTTGACATTTGGTTGCAAATCTTGACTGTTTTGCAGGGGGCTGGGGAGAAGGCTGAAAGGCTTGTCCTCTGCCAGAGGCACCTAGCACAGGCCTCAAGATTTTTGCCGTGTACTTCAATGTAGTGAATTGTTTTTCAACTTTATTTCCCACAGAAACAAAATGTAGGCAACTGTGATACCTTGTCTGCCTGTACCTGAATGTGCAATTTCATAATTAGGTATAGCGTTTAAAGTCCCCAACACATCAAACAAAACATCCTATCAATATTATCAGCTCACAAAAGCGTGGAAACTGAACACAGTTCCTTTCCAGAGAAAAGCGGGACTCAGTCCAATTAATGGATTACATATTTCAAGTTTATAGCTACAGACTGCTTTCTCTAAAACCTGCCTTTGAAAGTGATGAAGTTTTAGGAAGTTGCCATAACAAGGGAAGAGGAAAATTGGATTCCAGCATATTTTCTCTTTATTTTGTATTGGGTTATTTTAAGCTAACATTTTAACATCTCTTGAGAAAGTAAAATTCTGTGTTGCATACTAGGATGGTTTTAAAAGTGAAAGAGATGACACCATATGGCAGGGAATATTTTACATTAAAAAATTTGTCACAGTAAACTGGCTTTTTACCTTTGCTTTCATTTTCAGTATTAAAGCAGTTAAAGACTGAAGTGACTGAAATACAGTGTTTATAAAGACAAAGATTCTGGAGTTTATATAATTTGGTGTAATTTTTTTTTTTTTAAAGATTATATAAGAATTATAAGAAGTATTACAGATTTAAGCAGGATTCCTTGGAGCTGTTCAGCTATCCTTCATAAACAGAATTGCTTAAAGAAAGAGTTAAACATTCAGGCAATTTACTTTTTCTTTTTCAAAACTTTATTAGGTAGACGATACTAGATGACATTGTAAAACCCCTTGTGTGCAAGTGAATGAACTCTACAACGTATGTCTTCCCACATCAAATCCACTCCCCCCGCCCCATTTTGAATACTGATTTTAAGACAGGTGGAGTGAATTCAAACGCTACTTTACATTCTTCCATTTCATCGTGGGGAAGCGCTTTTTCAGTCTGTTGGTAACAGGGGCTTGGGATATCAGTGTGAGTCAAAGGAATGCCTTTAAAGGAAACAAAGTACCGTAAGTTTTGTCTTACGAAATTCAGTCTCAATACGGACACCATATTCATCGCAGAGTCTTTTAAATTAAACTGCCTACCATGACCGTGATTGTATTTAGCAAAGTGAAGCAGTACAGAGACATACCTACTACTGAATACTAGTGAGGTAACATTTTGAAAATAAAACTGTTAAAAAATTCACTTACTTTCAAAAGGTCCTGTCCAGCAGGACAAACATTGGCAGAACACCTTCCCTTGTATCCATGCATGTACATGTGCATATACAACCTGTGTCTACTATAGCTTTTTAAAGAACAAGATTTTAGTTATACATTCATCAGGACAATTTTAAAGATCAGACATTACTATGGTAGAGTCAACAGAACTTCAGTGAACCGCCTTCTAGACCTGCTAAATGAAAAGGCACTCTGAAGAGGGTAGCAAGAAATAATCCTTACAAAACATTGACATGAACTAAAGCAGCCACACAGATATCACACTCAACAGTGATTATTGGTATACATTTAAAATACCAACTTGAGGATGAATTATTTGTAAAATATTGCCCAAGACTACACAGTACAAGTTATTACAGCATGAAGACCATTGTTGCAACACTGTGCAACAGAAAATACAGTTATCAGCTAAATGCAAGACAAAGATAATGGAAAAACCTTATCAGCATTTTGGTTGTCTGCTGGTTCTAAGAGAGAAGAATTTAATTTAAGGAAATAACTTGTAAAAATAAACAGTAACTCATAAGTTTGAAGTATTTTGATACATGGTGTCTCCTATTCAATGGGTTAAGGAAGGACCTAGTTAATGCCTAAATATTTGAGATAATGCTGAAATAGATATCTCTAAGATATCTCTAGATATTTCTAAGATATCTCTAAGAGTGATAATTCACTTACAATTTTATTGCAGTATGGCTCTAAATTAAATTTCCTGTCACCAAAACCTTCAGATATGTAAGCTAAATCCTGATTAAAAACTCATAGTAGTATTTTAACAGTAACACTGTGATAGCTGTATTACCAATTAAGAACTCCAGGGCAGAAAAACCACCTCTCCTTCAATTCTGAAAAGCTCAGGAACTGCAGGAGAAGAAAAGGTTCAAGGGGATAGTCTTCTTATCTTCATTTCTCCCTCTTTTCCTTACTTCACAAATTCTCAGTGGAGGAAATTGAACACAGTAAAACTATTTTATGATCATGGATCTATAATAAATACACCTTCCAAGCATCATTTTTCTTCTTAACCACCATTAACTCAATTTCCTTCTGATAATTACCTTTTACACTTCACTATTTTTTAAAAGATAATTTCTAAGTTCATTTAATTCAAGATAACTTTAGAAAAGTAACTTATTCTTGGCACCTGACCTTCAATAATAGATGGACAAAAGTAGGATCAATGTTAGTAAGAAAAGCAGCCCCTTTAGAAAAGCTAGATCCTAAAGGGCAAAATTCCACTGTCTTTTGGGAATGGAAGTAAGAAGAAATAAACCCTACAGCATCTATTTTGAAGCTATCAGAAGAGGCAAAACAAATAATACTTTTTCAGATTATATCTCCCACCCTCCCAGAAGGGCTGGGCAGAGATCCCAGAGCTGTGGCATCGACCTTGATGATGGTTAGTCCATCAAGATACCCATGCCAGAGGAGTTACCAACTTATATTAACAGTATATATTAGTTTCAGTTGGACACCAGTGAAAGGCTGTTAACCTGCTCTAAGTCCCAGCCTAGTTATGCCACACTCCTCAGTGCTTCCACCTTCATGGATTGGTGCAAACAGGGCCTGTTTGAGCCCTGGAGATGCAGATTGGCCTATGACAGCCTGTGGTCTAACTGAGCTTCAGCTGAAATCTCTTCTCCAAAAAGTTGCATTTCTTTCAGTGGTTGAAAACTCATGGCTTGTTTGCTGAAAGAGCCAAACTCGCTCTAAAAACAACATAAGATGCATTTCTGCAGAAGTCTGAAGGAAGGTGAGAGTTGGGGGGGAAGGAAGGGAGGCAAACAAAGTTGAAAAAATTCAGAAATGAGATCATCAGAATTAAAATAAGCATGCCAGAGTACTTTTATAATAAGTAACTTCTTCACTAACATAACATTTATCAACTTTCTCAGAAAACCAGTATTGGTTACTTTGGCTTAATGTAACTGTAGTAGTCCACAAAACAGGAATTCCCATATTGCTCCATCCAGGGGAACAAACACCCTTCATTTGTTTCAAGCAATAAGGCACTTACACATTTAAAATTCCTCATTATACAAAACACACTAAATACTGGAATTCAAGTGTTGATTTCACAGGCATTACCCCCCTCCAGTTTTTATAACTTCCTAGTCATCCAATAAATATACTACAAAAAGTTCCAATCACTGATGCACCCAGCTTGTATGTAGCCCAAATACAGAGTTAGAAATTGCTTTCTTAATGAATCCACAGTGTTTTGGCCAGCACTCTAGATGTGCCAGAAGCCCGTACACTAAAAAAGATGTGATCTATTATCTCACTACCCTCATCACTTGCCATTCAGATTAAACTTCTTCTAAAGGGAATTTTTCACCCTAAAATACACAAAACAAGAGATGAGGGCAAGGGAAGACTTCTCATTGACCTGTTACGGAATTAAGATAAAGTTCAGGTTGGACAAGCTCCTCAAAGATACTTTTTTCTTCTTCTTCTCAGCACTTATCTCTACCTTAGTGACAAGAATTAATGAATACCTTAAAATATTATTCTGTACTCAGATGGTTACGTAACAAAGATGACTCTGCTGTTTAATTACATTTTAAAAAATGCAAAATTAAAAGCCCTGAAGAAAAAGAGATTTCAGCATTTTGCATTTCAGTAATTTATGTACAGTAAAATTAATCTTTTGCTGGTATACTTCAGCAAAGCATTAATGAAATGACTTCTTATGAGATCACATTTTCCATGTCCAATCTGATCTGAAGCCATTTTCACAAGTCCATTTCAAATGATGAAATTTGGAGGGAAAAGGACAGCATTACAAATAAAGTATATAACAAATGAAAACACGGTAAACGCTTTATTATGAGATGGTAAACACAGTGAAATGTAAATCTACCCCTGTCCTTGCAATTTCGGAACAAAAGCAGCAGAATGTTGATTGATATGAAGAACTCTAAAGAGTGCATTTTTTATGCAAAAAGATAGTCCATAACTAAAGACTGAATCCATTTACTCATCCAGAGTTTGTGTAAGGCATGAAAATGTTTCTTGACTGCATCAGCAATTTTACAGGACAGGTTTAAAATATCTGAACAGCTTCTCTGTTCTGATTCTGTAAATAGATTTCCTTCTAAAAATGAGGTAAATGTGGCATTGTATTAGTAACAGCATGCTCAGTGAGAGTAAGTCAAAATTTCAAAAATACTGTTTTCAGTCTGACAAATTTTCAACAACGAACACTGGACTGGGGTTGGCATGCAACTGTGTGTAAGAAGGTTTTGCAAAATTCATGTTTATGCTAAACAAATATTTTTACACAATGTTTCTCTTCTGACTTTGATCTCTCTGTAACACTTCAGATTAATTTTTCAAGTTTTGGTAAGCCAAATAAGCTCCAAAATGTTTTTCTTTTGTACAATATGCATATTTTAATTAAGCTAATTGCTATTATAGACAATGCAGGAAGAACCGTGCCTTGCCAATATTGCCTATGGAGACTTTCCACTGTGCCTTTTGCAATCAGACTTGCCCATCTCACATTGGCCCTTTTAGCCACCAGCGTGCTTCTAGCAAGCGTGGGTAAAGCCCTTCCCAAATCTTCGTTCACGAAGCCTAGCCATGAATTGCTATTATAACTCCTCTATTTTTAAAAATAGATATATCTAGAAATAATCAGCTGGAATTATGCTTAGAAATGTATGTATTTATTTTTCGCTACGGAGTAATTAGAACTTACTACACATTTTTATCTTTGAAATCAGAGCATGCACTCTAAGATCAGTTTTCATTTCCCTACCCTATGGTATTTCACTGGTCAGGCTAAGAGAAACATCAGTGATTAACTCCCTTATATGAGGACTCTATTCCTTACTGAAGTGAGAACATACAGATTCTGAAATCCTATGCACAGAAAGATAAGGAAGAATCAGCCAGTAAGCTACAGTCTGCAAGCAGCTGCATTTGTTAGTTTCATTAAGAAAAAAGTTGGGGGGTGTTAAGTTTTGCTTAAGGTGTAACGCAAGTAAAAACACTGCTTGTCTTTCAATTGAATCAAGGCGCAGCTGGTTTTTAATGTAACAGCAGCAAGACAAACATCAAACAGATCAGCAACATAATTTTTAAAATGTTCTGTACCCTCAAGTTTATGTGTTAAGTCCCAAAAATACTGAACAGTTTGCAATTCCAATTCTTACACTGTGCTATTATTTGTTACACTGAAGAAAGCAGAATTTCAAGATACGTTATTTAACACTGTCTGTGGATGTTGCTTCTCATTTTATTAATGACTCAAAGCTTTAAGAAGATCTCCTTATTATATTAAAAGCTAGTATCCCCTCTCCTGACAATTTAATAAGAATGTTGTTTGGAAAATCTTCCCCACTCCTTCCCTCTTCTGCACTTAAAAAACACATCGGCATCATTCTGCAAATGAGAGGAGTGACTCCATAACAGTTTCAATTCTTAAGATTTGAAAGAGATTTTCAAGTTACTGTACAATGGCTATCAACATGCTTCTAGATATTTTTATCAAAGAATTTGTCACCAAATTCCATACTGGTATAAAAATTAGTTTCTCTGGTTTAATGGGGCTATGACTGTTGTCAGGAATGAAGTTGACTTACTGCAACTACAAGGCTGAAAAATTAAAAGAAACTAAGAAACTACCTCTAAGAGTTTCCTCAGGTAGGATTCTTTCCATCAGCAAAATCACAGATTTAATACATATTATAAAAGTAACAGTAATCCATGGTTCTTATCGGCAACTTGAACCTATATGATTAGCATACCAAAAATTATGAATGATGCAAAGTTTGCTCAAGAAAGAAAATACCACAACTAAATTAAAAAACAAACAAAACAAAACAAAAAAAAAAAAAAAACAACCAAAAACCAAACCAAAAAAACAAACCCTTAAAGAGTCTGCATGACAAACTATTTGGCCACTGAATATCAAAGTTTTTCAGATCAAACTGGCAAAAGAAACCTTCTTTCCATCACTGGAGAATTTGTACCCTCTGAGAGAATTACTGCCCACCTACACAGTATTTAACCATTACACAAGCTGTGACAGTTTTTGGAAGAGCAGAGAGCCCCTTGGCTAAAAAGAATACCTGAAGGTGATCCAAAATGTTTTCTGGTTAAATTGGCAATAGTCCCTGTAAATTAATATTTTTAATAAAGTAAAACTTCATATTGATAAAACTCTTATAATGGATAAATAGATGTAAATTAAAAAAGCCCTACCATACCAGGAAGAGTTATGAAGTCAGCATTAGTAACATCAAAAGCAAACAAAATCTTCCCTTACTTACAAATTTTCACTGCCCCAAAGGAAGATAACAGATCACTCAAAGTGCACTGTATTTTTCAATGACATTGGAAAGACATGAATATGCTGTTTATTACAGAGGTGGTGAGAACTGAAGACTTACTGACTTTTTGTACAGAACTAAAATGGGTGGATCAGCTCAGCATGAGGCTACTCAGAACTGCCCTTCTGACTCTCGTATTCCTACTCTGCTTCTTATTCCCACTGGACTGTGACATAGGAAAAAAAGCAGAATTATTTTCTAATCACAAGCTCCTGGATAAGCTCTGCAAATACACTTACGCTCTGAGATGCCACAGCAGTCAGAATCATCCTGCCACTGACATGGCTGAGTAGCCCTGAAACTTGACTGCATTACTGAAATACAACTAAATTACACAGACGAGAAAAGGAGAGCTGCCCCCACAGGGTGGCATGTCCAGCCAGCCTTCCCAGCGAGAGCAGGATTAGGATTAGGGTTAGGGGAAGGCCCCAGCTCTGAGTGCACACCTGCAAGCAGGACCTGGAGCACAAGCAAATCCACTCCCAGGCAAACTTGAAATAGAAGGCTGGCATTGAATGGATTTAGGCATTTCCTAGTCTGAATACCGCTATGGGGAAGCAACAACTTCGCACAAGGATAAATAAACTCAAATATTAACTGTGGTGAAAGCAAACACAATGACCAGAGATGATCAGCATACAGTAGTGTGAAATCTGCTTTAGCAGGTTAATTCAGCTGCCTGATGAAGTTTTCTGCAAATAAAGATGGAGTAGAAGAGCCTGACAGTTTCTTTAGAGCAGTTACCAAAACCAAAACACATTTACATAATAAAAACACCCTTGAATTTCCTTACAAAGTTCATTCCATTTCTTTCAAACTAATAAATTAATTCTTTTAAAACAAATGACATGGCTTTGATGTGTATAAGATTTTCTGTGATGAGTTGTTTAAAAGCTAATGGCTTATTGAATGAACCTTTGTACTGAGCTGCTTCTCATATTTCAGTTGGTTATGTTACATCATATTGATAAAAATTGTATTTATGTACTTTTCAACTGGGAATATTTTTATACAGATGGAAAAATACTTTCATATCCCCACTTTGGCTCTTGAAAGTTTTTCCTGTTCTACAAAAAAGCAAAAGTTATTGTCATTCCTTTTTTTTTTTCCCTACAGAAAAAGCAAGATCAGACTTGCTTATCTTTACAAGGTCAAAGATGTTTCTTTTTGCTTTGTATAGAAAATGAAGAACCATTCCCTTTGATTTAATCTGTTCTGATAAAATCAAAATGACCTAAATGAAGTGATAATGTAGGAATTGAGTTGTGTGTTCCTTTTCTCCGTCCACAAGGACTGGCTTTCTGAATATAAATATTCAGATCTATTATCTTCCCTTTAATGCTCTTTATTCTAGTATCTTAATTTCAGATCTTACTGAACTCCTGTCAGAAACTGAAAATGGCAAACACAGCAGAGTGAAACCAACTACAAAAGGTGTAAAATTAAGAATTTTTCATGTTTATACAAAACCAGGAAAAGCAAGGAAATTAATCCACTGTATAGTTAATTACAGATAATCTCAAGTACTAAAATATCCTCAAGTGGAATAGTTTGACACCATGTTACAGACTGCATTGCAAACCCAAATCTATCTATCTATATCTCACTCTCTGAGGTCTGAAGGTTTTTCTAAATAATACAAAAATATCTTCATTATTTGACATTTAAAGAGAGGAATAAAAATCCCTGAGTAAGCCAAAGACAACTGATATGTAAAAACCTCAGAAAATACACTCAAAACCAAGACCAATTTTAAGGCAGCTTCCAACCTCAGACAAAACACAAATAGAAAACCGATGCATCTCAGAAGAAACCTAATCAACAGGTGGATTTGCATTGACAGTAGGTTTTGAATTTTATTTCTAAATGTCATTATTTTCTGCTTAATTTGCAAATCTTAGAAAGGTACTGTTGGGATAACAGGGTCAACGTGCCCGTAAATTCAAATGGAAAATATTAAATAGTTGTTGACTACTATGGTGTGCTTGCACACGCTGTTTAAACATGGAAAAACCAAGAAAACAAAACCAGAAGCTGACAGAAAACAAGCATACTAACCAACCACGGTAAGTTGATATTTGTGTTTCCAGGTAAACAAAAGTAATCAGCTTCTTCTGCTGAGGCTTTGAAGTCAAAGTGAGTATCTTATAATAGTATTATGTTGGTGGGGCAGAATACCATTTACTTAAAAATCACAACTGGATCCAGATTTAACAAAAATTTTCAAAGAAAGTGGTGCAAAGCACATCCACCTACATGATATGCTATTTGTGAGCCTAAATTTTGAATTCTGTAGACTCTTTAGGACAATTCCCATCTTCCTGCTTCTCCCTTTCCCCACATTTACACAAACATATATATACACACACACGTGTATCTTCAAACACACACAAAAAAAAGTACCTTCACAGTACAAATCCAATCTTCTTTAAGATCAGTTTGCATTTTTACAGTATAAAGTAGGTATTTTTCTTATTCAGTTCCTTTCTTTATTGTTTCAGTGTTATGCCTACAAAAATCTGGTTTTGTTCTAATTTGAAGTTATATTTGTATGATAAATTTGGAATAAAATTAAAGGTGTAAAAATTCTCAGTAGCTGATTCCTAATGCTGAATTACACTGCTCTTGAGGTGATTCACTGAGAAAGAAGTTTGACAGCAAACAGAAGAATTCTGAAGTTCACAAAAAAGAGCAAAGATAGCTATTCTCTTCAGAACTGTAATGCACCAGGAAGAGAAACACTGGAAGCAGAAATTAAGAATGAAGTGGTCTCCTAAGAATTCACAACCCCTCCCCTTGCCCCAGATTCACAGATTTTTCTCATGAGACATCAGTGAAGACTCTAAGACTTACATAGTAGCCTACTTAAACAAACAAACAAACAAAATGTGCTATTTAAGTTATAAAATTTCATCAAGTCAATCTTCACACAACTAGTGTGTAGCACGTGTATCATATTCCAAGTCATAATAGAAGAGCATATTCCCGTCTTCCCTGCAAACACACTTCAGGGGTATCTTGGGACAGAATAGGCCACTGACACTTCTTGTTATCTAAACCTTTCAAATTTTTTCTGTACTGTGAGAATTTAAAAATTAAGAATATTTGTAACAAGACTTGTCACACCCCCCACCATGAATATTAATAGACTGTCATAAATAAATTACTGAAGTGAAACCAATCATCATATTCTTAAGTATCACAGAACTTCAATACTAAGGACATTTCCCTTTGAGGCACTGCAGTTTGGCAGTGGCAATCTACACTCTTGCCTATGAGCAGGAGGACTCAGAAGATAACCAGCTGTCGCGTTCTGGCATGTGACGGGGTTTCGGTATGCTGAACAGAATGCTGTGTGATGGAAGTTATTTACAGAAGTAGTTTTTAATACCAAAAGTAGTATGCTCAGTATACAGTAAGAGTCCAAACACTTCTAAGCATTTCCCCCTTAAAGGCCAACACTGAAGTTAAATGGAGGACATGTTAGCAGTTAAATTCTTCCTTCACAGGCCAAATCGGTAGTAGAGTTGTGGCTACAATACAGACTTTGATTGTCTGGTTCAGAAACTTAGACTCAAAAAAACCCCCTCCAAAGTAATAATTAGAAAAACAAAACCAAAAACATTTAAAAAGCAGCACTCAGGGGGCCCATCTTGTTGAGAGTGCACCAGAGCAAAGAGGCTTTCTGGTCTGCAGTAGTGTTTTCGGCTGTGGGAAGATGGCAGGAGAACCCCCATTCTTCTTTCAGGGCGGTGGCTTTGAGGCTGTTACCAGCACTGTATTGCTCTGTTGCACAAAGCGCGTATAGCCCTTGCAGGACCAGCTCAGTTCAGGTGAGTAAGGTCCATCCTCACCAGGGCATACCTGTCCGTGACCTTTTCCTCTGCTTTTTACAAAGGCAATAGATAGGAAACACAAATAAACCTGCCAAAAGAAGAAAATACAAAGAAAACCATAATTAAATGCAATCCTTTGTGTGTGTATTGCATTCTTTCAATATATGTATTCAGATGGAGCTTTCCACATCCCAAGAGAATTTAGACAAGGCATTTGGGCAAGACGAAAACAATTTAGCTTGAAAGAGTCTCTTTGATAATGAGTTGAGCTACGCTTCTTTCCTTTACAACAAATTCCTGCTAACCCTACACCAATCTCTGACAACTTAATTTCCAAACCATGCTGCTTGGTAATTAGTACAAACAAAATTTTTAAAAGCACTCTGCATATCCTTAGATCTAAATCCAAGTCTGATGTAATTAAACTAGTTTTCAATTAGTTTCACATGCAATAGAGACAGCATGTTATAGCTTTACTTTCTTTTAAAAAAATTGTTTATTTTTACAAACATCCTCATCTATTGTGAAATAATACCAAATGTTTATCCTTGCCTGGGCAGGGAACTATTTATTCTTAAAAGTCTTTTAAGAGAAAAAAAATGCTGTAAAAATAAAAATAAATCCCATTCATTCAGGTGAAAAATAAGTTGTTGTAAGAGGTATGCTCTCAAACCCAACTGAGAAGCATCCCCCCCTTTCTCTTGGCACCAGCTGACTGAAATGGCCAAAGATTTCCTTTTCAGACACCACTATCGTAACAGCATAGAACAAAACACTCCTACAATCACCAGGGTTCTTGCTTTGCTCAATAGCCTTGTAAATGGTGCACAATGGTTTTCAGCTATGATACTGAGACTACTTTAACAGTGGTGTTGGCAAAAAATATTGCTGCAATTATCTCAAAACAGAAACTTTCTTATAATAAAAATCAACGTTTTTGGAACTGCTCATACTGCTGCTCCTGACTCTATCTTATCCAGCCATACCCAGGATAAGATTTCAATGGCATGCTGATTATTATTGTTATTGTATTATTGCAAAATCCAAGTAATTTTTAGTATAAGTAACAAGGTGGATTATAGATTATATCAGATTGCAGAGCAAAATAAGTTTTACTGGCATCAAGAAGTTTTTGTTGCTTATATTTTTAGAATAAAAATGTTACTGAATAAATATTTGAGACATCTCTCTCTATATATATATATCTCCAGTGAAGATGGTCTAAATATAGGAATTAATAGCAATATTCCTTATTTAGCCAGATGCAGTAGTATTTTTTTATAGGTTGATTGATTATTTACAATCTTATTGATGTAACTATCCTGGTATATTTTGCCTTTATTACATCAAAATAAAGGTTCCACATCCCAACATGCCTCAGGGCATGCACTGCAAATTTTCAAAGAAGTAAGCAGTTTGGTGTAGAGCTGTGAAGCAGCATGATCCCTGACTGACATATTACTGCCAGCATAAGGAGTGCATGTGCACTTACATGAGCAAAATTACCCCTTGATCGTCATAGCTAATTTCCTTTCTGCAGAAGAACTCAGCTAAGCCAGGCAAAGAGCAGATTTGCTAAAATAACTACATCCACATAAATACAACCACATTAACAGAGCTTTGATACTATATCAAATGAGTTCACAGTATTGCTTTTTGTGATGGAATCCAATTTGGCAGCCTATGCACTGAATCATTTTGAGACTGACTCATCCCAATTTGACTCTTTGCTGCTGTTGCATCTTTGAGCTGGTGAGCTCTTGGGACTATACGTAGTGCCCCAAAAATCTTGTCATGCACATGGCCAATCGTAAAATTGTGATTCAATGGGGTGATTAAAGGGCGGACCCAAGTCAGCCAGCTCTTAGGATTGTATTTATATTACTCTGGCCTTTTTACTAGTTTAACCATACTAGTTAAAGATTATGGTTCAGAAAACCAAATAACTGGGAACAAAAATAAAACTAATAAGCATAAAATGCAAGTACGAAAAGAAAAAAAGAGATCCTAGAGACAAGTTTTTTAGAAAAAAAGTCAGTATGTGTGAAATTGTACTTTGCGTCCATCTCTTTGAGACAGAAAATACTGAGATGTCATACAAAGAAAGTCACTGCATAATCAGGATTAGCTTCATTCACATAAGTAACTCTTACCTATTACAACAGCTACAGCTCCCAGTGCCAGTCCCAGAACCAGTATTAGGGGTGTAATGAGTAGTTTTCCAGCTGAAATGCAAAATTCATTAAACAATTCAAAGGCAGCATTTTTATTTTTCCAGCTATCCATAAATATTTTGATATCAGACTCCCAAAACCTGGTTTCATTTTTTGAATACTTTACATTTACAAACAGGATTCCTATTTGCAATTTCATCCTATAAATCCAGCTAGGAGCTATCACCACTCAGTCAGCTCCCTGCACACATTTCTTTCTGTACTCTTCACCCATCACAACTCTTTGAGCACAGCTCATTTTGACCATTAACAGCTTGCATTTACTTCTGTTTCCATTCTGAAATCCCTCAAGCATTGACAGGAACGTGATAGCTATAAAGCTACTATCATTTGGCTTCTCTGGAATCCTACTGCCCAGCAACCACCCTGGAAAGATACCAAGGAAACTAGCATCTTGGAAAGTTTAGGTTAGCTCAAGGTGATGAGACCATCACCTCTAAATATGCTTCTGCTCACTTTAAAAGGCTACGGTGAAGTGTTTTGCATACAGCTGTGATTTAGGTCTAAATCAAACCACAGCCAAGTCTATTTTGGATCAACATTTGTAAAGACGTGTTGTGGCTCTTACTTGAGTAAGGCAGCAACGTTGTGCCATACACTGGCTAGAGCATAAGACCAAGAACAAATAAAGCATGCTCATATTCTTTACTTCTGATGAGTTCTTGATCTCTAGAAATTAATGGAGTGAAGGCAGGGATCCTTCTGAAACAGTGAATTTGAACCTGAACTTGAACCCAAATTATCTTTCTTGAGTTGCACACCTCAGTGGAAGAATCGCCCTGTCTCAGTTGGCTGAGCAGCTGGATCAAAGATATCACTTATGTGAGCTGTTTGAAAACATAGGAGGGCAGGAATTTTTACTGATACACCACCAGTCTGATCAGAGAGTTGACATTTTGCAATTCTCTAAGCTAGGCATGTGTTTGAAAGATCACCTCTAGGATGGGAGAAAAAGTGAGTTTGTTACTTCTCTCTTCCCTGCCCTTCCCTCTCTCAAGTCACTCCTATCAGGTTTCAGTAAAATGGATTATTTCATTCAATAATGATGTAAACCTCACCACAACCTGAGACACTAATTTGAGCACTCTGAAGGAAAAATGAGATATTTTGGAAATATTTACAGCAGTTAAATGAACTGGTCCTTTTCATGCTGTTTTGATAGCTTTTAAGTTTCATAGGAGTGTTGTGGGTGGGAAACATTAATTCCTAGAAGAAAAAATTGGCAAATATTGTTTGTGTTACTGTAGTTGCTAGGCATCCTAATGACAGACCTTCTTGGAACTCCACTGTGCTGCCTTCTATACACACAGAAGTTATCAACTAAATTGTTCAAGTGCAGACAGAAGGATGAATGCAAAGTGATGGAAAACCTCAAGAAAGCTCCAAACCAAGCAATTAAAATAATTTTAAAACATTACCAGAGCCTTTAACCATTTCAAAGTGAAATTTATAAAAGATTGATTTCAGGGATGAACTCCTTACTTTATTAATAGCTATGTAATTAGAATGTTAGAAAATTATGATGTTTGGTACCAATTATTAGAAGCTTAAACCACTGAACTGGTGACTGAGTATGCAGAAGAGTCTAAGCTAGCCTTTGACTGGACTAATTTTTTTTCAGACACAAA
Organism: Anabacerthia variegaticeps; assembly: GCA_035583185.1. Classification (NCBI taxonomy): domain Eukaryota; kingdom Metazoa; phylum Chordata; class Aves; order Passeriformes; family Furnariidae; genus Anabacerthia; species Anabacerthia variegaticeps. The sequence continues at coordinate 62,389,734 of JAWWEW010000112.1, forward strand.
AGGCAGTTTCTAAGCTAATTCAGTTCAAGAACTTATCTACTTACATTTGACAAGCTCAGAGCTGAAATAAAGCACGAGTAGTGTCTTTTTCCTTCTGCCTGTGAATATGAAGTTATGAGCATTGTGCTATTCCAAAATCTTAGAGGATAAAATGACTTTCCATCGTCATGGACAGTATCTTCCTGTGGTTATCAGTGCACTATTTCTAAAGGTTAAGCTTAGAGAACAAAGCAAAATACCTTTTCTTGTTTATCTATCACATTTTAATCCTTTCTCTCTCTTTACCTTTGTAAACTAAACTTAACAAACAAGTTAAGACAAGGCGAATAAGGTTTGCCCACACTGCCACCAGGAAGAGAACAAACAGCAGCAATCATTCCAAAGCAGCAGGTATGTACCTTTTACTCCAATCATTTTTATCAGCACTGTATGAAACAAATATAAAATGCTCAATTTTATATGTCTAAATTGAAAACTACTTCATAGCCAATTCCAAACACCCTTTGTTGTAGTGGAAAGGATTATGAGACTCAGAGAGGAAGTCATGCCACATAAAGAAATTACAGAGACCAAGGATGTTTACTGCAGGCACTAAACTGCCCAAAGATCCACTGTCCTGTGTCTTTTAGCTCCGAGACTGCTAGCAGAGAGAGCAAATGTAAAACCTGCCTCTCATCTGAATTAAGTCTTGGATCATTAGTCCACGTGGTGAACTCAGCAGCAGGTCACGACAGCCAGTTTAGTGTGGTACTGCCCAAAGCTAGTTTTTACGGGTAACTTAACAAGAAATGGTTGTAAACAGAATAAACCTCAAAAGGAAACCTTCTTACAATCACACTCTAATGGGAAACAACTTGTCTACTGGTCACTCAGCATTAAGATTTAGACATTTGTGGTAACATAGTAATTGTATTTACAGGTGTCTCAGAGGGGTTGCCTTACTTGTGATAGAGAGGATCATGTTTTCCTGCAAAATGATATATTTCAGGAAACACGAAGGAACATTTTTCCCTTGCATAACTTTGGGTTTGGTTGCAGGTTTTAGAGTAATATATAAAAATCCCCATAAATCCTTAGGGAATTCTTTGCCATGTAAAAAAATTAATAAACTAGTTTTAAAAAACAAATTTCATCACTAGTATATGAGAAATATGTTTTATCTTTTAAGTCTACATATCACTATTGTTTAAGAAACAGAGGCAGCAAAAGTGTCTACTTACAAACCAAAAGAATAGTATCTATGTAGATTTAAGTTCTAATAAAAGTTTGCATTTCTTTTTAAAGATTCATATCACATATACAGAAATAACTTCTTACAAATCAGACCAACTTAGATGATGAAGCTGCTAATGAAGGTTGAATGACAGAAATGCATGCTTCCTTCCGTGGGGCTCAAAGCTGTTCATACATAAAGTGAACCTTATGCTCTCTCTGGGGCAGGAGTCAGTCAGATCTTAAAATATGCCGCTTTCAGAATCCTACCTGAAATGCTGCTTACCATGCAAAAAATTAATTTGTTTTAATAATTTCACTGCATGTTGTGTCCTATTACAGATAAATGAAGTACCTAGCAACTGAATTTGAATATAATTCCTCTGACTGAATTCAGGTGGTACTCCAGTGGCAGCTTAAGTACATTTAACACAGCAGAACATGTTTTTCCTTTCTGTACAATTCATCACTGACTCCAGTTATAACCAAACATTCTGCCTTCAACAATTTAGCCAAATAATTACTATGAGAATGAAATCTAAGTCAGCTGAGACTGCAGAATAAAAGCAATCCCACTTTACTGTATTGGTCACAGGACAAAGTTTCTCTAAAAGATGTGTTGGCTAAAGAAGGGAAAAAAACATCATCAAATTCTGAAATCACTTCTGCTTTTAGGGTTTTTTTCCCCTGTGATTACTATCACCTTTATATAGCAACTGGTTTACGAACTCAAGTATGTTTAAATTTATGCTGCTATAAATGTTTTCCCTTCATTTTTATCGCAGAGCAGGTTGTGATTGTATGCACAAACCCTTGCTTCTCAACAGGAACCATGACAGCATGCCAGCCTGCCATGAGGCATTCTTTTCTTTCTACATACCTCATCCAGCCAGATTTTAGAAACAAGCCAAAAAAACCTTCATTGCACATGGCTACAAAAATCGTATTTACTTGAGTATTTCTCCTCCATAGTAATAAAGAAGTCATAGAAAACACCCACACATCTAGGAACACCTCGCCAGTCCCCCACTGACAGCAAAGATAACATTCCCTTAATTTCCACTATTTGGCTAACTAGTTAGATGCATTTTACTATAGGAAATCTAACCTTTATTTCCTATAAAATTTAGAGACTTTGGTTTTAATGGCCTATCTCTTCTTTTATCTGCAGAACCAAAACCCAGGCTTGTACAGTAACACCAAGTGATGATAATGCTCCCCCCTCTTGCCTGAGAAAGTATTTATGTATTACTTTTACAGTTCTAGCAACCAGGACATGCGTGAGCCCAGGCATGATCCCTAATTGGAATTTAACGCTTCTGAGTTTTCAGCTTGATCTTAAATCATTAAGTCTAGTAAGCTTTGGTTCAACACAAAACATAAAACACAAACAAGAAACAGTATCAAATATTATGACAAGGTAGAATATGATGGAGGATCCATAAAAGAAAGATGTAGGAAGGTAAGCAAGCTCTTATTGTTTACTCAATTTCTCGATAACAGAAGTAACCAATGAAACTACCAGGAATCAATTAAAATAACACACTGTGAAATCCGAGCCTCTACCAGAAATGTTTTGGAAGCCAAAACTTCAGAACTGTATAAATAGTAAAGGATATATTTATCGATAGTTATTAAGAGAAGGTTCAGATACAAACTTTAACTAAGGAAGTGTCTTTTTTAAAACAGCGATTACTGGAAACAAACAGGGAGTGAGAACTTATTTCTAATTGACCACTGCGGGGGAGAGACTCACTAGGTAGACCTTTATATAAGCCCAATTAGCAGGCACAGATCAACTCTTTTGAAGTTCTACAAAGACAGGTGATGCTGGCAAATTTTCAGCACTGAAAATGGCAGAATCTACAAACTAAACTGACACTGTACCACAGTTTGGGATTTTACCTTCTTCAAAGAAAAATGTCAGTAGGTACAATCTTACAATATGATGTCTTAAAAAAAACATGTGAAAGCTTGCATCTGTGCTTTTGTGGAAAAAAAATTACAAAAATCTAGACTAGTTCACCTATGCAAATCATAGTCAAAATCTAATCCAGAGGAGGGTGAGCTATGAGCTTAATTCCCAAATTAAAATCTGATGCAAATTTTAGAAGCTTTTACTTTTTTTGTTTTCATATGAGAGCTCTGTTAAGGCTCTGGAGTGTTTTGGTATTCATTCATAAAGTGTATTAGGATCAATGTTAAAATTTAGAGTTCTAGAGATGACAGGAATTTAAGGTCAAGAGTATCAATGCAGAACTTTCTGAGTTACTGTCAACTTGGGTGTTAAAAAGCTATTGTAAAAATGGGGGTAATTACTACATGTGCTGGCAGATTCAGCTAGCTCTGACTCTAGTCAAATGATGACCATTCTTGTGAGAAACTGCACCATGTGACAGAGGTAGTCCTGGACAGAAATTTTTAACAGAAAACCCTATGGAAAATGCCATTTGAGGCTTTGAGCTTTGCTAATCTTTCTTGGTTTACTAATTAAATGCAAACCACAATTACACTTGCAAACAGGAAATGGAAAATAAAAATATCTTATACCTTCGCTAAGTGTGATGTTTTAAAGTGTTCATCTTTAGCACTGAACTTTAACTCATTCATGCTCCTCTACATTTCTTTACTGCCTCCAAGTTGCTGTTTGCAAAGAAACTAATTTTGTTTTCTTACTAGTAAAAGTTGTTTTATTTTAAAAGGAAAAGGCTGTGTATTGTTGTTTCCTAAAACAACAAACAAGGAAACTATAAACTAATTTAAGCAGTAGTTATGCACATGCAGCATATGCACTTGTATTTGGGACTTCATATGTGACATTAAAACACGTCAGCTGCATATTTAGATACCTTACACATAAACTATTTTAAATATTAACAGAATGATATTATTTTTGGAGATCTATGTTATGATAAAACTCGCTTATTTATTTGCATCTCCATTGCACTAGAAGGTCTAATCTTGGACCTACAAGCAAGCTGGAGAGGGACTTTTTACAAGTGCATGCAGCAATAGGACAAGCAGTAATGGTTTTATACTGCAGGAGGGCAACTTAGATTGTACGTAAGTTTTTTCACAATGAGGGTGAGGAACCACTGATTCAGGTTGTCTAGAGAGGTAGTGGATGACCCATTCCTGTAAACATTCAAGGCCGGGTTGGACAGGGTTCTGAACAACCTGGTCTAGTTGCAGATGTCCCTGCTCATTGCAGGTAAGCTGGGCTAGATGGCCTCTAAAGGTCCCTTCCAAACCAAACTATTCTATAATTCTAATCAGGCTACCCATGATTCTGCATGTGAGCAGCACTGACCTGGTTATGTCTCTGAGCACAGTCCATTGCTATAAAAGATAATAATTACACCAAATGTAGCAACATCCATTTAAAAACAGTTTACATAGTTTACCATTGTGGTTATTAATAAAAGCTCTTCCGAAATCTTAAGTGCTTTGAAACAGTTCTTGAGTTTTAAGCCTAAATTTATGTATGAACAGTTTCTATCTATGTATCTTAGTGCCAGCATTATTATCTTTAATCTAGACTAGATCTTCTCATCTACTGGAATTTATGTCTACAATATGTGTCAGACACCTCCAATCCTTTTCAATTTTCATTCACTTTCTTGTTATTTATGTATCTTTAATTCACCTCATAAAGTTTGTTATAAAGCCCTGCAAGTTCCTGAGGTCAAATTAATGAGCTTGAATGACTTATTGTCACTGTTAAACAGGCACTCCAGGTTTGTCAATCTCCTACAGCTTTGCTGAGCAGCAAGATCAGCACTTTTATTACCAGGCCTATGTTTGTGTGCCAACTCACGTTACTCTGAAAATCACCTAGTTTTCTTACTGCAACATATTTGGCTCAGGAGTAATGTTTTCACTTCAGGTCTGCTGACTTCCATTTCCATGTGTTCAGTCTCTTACCCTTACTTCTACAATGAACAACACCAATTGGTAAGCTCAAAGCACTTCCTCATCCTAGGTGAATTCCAGGTAATCTCCAATATCTACGCATTAATTCCAAGTATGAAAAGTTCTACTTTCCTTATTAGGTCCCCAGTTTCTGACAGTTAATACAACCATTTCCTGTAATATTATAGATAGCTTTACATACTGTAAACTCAGTACAGTGACTGAATGTAATACACATGTAGGATACCACATAAGGTAATAGTCCACTTTATCCATTTCTCTTGTGCTTATATAAATTGAGACAGATATATATCTGGTTTAAAAGCAAATAATGAGTGCCTTTTGTTTAATAAAAACACATTTTTGGCGTCATACTTCTATGAGAGAAATATTTGTTTTAAGCTGGATTTTATCTGAACTACAGCTAACAGGTTAAAAAAATAATGCAGTTCAGGCTCAAATCCAAACAGTGCCCTATTCAAACAGATCCTTAACAGAGAGATTCACTTAAAGTTCCTGCTCTTATCCATTCCTCCTATATGCCTTTAAAACAATGAGCACAGCCAGCAACAAGAATACTGACATGCATTTTTCCAGTTTGCTTATGTATCACACTTAAAAAAGGTTAGGAAACAGAAGCTATCAGAAGAGGACAAATTAATTACTTAGAAAAGTCTATCTGAAAAGGGAATGCAAATGCAATATATTTAAATATATTTGAGAAACCCCCACTTTACATACCTGAAAAATAAGTTGGCCATCCAATACTTTAAATCACATTTTAATTTAAACATTATTGCCTCATTCCCCCAATCACTTCATTGTGCAGCTCTCCACAAGGAATGCTTATCCACTCACCACAGACAGAGCCTCTCACTAATCTCCTTAAATGTGGTCTCTCGGGGAGGTAGCGGTATTTGCATCCAAAGATACTGAGGTTTGACGTGTGATCTCCAAAGAAGCGGAGCTGGCGGTATCTCTCCCCACAACGGTAACAGAAATTAGTGTTACACTGTGAACAGGTCATGTGGTCACACCCTTCAGTTCTCTGGATGTGGATCTGTACGAGAGGAAGGAAAAAAACCAAAAAAGATTATTTTCCCCTCTCCCTAAGCACAGGAAAGCAGGCACTACCCAGTGCAGTCCATGTGCCACATGAAAAGACTCTGCAAGCAACGCCCTGCTTAAATCTTCACTTGCATTAATTAATACTGCAGCTGACTTAAGACAATAATGGTTTTCTAAGGCATGTTTCAGAGCACTAAATAAGAATTACAGTTTTTCCCAGATTTCTATTTTCTATATAATTCTCCTTCTTTGCTTAAACACTCTTCATATGAGAATCTGAGTGATCCTTGCCCTTACTGAAAATTTGTTTTTATTTCTGAAGATGACACATTAGCACCAAACTTGATTAAAAGCAGCACAATAAATATAGTTATGAACTCTGCTTGACCCTTCCACAGATGGGTTTTCCTCTTATACCACCTGTGGCCTCACTCTCTTTCCCATCACAAATTGATTTGGTATTTTGTAATATACACCAGAAAGACTCTGCTGTTACAGTGAATCATTTGAGAAGTATGGGTGTTGTTTGTGGTTGGTTTTTTTTTTTTCAAAAAGATTCCACAAACTGTATTAAAAAATTACACCAGTTTTCATGATGCCCACAGTACAGCATGAAGCAGGGCTGCCTAGCTTCTACATCCATCTTTCTACTGATTGCCTGCATAAGTAGTACCATTCCTGTACCTCCATGTACTCTTCTGCAAACTAGTAAAATTTAACAACTTTGAACAGATCTGATAAAGCTCTGGTTTTTGTTCACAGTTCTGAGTGTCTTTGGAGAGAGGGTAATCCTGGTCTTGAGTATTCCACTAAAGCAACTATGATTACATGCTACTTCTAAATCTTGTCAACTAAAAACACAGCTAAAGGGGTGGTAAACACACACTCCTCCTAGCTCACAAAATTGCTAAAAACATCCCACATGCCACCCCTGTCCCACATCCTGAGACCATGTTCCACAGTGGAAAGGCAGATAATGTTACCTAATAATTGAGGCTAAAAGTGATTCTCAGAGGTCATCTATTTTAACCCCTATCTCCAAGCTGGGATAACTTCAAAGTCAGATCAGATTGCTCCACGTCTCATCCCACAAGATTTTAAAAATTTCCAAGTATGGATATGTCACAGGCTCTTTGAGCAACTTGTCCCATGCTTCACCATCCTCCCTGGGAATAATTTTTCCTGTTACATCCAATTGCAATGGATAAATGAATGTCTCCTGATATTCCTATAGATATCTACATATATTTATTTTGCAGGGAGGCACAAGGCATCACTACTCAGTGACCCTGCAAGCACCAGAGACACTGAAAGCTCAGATAACTCAAGAGGCTCATGACTCCTGAGGTATCCAACATTCTTGAGAGGGTCATGTGTTTTTTTCTTTGGTGCTGATCAGGGGTCATCTGGCATCTCAAACATCTACTCAAATTGGCATTTTATACATGTAACAAAGTGATGTTTTGCAGCAGCAATACTCATGGTAAAAGATCCCAGGGAGCAGATATAGTTAACAGCAGTTCCAGATACGACCGCCAACATCCCTGCGTCAACAATGGTGATCTCAGAATTTGCATTTCTACACTTTGAAATACTACTTTCATAAATAAGACCTGAAAGACATTTATAAAAGACAATTGCGCTATAAAAATACTTTCTAGTGGGCAAGCATTCTAGTAGACTTACCTTGGTCCCAGAGAAGGGATGCAAATATCATCCCTTCTGACCAAGTAACCTTCTCTACCCTGAGAAAGCTGGCTGTATCACAGGTGCCTTGTTTTCCAGAAGCACCTGAATAAAACACCATTGCTGACAAGATCTGCAAGCCTCTTGCCTTCAAAACTTTCATATTTAAGCACTGACTGCAAGTAAAGTGGAAACAGAAGTCTGCTCAGTACTATACCAACTTAAGCATAACTTATAAAGTAATATACTATTTTCTTCTTAAAAGGACATTACATTGTCAGTTTGATTTTTGTTTTTACTTTTTAGGTTACATGTGAAAAAATGTTGACCTTGTTTATGGAGCCATAGTCTAATGCAATTCCTAAGAATAACTTGAACTGAAATGAAGGAATTTTAATAATGACTTAATATATTTTAATAAATTAACTTGAAATTTTAATTCCAATTAGTTTTTCAGAGGACTGAAATTCAGACAGCAACTATATAGACTTTTCTAATTTTAGAGGTAACCTTCCTCATCTGTTGATTCCACATTAAAAGTGTAAATAAGGGAACTAGATCTTATGACACTAATGAGAATTAACTGGTTGTTTTATTTTCTTTTTGAATCAAGACTGTTTAATTCTCCTTTCTCTTCTCTAATTTACCAACCCAATTAATTTACCATCCACCCTAATTGAAAGTCTGTACAAACCTGAAACCTATAAAAGCCCTAGATGCAAACCAAAACTACTTCACATTTCAAAAATAATTTTTTTTGGTAGTAAGAACTTCAAGGAGATGCTGGAAATAGCTTTATTTGTTCTACCATTCATATCTTTCATAAATACTCACCTCTTAGGAACTGCCTGCCAACTGCCTACCCATGCTTTCCAAAGCAATCCTGCTCCAGTTAGCCAGGCAGCACTCTTGAATCGTTTGTCAATCTACTTGTTTCCACTCAAAGTCCTCCAGACATACTGTCTTCTTAAAACATAAAAGGAAGCTGATACACGATTTATTTTCTTACAGATACATGCTGCAATTACGGGTACTTTATGTTGCTTCCTCAAAAAATTAAACCATAAAAAAAAATTAGTGAATACTTATCTGCACATATGTAACTGTCTTCAAAAGCTGCAAATCTGGAACAACTGGTTGTACTTGCCCAGATTTTTCTTTTGTTCAAAAACTTTCCTTTTTTTCAGTGAGGAAAGATTTGGTTAAAAAAAAAAAGTAAAAAACCTCCCAAACCTTACATGCAGGGATTGGGCTCCCTATCACATGCATGCAGACTGACAATGCCAGATGAACTTTGTATGATTTGGTCAGGCTGCTTTCAAGACTAAGACACGGCATCTCACCAGATCGACTTCAGTTCTCATTCACACAGACATGCCTCCCTGCCCTCCAGATAATCCACTGACAGAGATGGATTACAAATCTATAAGTTGAGAAAGCGACAGCCGATGGATCAGATATCACATGATTGCTCCTGCTCCACTGGCAATACCACGGTATGCAACAGGCAGCCGGGGGAATGCACGGAGCCAGGAATGCAGCTTGCTATAGTTAGCTGCAGCTGTGCCAGGGCCAGTGCCTTGTAACTGCTCCCCAGCAGCACAGTGAGGGCAGAGGAGGCAAGGTGAGAGCACGACCACTGCAAGCCCCGTTTCTGCCTTGAAGCATTCAAGGCTACAGGCTTCATCCTACACCCAATACCTGTTCAAAACCAAAGATGTACCCTCACCTTACAGGGGAAGGTTTAGTCATTTAAAAATCCAAGAATGACTCTGAGAACAAGAGGGGCAAAAGTTGCACACCAAGGGCAAACACACCTAGCTCAGAGTCTTAGGCAAACAACTGAAGTAGCACAGTGGGTATTTCAGACCTTCTCTTTACCCTGCTCTCCATGTTACATGTCCTCTCAAAGAAATCTTCTAGGGAAATGACTTTCAAGATGGTGAGAGTGGCCATTTCTCCTCCACTCCTGAAGAAAACCTGCACAGCTTTATCCCTTTGCGTACAAATAAGGACTCTCCTCCCTTCAGAGGATGAGAATTAATTTGCAGAGCACCTTTAAAATCTATGCCCTGAGTTATTTGATAACACATATTAATCAGAACAGATAATCCATAGGTAAGAAGTACACACTCCTTTATTTGCATTGACATCCTTGTTTACTTCTGCTGCTGTTCAGATCTTTCTAAGCCAGTGGTGTTTCCTCAAGACAGTGTTGTTTTTTAAATCTGTGGTAAGATAACACCAACATGAAGTACTTCCTTGGTTTGCTGTACTGTAAAAGCATTTGTGGAAAGAAAGGTACTTTGCTGCAAACATGTAGCAAGAAATTGTAAAAAATAACCCCCTAAAGCAGTAGTGGGGAAAGACAAACGATGCTATAGATTTTGTCAAATGGCATCCAATAACATGGACCAAGTTTGCACGCATTAGCCAGCTCTCTCTAGAACAACTCCAGCACTTTTTGGACAAGTTTTGTTGAGAAAAATAGTCTACGCTGACTTTCTCAAAATAGTGTGTAGTAAATTTAGAAAAGGCCCCATTAAAACCAAAAAATGTACCAACATTAATTTAAGATACAGTTACAAAAAAAGCAGCATATTTCCATACTGACATACAGTCACAACATTAATCTACCATTACATATTTGGACAGTGTGTAACAATATTATCATATGTAAACACATCTTAGAGAGACCAGGTAAATACAAGCTATTCCTATTAGATTCATTAAAGCTGTATCCAACTACAGGAAAAGGCAGTCAAGTTGGAGGTTATTTAACAGTCTGTGCTATATTCACATTACAAAGGATTATGTTCTTTCAAAGCACTTATCAAAACCACTGGAAAACCTTGTGAATACTTGCCTGAGGATGTGCCTATACATACGCACTCCCTGCAAGTGTGTTTACATTTTCTCACCTGCATGCCCAGACAAGATAATAATCGTGCATTTGACTTCTCTGTGGTACAACTACTTAAAGAAAGAGTCTGTGTGTGTATCTGTGAGTATAAATAATTGTCTCCTAAAATATGGTCACAGTTTGCACTGTAAACAGTATCTAGAAATTAGCACTAATTTTACAAGTTAACTCAGCAAAGAAATTCTAATTCTAATGAAGTTCCTACCCTTAATTTTCATTCGTTTCAGTTTTAGTGTAGAGACTGAATTAGCATATCTTTAGACACAGTTTAATCCTGACTTCTCCTCAATTTGTCAATTTTGGTTGCTGCAAATTTTTAACCAAAACATGAAAGAGGTTAAAAATATGTTGTCACCTGAAACACTGCCTATGTGGATCTAGAACAAGGATAAATTAAATAGCATGTTACCAACTCCACTTTCTCTGTCACTATTTTATTTGGAAATACGATAGTCATTTGATTCAATGTTATTTTATATGGAGGTTTTATGGCTGGAGAAAGGCCTCTGAAGAAAAAAAATATCAGGAGTGAGGGTAGCAACATGGTTTATAACAAGGCTGAATTCCCTCTTCAATATTCACTTATAATACCATATTACCAGAAAGGATTTGACAGAGGTTCTTTTTTTTTTCTGTGCTAGATTCATAACTTTTTGTACTGCCTCCCATCATGTAGGGGGTTTTATTGTCCTTTGATTATGAAAAGAAACCTAAAGTATTTTTGAAACTAGCAGCCAAACTCCTGCAACTTCATGCTTCAAAATTAGTGACAAGTCCCAAAAGTTTCAGTTGTCCAGCCTTTTCTTTTGAAGATAGTGAAAAGATTTGTACATTTAAATGTGGCATTTTAAATTTATAACTTATTCAGGCAGTTTTAGTTCCTTTCTCTTTCTGCAAACAGCCTTCTTCCCCTTGTTTTTCCATATTCACAGTTTTTTGCTTGGTCCATTTTCTTCTTTTTTTGGACAACTTATTTCAATAGTTACATCATTTGCATTGTCAAAATCTGAATCTGGACACAAGTCAAAGAACTAAAACCAAAACACATAGTTCTTCCCAATTCAAAAGGAACAAAGCATTTTACTTTATGACTTCCCAGAAAGTGAACATTTTTAGAACCGGCTCAAATGTATTAACTATTACCAAAGAGCAAGCTGTAAAAACTCTCTTAAAATGTCATATGTGTGCAGAAGGATGCATAAACAACTGGCTGCTGATTTCAGAGCTTTCCAATTGTGCTTAGTGTTTTGAAATCTTTCAGTTTCAAGCTATGGCACCACAGGCATTTCTTTCCCAAAGACCAAAATGAGATACTTACTAAGCTGATGAACTATTTGCACAGAGTAAAGCTCGAAGTGTGACATATATTTTGTACACTTACAAGTAAATCTTCCCTTTCAGTATATATTTCCTACCAAACATTCCAGTTTCCTTATTTTGTCCTGTCTATGTAGATTTAGAGAAATAGAAGATTTCAGATTAGGTATTCCCTTTTAAAAAAAAAAAAAAAAATGAAAAAGACAGTCTCCCACCACCATGGTGCTCTTAAGGTTTTGAGTTACTACTCTGTCAGTACTGGAGATAAGTGCTATGAAAATAAATAGTGAACAAATATAACAGCGGCCTTCATTAGGGCAATTGGGTCAGGGATGTGTGGGGTTGTAGAATCTCACTTGAGTAGTGGGAAGCATTTCCCATCCTGGAAGAGATTAATCACATTTTTATGGTGTGGGACCACACTTCAGTGTGGAAAATTAATTAAAGAGAATGACTTCACAGAATCATCTAGGTTGGAAAAGACTTCCAAGATCAAGTCCAACCTTTGATCAACACCTTGTCAACTAGACCATGGCATAAAGTATCATGCCCAGTCATTTCTTGAACACCTCCAGGGATGGTAACTCTACCACCTCCCTGGGCAGCCTGTTCAATAACCCTTTTGGAGAAGGAGTTTCTCCTGTTCCAGCTTGGGTATCCCCTGGTGCAGCTTGAGGCTATGTCCTCTTGTTCTGTTGCTAGTTTTCTGGGAGAAGAGACCGACCCCCACCTGGTTACAGCCTCCTTTCAGGTAGTTGCAGAGAGTGATAACGTCTCTCCTGAGCCTCCTTTTCTCCAGTCTAAACAAACCCAGCTTCCTCATCTGCTCCTCATAGGATTTACACTCTAGACCCTTTACCAGCTTTATTGCCTTTCTCTGGACTTGCTCCAGCACCTCAATATCTTCCTTGAAGTGAGGGGCCCACACCCAAACACAGTACTCAAAGTGCAGCCTGTGAAGTCACACAGTGTGACTTGTGAAGAACTGACATTTAATCCTAAGGAACTCATGTTTTTGCCAAATCTTAGAGTCTCCCTTAAGTTAACTTGTTGACAAGGGTACTTTCTGCCTTAGAAACTGAATTCACCCAAACTCTCTGGAAAACCTGGCAAAGGGCATCATATTTCTCTAAAGCTTTCCATTTCTTTAAAGCTTTCTTATATGAAATTTATTCTGTAACACATTCATTAACCCAAACCATTCTACAGTTCTATGACTCTAAGCATACAAAGTTTCCTCTTATGATTTCCACAACATTTCTTTTACATGCAGATATTCTGCAGTATCAGTGCAGGAACCAGAAAATAAAACATCTGACTTGTTTTTGTGAATGGATCATTGACAAGAAACTGCATAGCAAATGTGAATTTCATTTTCAATTCTGAGTAGAAGCTACAGATTTTTTTTTAAATGTATATTTGAATGGTTTGAAGCCACTACCTGCCAGCCAAGGGAGAACAGCTCACCTTGCATTTTGGACACTTCTGGGCATTCCTCTGCCCGTGTTCAATTTCGTTGGCCCAATGACGTAACAGCTTGTCTCCCTTCTTGTATTCTTTGCAGTTAACGCCTTCATGCCAGGGAGAGTGGCACTTGAAACACCAGACAAATTGGCAAGACGGACACTGGATCTGTACAAATGAGAAAACACCACACAGTTTCAATCTGGGTGCTGATCCAACTAGAAAGCCTGTTTTAAAACCACTGCTCCTCAATCAAGAGAGTAGCTACCCAGCAAAGGTTTAATATCTTTTGAAAGGTCTGTTTTAAAAACCTAAGTTCTGGAATTTTTTTTTTTTTTTTTTTTTTAAGAGAGAAAATACAGAAGTAATTGCTAATGCCAGGAAAGGTCTCAGTCGAACAAAACACAAGTAGCTTGGTTTAACCATAGGAACTGCCTCCCAAATTGATTGTGTGGCTCAGCTGACAAAAGGCAAAATCCAGGAAGCTTATTCAGTTGCTTCCAATACATTTGTGAGACCACCTAAAAATTACCAGACTGTTTTCAGTGCAGTGGATCTCCCTTCTTCTAGTAATAAACTTCACTGCCAAGGCTATTACATCAAGGATTACTTGGTCTTCTGAAGTAGCTCTATAGAATCCAGAATGGGTTAGGAAGCTTATATTAGAAATGGTCCTGGACACAGGGGCCATGAGTGGGTTGTCATCCAAGAGCCACATCTAACAGCTGGAAGTCAAGCACCTCCTTTTGCTCTTTATTGCATAAAGGCAAGCTGAGGCAGTAACAGCCAGCCCGCTTGCTGCAGACCACACCTAATGGCAAAAACTACAAGCCATACTCAAACAGAGAAAGGATCTATTCTTTCCACTCCCTCAGTTTCAAATCATTGTGTCAAACAGGTACCATCATCATCGTGTCTTCTTCCAGAACCTGCCAGTTTTTATTATGAAAAGCTATGGCAACTGCTGTGCTTGCAGAAGTATAAATAGAGGCACATTCTTATCTGATCAAAGAAAGGCCTCCTACTTGGACAGCGACTAAGGAAAGCAAGACCTAGAAGCCACATGAGACACAGGCATATTCAGGCTTCTGCAACATGTTCACTTTTGTGTTTGACAGAAAAAAATGCCACATCCTGAAAGATGGGAAAACACACCTCTCAAGCAACTGCTGAGCCCTGTCCACCCTCTCCTGTTGTAGTCTATGTCTGGCACTACCCTGATTTTGTACCAGCAGACGGATGGGACTGAGAACTTCAGCCAACCAAAGGTTGTATCTGTGTCCAGACGTGGTTCACTACCAAACCATGGACGTGTCTGCGCTGGCCATGCACAGTGTGGGGGTACTGCTCAGGTACTGCACCCCAGAATAGTCACATGTGAAGTCCTCAAAATGTATTTCTGAAGTTCTCAGTCCCACCAGTTGCTGTGCCCTCTGTTCAGATATGCCAACTGGTGGTGTGAATCCTCGACTACAGTTAAGAGTCCAAAGTAGGTGCTCTGATCTCACTTACATATTTTGCTGGGGGGCAGCCAAAATTATATATATGTGCAATCGCTACATCTATCACTACCAGCATGCTAATATAACGCTGACCTGATTTCTGAAGCATGACCAAGAAATGAAGCTGTCTGCTGCCTTTAATGCTATTACCCAAATTCTATACGGAGAGCATTTAGTTTTTTACCTTTAATGTTTCACATTAAAAACTTAATTGATGCAACCGCTCAACCTGAGCATTTCTATGACCCTAGCTAACCCATTTTTCAGCAGTTGTCTTTAGCTTCATCTGTAGAGAGCAATTTTGTTTTTTCACTGCAGAAGAGCCTAAAAGTTATAGCTTGGTTTGTACTGAGTGATGTACCTGTTTATCCATGTATTTTAGTGGGCTATACAATGTGGCGCTCAGTGCACCCCTTCAGCTTACCTTTTTATGCTAGTCCACATCTGTGGATCATCAAGTGCAAGAATAAGAATTAAGGGTCAAGAGAATTTTCTCCCGACCCTTAAGAGAGCATATCCCCATCTGGGTTCTTTTGCTGGGCATGAGGCTGAAGTGCTGTCCTAGTTCAGTAGGTGGGACCAGTTATCACTGTGTGGGAGTGATTAAAGCTGTGTATTCTACCCCCATCTA
>JAWWEW010000112.1:62405548-62442212 GCA_035583185.1 Anabacerthia variegaticeps
AACTGTAATTCTGACTTACAATATCTCTCGTGGTAGGTCCATTTCTCCTGCCAGTTTGCTTTTAAACCAGCACAAGTGCACAGAAGTGAAACAGCATCAAGAAATTGAGAGACCTTATTCTCATTAAAAAAGGACATTTTAGTCTGTTACCATTTGCTGGTCATAATCTTTGTAAAGAAAAAAATATCATATGTGCATTGAACTATTAGAATATACACATTTCCTTCATATCAAGTAGACACAAAGGGAACGTGATATTACATTCTCATACCATGTACCCAATACAAGTATGACTTATTAATTTTTACAGCTACAAGATTACATTTTTGTAAGGCACACACTAGGACACCTCACACAGAAGAAAACTGCATTTATCACATGCTTCCTGCCACGTAAGTAAAGGAAGACACGAGTAGGCAGCATAAAACAAAGAAAGAACAGCAAATGAAACTTGTTTAAAGGGAAGCAACACACTGAAACATGTGAATTACAAACATTATTATTTCTTTACAAGAAAACTCATCTAAGGCCACGATAAACTATAAAGAAAAGGCAATAAAAAATGTAACTGGTGCCCTTTCTCAAAGTTGTTGAACCACTGGTCCAGATGCTAAATCAAAGGAAATATACTATCCTGCATCTCTGCTTCCCAGATGAATTCTCCTATTAAAAACAGTTTAACAAGAAAGAAAATTTCCCCCTATGAAGAAATGAAATAGTAACATATATATTGCTACTAACCAAACTAACACAGGCATTGATCAACACTTCCATAATACTTTAAAAAATCATATGCACAAGACAGTCATGTAACACATCCTGCCCACTATCTTCATATCCTTTTTTCCTTTTCCTACCCCCCTAGCTTTTAATATATGCTTTTCAAAAATGCACATCACAGTGACCTACTGCTGTGAAGACAGACTATAGCAAGCATCACATTGTATTGCTCAGTACTTGTTATGCCTCAACCCAAGATGGAGCCTGTACCCACAAGCAAGTGTTCTATAGCCTGAAAACTTTTATCAGTTGCCCTATTCAGACATTTGAGATAGAACATAGATGTTAAAAAACACAAACAAATCAACAGGTGGGGAAGTTGCAAGTTAAAGTTTCTTTCTTAAAAAAACAATTTAAACCAAAAGTTTCATAGATTTGGTTTTGGTTTAGTTTGTTTTTTGGCAAAAATCTGGCACAAATTAATTGCAGGCTCTATCTTTCCATTATAGCATCTACATAAGTAATATAGCAGCCACCAGGATATATATTTAAGCTTACACACGCACACTGACATCAGCTGTTTCTAAACACATGAATTAGAAAGTACTGAAATACAGCATGAGGCTATAATGCATGAACTCAAAATAACATGTTACCACAAATGGCCCTAACTAACTGAACTACTGAGAACTCTACGTTTCATTACCAGTTTCCTCTTCCACTTGTCACCCTGACAGCACCTTCCTCAAAACTGAACTAGTAAATAGTTTTTATGTTTTGAATGGGCCACTTCACTTTTCAGTGGTTCAATGCTATCCTAGCACACATTAAGCAGGCAAAGAAAACTATGTGTTTAAGTACTTATGAACCTTATTTTTCTTGGAACTAGTGACTGCAAAACAAACTCCTAAACCCATTCAAAGCTAGATGAAGTGTGACACCAGCATGTTTAAAAAACAGAAACACAAGAGGCCAAAAACAGCAGTCTTTCATACTTTTATTCCACTCTGCTGTTCTGAAAGAAAAGTCAAATATGATTTGCTTTATGCTTCAGTATTAGTGCATGAAGCCATCACAACAAGGACACAAATACTATCTAAATATGATTCAAACCAGTAAAATATATTATAGTACAGCAAAGCAGACAAACTATATCTGCAAAACCACAAAACATTAACCCAATGTTTTTTCAAATATGTTTTTCCTGACACAAACACTTTTTCCCATTAACTTTACCATTTCCAATTCCATTGATCAGAATTGAGAAGATGGATATATACACAAACTTCTATGCCATCTGGAGGTCAGTCTCCCTTGAAATAGAAAAGATTACACATCTTTCTTGGTTCTCAGCTTTCTGAAACACTGACCTTTGAGGTTAGTATCTTCCATTTTCTTAGCTAGCCTTTTTACTGCAAACTATTTTATTTATCACTTTCCTCACCTCACAGGAAAAGACCTTTCAAAATTGATAGATAATTTCAACACAGAACACCACTCAACGTGACACAGCAATAGCAAAACTGACTGCACATGAAAAATATTCTGAGAACCTCAAGGTGCAAAAAGCTTAATAGGATTTTCTGCTATTGGTAGAACACCAGCTACATAATAGGACAGCCAAATTAATTATGTAACTAACTAATTACATGAATTAGTCTCTGCCTAGAGCTACTGTCACATTATTTGAAAATAAATATGGGCTCCATCCAAAACAGCTTCCTCCTCCTCCTCACCAACCCAGCCCCTCTTTTGTAATAGCTGAAAATAAAACAACAAAACAAACAAACATGTTGTATCCCATAAGGGCTGACCTTTGTTCCAGTTCTGAGTGTGACACCAAAACATCAACATGAGCAAAAGCAGGCTGGCAGGAATGAACAGCTGAGCGCAAAGAGGGAGAACATGGCAAAATCACCACATCCGCAGCAGTTGAGGCTCAAGGTAAGCTGCAGTGATAGATAGCCATGAAGATACCTGCCACTTAAGGTTAAAAACTGATCCAAAAAGTGGGAAACTAATTGACATGAATAACACAGATCAACTCTATCACAGCATCTCTGCTAATACAGGCTCCTGCTAGTTCTAAAACAAGTTTCAGAAACTCTTCAGTAATTAAAACAAAGGATAGTTTATGTAACAACTGCATTGAAAAAAACATTTACATTTGTAAAACCAAGCACTCAAGTCTTCTTTTTATGTGACGGGTATCTCTTGAGAGAAGTGAACAAGAAAACTTCATTACAAACCTCACAGATTGAATAAGGCAGAAAGAGTCCAAGAATCAAGTATTGCTTCTCCATGGCAGGTGCCAGGTCAAAGAACTAACATTAAAACAACAGGTAAAAGCCACAGCTTAAGAGGCAAAAATAAATCCCCAAACTCCTCACGGAACAAGTGATCTTACTCACTCTCGTGAAACCCATATCTGTCCCATGCACAGGAACTCAACTAGCATGTTCACTTTCTAGGCTTTTAAATACTGTATCAAATTTTAGAAATGGCATTAATAACATTTTTAAAGTATCTGTTCAAATGAACTCCTGGATTTCAGAGTGCTTTCCTGTTTCAGTGTATAGAAGCATGAGTGAACTGGCAATGAGCCCTCGAGTGCTGTGATCCTGCGAGTAGGCTTGTGCACAGATGTTCCCCACACATGACTCAGTTACCTTGAAGCCAGCACTCCACTGCTGGTGCAGAATTCATCTGGTGCAATTGCTGTTTATATTGCTTGCATGTGAATATGTGACCTCATAAGCCTCCACTCAGATGTCTTCTATGCTATATGACAAAGAAAATGAGTCTTTACCTCCAAAGAGCCTATCATTCACAAGACAAACAGGAGGCATACAACCCATCACATGAGAACCTAACTAAACTGAGATAATATTGGTTCAGAGCTATGTGTGTATGCAACTACTCACATAGAAAACAGTAGATGTTCAGGTAGTAGGCTGAAACCCTGTGAACCATGACTGTCCATACTGTTTGGAAGCACTTTTCTGATTATATTCCTGACTAGCATCAACTAGATATTCTTGCATGCAACATCTGAGCTCAGCTCAAGGGACATTTTATCAGAGTCTGCTCCCAGGAGACTTAAGATCTACAGATCAGAGCAACATATAATAAATCACCACAGGACCAGAGAACTGCTTTTGGCTTGTGCTATACATCACAAAGTCACCCATTCCTTCTGGTTGTGGTTTGTAGGGAAATTGTGGGAACATTTTAACTGCAGCATTTTGACTCATAAAAGAGCACTGGTTACATCTTGAGGAATATTCTCAGATTTGGCATGCCCATGACACAACAGATTCACCACCTATGACCCACACTTGTGGGACAGTAACAGCTCCTGACACCTTCAGGGAGGCAACTGCAGAATCATTACCTGCTCTATCTACCATCGACTACATGTGTGGTGGTGATGAAGAAGCAGATGAGTGAAGGAGAATTGCTATGAGCAGAAGCAATTTTAACTGCAGTTTCAAATTTTTTCACCTCAATTTAAGATGTCAAAAATCTGAAAACATTGAGTTCAACAGACATTGGGGCATGTAATTCACGCCCTGCACAGTTATATATATATAGCTCATAACTCAGAATTAGCTTTACCAACTTTTCAACTCCAATGAATACAAAACCTTCCACCTTTTCATACTGGGCTGGATGTTATGCTGTGTAATTAGGGCTATCTAAACAGTCATCTAAACTCCTACTGAGGAGAACTGGTTTGTCCGGGAAAGGCCAGCTCAATCATGATGTTAACCACATCAAATCTAATAACTGGATGGAAAACTAACACACAACATGATGCTGCAGACAGAACAGTCGTCTTCTGGAACTTAGATGGACCTTCAGCAGTTCAAAGCTTCTTCTAAACTCTTACTTATACTGTGATTTTTAATCAAAGATAAAAAGCAAATCTCCTATGAACAAAAATGCTGTAGAAGTGGTTTTTCCCCCTCTCCTATTTCTGAAGTTTTTTGCATTGTGAGAGATGAGCCTACAGTAATGTATAAGCTTCAGTAAGGGAGTGAAGAAATCAAAACCAAGAAGCAGGACACACTCTATTATTAGGGAAAGAGCAAAGCCAACAGCCTAACACCATAAATGTCCAGAATTCATTTACCCAGAGTTTCAGGGAAAATTTAGGAGTTGTACGTCTAGATTTATTAGTTATAGTGGTAAGTCTCCTTCTCCAGTTTCTTCTGATTGTGACCATACTGTTTGTGTATCAGAAAATACTCTTTAAATTAAAACGTATGTCAGGACAAAATTACACCACCTGCCAAATAAAAAAGGGCTGACGTTTAAGTACTTGAACTGTTAGAAGTCCAATAAGTAGTTAATCAATGACTTACTACAGATTCATATTCCCAATCTCAGTTTGCACGCAGCTCCAGTGAAGCAAAAAAAGCTCATTTAATGCCCACCAAATGCTGTTCTACTTTTGCAGTGCCATCTAACCCACAGCCCTGGCCAGCATGCTCACTTTGTATTTGTTCTCCAATTTGGCAGGGGTAGGAATGTGGCCTCTCCTCCGGAAGGTTGTAAAGTGCTTGCACTGAGGGCATGGCTTGGTGCTGGAGTCAATGCGGCTGAGTTCCAGGAAATATTTATACTTGATGATGTCATCATGGGGCAGGTTATAGAGGACAGTTGTTTCATCCAGGTGTTCGCTGCACTCTGTGATAGGGCATTTTATATCCGCTTGTCCCAGCTGCACCTGCGTATGAAAAAAAACCCATAAGAGCTGTATGACATTTTGTCTGGAAAAGTTAAACAAGCATTGGTGAATTTTGTGAGGAAAGTTAATTTCAAATATTGTAGCACTCCACAGACTATCAAGCATATCGTCTTAAAATTATTTTGACTTACATCAAGCACACTGCAATTTTTCCAGAGTATTTTCAAATCCAAACAGAAAAGCTAATTACCCTTATGACAGCTGCAGTTATTAAACATATAGTCTCAGTGTATGTGCTATGGCTACACACTCCACAAAACCAAAATACAAGTCCTAACTAGCAGAGTCCATCTAGCACTCCATAATTTGGTGTAATTGTCAGAGCTCCACTTCCATGGCTCATACAGGCTGTGAGAAAGCACACAGTGGATACTGTTTCACTGCAAAATGAACTGGGAATCATATCACAGAGGAATTAAAACTCAATTTAAGATCCTCAGAGTCTAGCAGCTCTGACTCAGCGCTAGCCCAGAGATGGTTCTTGCTCAGCACGCTCAGTGCCTCTCCAGTCCGCTTGCAAGAGCTCCTTACATGCCATACTGCAAGTGCCTAAAGTTTTAGCTGAGCCTGAGGCTATCGAGCTAATAAATTTCTCCAGAACTCAGAGTCAGTTTTAAAACACACACTCCCAACCTAACAAAAAACAACAACAAAAACCACAAACCCAGAAAACAACATACAAACACCTTAATAAAAACCAAACTAAAACCAAGTACGGAAACAAGCTTGAGGTTAACAGGGCAGAAACCGTTGTTGACCTAATAAGACTTGATGGTCCCATGATGACCCATATGGTCAGATATTCGCTGTGTGTTTCCAGAGCTCCTGGATCCAAGGCCCACGGTGGACTCAGGTCTGCACCCTTCACGCTTGGAAGCCTTTAACAGCTTGGACTCATGCCAAAACAGCAGATCCTACTTGGTCTGGGAGCACCAGAGTTGCATTTGCTTGGCAGTGAGCCCAAGTTAATAAACCCTGCTGGATCTTGAGAGTCTGCAAGGACCCAGCCAAAGCATGTTTGTATCTGTCCCAAGTAATCTTGAAAGAATGAGTTTTGACTGTACAAGTGGAGCTGACCAGCAGCCCAACTCCTCTCTCACTGAGTGTCTCCATGCAGAGAAAACGGGGTGCAATCAGCACCTCTTTCCAGGAATTACCATTTGAAGGTTGGCAAGTTTGATTTCCCTACACTGCTTATTCTTTAGCATGCTCTATTAGAGGAACCTGCCAAGCAATACACTAAATAAAACAGAAACACCTCAGATTTGGACACACGTCTCTCTGTTGCACAGTGGTACCAGAAAACACATCAAAGACTCCACTAATGCAGTATTTAAGCTATAAAAGGTTGGTAAACTCCTGAAAAGCAACACAACCTTGTCATAGCTGCCTCAGCAATGGAGCCAGATGGTCCCTAACTGAATGATAATTTAGTCAGTAGCCAGATGATTGGAAGAGTCATAACACCATGGTATCAAACCCAAGATTCACATGGATTTAAAAAAGAATCTTACTGCACTACCTCTGTTCTCTCATCAATGCAAAGATATTAGGTCTGTGTTAGAGATAGAAAAGCAGGGTATGGATGGTGGCAGCCAGCCTCAGACCAGAGCATGGTGGAGAACACCTCAGCAAGCCATTGCTACCATGGTGCCCTGAACAGTCTGCAGCATGGAAGAGAGGCAGCTCTCCCAGATACAAGCCTACTCTTAGTAGAAAACTTCCCTAAATTTCATTTTCAGCTCTAAAAAATAAGCAGAGCTCTGCCACATGCAAACAAGGTTAGGCTCAGTTTGGCTTTTACATGGCCAAGTGTAAGTACTGGAGGAGGATGTACTCAAAAGGTATGAAAAAAAACCCCAAAACCACCAAATCAAAAAACCCCCCAAACCACACTAAGTGCATGCTGGGGAATGTCCATATTTTATACCTATAGGACACTAATTCATCTGTAGCAGCATTTCAAAATCAAAATCAAGCATATGGCACCACTAGAGTGACTATTCTCAGAAGAATCACCCCGTACTTCATGAAGCTGTACTTAAAAAGCAGATGACAATCAATACAGCACTCAAACACGCTAAAGTCAGAAAACAATTTGCTACAGAAACATAAAAAGCTATTGCTTTTTAGGACTGGTATTAAGCTTTTGTTTAGAGACTTATAGGTACAACACTTTAAAACCAAATAGTCAAATTAATCCCATTGACAACTACTTCATGGTTTTGGTTTTGGATTTTTTATTAAAGCATTAGGAAAATATTAATAAAGGCATATCCTTTTGCTAATAGTAAACTAAGCTTCAATGGAGCAGCACTTCATAGTGAGAAGGTGCATTGTACCTGACATTGAAGCTGGTACTTAAACACTGCTTATTAAATGTTAGTTGGAACAAACCTGCATTTATAAAATGAAGGAATACAAAGCTTAACGCTTTCTGTATTTCATGCCCACACAGAATGTGATTAATACATGTGGTAAGAGTCATGTGTGGTTTCAGTGTTTATTTTGAAAATCTGTTTTACACCCAGTTGAAATAAATAATTTTTAACCTCTGTAAAAGTTTCAGCTTTTCAAGTTCGGCAAAGATTGATCCTTTTCCTGTGTTTTGAATGGGACTGAAGTGAACAGAGCTTATTAGCAGTAACTTCAATGGAGCCTTGTCCTACCAAAACAGTCCATCTTTGTGCACTAGCATCAGCAGTTGTTGGAAGTACAGCTTTAGAGGTAGCCTGTTAGGCTACCTGCTGCCGAAGACTCAGGAGGTGCTACAGAATGAGAAATAAAAAACAAAACAAAAAATATCTTATAGCATTGGTAAAATAACAGGTTTTTTATTTTCCTTTTGTTTTGAAGAGTCTTATTTCCTCAATACCTGATTCTCACAATGTCAAATCCCCAAGTTTTAAAAATACCACCGTGTATTCAAGAATCTCAGAACTCTCAATATACACAACAGCAGGGTGTATTTTCACAGCATGAGGAAGGACTCGGATATGTCTAAAAGCAGTTGAATTGCAGTATGGTGCTAAATGTCAGGCAGCATCCAGTTCTTATGCTCAGCTGCGCTTCACTTCTGTAAAGCACCTCAGAAGGGGCTAGCTATATTCATAAGGGGAAAACAGGCTCTAGCACGTTTCATCCTACAGAAAGGCAAGATTTAAACTATCGGGAGAGCAGTATGTACCTCCCTATGGCAATTCTTGATATTTCTTTTAAAAGCTTTTTTAATCTTTCTTTGGGGGGGGGGGGGGTGCGGGCAGGGTGAAGGCAGGAAGGGGGAGAACGGGGACAGTGTACACATACAGACTCTACACTGATGCACTTACTGCCCCAAAAAGCAGTGATATCAGCAACAGAGAACAAAAACAGATGGCATGGTATTTGAAGTCAGAAAATTATTTCCACCCCCTGAGTTTTCTTTTAAAGGAAATCTTTGTTAGCTACACAGAAAGCAAACCAGACTGGAGAAGCACTGATTTATACCTGTCGTTTAGCCTGGCTCAAACTGGACATAAAGTAACCTTTGCAAGCTATACTTGGCCATCTGTATTACAGCTATATTTCTTAAAGAAGGGGCCATTTTACTTTAAAATAGACACATACAAATGAGCATTTTCTAACTCAAACTTTACTCTTAGTTCAGAGATGTATATGCTAAACTGCTCTTACTTCTTACTTACTAACGCTGGAAGTGAACATTGCCATATCTAATATGCACTGCTGTAGAGAAATTTAATTTCTACCACTGCACCAAGTTATTCCCTGTAAATTACCATGGAAGTAATACATACAAATTTTTTTTTTTTAGAAATGCACAGATGCAAGTGAAGGGACAGTCTAGTCCATGAATGCACAGATACAAGTGAAGAAGGAACAGTCTAGTCTATGGGACTTTCATATTCTACAGGTAAAAAACCAATTGGCTTAAAAATTCCTTTCTTTATAAGCAAAACCCTATTCCTTTCTAGTTCACTGGAAACAAACATGTCTCTCATTTTTGTTGGTAAGTTGCAAATCAGTGAATTATTTTTCTTGTAGCTTTGGGAAGTGTGCAATTTTGAATTTATTTTCTTTAAAAAAAAATTATTAAAATTCATAGAAAGTACTCACCACAATTCAGGACTCCATAGTGGTAGGTGCTAATGAAATAAAATCCAAGTAGATATGATACCAGAAGTGCCAACCAAAGACTGTACAAAGTTTTACAAAGCATTTTGCCCCTGCCTTTAAAGTTATGGTTCCATGACCATTTCTGTGGTTTGAGTACTTTTTCCCTCTTTAATTAATTTTTCAGCAGATTTGCAATGAATTACTTTCTGAATCCCTTTCTCATTAAGTTTCTCCACCATCTACTCTGACAACCATCACCTCTAACCTCACTCCATTTAAGTCATCACTCCTCTCATCAGAAGAGAAGGGCTTCACTAGTGTTACCGGGGCATGTGTCGCTGACCTCAAAAGGATCTAGGAGTTCAAAACAGTGTATTTGAGCTGTATTTAAAATGGCCATTTATTATTAATAAAAGTTAAATCAGAGACTTCCATTAAAAAAAATGAATTTCTATTGTGTCACAAGCTCACGTAGACCAACCCTGAAAGGATCCATCAAGGATGTTCTCCTTTACATGTCCTCTAAGTACAGTCTTCATTCTCCTTTCACAAGTACCACACATCTGGATGAAGACGTAACAATGACATGGTGGTTCCTGATCCATGTGACAGTCAGAGAGAGTCACTTAAGCTCTAATACTCAGATTTGAGCAGACACCACCTCTTCTAGTTTTGACAACAATTTCTTTTTAATGAGTTTTGCATTCACTATCACACTATCAACACTAAAGAATAAGCAAAAAGAAGTCTCGGGGCCTTCAAAGAACTTGTTAGTATCCTATCCTTCAGGAAAAAGGCACTCCAAAGCAAGCAGTTGGGAAGGAATCCCCACGTACATAACTGCAATCCAACCACCAGCAGCACATCAAAGGCTTGAGAGACTTCAGCCCCAGAAACAAACCAAAACCTTAACTGGCAAAACTAGCCTTGGCTGCCTGGAGCAAAATCCCAAACCACAGTGTCACTTTCCCACTCAAACTTCTTTTCCTCTCCACGGTCACATCTAGGACCTTAAAAACACCGTGAGGATAAACTAGCAAGATGTTTTCCAGAATGCACCTAAATTCAACAAAACCTTTTTCTTAAAGGTTTCTTAATTTGCTTTTTCATTTGAAAACATGCTGACAAAGTTCTACTCTTTTTCTTTTTTTTCCACAGGACTAGGTGCTACCTGCTCACATGAATTTGATATAATTGGGAACATTCAGATTTTATTTGTCATGTTCATGTAGGGATGGGATTTATAGAAAATCACTTGTAGAAAAACTAATTAATATTGAAATTCTCCTTTGCGAGATGTTAACAATTATTAACCTGCAGAGCTCTCCCTTTTTGCTTTCTCATCTCCTGTTACTTCACTGAATGATTAAAAAAGGAAACTATTTCAGCTCACTAATGAGTTTAGAAAAACTGCCCTGAATTAAATCATACATCTTCCTGCTACTACTCATCAAACATAGTTCATGTCATCAGCATGTATGAAGGTTCTGTGCTTTCTGCTCTGGTGTTTTGGCATCTATGGTAACCCACAGCAGAGCTAATGCTTAGTCCCATGGTTGGAAAAAAACAGGGCTGGTACACCTGGATGGCTGCCCATTGAGCTGGGTCATTCGCTGGTAAAGAAGCATGTCAGAGTTAAACCAAGATATCAACTGGCAGAAGGCTTTCACAATCTCTGGGAGCCCTGGAGAGTGTAAGATAAAGCAATCTTTCATCTCATCTCCTGCGGCCTGCGTGGGGGCAGAGGGAGGGGGAAATCCCTGCAGAGGAAGGTAGCCCGGGAGGAAGCATGGCAGAAAGTGCAAACCTTGGAGGAATCTGACCCTAACGTGCAGGTCTCTCAGCACTCATTAAGGGGAAAATGGAAATGCACAAAAGCTTTCTGATTTTGCCCAGCTGTGTATTCTAGCAATGCTAGCTAAGTATGGGTACGGTATTTTTTCTATTCCTCAGAAGACACGTTTACTTTTACCTAAAAGATCCAAAAATGCTCATGAAACAAGAGCTTTGAGGAAAGCAGATCGAACCAGATACCTGCCCTTTTTGCGTTGGAAAACAAAGGCAATTGCTCCTGTCTAGAAGTGAGACCAAAAGATCCCACTAAAACTGAGCAGTTGCAGAAAGGGATTACAGAAAAGAAGCAAGGGCCAGGAGACCAGCCACATATCACGATACACTCAAATAACTTGACCATCTCAGGAGTGAGGCCTGCTCCAAGGGTCACAAGAACATTAGGAAACACAAGTAGCAGAGAAGCAAGACTTTCTTTGTAATAGTAATGATTTGCTAGGCCTTCATCATGGTAATAAAAGTATCTCAGCCAAATAACAGAACTAGAACAACCCAACTCACACAGTAGATTCTTGTAAAACAAGATAAAAAGCAATCAGTTAACTATTTAATTGACAACCTTAAATTCAGAGGAAGACAGCCTATTTTCCTACAGATAACATAAGACATATAGAAACTGTTATCTATGTTTCAGTTTTTTACCAGACAAGCCTAACCTGGTTCTATCCTGCTCATCTGAGTGCTCTGTCAAGGCACAGACAAACTGCAAGAGCCTATGCTGACACCCTGGGAAGGCAAGGAGCAAACAGGTCAAACAGGACAAGACATGGGTGCAGTAGCAGCAGCCACCAGTGTGGGAGAGCACAAGCAGTCTGGGAGCCTTCCCCCCACCACTAGATAGCAACCTTTGCTTTCAGCATGCCTGACCTCCCAAAAGCAGAAAAGTCACAACATGTTTACTGTAATTCATTTAAATACCTCAGAAAAAAATAAATTAGAAAGGAAACAAACGAAAACCCTAAGCTCTCCCAAAATCAACACCCTATTCTCCTTTCCAATTACGGAGATTAAACTAAAGTGTGCTCACTTACCTGAGCAGGTAATTTTTATGAATATGATGACCTCTTACAGGGCCAATGATTAAAAATGTACATAGTTGTTTCCTTGTTTTGCTTACAACAGGAAATTCAACAGTTCAACTCCAACCTCCACTGGGATCAGACTGGATTAACCCAGATTCAGATCTATTTCGATGGAATAACACTTAACTGTTAACAATAATTAGTATCACAATCAAAACCTTTCCCATGCATTTCTTTAAGCTGGACAAAATAAGTATGTGTAAGACAATCCGAGGGCTGGAGCACCAAGACAAAGCTGAGGAAGTAGGGGTTGTTTGGCCTGGAGAAGAGAAGGTTCCAGGGAGACCTTACAGCAACCTCCCAAGTACCTAAAGAGGGGTTCAAAAGAAGAGGAATTTTTACAAAGGGCATGGAGTGACAGGACACACAGTAATGGCCCTAAACTGAAAGAGGGTAGGTTTAGGTTAGATGTTAGGAGAAAATTCTTTACTGTGAGCGTGGTGAGATACTGGCAGAGGTTGTCCAGAAAAGCTGTGGATGCTTCACCCCAGGAAGTGTTCAAGACCAGGTTGAATGGGGCCCTGGGCAACCTGGTCTAATGGGTGGCATCCCTACCCATAGCAAGGTGGATCAAACTGGATGATCTTTGAGGTTCCTTCCAACCCAAACCATTCCATGATAAGCTGTTACAGAAGAGTAAAAGAAATGTAGTCCCAATCTACACTGAGAAACAACACTTGGTCTCCAGGTGGAGCCAAGCAAAATCCACCAACAGTGACAAGTTATCCACCAAATATTTATATTGAAGAAATAAGACCACTAGCTTATTCTTCTACTGTTTAGTAGGAAGGTTCCCCACTAAACAAAAAAGCTAAAATAGGCTCATGAACTCCCATCTGCCAAGCAGCATTCTCCTTTCAAATAAAATAGGGCCCAAACCATTACATATTTGCACAATCTATTCACTAATCTGTATTACTGAGCCTCTAACACAGATAAGACCAGCTGGTATCATCAGCAGTATTTAATCAACCTTCGGTTTTTCCTGCAAAGGCTGCTGCTATGTTTTACTGTTGTACCTACAGAAACATTTCATGATGTTTAGTATTCTTCCAACAGAAAGTGGTGCTTAGCATAAAACAAAGTTCTCATAAGCAAAGAAGAGAGGAAAGGAGAAGTATGCTACCACCTATCTCAATACACCCTCCTAGAGGACGGCTACAGAACCTAATACAGACTTGGCATGAAAGTAGGTGATTACTTAAAAAATTGTGAGAACTTTTAACATAAATGTCTCAACTATTCTCTTTCCCAACCTGATCATCTACATTCCCTGACCCATAATAAAGAGAACAGGCATTTTATAGCCATTCCTAAACTGTCCTGCTTTCCTTCAGAAAGATACCTACAACTATTTAGCTTCCACATCTCTGCTAGGTCTAAGGTTGTGAGTTATCTTGCTTATGTGTTCAATAACAAATATTTTCATTCTTGACTATCAGACATGAAAGAAATTGTACCCCCTTTTCTTGACAAATTTAATATAGAAAGAGCGGAGTTGCATGGGTATGAGCAAAAGCAGAAGAATGCCTGAAAAGTACTTTTTAATTGGCAGGTGACTGTCAGGAATAATAGTAACATACCTTATTTCTAAGATTAAAGATGGAGTATATGAGGTTAAAATACCATCACTTGTCCCCTCTTACAAACAAGGCAATGTAAAAGAAATTTGTTTATGCAATCCAGCTGTTACAAAATAGCTACAATGTAATATATAAACAGTTATTTTGCTCTGCCTTGTTCCCATCTCATCAGACCAGTACCTATCCACAACAAACAAAGCTGCTTTTGGTGAAAAGCCATTCTATTAAAGCTACCACAAAGTTAAAGAAACTGGTAACTTTTACACAGCATAAGCAACAGATGTCCATGCTGACCCATTTTCAGGGGTAAATTGGGGACGACTAATGCAGAGCAGACTTTTAAGCTTCTCCCCACATACCATCATTGGGACAAACATCAGATACTGTGCTATAGCTCCAATTTCACACAACTTGATTAAGCTATTTCTTATAGTGCGTTGTTAAGTTAAAACCACATTTCAATACACATTTAATGAAATGATGGATACAGCCACAACAGGGAACAAACATACATGATAAAGAAGTGCAAACACTGAAGCCTTCTCCAGGAAGTTGAGGCAAAAGTTTAAACAGTGGTTCTGATCCATACCTGGAGAAGCAGAAGTGAATGCAAAAATGTCACCCGAGCTGGAATCAAATCACCCATCACCAAACAGTTACACTGTTATCCAAGAGACCTCAGCAGAAAACTAGTCACTGACGAAAAAAAAATCCCTTAGGAAAGCTGAAAGGATAACCATGCACCAGAGCTGATCTAATCGAGAAGAGAGCTGCACTCGTCTAGTGCACGGTAATTTCTTAACAGCATATTTAACAACCAAACTATGAGAGTTAACTCTCCTGCTGTGTGTATTTTGAGTGTTACTGTGTCAGGTCAGTCTACTCAAGAGTCTGCCAGAACTGGTTCCCAACTGAAGCTGGAACTTCATCTTAACAGAGAATTTGTGTATTGATTGCTGCAGACTTCGTCAAAAGCAGCTAGAATCTTTACAACATTGCAAAATCATTAGAAACAGCAAAACAAGGGGGGAAGAAGACAATACAGAAGTTATACACCAGGAAAAACAAACTATAGCTGTGTATTCAGAACAGTATATTCCAATTACCACCTTCACCTAAAGCAGAGAAAGTAAGAAGCAAGTTCATTTAAATTCCTAAAGACAGTACTATCAGCTGACTATGCTGTTGAAATACTCATTTTCACACCAGGTCTATCACAAGAGAAAAAAAAAATACGACTTCCCATCTGTTAGAAATTCTCTTTAAAAAAGACAAAACAAAGCAGCATTTTTTATATATGTAAACCTGTGTTTAAAAAAATGTATAACAATATAATACGACCTTTACTGCAAGCCTTTTACTATTTCAAAATGTTGATATGGATTTGACAAAGCTGCCGCATGTAGTCTTGTACTTCAAGAGCCTTTTTTTATGGTGAGGCAAAAATGAAGAACAGAGGTAGAGTAAGTGAAAATGCCCCAGGTTAAGACACCTGGCTAAAATCTCAGTGTTAACAGCAAGGAAGAGATTTGAATATTGCAAAAATACTGTTGTATACTACAGAAAACGCTGTGCAAATACTTGCATGTAGGAGAAAAAAAAAAATCCACAAGGTAAAATAAGGCTTCCTTTCCCTGCCTCATGGTTTTAATCACTTTGAGAACAACAGCAGTCCCAAGCAGTGTAAGACATGGAGAGAACAGCTCTGTAAGATATGGATGTAACTGCTGCCATCACTGAATTCAGACACCTGCAATGATTCTTTTCAGCTGGTTAGATAGACTGGCCTGGAACAAAAAGGAAAAAGACAAGTTCTACCCATACAGACTTTTCTTTCTAGACAGTATGTCAGGCTTGCCCTGCAGAACTTAACCCCAGATCTCCAGTTATGTGACCACACACCTACATGGACCTGAAAGGCTTGGAGTGCAGGTCCAGCCACCCCTCACATAAGAGCTGGTCCAGGTATCCCTCCCCTGGTCTCAGATGCTTCAGCCACTCCACTAGGTCACAGCCAAGACTGACATTACCTCAGAACGCACCCTGATGGCTAAAAATTTTTGAAAGCAGTCAATACAATTTTCCATTCTTCCTCTCTGCTTTAGAGAGCAAATCATAAGGCTGCAAGGAGAGAAGTTTCAGCTGGTTAACAAAGGAGACCGAAGTGTTTTTAAATTAGTTTTCCAACAGATGAAGCAGCTGAATTAATTCTCCCTGTGACACATGATCACTAGTTCACAACACCAGAGAAAAGTAGGAAATGCATGGCCAAGGAGAGACTCTTGTAGAGATAGCTGGCCACCAGTCATCTTACCTGTCATGTCAATCTACACCTTCAGATCACATACCAAGTACATCTCATGTTAACTGTGTTTACCTTTAGGGAGCTACAGGCTTGAAATGTGCTCAGCAGCTCCTCAGTAAAAAGTTAATGGCAACTACAGCACCAGGGTTGGACGGCTGCACTTGATCGCTCCCTCCATGTGAGTCTAAGCAGCAGTGCTTTCTGCACAAGTGCCAAAATTTCTGTTCTTTAGAAAACGGCCTTTATTTTGGCATAGCTAGGCGACTATTAGGTTTATGAATACTCATGTATGTTTTCCCATTTTGTACAAGTACTTAAAACACTTAGTGGCATGCACAGAAATCCTTTGCTGAGCTTCACTCTGAAGCAGGCATCTGCCCTAACACCCACCCCACAGTCCTTACGGTCTTCACACTTCCCCACTTCTGTTGGTACAATTCCTGCTCTCCTCTCAGCTGTCTCTCTGAAGGATACAAGAGTCTTAACTGTGAAGCTAAAGCAAAAGGAATAATTAAGAAGTAAGCAGGCATTTTAAGATGAAGAAATGCATTACTTGTAATGAAACAACTCATAGGCATCCTCAGCAACTTCAAACCAAGAAGCAGGAAGGAACTCTACCACTAACTGTCACATATGCCACAAAACATGGTGAAGCGGCTGAATAAAACAAGGATTATTAAAAGAGATACTATGAACAGGACATTTCATTAACTTGACATACACTACAAAAGATTTTTACTAAATACATTTAATTGCTCTATTCCAAGAGTAACGGTATCCTCTTTAGAGTCTCCAACTGAAAAGTAGTTATGGAAGAAAAAATTGCTTAGAATCAGAGGAAAACTACTACTTTTCATTTCTGTAGATACTGCCTACCTATTTATAAACAAAATTAATTCAAATTTGCCTCAGTGCCATTGCCTAGAAAAAGCAAAAACAAAATAATTACGGATTATTGACTATGAGGGTTTGAAAAGTGATGAATAGGTTGTTAGATACCCTGATACTTCTCTTTTGCCAGCATTAAACTTTTGTAGGGCTCCAGAAACTGGGCTGCCACACTGAATACTTAAAGAAGCGGTTTTGTCCTATCAGTAGGTATCAGAGTTTTTGAATCACCATCAGTAAGGACTGCATCTTAGGGACACAGCTGAAGTGAGTGAAGGAGGTACTAAGTCAACTATATCCATCTCCACTTCTGAAACCACAGGCTCCAGTAGTAATTGAATTCAATACCTGTAGAGGAAATTCTAGTTTCATGAATTATTTCCAAAGAATGTATACAGCCCTCAGTGGGAGAGAGGCTACCAAGTAGGAACTGAAGCAGCACAGGAATAGATCGGAATTGTTACAAAGCACTGTAACACAAAACACATAAGAGGGTTTCTACACAAGCACATACATGTCTCCAGCTCCAGATTTTCCAAGACCAAAGAGAAAGGATCAACAGCTTTCATGACAAAGAGACAAGTAAATAAACAGAATGGGTGTTAGCAAGGAGGAGAAAACTTTTTAAAACTATCTGATTTAGTATTACATAGATATTTTCACTGAAATGGAAGCACACCATATGATGTCAAACACCACTGATTGATCTATCTATCTGTCTATCTAAATACAGCTTCCCTAGTTTTGTTTCAGATTTTTAATGGGATAAGAACTATTGTTATTCAGAAAAAGAACCCAACAGTTCTTCCAGGTCTACACACTGCAATTACCCACTATGGGTAGTACCAAGTAGCTAATGATACTAACATTAAGATGGCACATATGAAATTCAGTGTCTAACTGAATGCCACTCTTCTGACTTTCCTCCCTCACAAACTATATGGATTCCCTATGTAAACTGAAAGTGATGTAGTTAAATTACCTGAAAAACATATAAAATACTAATTTCTTTTGGTCAAACTTCATTTGAGAACAGGGTCATTCACCCAAACAGCAAGGGGAAAAAAGTAACTAAATCAATCTGTTAAAATCTGTATTAAAATATCAGTGGTATGATCAGGCACTGGAATAGGCTGCTCAGAGAAGTTGTGGATGTCCTGTCCCTGGAAACATTCAAGCATTCAAAACTAACAAATGTCAAAAAGCCAAAGGATGTTTATACTTAAATCTAACACTCACTTACTGTCAAACAATGGTAAGGCATTATCAAGGGAAAGTTTAAGAACGTTTAATTAAGTAATTTATATTTCATGAAATATTTTATTAAAGGCAAAATTAATAATTTGCTGTACTCTTGTGCATAGAGTATTCTAATTATAGAGCAATTTTTGATAATGAGGTCTTTGGAGTCTACCGTCAAGCTCTAATGAAATCCAAATTTAGTAAAATACTTTAAGTATATTAAGAATAATAGAATACTGAAGAAAAGACTTACATATAGTTCAAGTAAAGTAGAAAAGTGCCTGAGTCTTTAAACTGACCAATGATTCCTCCGAATGATCACTTATATTTCACACTTTTAGATGTAAAATAACTGTGCACGTTTTGCACAATAAACAACGTACTATATATGAGCAAGTCTGACAAGATTATATAAATCAGAAAAGCAGTAAACTTTATTAAAATTAGGAAAAAAGTATGAAACCCCACATCAGTGCTAACTTCCATATACTTACACATTTTGAGTGCTAAGTCTCTAAAGTACCAATAGCTATGCTTAGAACTAAGTGCAAATTACAGTTTCATTCAATTTCTCACCTGCAAAACTGTAATCAGGCTAGCAAGTCTTCCACCACACAGGAAAAATGGTTAGAAATGCTTTTATGATCTCTGTTTTGTGTGCTTCAGATACTTCTGCACACCAAACCTCTAAAGAAAGTTATTAATTTCTCATTATAGAATATGAATGTCTTGCAAACAAGAATCTATCTTCTTCAGGGTCAGCTTGACTTACCTAGCATACCTCCTAGCTACTCTGAGTGCCAAAGGTGAGTTTGCAAAGTAAGTCACTGCAATAAGTGTTCATCTGTGAGAAGTCCCCACGGACTTGGCTAGGATAACCTTGGAACGGTCTAATACTACCAGGGAAAAAAAACCAACAATGCAGTTCTCTACCTTAACTATTATATTCTTCTCTCTCATCTCATTGCTCCTAGACTCATGGAAAGCTGTAACAATCCTACTCCTCAAAACCAGTTCTACAGGAGAGTATCAGCTTCTATGCACTTTGTCAGCAAGCTGGAAGTCAATTGTCACATATAGTTCAAGAGTTCAGTTTTTTCCTCTAAGGGAATAACTCCTAGCAGTACTAGGCAGTTATTTTATGCTGATCAGCTGCTCGACAGATATATGCCAGGAGAGATCTCATCCTAGGCAGAGCAAATGGAGAGAGCAAGCAGAGGCCGGCAGCTTCACCTGCAGCCTGCACCCTGCCTCTCCCCTCCTCTGTTCCCCACATCTTTTCTGGTCTTTCTTTGACAGGCCTCCCCACACCACATTGTTCTTATTCTTCACCAAGCAAGCCAGTTGGCCTTCACCCCCCACATCAGAAGCCTTACAGGATGGCCACTGGCATGCAGACTCCCTTCAGTCCCCATGCCATGGCACAGCATCTAGAAACAGGGCACCCTGACCCATTCCATTTAATTTCTTTGCCACCTCCATCCTGCTGTTCTTGCTGCATTTCGGTTCACCCATTTCCCACAGACAGCAAGAAAGGAACATGTATGCACACCAGAGGACTACCACCCTGCTCCAGGATCCATCATAGGATATTACAGGGGCCTAAAATTGCCTTGATGGACAAAAAGTGAATCTTGGTTAAGTCCCACAAGACCGGGACACCCTGATGCTGTCAGAACGAGTAGCTAGTTAAGCTACCTAATGAAAAAATCTGCACATGATACATGATGAAAAACTGCAGTTAAACATTTAATTCCCTGTCTAGGGCATTTATAAACATGAAGACATCCTGCAATGTTGAGTTCCCCACTCAATCACTGAAACAATGAGGATTTTCAGTGAAATAAGCTAAATGTTATGTGTTGGTGGGTTTTTTTGTTTGTTTGTTTGATTGCTTTTTAATATAAGGACAGAAGCAACAAGTATGTTTCTTCATAGTTTACCCTCAGAGTTCTTCAAGCTAACTGCTAGGATTTTGCCCACAGATTCAAGTGGGATGGAACATTTCCACTTGGAAGAAATCAAGCAAATCTAGAAATCTGGGTTAGGACTGCTTGATTCTAACAGCAGACGACAAATGGCAACTGTGATACATAGAAGTTATTCCTAGTAAAGAAAAAATACGCTTGCTCAATTTACATGGGACTTGACATGATTTTCCTGCTTAGCTGCGACAGCAAATACCTTACAATGGAAGAAACCGCACAAATGCCCTACCGACTACCACTCAAAAGAAGTACTCTTAAGAAACTCTTGGAAAGTAAAACCAACTGAACCATAAGCTGGAGTGCAGCACAGCAAAGACAACCTAGCCAACCCGCAGAACCTGTTCAAGAGATATAACCGGAAAAGGGCAACAAAAAACAACAAAAAAAGTGGAGGGAAAAGTCCACATAAGTAGACTCGAACTTTTATTTTTCCCCAGAAGAGTTGAGGCAAAATTGTTTTTTAAGGTAGTTTGAACTGGAGTTACAAGTAGATATGAGTCCAAGGTTTTTCCACTGTGGTCACTATAGGACAGCTAAGACTGATCAGCTCTCCTAGTTCTGTATTCTTCCAGTTTATTAAAAAAAAGCCCAAAAAACCAAACCTATGAGCAATTTCTTGTTTGCTTGAGTTTGCCTCATGTAGTATTAGCACGAGTAATATATCTATTGTTCAATCCAAGACATGATACATGCAGATAACTTCTCTAAATCATAACCCAAAAAAAATGTAATTTCTAAAATGTGAACAAATGGTCAAAGTAACAGTATGCTAAAGCAACACTCAATTTTGTACTGTGATGTGTTCTCTAAGTTGGGTAGTGACAGCTGCTCTGTTATAAATAAAGCTCATTTTCTTTCTGGTCTCATTAGTGCAGCCCTACCTGCCTAGCTGTATTAGTCACTTCCTGCACAAGCACTTGACCACCTACATGGCATTAAAACACTTCTTATTACATCCAACACAGTATACAGGTTTAACTGAAACATTAAAGCTGCCACACAAACCTTTCACCTGCAAAACATCCTGCATAGCAACTACACTGCTTCAGAACAACTAGTTGTTTTTCCCAACACTCTCTTAACCTCTACCAAATTCTGTTCAAAGAGAAAGAGAGGAGGAAAAAAGGGAGGAAATGTAGACAAATTAAGTCAAACTCATGGTTATTCCATCCTCTTCTTCTTACTTATAGAGCTTGAGAGGTAAGAAAAGGGAGAACAAAATCCATCTCTTCTGTTACTTCAAGGAGGTGGGAGGGTGTTTTCAAAAAAACTTTTTGTAACAATCAGTGCAACAGGAAGATAACTGTTACCTGCTTTTATACTTCCAAATTTCACAGCTGTTCCACTCCACAACGAAAAATACCTGTATAATAGAAGCACAAAACTAACAAGCTTTATCTTTAAAACCAGCATGATGAAATCACAGCTGAGTAACAGAGTAACACATGCTAGCCCAGAACTTCTCCAAGTCTCAAGCAACAATGCTTCCCATGACCTTGCAGTAAGTGGCGGGGGAGACATAAAAAAGCACTGCAAATTCATTGCTGTCAATCTCCAGAGGTGCAGAGGGATAGCAAGGAACTGCTTAAGCCAACTGAACTGATGTGTCATGAAGGTTCAGCCTTGGCTTCGGTGTCTTAATTTAACTCTAAAGAGTGACACAAGCAGTGCAAAGCATGGACAGCTCTCAGAGAAATCTACTACTTGCTCAAAAGCAGTCCAATAGACAAAAGGATGTGACATTTAATTACAAAGATCCTCCTGCAAGGAAGTCTTCCTCTCCCGGTCAATTATAGATTGTCCAGAAGAAGAACAAGACAAACACTTCGACAACACAACAGAAATAAGAAAAGTACACAACTGAGTCATTTTCACTTTAATGGCACTGGTGAACAACTTATGATGTGGCCAAGATAATCTTCAATTCTACAAACATTTTCAGAGCACTATTATAAAAACTGTATGCAAAAAGATCACTACAAAAAGGAAACAGCATTTCAAAAAGCTCCTGACAGTGGAAAGGAAGTTTATCCAGGGAAGGGAAGAAGAAGCAAAAGTTGGAAGCTGGTGAGAACAAAGGTCATTCTCCAGGATCTTTACAGCACTCACTAGATAAGCATATACCTTTTGAAGAAGCTCAACTTCCTGCCATAAATAAAGGTTTTATAACCCACTCAAAATACATATCAGCCAGCCACTTACTTAACATCATCTGCCTTATACCTTGGGCAGCAGCTCTGCATTTTTCAAGTGTTTCAATAGACCATTACACAAGATATGTTATCACTTGATATATTCCAGATAGATATAGGTCTCACCAGTTTTTTTCACCATGGCTTACATATATGAAGAATCCATTAAAATCATACACCTTTCAAAAATATTTTCAATGTTTCAATGCCTGTTGGCATCAGCATACATCAATCTTCATGTTTGTGTAAGGTTTGTTCAAATCTAGAACCAGGTTTGTTGTGGTCAAATTAGTGCTGATACTGACTTCAGAGCCAAAAATTACATCAATTAATGCTTCCGTTAAATTTATCTTCCTACACAGATTTCGCTGGTGAAGTCAAAGACACTTGAGTGAAACTGTAGCCATGCAGGAGACCAGTTTAGTCTTGTATAAACTTAACAAGAACTGAATTAAAAAAAAAAAAAAAAGTCTTTCCTGCTACACAGTCTTCAACGGTGCAAACATATACAAGACTTTAAAAACATAAGGCATGTAGGCATGGCTACTGAGCCTCTACTGCTATGCAAAATTCATTGATTTATCCTGTGGATCTAGCTTCTACATACAACAGCTTCGACAAGTTCATTCAGACAGCTTTCAGGCATACTTTGTGACAAATACAGAAACTCAATCTTTATTGCAACTCAGCAGCAAAGCCCTCCCTAAGTACACCAGGCCAGACACCTAGCCAGGATGGATTTCACCAGAAGCCCCACCCACTCTGAACTTCTGAAGGACTAGCTAGCGGCCAACATAAGTACTTTTAAGAACGCTAAAACCCTTCCACGAAACTTCTCAGATATTGTTATCAAAAACTGGAAGGAAACAAAGAAAAAAAACTTAGAATGAGACATCAGGAGATAAATCCAGAATGATGATGCCACAGCCTGAAGCACACAGGAAAACTAAAGACTAGCTGAAAGACAAGGACATTGAACAACCAGCTACCACCTCCCCAGTAATTTACAGCACATTCACCCAGGTGCTAACATTAGTTTCACAAAATTTTTTTTCAAAACAAACCCCATACCCAAAGCACACAATTTGAGAGACTGTTTTTCAGTGTTACATAGCTCTTCTCTGCAACCTTAACCATCTGTTCTGTCCATTGTTTTCATGTAAAAGCAGTCAGTGGAAACTAAAACAATCACCGAGCTTTGCTAAATCTCTCTCTCATAAGTTTCTTTATACAACAGCCTGTATGAATTCCCTTGGAGAATTATTTCACAAAGGCATCCTCTACAGTCAAAGTTGACTCAAGTAACACCAATGCAGTCTCTCCTAAGCCAGCAGAGGGAAGAAATCACTTGGAAATGGCTCTGATTCAGTCAGATTAGTCTAATCAGAAACTGTCTCAAAAACTCGGTTTTGAAATTCATTTGAAAGCTATTTCTCCCAGAAACAGAACATTTGACTTCAGCTTCCATACAGACCAAAAAATGCCAGACACTAAGCACGGTCTGAAGTGTCCTGCTTCCAGGTACACACTGGGCATTAAAAAATATATTTTCCTGTTTTCAATGGTTAAGAAAAAGTAACACCAGACAATAAAACTCTTCTACTGTTTCTTCATTGGACTACAGTTTCTCAACAGAGTGCACTGAGAAATACAGGTAGCCTTCCCATTCCACTGGGCCAAATTCAGCACATAGTGGTGCCGCTCAGCATGCCTTCTTTTGAGAGTATTGAAGGTGCTGGCTTTGAGAAGCACCCTGATACTACAACCTTCTTCCCAACTTCAGAAACTGGAAAGGCTCTCCCTTCTATTTCAAATATATAGGCTCATACTGATTTCAAGCCTAACTTAATGCATTGCAATTTTCAGAGTTTGTGTTGTGCCAGAACTTTTTTTCCAAGCAGCTGCCCAAATTGCTCCTTCTTGCATTTAGACAGAACAGTCACTCTTCTCCCAGTTCTCCTTATGCTAAAGTAAGCAGTTGTGCATTTGTGCCATAGCACTTTTATCCTTGCAGCCCTTCATGGTTCCTGCCATTTTTCGTAGACCCAAGGTTCCAAATAAAGCCTCACCAGATACAAGGATGTCATTGCTCTCCTCTCAGTACTAGAACCTCAGACTGCATTCAGCTTTTTAGTGGTTCCACCATTATTAGCTGCTTGCATCATCTGTCATCATTAACCCAGATCTGCTGTCTCCTACTAACATTCCAACAGTCAGATGAGCTCATACTCAAAAAACAAAAATAATCAGAAACCTCTCCCTTGCTCTTTCTTTTCACCATAAGAACATATAAACCAAAATCCTCCTACATCAAAACTCAATACAGAAGCTAAATGATAAGTATCAGAGTATCATAAAACTTACCATCTGGTACCAGTTCATTAGTGAGGCAAGCAAAGGAGACCCTCTCCTAGTCTCCACTCTTTTCCCTTATCATCTGAATGCTTCCAGCTTATGAAAGCTGTAGTTGCAGCCCAATGCACATGCTAAAATTGTGGGTTACATGCAGCTTAAAATAAATCTAGATTAATTTTAAAAACGGGTTTAAAAGTTTTATAGCTCAAAAGCAGTACACCTCCAGAAACATAAAAAGTCAATTAAAGGGGAAAAGAATATACTCTTAATAGTATCAATTTATTTTGGTTGTCTTCTTCAATACAAGTTTTTGGTTTTTATACTTGTACCAACAGACTATTACTAAACTCAAAAACCTGATGGTACATACCAGTTCTGCTATGACAGTGCCGTACCCTGTTCTATTGTGCTTTTTAAAATACCAAGTTTGAGAACAGCCTGCATTTTGTGTCTTTGCAGAAAAAAACCCAAACAAAAAACCACCAAAAAACACTTCTGTCCCCTCTACCCAACCCCCCCCCATAAGCCATGACACAACCCACACGATAAAATACAAAAATCCTTCTATCATTTTAAGTTCTGCATCTTTTCATATCCTATTTAAACAGATAAGGAACAACAAGAAACTTCTTTTGAGAGCTCTGTGACGCAGAAAAAATTTCTCTCAAGAAAACAATGATCATGATTGACATTACTTGGCTGCAGTAAACCAAAGCTGTTGACACAAGCAAGATAAAAAAAGAGGTTTCTCATCTGCAACAATATTCACACGAAAAACTTCATTTGAAGGCCTGTCTTTGGAATAATCTGTTTTATGTTACAAAACACTTGGGGATGCTTTAGAATTCAGCTAGTTGAGAGCTTCTTATTTAATGATGCCACAAGCAGCAGAGACAGGACCAGTGGGTACCAGCCTGGGCTAGACTGGGAACGTCAGTGGTGCGAGCAGCTCAGAGAAACATCCTGAACCATGACTGTTCAAGAGCTGTGGGTGCAGATGGACCTTCGGGCGCTGCGTAAATCGTGGCTTCTGTCTGGATTGTGAAAGAGGAAATGATGCAGCAAAAGGACCAAATTGCAGGTTTGATTTCATCGAGCTCCAAAGAAAACCTCCACCTGTCACCTTCGTGAACATGCCATTTTCAAATGTTTTGGTCTGACAGGATGCCACAGTTGCCAAAATAAATGCCCCTGCTTAGCACTTTATTGACTGAGACCTTGTGGTGAAAAAAACATTTGCACATTGTGCATGAGACAATTAGAAACTGATAACGACAAAAAAAAAAAGTAAAAAATGACTGTGAAAGGTTACTTTTTAAACCAGATAATTTTTTACAGCTGGTGGATCAATTGATGCATAAACAGCAAGGAACAAGTTGCAGATTGGGATGAGCAGCACTGCTAGCTAAAATGACTGCATACTGTTTGCCTCAGACAAGTCTGCTTTTCTTGATAAAGAAAGAAAATAGAACTAGATCCAGAACTCATTTTAGATCCTTAATTTACCAGAAGTGATAGCCTGGCCTTGTCTGACTACCTGTCATAGCTTGGGTGAGGTCAGCATGAAGCATTACACTGTGGGATAATTCAGGCAGGATTTGCTGAGCTACTCCTGCTGAAAGAACAAACCAAGCCTTCCACAAGAAATATCTACCTCACTGTAGATGAAGCACTCAGAAACGTCCAACAGTAACTGTCACAACTCACTGCAAGAAAGGTTTATATCTTAGAGAGTGTAAAGATAATAGTAATTTAAAATAAAGTTAGAACTTGAAAGAATGGGCACCTTCAGAATTTGAAAAATGTTCTTTAAGTGTTACTGAAAAATATAACGAAAGCAAGGCTGAATTTACTTTTCATTACACAAATAAGTGAAAATGTCTGAGTTTGCTTGATTTCCACTGCCCTTATGTAAGACATATGGGGACCACAGATACATGCAAACTTTGCAATATTCAGATTTTAATAATGTATTTCACTTTGGCCACTGTGAGGTCTAGGTGGCCCTGTATATGTTGATATCCATAAGTGTCTAACAGCAGATTAAACTTCAGTGTTTCACAAGTGATTTTTCTGCCTTCATCTCCAGAAGGAGTAGTTCATCACAATAAAACATACTATTATCACCATAATTCTGCCTGGAGTCTTAACATCTACATTTTGTAGTTGGTATGCAGCACTAGGTATCTAAGTACTACAGGATACTTTTGCTCTTTTGCAAAAACTCTGAAGTTGCACATTCTTTCCCATTTTCAAGTTGCAGGCTAATGCCATAGTTAACTAAAGAGTTTTCAAGCTATTGCGGAACTGAGCTGCACATGCACTTGAAAAAGCACTGAGCAATTTACATGCTTGTTTCTGTGAGAACTCTGAAAAAGTACTTCTAACCAGACAAATTACACCTGGCATTGCACAGCTGCACTGGAATGGAAAACCATAAGATGTCCTCTCTCCAAAGCACACTCACATAGTGAGTAACATTAAAATACCTGAAAGGTTAGGAAGCCCTTCCCCACCATTTCTTTGCTCCCATACAGCAGCAATAGTACTGACAACAGCAAAGGACTTCTTTTTGCTTGTCCAGGGAAGTGGCATCTCTCACAGCCACTCTCTAGCTGTGTCACAGATGGCATGCTGCACCTACCTACTCCACCCACTCTGCTACCTATGGGGTACAGAAGTCTTCCAGCAGCTTAGTAAAACACTAATCCATTATTTTCCTGGAAGTTCTATACTTTAAACTGTGTTTAAAATCCTTACTCTTTCTTTTTTCAGGCTAGATTTACTTCCTGCCTGCTTCCATCCAACAGGAAACCAAATATAGAGCTAGTTCCATTGCACTTTCTGGCCACCATTTAACAGAATAACCAGCTAGTATTCAGCTGCAACTTTAAACAGAAGCCAAAGATCAACCCTATATGGAGGCCACAAATATTCACAATTCCCTTTTGTTTTATGAAAGCTTACTCTGAGCAAGTCCACCTTCTGGGGCAAACTGATTCTTATATGATCACCATGTCCTTCCCATCCTGGCAATCTTCTTCTCCCTCTTCTTCCTTCCTTGTATTGTGTGAGCAACCCCACAGAGCCATGTCACAGCTGAAACAGTTTGGATAGGACTTCCCTTTCCTAGAAGCTAAAGGGACAGAGTCATTCAGTTCTCCATTCTACATCCCCCTGAGCTGATACACCACCATTCCCTATGAGAT
This sequence comes from Anabacerthia variegaticeps, assembly GCA_035583185.1. Taxonomy (NCBI): domain Eukaryota; kingdom Metazoa; phylum Chordata; class Aves; order Passeriformes; family Furnariidae; genus Anabacerthia; species Anabacerthia variegaticeps. The sequence goes on from JAWWEW010000112.1 coordinate 62,433,830, forward strand.
CAGGAAGCCAAACCAAGTAAATTAGAGAAGTACCTGCCTTTGCCATTCATATCACGTTCATGGTAGAAAACAATATACAATGGCATCAGGATGACTAAGCTTGAGAAAATAAAGCTTTGCCCCCTCTATTTTCCAGTAGAATACCCCATATAGTTTGCACTGTACTTAATAAAAGCACCATTGGGGAAAATGAGTGCACTACAGTTCACTAGCATGCTCGTAAGGAAATGGAAGTGGGATAGCCTTAGAAATTTACCTTTCCATGGAATTGTAATCTAGGAAGTGCACAGCCTTCCTCACAATTAAGAAAACAAGAGCAAAAACACATCCCAATAAGCCTGTCAATGAAAATATACACCAATCTTAAACAGAAGCAGTGAGGTAGCCTTTAAGGTAAATGTAGGTTCTAAGCCATTTCAGGTTTAGTTCCAAATCTGGATTAAATTACTATTAAGCTTCTGACCTTTTGCACTGAAATCCATTCAGTCTTCTTCTCTGTGTGTAAAGTCTTCAATTTGGTTTTCATTCGAATATTTAACTTCCAAGTGAAATTCATTTCTTTGCCCTACCAAAAATTTCCCAAGTACTTAAAAATGGACTCAAAAAATTAAACAGCCTCTTCATTACTGGACAAATTTTTCACTTTTTCTAGTATAGAAAAAGTAGTAAGTACTTGGTTAATAAAATCCTACAGACAATGACATTTTTATTTCTAAAATATAATTAATAAAGAAAGTATTGGAAAAAAAGCAAGAGAAACCTGAGTGCAAGCAGATAAAGCAAACTGACAGAGAGACAAACCTGGGTGGGTAAGTAATGTCCTTCTTCATGGGGAATCTCCAGTTTGAATTCTTTTAAAGAAATTATATCCCTTACAGCTCCTTATCATTTTGACAATGTACTGACATCCTGGCCATGTGAAATACGTAGCTTTCCTCAAGCCTGGCTGGTTTAGACAGCAGGAAGCAAGATATTTGTACAAGAAGAAAAGAGGAATGAAGGGCCAAGAGGCCCCAGAACAGGAGGAAGAACAGTTTTTCTGGGTGGAGAAGCAGGAATGGGGCAGAGGTGAGCTGAGGGCCTTCCCAACCCCCATTTAACTACTTCATTTTTCTTTGTTTGGGCAATTTAAACCCAAGAGTTCAGTTTTCAACTCATTTCACTTTAAAATCTCTGGACTGAGTCCATACCTGTGCCTGGTAGCTCCTGCGAACAGCTGGTGGGAGCAGTGGGAAAGAAGGCACATAGCAGGTATCTCCTGATGGCTCAGCCCGTCTGCGGCCCCCAATGCCAACACACCCACAGACTAGCAAGGTGCTGGCTACAAGAGAGAGCTGACAAGCAGGGCTTCTGCTTCACAGAAATTACATGTTTTAAAAATTAGGTTCAACCCTAGCTAGAACAAAACTGGTTCTTCTTCATCTCCCACTGCAATTTCCCACTCATATGAAGTCTTTATCCTTCAAAATTGTCTTTACTATCAACATCAGCAAACTCACGGTATCACCACAGACTCATCATTTACCCTTACCCCTTGCTACCAACATCAACAATTCCATTACACCATTTATCCTCACCACAGGAACTCAGGCCTTTCTCCATTAGCAAAACCAGCAAACCCCTTCCTGCAACTGTTCAGAGGTGACACCATCTTTTCTATTACCAACATTTCAGATCCCAGAGGTCTAATGAAAGTATTCTTACCTACAAGAAGAGCACCCACTCTTTCACCCCTTCACCTCATAACAGAATGGCTAAGAAACAATGGACACAATTCCAGCTCTACATCAGACAAAGACTTATCCAAACAAGACAAGTCATAGCTATGCATGTAGAGTAAGCTTGCAACTACTTCTACACAATGAAAAAAACATACCACATGAAGCGCTCATATTTGGCAGAGAATCTAGGCCTACACACACTAGGACAACTAGGCAGTATTATCATTCAAGAACATTGCTCAAAATTAGCTTTCTTTAAAATGAATTTCAAAGCATTTTCATGATGGATTTTGCAAGTTTTGTTTCAAACTTAAGTTTTGGCCCAAACTGGATCCATCGAGAAGCATTCAAGATGGACTAAAAGTCTGCGATATACCTTAAAGTCAACTTTAAAGACTAACTTTTGCAATCTTAAAGGTACTTAGGTATCATCCTGAACTGTGACATCTGGCTACAGAGCAGCATTTGGGCACTGGCGCTGCATACAACACATGAGAAAGACAGGACAGACTTTCAGAAGCTGTTTGCTGAAATTTCAGTCAAGTTTAGCGCTCCTGCAGTTTACAGGCTGCTTGCTCAAAGCTGATGGACCAAGCCTATCTGCCTCTTCCTCAGGAACACAGCCACCTTACAGTGGCTGAAACTGCTGGTTTTGTTTAGAAAGCCTGTAAACTAGCAGGTTCTTTTCTCCTCCTGCACCTCTCTTCCTCCTTTGGAAACTTCTGTGTTCTTGCAGTGTCAGCTGGAGGGTGGTCCTTCACCCTGCAATTGATGCCTTAGGATTTTTATATATATGTAGATTTTAAAATTTTATGTATTTGTAGGGTTTTATATAGCTGTATAGCTTCTCACACTTGAGGAAGCAGCTAACGGCTTCTAACAGTTTCTCACAGTTTGTGTCACATTCCTGAATTTTGTTTAACTGTCTTTTCAACAGACAAGATAGCAGCAAGGACATCGTGTTTGGGACACATGCACCTGGACCGGAATAACATGGCAAAACAAGATAGAAGGCCCAGAACCCTTGGAGGTGCTCCAACGGGGCAGTTGTGAGGGTGGTACCAGGGCAAAAGGTTCTCGAGTTCAATAAACCCACTAGATATGATAATTAAGTAGTGTTATTAATTTGTAAGAATCCTATACTGTGTGTATGCCTACATACTCTGTGCACCTGAAAGCTTTCATTAAAAGGACTACTCTGTACTTCACCTATACTAATATTGTCTTGAATGTTTTCTCCTCCATTTTAGGCAACACAATCACCTCCTGGTAGGCAGTCAGCAGTCACTCCAGCAACTCACCAGCTAGTGTTAGAATAACCCTTGCAAACACCAAGCTGCTTCTGCACTGGATGACAGCGGCCTTTCTGAGCTCTGGTTTAACTCAGGGCACAAGCAGCTCATTAACCATCAGATGATTCAGCACTTGGTGCCTACATTTCTGCTGGCTGGTTTTCATCAGCTTTGAAGGTGAATCATTTATATGATACCATCAGACACCTGAAGAGGCACACAGGTGTCAAGTCCCTCCAGCTCCAAGCCAACCACTTTTATGTGATACAGACTGCTCTTAAATTCTCCTCTTCACTATGTAGTTTTATAGTAACATTCCCTGCAAAAATTCAGACTGTAACAGTCTGCAGTTTTATTCTCCAGCTCTATCAGAAAGAAATCATGCACAGAAAACAAAGGGGTCAAAACCAAGATATCAGTTCACAGAGAAAGACCGGTAACAGGTCCTGAGCAGGGAAAAATGATCTCCACATTTCATACTCAGAAGAAGAGAGCAGGATTTTAGTCCCACCAAAAGCCAGCCATGCACAAAATGCTGTCAGATGTGGTCCCTCCCTGCCCCCAACAACCCCTTCCAATTTACTCATGGCCACTAATCTCATTAGAGTTCCTATAATTAAAGTACCATAATATCTGATCAAGAAGATAGTATGCTGTTTAAATTAACTCACTCAAAGTCTTTTAATATAAGAATGACTACTCTAAGAGAATTATAAGATTTACAAAATAAAGCATCACTAAAGAGCACAGGATCAAAACTGGATTATCAAGTTTTCTCATTTGCATGTAGAAAGAGCCAATACCAAGGTTTCTATTAAACTTTTACAGCCATTTTATAGGAAAAATGAAACAAGTACAGGTACAATTATATATCTTCAAATATTTATTAAAGAACCAACTGTACTTTAGAGATGTTAGGAAACAGCAAATGTTATTTTGGTCTAGTCGATACTTTCTAAAAAGCTAGGAGTGAGATTGTTGCTCTGAATAGCATTTATAGATTAGGGAGGTAAAAAAACACATACAAACCTTAGCTTACCAGTCTACAACAAGTTAAATATAAAACCCTAGTTAAACTTTAGGTCTTCTCCTGCTCTTAAGTCAAAAGTCTTCCCTTACCTATTTGTTTATTTTCAAAGGAAATTTCCAACAAATCCCATCCCCACTCCAGACATAAAAGCAGCCAAAAAGCAAAACCAAGAGCATTTGCTCCCTCTGACTTAGATGAACAAGCAGCCCAGAGAAGTTAGGAAGTCCATAACACATTTAGCAAACCTCTATTCGTGCAGCTTCTGAAATAACCTGAGTTTGGTGCCATGTTAAATGGAGTGCAAGATGGCAAGTGAAGGAGATGTAAATGTAATATTACACCTGTGAGATTAAGCGTCCTGTTTCTTCCTCCCCTGCCCCCAGTTTGTATGCTGGATGTAAGAGTGTAGAAACTCACAGCTCCCACCTGAATGGGGAATGGTTCTTCCACACTTCTGACCCCAAACTCACTCAACATACCTAAGAACCCATGGAGACTGCCCCAGCCCTGAAAGAACACTGGCCTTTCAATCACATTCTTCAATCTCATCCACTTTACGTTGGTGACTAAGCATAACAAAGAACAGCTCTGGGCTGCATCGATTCCTGCACACAGGGCTTGCTGGGACCTGACTCACACCAGACCCTGAGCTGCAAAAGCCACAATCTCTTCCATGATAACCCATCACCATATCATCAATTTCTCTGAGTCCAAGTGAATAAAGTAATAGAATTTTTTTTTGTGAATGGCAGATAAACTGATCATAGTCAGACCCTGAAGAGCCCTGAGAGTCTGTGATTATCAGGCTGTGAGAAAGAATAGCTTAACTGAGGCAGAGGTAAAGTTATGCAATTTCCCCAAGTCAGGCTCCAGATCAGCCCGGGCACTTCAGGCTTGCCTGCTAAGCTCCTGCTTCAGCCACTACATCTTTGAAAAGGATTATACAGCAAGGTGCCAGTGATAAGAAAGACTGGATTTGACCTCTAAGGACCTTCAGACACGACATTCCTAAAACAATTACCCTCATTTTCCAGCATGCTGGTAACCCTATGAGCAAACTCTGCAGTCAGAGTATTTTCATCTGGTAATTCTTTTTAAGAATGCCTAAAACTTCTGTGGATTTTCTGATCTATAAAGGGCCTCAAGGCAGAAGTTTTGATGCTCTTGTATGTTTGCATAGAAGAAAGCAGAGTGCATTAACAGGGTTTTTACCTTGCTGCTCCATTAAGCATCATTTTAGAAAACACAATGAAACCATCACGAAGAATACAGTTTTCTTCAGTGAGAGAACATAAACAGGCATTAAAGGCAACATGAATTATTTTAAGTGTTATACTTCTGCCAACACACTCCACATTTTCAGCATGAGACCACTCCTTCAGAGATGTAGAGTCAGACAGTGTCTTCTCATGCAAAGATTGCTATTTCTCTGACAAGGAAACCAGATCTAAACAATCCATGTTGCTGCTTGGGGCTTCTGTTTTTCATTTGTTTTCAAGTTCAGATACATTCTTATATCAAGCTGATCAGATCCAAAATGAAAATCTGTTAAAATTTTCAAACAAAACCAGCTTTTCAACATTTATTCCTTTTGAGCTTCTGGCAAATTTTCTTTTTAATTTGCTACACAAAGTGCAAAATCTCAAAGATGGAAGGTGACTCGATTTCTAACCTATTCTAGCTTTTCGTTCATCCTTCCCAGAAATTCCTCTAATATAACTGACATGGCGAAGCCTTTCTCTCTCCTCAGGATGACTCACAGAGTCCTTCCACAGCACAAAGGAAAGATACATCACTTCTTGTTCTCAAGAAATACCACTTTCTTGTTCTCTTGAAAAAAGGAAGATAAGCAAAGAACACACTGGACTGTTATTTGTTATATTTTGTTTCCTTTTTCCCTGAATAAATTTATCAAGCAACTGAAATTCTGCCTGGTCATAACAGCACCTGTAGCAATATGCCCACAGAAGTGCTCCATGAATCTCACTCCTTAGCATCAGTATCCTTGATGCAGACATCCTCTCCCCTGCTTCTCTATCCCTGCCCCATCTTTTATGTACAGGAGTAAGTATCCATATGGCTATCTTTCAATAGCTGCTGGGATAAGCTTTATGAGTGCTCAGCAATAGTAGTGGCTCCCTTGAAGAGGCAATCCCTGCACACTCATCTGATAGCTGGACAATGCTAAACCCACTTCACAGAGCATAAACCTGGTTCCCAGGCCAGCCAGCTGTTTCAGACACCAAGCTGCTGGATCATCCTCCAAGAGTCTAGCATAAACCAGGCAGAATATTTTTTCAGTATGGCTTCAGATATACATAGATATGACTTCCATTAGATCACTGTACATTGCAGACATCTGCAGAAGTTATAGAAGACCACCCTGACACGACATCTCTTGGCAATTTTCAGCTTCAATGCAAGTCAATATTCTGACCCATGACCTCAGCAGCAGACATGAAAGTGCACAAAAGTGCACTGACAATACACTCTAAAAACTTAGTGGTAGTTTCCAGTCCACCATTTATCAACAAATCAAATCATTGTGGGCTCTGAGCACAAAGTCTCAAGAAGGCTTATTAAGTGCTCCTGACTTTCAGTGTTACAGGAGACACACAAAACGTAACTCTGCATCTCCCATCCATCAGTTCCCATGTTAAGGTGTTCCCTGTTATCTAAATATACCAAGAGTGGTTCACAAAAATACAAGTGAATTTACTGTTAGACAGAACAAATGCTACTAGAATCAGCATATGCCATACAGGCTACCAGTGCCCAGAGTAGAGCACGTACCTGACTTCAGCTGGCATGTGCAATTACCAAGCAGTGAAATGTACTCTGGTCAGAACAGGTCTGTCAACTATTTATAGAGTGCAGGGTTAGCTGTAGTCATCCATCCTGTCCCTAAGCAGGCAGTCCAGCAGGAGTACAGACTGGCGAAGCACAGCTCCAAGCCCCAAGTGTAAAAATTCATTCTACCACCCAACTAGCGTGTCTCCACTGGGCACAACCCCAAAGTTTCTGTTGAATAAAAGCATGAAGATGGTAAGCAAAGGGTTTAGTTGGTTTGGTTTCTCCCACAACTTCCCATACTCATAACTTCCCCCACTGCTGTTCAGCTTCAGGGTATGGCTACACTAGCAGCAGAAACAACACACAAGTGTTCTGTGATGCTAAACCAGCTACTGAAAACATTAGTGAAGATAGAGCTTTACTTTCAAGCTGCTGATTTCGGTTTGAAACAGCAGTCCTGACTGACAAAACAGTGATGAAGATGTAAGCAGCCTATACGCCAGTCTATCTGCCCAGGATGAAAAAGCTGTGTTTTCCATTTTTTCCCTCCAAAGTTGTTCTTGCTTATTGTTGTAACTGCGAATCTTCACGAAGAGTCACACACACACCCCTAGACAGACACAGTATTTTAACCCTTCCTAAATGGCATAAGACCAATAGGGATGTATTCTGAGAAGACCAGGCTGAGAGGCTGCACCGAACACGGGGGCTGCGGGCAAAACCCCCGGCTCCCCAACTTCGGTCCCTATCACTCCTCGACCTCCTCTGTAAAGGAACCTGGTGCCAGACAGGTAACAGCACAAGTCAGAGAATTCAAAGAATCCTTGGAAAGACGGGAAGAGCCTGAAAGAACAGACGCGATCAGCCGCGGAGCAAGGCTCAGACCGGCGCTTCGGGGACGAGCGAGCGGCGGCTGAAGGGGCAGCCCGGAGGGAGGCGGCGGCTGAAGGGGCAGGCGCTCCGTGCGGGGCGGACAGGCTCTGCCCCCGCGGCTCCGCAGCACCGGGGCGCCCGCACAGCCCCCCCCTCCCGCACAGCCTCCCTCCCGCACGGCCCGGCAGCGCCCGTACCTGGGAGCTGAGGTACCGCCGCAGGCACTCCTCGCACACCGCCTTCTTGCAGCAGGACAGGGGCTTGATGGGCTTCTCCTCCAGGCACACGCGGCAGCTCAGCACCAGCAGCGGCCCGAACTCGCCGGCGATGAGCCCGGAGAAGGGCTCGGGGAGCAGGTACAAGTCCACCACCTCGATGCTGCCGCCCGACGACAGCGGGTCGTCGCCCGGCACCACGCCGCGCCGCGCCGCGGGCTGCCCCAGGCCGGGCCCGGTGCCGGTGCCGGGCGGGCCGTGCCCCGCGGCGGGCCGGTCGTTCTCCACGCAGTAGACGGTGCAGTACACGTGCCGCCGGGGGGGGCGGCGGCGCCCGCTGCCTCCCTCCAGCCCCTCCTCCGCCGGGGCCGCCGGCTCCCCCGCGCCCGCCGGCTGCTCCGGCCCGGCCGCTGCCTCCGCCTCCCCTTCGCCTTCCCCTCGCCGCTCGGGGCCGCCGGG
>JAWWEW010000112.1:62442639-62502756 GCA_035583185.1 Anabacerthia variegaticeps
AGCGCCTCGGCTGCGCCCCTCAGTGAGCCGTAAACGCGGCGCGTGTGCCCGCCCGGCACCCCCACCTGCACCCGCACCGGCACCCGCAGCGGGAGCCGCTGCCCCGCGCCCCGGGGCGCTCCCTCCGCCGTGTGCCGCCACCTGGGGCCGGGCCGCATCCCTGCTCCTCCCGCAGGGGCACCGCTTGCCATCGCTCCCTCGAAATCGTCCTCTGCTCGAAAGCGCGGGCGGGCAAGCAAACGCCGGGTTAAATTTCAAAGAGCCTTTACTCTCCGTAGCGTCCTCTGAGCAAATTGTGAGCGTCCGATTAAAAGTCATCCCCGAAGAAAACAAACTGTAGTGAGCATCAGCGGCACCGCTGTGAGAGCCACGAACAAGGTGACATTCACAAAAATAATCGAAACTATTAAAAAAGGTGTATCCACACAGATCCAAAACGGTATCTTGTTGTTCAGGTACTCACAATTAAGGGGATTAGAGGAATGTGTGCGCATTCTGCTCTGAGAGTTGGCCAGTGTGCCAGTGCCTCTGCTTGAAGACGATACATCCAAGCCTTGACCTTATCGATTACATCATCACATAGGGCAGATATTATGGAACTAGTCCTGCAGCAACTGAGTAACTTAACAGGCACTGTGGCAGTTTCCATCCCAAACTTTGTCTAGAGTGCTAACCAGAAGTTAATCAGTTGCTCTGCTTGAGAGGACATGGGGTTGGGCTGACTAGGGCAAGAGAAGGAGGAGGTCTGCAAGTGGGGAGATGCCAGCTGGGCCACCAGAGCTGTCGTTCCCTCAACCCCAGAGAGCTCCTGAGCTCAAGCTCTTGCAGGGAGCTGCTCCATGCTATTGCCCAGCTCCGTGTTTGAGCTCAGCATCCCAGCTGTTCAGCCTCAGTGTCCCAGAGCATGGGGTGTTGGAGATGCTGTATGGGGCCAGCCCAACTTTGGAGGGCCATGCATGGCAGTGAAGTATGTGTCTATTCTGGGAAGGAGATGAGCCTCCCAGAAGCCACATGGGGAACCTGACTTGTCCTGCTGCAGGCTGGCAGTGGAGGCACCCCAGGCTCTGTGTGGCAACTAGCAACATCTGCTGGCTTGGGGGTTCTTCGGCTTGAAAATGCTCTATTTCTTCCAGACCCAATCAGACCTGAAAACCAGTGTGAATGAATTTGTGCAATGTAAGGCTGTAGTTACCCCTCCAGAAAACTATTGTAGAGGGATTATTTCTTTTAAGCAATAGGTTTAACTTTTCCGATATGGGCCTATAGAGTTTATGATCCCAAAGCTTACTTTGAAAATATGAATTGTAAAACTTCTAGTTTATGAATAAACATCAGAATTTTCTACAACCCTACCACACAAGAACCTGAAGCTTAAAGGAAAAACTAGAACGACAGCTTCGTTGCAAGAATGTTGCTCAGTTCTTAATAAAGTAATGCGTGTGCTAAAGCACAGCAGGGGAAAAATGGTCCTGGAGATTTCAAGATGACAATGATAATTGCACTTGACTAAGGGGAAGCATTAAGCAAATAGGAGTTGCCTATAGGAGTTGCAAATAGCATTGCCTGTGCCCTACCAGTCTATGGACTAAAGATAGCTAATTCAGTGGCCTGTGCCCAGCCATGGGTCCTGCTGGTCCCAGCTGCGAGAAGTGAGCAGACATGCCAGCCCAGTGCCCCCAATACTCTTCATTCTGCCCTGCTTCTGGCTGGGATGGTGGGACGAGCCCTGGCTGGTGAGGTCTTGACTAGCAGCCCCCAAAAGGACCTCACCACTCTGTGTCAAATGTATGCTCTGCAACAAGTCTCTGCCATATTCTATATATATTCTCTCAGGCATATTGAAAAAGTATGAAATTATACAGTAGTAGACAGGAAAAAATATAGGGCTGAGGTAAACATACCTGCTAGTATGTACTCGTGGTCTTTTCCACTGTGCCTTTACACAGATTCATATTTGAATGACCTTAAGGGAGAGTTTTCACAAAAAGACCACCCTAGCCCTTCACAAGCCACCAACAATCTGACAAAATAGGACTCTGTGTTGCATGGCACTTTCTTATTCCCCAGGAAAGCTAGTGAGAAAAGGAGTGGCTGATGAGGGGTGCTGGTTCTGTTGCTCAGTGCACTGCTGGTAGGTGCCTGGGTGCATGAAGCAGGAGTCAATACAGGGATGAACATGTGGTTCCCAAAGAGGCTGCTCTGCTGCTGACTGACAGCCTGCATGATGTGTCTTAGCCTGGCAGTTGCCCAGGTTTTGAGAAACCATGAATCAGATTTGCATCCAAAATTACTCTGTTGCTAAAACCTTCCTGTTTTAAAATGTGATTTTAAATCCACACATTTTATACTCTCGGAGAGCATGTCTAGACTTTAAATAAATCCTTATGGAAGATATTAAAGATAGCAACACTACTGGATTTGCATAAGACAACAGATTAAAATTAATTATCCTACAGAGATAAACCTCTTTATCACCAAACTGTTTGGTTTACAAGAGCTTCATTGTGTTTGAGCACAGTTGTGTACAGCTGAGTCTAGTTGCTTGAAAAATCGCTTTTCTCCCTGTGATGTACCGCCAAGTCAAACTCCACAGAGAGTCACACATTTGAACTCTGCAAATGAAGTATGAAGAAGCAGCTGGCAGGGCATTAATTATCTGTGAGAGATTCCCGGTTTTGGAAAGCTCTATCCACTGTTGTCCACCAGAACCTGGATTTGCTTACCTCCAGGAATGCAGCAAAGTCCATAATCTTCTTCTTCTCTGTTAAAACTATTGGGGGGGTTTGATTTGAATAGTTGTGTTTATGGGTGGTTCTTTACTCATGCCTGACTTTTAAATTTCGCAGCTGAGATCAGGGTAGGCACTTGCATTTTCAAACAATGAATATAATTGACTGCCACAGTTCTGATAATGCCTGAATTTAGGGTTGATTTTTTTTTTAATTATTCACACTGATCAAAGAAGTTGTGGTGGCTATTGCATTAATGAATTAAATTTGTCCAAATGTGTAAAATTTTCCAGAGTATTATCTGGTAATTTCCGTGCTTTCTTGCTTTCCCTCAGTTCCTTCTTTCCTTCCTTTCTTCCTTTCCTTTAATCGAAGAGCATAAGCTTACATAAAACTTCAGCAAAAGAAGGTACTAGGCTATGCAGCATATAGCCAAACTGCTGAGCTCATTAGTACACACAATCACTGAAGCAGTTCTATAATGAATTTAAAAACTGATTAGATATTTTCAGCAATACACAGAGCTAAAGCAGATTGTGCTCTCTGTATCATATATATATATCCACCTGTGTGTGTATATATACATATATAAAAGGAGGACTCAGTTTCCCAAGGCTGTAGTTCGTGAGAGTTCATGGAAATTACTTTTACTAAAAATAATTAATATTGTTAGGTGAGTAATTAACATTAATTCTTCTGGGTTTATCCTGATGGCCTCTGAGGAAATTTGAAGACTTATTTACCTGTGTATAGCAGTAAGTAATTGGTAGCATGGTACTAGGTCATTGGGTGTAGAACTTATTTTGGGGCAGATTGTTTTTTACCTTGCTATTAAGTGTTTTTTTCAAATTATTTAAAAATAGAAAAATCCTCCTAGCAGCTGAATTGTGGTCCACAGAATAAGTAACCTTGGTGGTATTTGGTTTTAATAGTTATGCAGTATGATTCTGCAGCTAGAAGGAAAATATGGTTATTTCCTTGGGCTTCTGTTCATCTTGTGAGGTGAAAGAGTCATGTGTGTTCTACAGAAAGTGTAGGTTAGAAAAAAGCATGGGCTAGAATAATTTCTTATGAGCATCCTAATTAAATCAGGAAGAATGACTCTGTGCCTAGTTTCATTGTTGCAGTATTTATTTTGAACACAGTCCGTGCCATTATTTTTATCTGGCACTATGGAGACAACCTTCAAAATATAACTGTGTATCTTATGCATTGCCTAAACAGAGCAAACCTTTTCCACCACCTATGTGCTTTCTGTCGACATTTGGGCTAAGGAGAGAAAATTTCTGGCTCTTTCCAAACATATGTCATCAATGTCTCAAGTCATATTTTAAGGGGCACCTAGAACCTTGATGCATACTTCTTCGTTGCTTCTCTTGTTTTGGAATGATTTATCCTACACACTTCTTCAAGATCCAACTTTATACCTGCAACACTGATTTTTTTCTCGTTTCTCTGCCTGCAATGCTGATTTTTTCGTATCTTTTCCTTTTTTTCCTATTACATCTTCCTGAAAGTGTCACAAAGCACTTTGTTTAGCCTACAGCTTTGTAAACATTCAAGACTCTTTCTACTCCCAATCTTGCTGTATCCAGTTTCTCACTGAGCACTTAACCAACCAGCAACTTAAGCTGATGGAAATTGTTTCCTCCTCCTCATCCAAATCTTTTACTCTTCCTAGACTTTCTTACTACATTATTGTCCATCATGTCACCTGGGTTCATAAGAATCACTTTTATCTTCAGACAATGCAAAGAACCACTTAAATGAAGAAAGGAACTTCAGCAAAAAGCTTTTCATAGAGCAGCAGTATATATTTTTAAGTTCTTGAGGTTAAAACTGAGAGAGTGAGCTGGGAGTCTCGTGCCTATGGATTGCTTTCCCAGGTGAGCTTTCTGGCTGTAAGTCCCAGAACCCCACCTGAATCAAGCTACACTCCATGTATGCCACAATCAGCGATTTTCTCCTTAACAACAGACAATACCCAAATAATTGATCAGCATTAATCTGGAATGAAATGCCTTGATGCACAGCCTAGGTGTGATGCAGTCATTTTGGGGAAGCTGAAGTAATTTATCATCACCAGCAGCACTACAAGCATGAGACCATTCCAAACTACATCAGCATTTTTAGACTCTCTCAAAGAAAGAACCCTTCATTACTGTGTTATTTTTATTAATATTACTTTGAATTTACTTTTATTGTAATAGTTGGCCACAGGATTACCTGACAATAACACAGTGAGAGTAAATTCTGCCAAAGGGAAAATATATTTTATATATAAGCTATTAAAGCTATTATTGCTTTAATTAACGATGCACAATGACACACAAATAGAATGTTTTGTAAAATAAAGACTTAACAGCTATGTTTTTGAAAATGTTGTGAATCATTCTCTGATGTGAAAATTGCTATCTTTTCCTTCTTAGCTTCAGGCCTGAAAAACAGTTGAATATTTGTTAAAACAATTGTCTACTCTTATTGCCAGATTATCAAATTATGCTTTTATCATTTTGTACTAGAGGGGTTTTTTACAATGTTAATAACTTAAAAGGATTTCAGAAAATAAATGAAGTTTTTAACTTGATCAGACTGTGAGGATACACAGAAATATTCAAATTAGCTATTTTTTCATTATGATGCTTTACTTCTTGAAGCCAAATTTCAGAATACCTTTGAAGAGTTCCTTAAGTTTGTCTCCATAATTCAACAGAACTTGTTGTTATCAGCAGAGATTCCTATTTTATGTTTTGTGACTTCATGGAGACTTACCACTTCTGCAGGGAGCTGCTGTAACAAGTGGAGCTGCTTCTGCCAGCTGAACAAGGATGGGCAGTATGGTCTTGTGGTGAGGGCACTGGAGTGCTGGGATCCCCCTTTCTAGTCGCAGCTCTGTGACTGACCAGTTGTGTGACATTGGATAAGATACTCCTATATCCCTGTTTCCCCTCTTACCCTTTGCCTGTCTCAAGTATTTAGACTGTAAGTCATGTGTGACAAGGAGTGTTTGCAGCTGTGACACTGTGTGACCCAGTGAATCCCCCAGGTTTTGGCTGATACTTGAGGTATTGCTGTATCACAGATAAAACACAGTCATTTCCACATCCAGAGTGCCACATGAAATTAACTAATTAATAGCATGTGTTATAGTTAAAATTACATCAGTTCAGATACTTCTCCCTATTTTTGCTTCATTTGACTGGGGAACACCTCATTCACAAGACTTTTTCTGCTGGGCTGTAGTCATTACTGAATAGCGCTGTGTGTGCTGTGAGGGTTTTACTTGCATAAGCTAACACCAGGAATTTAACCCCCCTTCAACCTCATGCTCTCTTTGTGTAAGAAGGCAGGAATCTAAACATTTTCCCTTGCTCAGACCATGTGTCCACATTTCCAGTGGGATTTTACCTAGTGTACCAAAACAAATATTTAGTAGGACATGTATGACAATTATACCAATAAAAGAAAACCAGAATAAAACCTAATTCACTAGCAGGAGCAAAATACTGTAATTCCTCGCCACAAATTTATTTTTATTACTGCTGCAAGAAGTAATGTTTGCTTGCACTCGGTATGTCATTCTACAGAGTAAGATGGTGCTGATTTCATACCATCACAGGTCAAAATACAGGTTCATTTCACGGCTTTGACCCTTATTTGCAAGCCCCTGTGTTTAGGAGCCTGTACAGCTAGTTTCACTGTAGCGGTGGCATGCTCAGAAAAATCTTCTCAGTTGGATAGGAAAAAAAAAAGAAGGCTGAATTATGATTCTGCAAAATTAAAGCAGTGATATATTGATTATTCTGTGCATTGAATTGATTATTCTATAGATAGCTTGACTGCAGTGGAGATTGAGAAGCATAAAAAATGGAAACAAGGCAAAACAGCAAATTGCCTTGAGAAACCTTAATACTTGCTGCTGTACACCTCCAATATGTGACACAACACAGTGTCAGCTCCCATTTCTTCTCTGAAGGGCTGCTAAGACACAGCAATTAACAGGGAATCATCTATGATTTCCTGAATGGTTTCTTTGAAAGGTAATTACAATATTTTTGCTATGAACTGTTTCTTTGCATGGAAGCATTCTTGCCTCCCCCATCCTTAAGCTAAAGGCTGATTATTAAAGACTCAATTGCATATGTTGAAATAGGTTGTGGGTAAATGGCATGCATTTTACCTTAGGGATTCCTGTATACAGCTGAAAACAGCCGTACTCTTGTACTTATACCAGCAATAAGTCTACACAAAACATCAGCTGTCTTTTTGCATGTAGTACTTGGCAACCTTGAAAAAATTGTTCCTAAAAGTCTTCTTCTATACTCTCTTATCTATCGTGTCTTATTTTAAAGGAGGCACAAATAATACTATTAAAAAGTGCAGGCCAGCTACAGCAATGTACAGACTGCAAAAGAGTGCTGTTTTGAAAGAAAAGTTCAGCTAGGAACTTGATAAATATAGGTGAAAAATAGTTTGCTCCCTCCCTCCAAAAGTTGTTTTTTAGAAGCAACATTAGTGCATCTTGCCTTAGCAATAAGGTTAGCTGCTTGGTTTGCAGATTAAGTTGTGGATGGAAATGTTAAAACAATCCCTGGATAATGAAAGGGAATCAGTAAACTTCTTATCCTAGGGAAGCATAACTGGAAGAAAAAATGTAACATTTGAAGATATTGTCTGGACAAAAGACAAAATCCTTTTGCTGTCAGAGTGGAATCTGAGACTGCTGGCAAGCCAAAGCTGCAGTGAAAGCCCTGCAGTTTGTTTTGTGGTTCTGGTATGCTTATCAGCAACATTAAAAAAAAAATAAAATATCTCTGAAATGCCAAGCTATTACAGGAGCCTTCCCAAGAAGCGACTCACATGGCTGTCTGCTGGGAAAACCAACTGCTGTGATGGGTTTTTGCTGCATGAATCTCTGTGCATGAGAACAGGAACCAAGAGTAACTCATTTGATGCAGCTGCAAAGCACCAAGATAAAAAGCATTGGTTTAATTTTAAACCCCAGATAAATTTGAATTAGATTCATGGAGAAAATTCTCACCATCATGTTCTTCACTGTTTCTCTTTTAAATAAACAGTGGCAGATTTTATAAAAAAATAGTTAATATAATTGCAATAGTGTTCTTTATATTAATTAGGTCAGAAGGTATCTGGCTACTTATGATTGCTTGACTTAGTGTGACCTCACCTGCTACTTGGAGCAATTTGATCTGCTTATGAGAAAGAGTATAAAAATAAAGAGAGCAACTGTGTAATTGCAATTAGATTTTTAAGTTTTTTGTCACCCATAAACTTTGTTGCTTGTGAAAAAGTCTAATGCTAAAAGACCATTGGTTAAGCAATTCATACATGAAATAGTTGTATCCTTGCTTTATGCTGAGGATATTAATGAAGTGCACTTATTGAGTACTTCTTATTTGCCAGTGAAAACATTTATCTGTGGTTCCTTTGAGACACAGCTATAGTGTAAATGGAAATTTTTTAAAGCTAATGATTGATCTGAACACAGCACTAGCAGCATGATTTTAAATCAGTGAAAATAAATTGATGCAATTCAGAGCTAGTGAGGGCAAACTGGTATAACCTGTGCCAGTGCCAATGCCAAGGAAAAAATATCCAAAACAAAACATGTTTATTTAAATTAATCAGTTAGCAGTGTAGATTACCACAACACACCTCTAGATAATGTCCTCCCAGCTTCCTTAGTCGTGTCAACAGGACCAGAAATTGGTCTAAAATATCTAAAATTGTCTAAGTATGCATGCATTTAAAAATGGGTAAAGCATTTCTCTTAGCACTGCATGGTATTATTGTTTAAAACACATTACATTGCAACAGAAGTAGTACTCATGTACAGTAGATAAAAAACTGATAATTCAAGAAGTAAGTATCAGTAGGAAAGGATCTTTGGGTGAAGCTGTTTCCAGTAGAGTTCAATGGGAATTCACGTGAGTCCTGGCATTGCTCAATAATTTCATGAGCAGTGTGGAATTATATAGAGTGACTAAAAGCTAATGCATAAAAATAAGGACAGAGCAGTTTTACAAAGGAGTTTAACTTCAGTGTGTTAGTCTTTTTTCAATAAACTGTCTTAATGAGAAATAAACTAGTATGTTTCAGCATATGTTGAGAATGTAACAGATTTTGTTGTGCCTGAATTCTTCAAGAATAGATGCTTTTCTAGTAATCATCTTTCTGTTAAAGATACATTAAATGTACTCTGTATATATTGAAAAAATAGAAAATGAGACTAAAATGATTAGATAATTCCTTTCTGGTGTTGGTTTTCATGAATCCATTTGTAAACAGCAAAACTTCTGTAATTGACCAGGGCTGATAAAAGCAGTTGTTCATTGCCATCTCAGTGTTTAGGCATAGCGCTGGTGCAGGACTCTGGGCTCTTTCTGTGTGACTGTTAATCCTGAATTAGGGTCCCATCTCTGCTGGAGCACTGGAACTCAACAGAATTCATATTGGGAAGAATCACAGCACTTCCTGCAAAGAGACCAGTAAGGAAGCTTTTTGCAGGTACAGGTATGATGATGGGTTTTTATCTAAAAGAAGCTGCATTTTTCCTATTTAGAAAACTTAAGCCTTTGAACTGGCAAAACTGCATCCATGTGAATGGGGTTACAGTGCTTAAAGGATTCCAGCAGAGCTGTTGCCTTGCTTTCATTTAGGTCCAAACTTCTCAGGCTGCTGAAAACGGATGTCTTGAACTTTCAGTTCAGAAACTGAAGAGATTCCCTAGGCATATAGTCATACTATTTTAACTCTTCTTGGCTGTGTGGTGTAATGTGAAATGATACTAAAGCTATAATATCTAGTCTAATCTAAGCTATTATTCAGCATTTAAATAGGTGAAGTAGAGAAAACACAGCTAAGAATATACCAATAGACTTGTAACAATATAAAATGCCTGTTTTCCCATGTTTCTTTGGGTGAAGATAAGCACAAAAACATTAGAAAGATTGGTTAGAAAATTTTTGCTTTCACACTTGTGGATACTAACAAAATTTCAGCTTGTGAGTTTGTTCTAGATACATTTTGAAATCTTTATTCCCGAATTAAGTCCCAATGAGAAATTGAAAGTGAAGAATGGCAAAGCTTATTTTTTTCCACATATTTTTTTTATTAATATATAAACTGTGTGTGACAGAAAAGGATTACAGATGAATAGCACCACTTCCCCTGTAATCTTTATCCTTTTCCTGACTAAGTGCTATCTGCTAATACAAATCCCCAAGATCCTGACCTCTCTTTTTTGCTTTCCTTCCCTGCAAGCATGGTGGAGGAAATGACTCCTGTCACGTAGCCAAAGGGGGCATATTTACATAGCTCCACATGATGTGATGAGGAAATCCTGTTACAGAGAATTCAGGAGGGAAACAAGTAGGTTGCCTGTTCTTCCCCCTTTTTTTTTTTTGGAAGTCCTGCCTCCACTCCTCTACAGGTTTGCTTCCTAAATAGCCACTTCTGTGACTTGTCAGTACAGATCTCTTTGTTTCTCAGTTTTCTTTTTTTCACTTTTGAACATGTTTTGATGTTTCCAGTACATTTTTCTCTTTCCTGATATCGTGCTATATATTAAATTATTGTCGTGTTACCTGCTATGTAGTTTTGCTTGGTAGATTTTGCTTGTTGTACTTGTATTTTTATTACTCCTCCACTGATAATCTTTAGGCTCTGCGCCAAGTAAAGAACACTGTATATGCTTTAGTTCTGGTCTCTGCTGGACTAGGGGGAAAAAGCCTTCACTACAGACAGAGGGCATTGTCATTCTAAATCCTAAAGCATCCAAAATAGCTTTGACTCTATCCTAGAGGAACCCAAACATTAAGGGGTTTTGTTTTAAAATGCATTTAGTACGTGTGGAGTTCTATAGTTAACATTTTCTAGATTATATTAGAATAATATATGAAAACTCAGCTTTCCTTCACCTAGGCTGAATTCCCCAAGGCTGAATTCCCTTCCCTACTGTCTTTGAGATCTGTAATCAAAATAATCAGTGAAATGCATCAGTTCACCAGAAAGAAAACCTTGAGTGAATATAGAACCTGGTATAACATCAACATGGAGTTTATGCAAAGAAGCAATTTTATTAAATGCATGTGACACTAAAAGCTAGAGAGCAGTTGTTAAGAGAGCACGATGGATATGAGTGTCATTCTGCCATTACAGACCAGGAACATGCTCTGTCAAGGGCTAACTGTGCCTTCAGCTGGCAGCCAGGTCGCGTGTGTGTGGAGCTGGATGTGATCAGAGACCAGAAGATTAACAATAAAAGCACTTATCCTTTGTAGAATTAGGTTTGAACCACATTGCTGTACATTAAAAGCTTTAAGCTTCAGAAACATTTGAGTCTAGATCCTACTTCATGCCTCAGAACCATTGCTACTTTTGCACAATGAACCACAGACTGTTTTAAAAAACAGATTTCAGAGAAGAGTTTATCTAGACAGAAAGTTTTTATGTTTTATTCCAAACCCATAAATCTGAATTCATCTTTTGACTTCTTTCAGAAGGATATGGAAGGGATGCAGCAGGCCTTCAGTGATTAAATAAAATGTACCAGGAACAAATGGTGCTGCTGTTTTCTGCCTTTTGCCAGTCTCAGGATATGGAGAGTCAGATCCAATTTCCTAGTCTGGCATCTCCAGCATGGTAGTAATTTAGGAACACAAAGAACTAATGGTCTAAACCTTTTCATACCAGTCAAAGAGACTGTGCAATCATTGCTTAATTTTTTAGTGGTTTTCTTCTTTTCAGTAATACTGGAATTTATCCAACGCCAAAAACATTTTTGACCTGCATAAAGATATTTGAGCTGAAAACCTGACATCTTGTGTTTAAGGTAAGAACTACTAGGACGATAGTGCTGGACAACAGCCAAGTCAGACTCCCACAATACAGATTTGTACAACTCTTGTAATGGAAAGCTGTAGAATATAATAAATGTTTCATGAGAAAAAGCAATATTTTTTTCCTTAAAAATTATAAAACCATTACACTTTTCAGATTAGGAAGAGCAAAAATATTCTGAAGTGCAGCTCTTTCCCCCTTTCTTCTTCAAAGTATAGTATAAAGAAAAAAGGTAGAAGTGTAGTACAAGGACAAAGGCAAGAAAATGTATAAATATTCTTTAGGTTTTCCCTATTTTATTGGGAAAAAAACCTCAAAACACTCAGTAAATTAATATTCCTGCTGCAAGTTTTTATTAATAAATCTCTGCATCTCAGAGGGTGAAGGAGCCTTAGAAATGAGGATACAAAAAAGAAGAGATACAATTCTAGTGCTGCCTTAGAATTTTTAAGGGGAAAAAAACCAGTATAATTATGGAATGTCAAGTTGTCAAAGATTATAAGATCAGGGTTTCCCCTTCACAACTGACTTTCAACAAATATGTGGGGAATGGTGAACACCCCAAAAAGACCTGCTTTGAATAAGAAGGTGGCACTATGAAAAGTTCACCAATGCTGCTCAAAAAGACAGAGCCATGACTATTGTGTCAGTGATTTGGGGATGTTTTCCTCATGCCACTGGGACGTGGGACCAGGGCTCTGCAGCTGCCCACCTCTGGGCATTGTCTGTGTGGCCACCTCCCCCACGTGTAGCACTCAGAATGCCCAGCAATGCTGTGGGACAGCAGCGTCTGTGCTGGCCCTGCTCTGGTGGATGGGATACTGCAGGATACAATGCTTACGTGTAGTGGCATGAGAGCTGACAGCATGTGCTGCTGATGTTTTAAAGTGACATAGGTTTTCTTGTTTGGATTTGCCCAGTTAAGTGATAAAAAAATACCATTTCAACATGTTTGGCTGCTACTTTATGAGGCCATCAATTTTTAAGAGGGTTTTATGAAGTCTTGATCTGGGCAAACATAGTTATAAGGCAACTTCTATCTAGTTTTAAGAAGAAAATAAAAAATACAAATAAAGTAATAAAAATGGGCAATAATACAAACCCTTAAGGATTTTGTGTATGCGAGGTGAAGATTTAGGTTTGAATTTGACTGACAGGAAGAGAGGAAACTGTAGGTTTCTAAGACAAGTCGTTGATTTTGTGTATGCGAGGTGAAGATTTAGGTTTGAATTTGACTGACAGGAAGAGAGGAAACTGTAGGTTTCTAAGACAAGTCGTTGTCCCTTGTTCATCATAAAGTTTAATTTTCAAGTCGTTTAGCAGTAAGAAAAGCCCTTAAGGATTTTGTGTGTGAGGTGAAGATTTACATTTGGATTTGACTGACAGGAAAAGAGGGAAGTGTTGATATCTAACATGAATCATTGTCCCTTGCTCATCATAAAATTTAATTTTCAAGTAGTTTAGCTTCAAATTACTAGAAATTAGTTCCATTGTAGATAATGTTGATGAGACAGCTGTAGAATTAAGGTTCATTATAGAATTCTTATTCATAAAAGTATGCACTCACCTTTACTCAGTTATTTTATTCTTACTGAAACTAATGGTGTTTTAAAATGTTCTTCAGCCCTTTTGCTTTCAGTGGAGCTTTAACTCCCTTTAATGTTTTTCTTAACTGGGGACTTTTCCATCTTCCTGCATTACAAAGTCGGATTCTAGGTCATTCCTCTGTGACAGGCACCAGCTTTCCAGATACAGGGTGGGACAGAGAGAACCACGATCCAAATGAGGAGCAGGGTAAAGCTATACCACCTCCTTTACTCCACAGTGTGAGTGACACTATGGGCACCAGAAGGGCTAGACTGTGCCTGTATAGTGAACAGTCTGGAGCCTCACTCATCAATCTGCTTCTGAATTCCTGCTCAGGTGGACAGACAACAAGTTCTACACCTTGTTTTTCCTGTTGCAAAAACAATTAAAGGAGGTTTTCCCAGTTCTATTTACAGATTTTGGAAAGAGAGCGGTGTTTTCCATTATTCCTTTTCTGCTATAAGTGCATTTTACGAGGAAGTATCAGTTAGGATCTGATAGATGCTTTTCAGTTGTTTGTCCCCAGGATCCCTTTGGCCCTGATGTATTTTTTTCCTTGTAGGGGATTTTGCATTTTATACATTCAGTGAAACTTCCCCAAAGTACACAAGCAAGTAAACTCTTAATATTCCATTTTAGAAGATTTCCTAAAGAATCATAAAGAGGATTATTGTTTTAGCATTTTATTTAAAGGAGAAGCTCCGTTCAGGGACAAGGAAAACAAGCCATTTAATAGAGCTGGTCAAATGACTTTCCAGGAACATTAACATCACTGGGTGTCCCTAGTGACTGAAACTTCAAAATGTTTGGCTTCTCTATGTTTGTTTAGTGACAGAAAATGTCAAATGCTTTTACCAAATTATTTGGAGAGAGACTTAGCAGTGACTAATCTGAGTTTTCTGTAAGTTTTTCCATTCTCTTGAAATTCAGTAGTAGCACTTAAAACTCATGCCTGGTGTACTTCTTCCCACAGAATAAGAAAAATTAATAGATCAGTAGTAAAAATACCCGATTATATTTCAAATATAAAGCCAAGATGGAGAGCCACGGGGGAGCCAAGGAGAAACATGGGTAAATGGACTTTATCTACTTCTGTGTAGAACAATGAAGAAATTTTTATTTACTAGATAACTAGTGTATATTTTATGTTTATTTTAAATTTACCACTACATCACTGGAAGGAAAGAACATAATTTAATTTTTTTATTTGCTGGCAAGTAGATACATCCTGATTTGTTTTCTTAAAATCTGGAAAGGAAGATATATAATAGTACAATTCTTAGTTGTTATATTGTTTAAACATTTGAAAGAGATTATCTTAATTTACTAAAAGAATCCAGGAGTTAGAGTTATGCCGAATTTAACTATGTAGCAGTTGTGCAGGTATCAGTCAGACACTAGTTACAATGCTCAGAATAATTTTCACTAAGCTATACTGTTATTTTATTTAGAAATTAATAGAAAATGTCTTTGTAATTCAAAGTTTTGCCAAGACTTTCAATGTAATAGCTCTCAATAAATCCAAAATTGCTTTATGAGCATAGGCAAATGTTGTCATGCATGTCCCATGTCTACATGGGCACAAGCACCCATGTCTGTCCTCTTAACCTCATTAAAAAAATTTCCTTTTGGCTCAGAGAGACACTTGTCTGCACTGATGACATCCCATATCTGAATGTGCCGCCTGCAGAACTGGCAGTGCTTGACCTCTGTCAGTACCAGGCTTTTTAGGCAATGGTAAAAGAAACTTGGGGTCTTGGGGCATTTATTCTTCCTCAGGAGATTTTTCTCAGGACTTGTCTGGGCTTTCACATGATAAGTGCTCACTTTGCACACCAAGGACTAGAGAAATGTGGCATCCCTCTCCTGTTTCTCAGGGGACCACATCTGATATCACTTTTAAAAGCATACTCAGCCATAGCTGACCAGTGCCAGGAACATGGCTGTGAACACCTCCCTTGGGTTTATGGGCAGGGCAAGCGTGGGATGTCTGTGACTCTGAGTGTGAGTCCTCTCCTCAAGAAGCCAGTCAAGAGACAAATGCTGTGCACTATTTCTGGCAAGAGACTGTCGTGGTTTAACCTCAGCTGGCAACTAAGGACTACACAGCCACTCACTCGCTCGGTCCCTGTTGTTATTATTCAGTTCCCAAAATAAATTTGTTCTTTTCTCCCACAGAGACCGAGGTGAAGAAGATGCCCCCGATGCTGCAGAGAGGAGCCTCCCTGCAGGCTCTGTGCCCCAAGGCAGTGCAGAAGTCACACCAGCTGCTTTTGACAAAAGAGTTGGTGAGCAACTCTAGAATAGCATGAAATAGGTCATTCCACAAGGAAATAGAGCAAGCCTTAGGCTTAGCACTGTTTCCACATTTGGCCCCCTGAAGAAACCTCCTTCAACTGCAGTTGTGATCTTCTGCTCCAACCCACCCAACCAGACCCCAGTAAGTGTGGGCGAGCTCTGCCCTGGTATCCACCCACCTCAGCTGCTTCCAGCAGTATCACAGGGTCCCCTAGGAAAACCAGCAGCTGTCACCCCTCCTTAAGGACCTCCTCAACCCAGCTTGTCTTCTGTTCTGGTCCAGTAGGAACTTTAAACCCTCAGCTACACAAAATGTTTAGAGGGATGCCAAGGCAAGGGTTCTGCTCTCTGTTTCAGCAGTGTGTATCAAAATCAAATATGAAATCAAAATAGAAATACTAGGTAAGTTAGCTGACAACACTAAATTGGGAGGAGCTGTTGACTCCCTCGGGGGCAGAGAGACCCTGCAGAGAGACCTCAATAAATTAGAGGACTGGGCAATTACCAACCATATGAAGTTTTAACAAGGACCAGTGCCAGATTCTGCACCTGGGACAGGGCAGAATTGTATGTATAGACTAGGGAACAAGAGGCCGAAGAGCAGCACTGTGGAAAGTGACCTGGGGGTCCTGTTTGATGGCCAGTTGAATATGAGTCAGCAGTGCCCTGGCAGCCAGGAGGGCCAACCCTGTCCTGGGGGGCATCAGGCAAAGCATCGCCAGCTGGTCGAGGGAGGGGATTGTCCCACTCTGCTCTGCACTGGCGTGGCCTCACCTTGAATATCGTGTGCAGGTTTGGGCACCACAATATGAGAAAGACACTAAGCTATTAGAGAGCATCCAAAGGAGAGCTGTAGGGGTGGTGAAGGGTCTGGAGGGGAAATCTTATCTTGAGCGGCTGAGGTCACTTGGTTTGTTCAGCCTGAAGAAGAGGAGACTGAGGGGAGACTTCATTGCAGTCTTCAACATCCCCATGAGGGGAAGCAAAGAGGTGGGTACTGATCTCTTCATTCCCATGACCAGTGACAGGACCCGAGACAGTGGTATGAAGCCGATCAGTGGAGGTTTAGGTTGAATATCAGGAAGAGGTTTTTCACCCAAAGGGTGGTTGAGCACTGGAACAGGGTCCCCAGGGAAGTGGTCACAGCACCAAGCCTGTCTGACTTTAAAAAGCATTTGGACAATGCTCTCAGGCACATGGTGTGATTCTTGGGGTGTCCTTTGCAGGGCCAGAAATGAGACTTGGTGATCCTGATGGGTCCCTTCCTAGTCAGCATATTTTATGATTCTAGGATTCTACTGGTTCAAAACCTGCTCCCTTGCAGCCTTTATATTCTCTCTATATCTTCTATATGTCCTTGTACTCCAGAAGAGGACTCCCTTCTCCCGGGAATGTCAGTGTAATGGTTGTGCTCAGGACAAGAGGACTTTACTATTACAAGGATCCATGCCAAAGGCCAGTGGAAGAAGAGGAGGGTAGTGAGGATGAGGACAGAGCATTTGATAGTAGGTGGCACCACTGGTTGCAGTAGAGTTGGGCAGTGCAGTAGATACAATATTTTCTATCCAGATTAAAAATGAGGATGTTAGGCTTGTCCCTGTGTAAGTATTCATGCATCTTGGCTATAGCAGGGCTGTTGTCTGTTTACAGTGGCCATCTGGCCTAGAGTAAGCTCCAGTGACTCTTATTTTCTTTCTGACTGGAGGTGGGAAGGAAAGGAACACAAGGAGCTGTCTGGGAACAAAATTACAGTCAGACACACACACTTGAGGGATGCCAGCCAGTGAGGTACAATGTTATTGTCTAGAGCTTTTCCAGCTCTGCTGAAACTGGTTGCCAGAGAGATTTTGTTAGCTGATAATCACCAGTAACAAAAGAAGAGCTCATGATGGAGAATGGAGGGAAGATGCTGTACATTTGAGGCAAGAAGCCAGGGGGAAGTTCAGCCATTGCAACTATGCTACCCAGGCAGGTCTCTGATGGGTTGGTGTGGGAAAGGCACCTTCTGACTCTGGCCATAGCCTATCCCTGGTGAGAAGAGCATGTTGGCTCAGTTCTGGTAAGCAGGGCATCTCTGCACAGCTGTTCTGCTGCAGCTGCATGTATCAGGGAACTGGGACTCTGCTGTCACGCAGAGCATACAAAGAGGATCAGGAGCTCAGAATGTGTGTGAGCAGTGTCATTGCTGGGCTGCAGACCCAGGCTGGCTAGGCTGTGCAGCTTTGTGGATCCTTCAGCAGACTTCAGCTTCTGTGACTCCTGAAGCTTGGGGGGGTATGCAGACCACCACAGAAGGTGGAGGTCTAGGTGCCCTTTGATGTTTTTTTCCTCAGTGATCAAGGTAGAATGCTCTTTCTCTGACTCTGGTTAGATGCAGTGAGAAATTGCAGAAGTTATTCTTGAAAGCACTGGGAGAGATGGCCAAGGTAATCACATTAACTTCGTCATCTCACCTTGCTCCTGTGATTCCATACTTGCATGTAGATTCTTTACTATCTTTTACTTTGATCACCATATATTCTGGTTTAGTAGCAGACCAAATATCTAAAATACAATAATTAGGTAGCTACCATAGAAGAGAAAAGATAAAAACCTTGTTTAGGAATAGGAAACAGAATTGGAAGAAACAGTTAGTCCTCGAAGTCAGTAAGACTTTACCAATGTAATTCAGATCCATCTGGAGATCTGTTCTGTTCAACATATTCATAGGGAACCATAATTCAGATAATGTCAAAGAAAGATTGATGATTACCCTAATTTTTTTAAGGTAGTAAGACTAATTGTGGGCTGCGGGAAGAATTCACAAGACTGAGTGAGCTGGCAGAAAAAAGGCAGATGAAATTCAGTGTATGTATGTATGTATGTATGTGTAAAGTAAGAAGATGATTCTTTCCACCGTGGGATGTGAATCTAACTTCTCAGCCAAAGGAGAAAGGTGGTAAAAGGGGAGCTGAAACAACTTGGTAGAGGATGTACTAAATACAAAGAAGCTATATCTAGCTGTGAAAGTCCCCAAGCTGGAAATAATTGATGACTGGAAAAGCATTAGAGGCATGCATTGCATATACTTGTCCTGTTCTTACTCTTCCCTGAGCAATCTTTTATGGCTACTTTTTGCAAGAGCACAATGGGCTAGATGGAGTTTTACACAGGATGCATTACACAAAATAAACTAAGAGCATGGGTAGCATGGTGCTCACTGTTCTGTTCCTTCCTGTCTTCCTACTATCCTCCTCTCCTTAATGCAAGAATTGTGTCAAAATGCTGAGGGTTAAACAGACCTTGAAAATTTTCAGCAGATTCTATTTGAAGGACAGAGGAAAACAAACCCAGGTGTTTCCAAAAGGAAACTTTAAATTTTCCAAGATGCTCCCTTAACATCCATTGGATGCAGACACAGGCAAGGGACAGGGTCACCATGAGTGAAAGACAAAAGATGACCAAGATAGAGAACAAATTGCTCCCTGTTGGTGGAATGATCCAAGGTTTTATTTTATACAAATGGAAGCACTGATGTAATTGTGATAGTCGAAGGATATAGATGCAGCAATATTTGAAGAAGAAATAACAGCTTTTGTTAGACTGACTGGCACATCAGCAAAACCCAGTGCTGGTCACAGGTGCTGTGGCCTTGGGTACACAACCCTTCCCCTGGGCTTGGACAGACGCCTCTGTCCAGGACATACAGGCCTTTGTTTACACTGAATCAGGAGCTTTTCTTTGAGATGGGAAGAAGGGCTTCTGTGCTTGCTTGTTTTCTGTAGCACTACCAGCTGGTCTAATACAGGAGCTCATGCCTCACTTAACTTGCTGGTATCTGTTAAGGATCTCAGAGATGAGGTGCCAGTAGATTTTGTGCTGGAGATTTCAGCACCATTTTTGGATACTGCAAGACTATTTAAACTTTTCTACAAACATCTGTGCATAGTTTACATTGGGGCTTTATGA
Organism: Anabacerthia variegaticeps; assembly: GCA_035583185.1. NCBI lineage: Eukaryota > Metazoa > Chordata > Aves > Passeriformes > Furnariidae > Anabacerthia > Anabacerthia variegaticeps. The sequence goes on from JAWWEW010000112.1 coordinate 62,462,064, forward strand.
CAGGAACTTCATTAAAATGAAAAATAGGGAACCCAAGATGAGAAACTGCCAACAAAAAGTGTTGTTATGTTAAGTAGCCAGTCATAGATTATGAAGACTTCCTTTCAGACAGAGACCTGGCCAGCTTAGGCTCAGTGCAGCTAGCAGGTGCCTTCAGGAGCCCCCTGGGATGAGCAGTCTGCGTTGCTGGCTGTCTTGGGAGATAGGAAGATGGTATGAAAGGTGGTTAAGAGCCAAACCTTTCCTGTCTGCTAACCTTTGAAGTTTGCTCTTTCAAGTGGTATAAGTGTAGCCAGAATGGTGCCACATTTGCAAAACCACTTTGCAAACAGAGGAATGCAGACAGGGAGGAATTAAGGGACTTATTTACCCTGATGTAGAAAGGCAAGTCACTGCTTATGACAGTGCCAAAGTCCTCAGTTATGTCCAAGACCAAATACTGATAAAAGAACTGTATCCTTGACTGTATTGTGATGTGCTCGATTGTTTTAATCATGCTCTATGATCATTTCACCTCATTGAAACTGCAGCATAACAGAGCTGTACTCATAGTGATTACACTGTCGGGGGGCAGCTTTAGCTGCCTGCTTTTCTGTTTCCTACTGAATTGCTTTGATGTGGATCTCCCACATCTTGAGTGAGCTATCTAATAAGTCACCTACTGTGTAAAAGCTGAGGATAGTTCCTCCTCCCACTGTATTTTTTAATGAAAATAGCAATGGCATCTGCTTTAGTCAAGCCTTCAGGGACATTGCTTGTCTAATCTCATAATAGGGCTTGGGAAGAAAATAAGAGCCAAAATTTACCTAGATTACTGAAAAAAATATGTAGGGAATTTTTCAATCCAAGCAAGGTTTGATTTAGCCCTGATCAGGAGATTCATTTCATCTAACATTTGTCACATAAAAGGGAAGCATCGTCTGGTCCTGATGTTCTTTCAAACAATGGAGAAAGTACCTCGCATCAGGAAGGCAAGTCATCCCCCCTTGCTGAAGTCCATATTTAGGGATGTGGTAGGAGCAACCCACTTTCTTCACTTCTATGTGTCTCTACAGCACGTCCAGGATTACCTTTCTATGCATAGAATTTCACTGTTGGTAAATATTCATTATTCACATAGTCTCACAATTATGAATTGTGAGTTATAAGTACACACAGGCTGAAAAATATAGTGGTCAGCTAAAAAGCAACCATGAGTCATGCCTGTTCTCTAAGAAAAAAGGCAAAAAAATCAAGTATTAATTCTGAGGTAGAAAAAAAATCTAAAACACTTCAATGACTTAGTTGTTGGCTAAGTGCTTCAATGTAAAGCACCAGTTTCTCATTACCATATAGGATAAAGGGATAAAATGTGCACAAAATACAATTCCATGGAGTCAGTTTTCTATGGAAAAAGACATATACATTTCTGTATTTTCTGAGTTAAAGGACAGCCTCTGTGATTCCAAGCACATCACAAATAATAGCAAAAGAGATCTATAATATGTGGTTTAACTCTGATCATGGCATCAGAGACACCTGAACTGTAATGCCATAGCTGCATGAGAGTCTATAAGTCAAGCACTGCAGAAGACATAGGCTCCCAAAGCTCAGTTTAAGAAAACAAACCATGTCTGAACTAGATAAAGTACCCTGCATGTGGGAAACAAAACATCGGCAGATATGTTACTGTTTTGGACAGCAGCTCAGATTATTCGTAGACATGATAAGTATTCCTGGTAAATGTTGGGAGATTTGTTTTGTACTTGAGGCAGCCCTTATAGTGGATTCCTGTGTTTAAATCTGCTGAAGCCATCTTTTTGGTTCAGTTTTAGAATATGTCTCAGAAAGTTATCACATGATGCAATGTTTGAGCCCTGTAATCAGATGGAGGATGATTTTGCAAAAGTGATAACTTCTGAGGGATGCAGCCATTACTGCTACATTATTTGCAAATAAAGTTTTAAAAAGTCTAAAGAGAAGCAACCTGTAACACTCCTTGTGCATACAATAAAGTGACAAGAACACATATATTAAGGCAGAAAATATATTTTTATTTTTTTCTCTTAACTCCATGCCTATACTGGACAAATATAAAATTATCATATTGCTCTCCAGTTCCCATATTTCAAACTGACCTACCTCAGGAGTTTCAGGAGACTGTTTTCCACTTGACTTCCCCTTCTGCATGCACTAACACTCATGCTATGCTGAGCTCAATACTAGAAAGTGTTTATGTCACACAAAGAAGTCAAGAATCTTTGTAAGACATATATCTGCAGTTGGAACATATAGGTAAGATTAAGAGCATTCATCGATGTTGGAGAGCTAGCGGGCTACCTGTACCACAAAACTATTTAGAAACTTTTTAAAAAATGGCTAACATTAAAGTTCAAGCTATTTTCTCGTTACTCTTATCATCCTTTAGCCATCATTCTGTGTTCAGCTTTGCAAGGCTGAAAATCAGTCTGGTCCTACAGCCCCCTCTCCTGTGCATTTATCATCAGTGCAAGAAATTCAATAATTTGGTCAGCACTATAACATTAGTTTCTTGCATACTTATGTAGGGACTTAAAATTTTCCTTACTATTCCAGGTTTGAACAGTTAATAGCTAGTAGTGAATTTATAGTCATTGCACTTCTGTGTGTTAGAGGAGTACTATTATAGACAGCAGCTAAAAAGGAGTCAGAGGTAGCTGCATTTATTAGAAAACTTATGAAGGCACAGATCAGCACCTGCTGGGTCATTCAGAAATGCCTGAGCCTGCTAAGTATTTAATTTTCAAAGGGAGTTTATTAAAACCTGTTTATCCTTGTTTGTCTTACCAAATGCCAGCCTTCACCCTGGGGCTTCTAAACACCTTTGGAAGTCTGCTGAATGTCTAGGCTTGGTTGACAGCATTAAACTAATTGAGAGCAGGATTTCATTTTTCAGTATCACTCCAAGGTCACTCAGAACTTGTGTAGTAGAACTAGAGATTAAACCAGGATTCAATCATGAAACTTTAACTTCTTAGGTAAAAGCTGAAGCTAATTTTACAGTTGCATTTAGAGTACTGATGGCTCTCCCTCTAAAGCCAGGCAGTTTGCCCTCTCGGTCACATATGGTCACTGTGGCTTCCTTCACCCAGGCAGCGCAATAGGCAGTACAACCATGGCAAGCTCCTGGCCAGCTGATAACCAGTGAAGCCTTTTGTTCCCTGGCTAAAGCTTCCCTCATGCGCAAAATTCATCCCAATGTACTTCATTACTGATTTTCCCATTGTTTTTATGAGATGCATGTTTGTGTGACATACAGATACATAAAAGAGAGCCCGTGCCATGTACCTTCTCAGGTCTGGAGCTGTACCAGCTTGCAAGAAACTATTAGAAGTAACACTATATGCTACTACTACAGCACTTAACTCTTAGCTTGGTAGCATCAGCATTGCTTAGCACTCAGCCTAAAACAATCTCCAGCCAGAGTGATAGACTTCTAGCTGATTGTTATATACACTCCTTACAACAAATTTAAACCCCAGATTTTTTCAGAAAAAAAAACATCTTCTTGATAGAAGGATCAAAAAAGAGAGTGAGAAATGGACTACCACTGGATGAAGTGATGTACAGTTAGAAGAAGAAAGTGTCAGAGGTTAGCGTTTCTGCTTCTGCAAGCCTGGCCCTGGTTCTCTTGTGACACCTAATGAGAAGAGAAGGGAACTGGGCACAGGAAGTGCCCAACAGTGCAGCTGGACTTAAATACCCTGGTCATGATCACGCAAATTCTGTCATGTAGAGTGATACAAAATCCATTTCTCAGCTTCAAAGATGACAGAACTGGGGCAATGTTCAGTTCCCTTTACTGTGAGACCACCCTGTCCCTTCCTCTGCACACAACTTCCTTCACTACACACTTTGTCAGTTCTGCAGCAGATTTGTAAGGATACCACTACCTTTCACTGCATTGTCCATTATACCAAACCCTGAGGAAACAAAAGAGTGGAAGAAAAAATATGGAAAATAGAAGTGAATAATGTCTTTTATATTTTCTTATGTATCACAAAACCCTGGTAGAAGGATTGCAGAGAAACTGCAGAGGAAATACAATACTCTTGCCATATCCCAAAATGGAAAAAAAGGTTTTCCATTCTGAGGACGTGGCATATCAAATTTGGTAAGTAGGGAAAAGCCACAAGAAGATATAACTGCTGCAGGTGGAATATTCAAATTATTTGGTTAAAAACAGTCTTTGCCGTGCCTGTGGGTTTGTGATTGTCTTATAATTTGACCAAGTTCGGAGGAATTTTTCACATAAATTATCAAAGATAACATGCTGAGGCCTGTCTTCACTTGATCCCTAAGCATCATTATACTGTTTCAATAGTTATAAAAACATTTTTAATATCAATAACTATATTTTCACCTGAGAGGTTTTTTTATGTATAAAAAGGGTTTTCACTGGGTGAAAAAAAACCCCAAAACATTTTCTGAATACTTTAATCAGCTGAAATAAGCTCTCTCTGACCAGAAAATTTGGGTATCTCTAACTAACAATAACCCCAACTCTGCTTATCTGGCTTCACAAACCAACAAACTGTATCAACAGAGCTTCACCTCCAACACAACTAATTCCCTCAGATACTGGATACCTCCCTCCGTGTTGGTCCGTTTGTGTTGGGAATATACAAGATCTTCCTTGAAAACATAATTGTCCTTCACAGTTTACAGGCATTGCCACTAAAGACTCTTGCTTTTTTTGGAATCCCTTTGTCAATGGCCTTATCCTTAGCAAGGAATCCCAGCTGCTGGATTTTCTTACTCTCAAATTCCTGACTCCTGACCTGAGTAACTGCATCAGAGTAACCAGCTGACAATTAACTCACCTGGTTGATGAATAAAATATTTTTGTATACCTCACAGCTCCCTTAGGGATAGGGTCTGGGTGTTTTTGTCTCAGGACACAAAGGAATGGATTGAAATTGTGTCAGGGGAGGTTTATGTTGGATGTTTAAAAAAGGTGGCAGGACACTGGAACAGGCTTCCCAGGGAAGTAGTCACAGCACCAAGCCTGACAGAGTTCAAAAGTGTTCGGATGATAGTCTGAGGCACATGGTGTGACTCTTGGGGATGACCCTGTGCAGGGCTAAGAGTTGGACTCAATTATCCTTGTGGTTCAGGATACTCTGTGATTTTGTAATTTACAATTTCAGTATATTCCTCCTCCTGTCCTTCTGTCTACTCTGCTGCAGCACAGGCTGCCTCCTCTGATTCTTTCTCCTACTCCCTTTTAGGAGAAGCTTCATAATGCCTTGATAAATGAGACGACGTCTACTTCCATCTACTTCCATGTTTCTTTTTAGTTATAGGGGTGACTGATACAGTGTCTGGTTTAGCCAAAACATTTGTTTGTTTTACCTTTCTTCTCCATGAGAGTATTGCCTAATATTAAGCAGTGTTTGGCAGATCCTGGGCAGGACCCAGCATGGTGTGGTAATTTGTGTCTCTATGGAATAGCCGCAGCATTTGTTTTTCAAAATTCTATCACTTCATCAGTGTCTTCTAGTTGTTTGGGAGTGAAATTCTAGACCATTGAAGGTGAAAATGTCTCTAAATACCTGCCCATATTCTTCCACATGCCATGCAATCCACGATCATACTCTCATGGAGCCTGAGTGATACTCCTAGATTGCTCATTGACCTCAGATGAAACCAAAGCAATATTGCCAAGAAATATCAATAGAAGTATTTAACTACCCAAGAATGTCCAAGAAACTGACAATTTATTGTAATAAGGGAGAAAACTTTGCAGAAGATGGTAGGGAAGGTGCCACTCTGTATTTCCTCCACAAAGGCCTCTCAGAGGAAGAAATATAATTGTTAATTGTATCCATGAGATTGTATCCAAAGTAGAGTAATGACTTCAGTATAGGGCTCAAATACCAGATTAAGCTCAAGGTCAGGTTTTAATAAAATATCTCCCAGGGAAAACATCACTAATCACTACAGAGCACAGCAAACTGAAAAAGCCAATACCAAGCTTTAACATGTGCAGCAAAGAAAAGCACAGCACAGATCTGACAATCTAATATTGAGAACATATGAATCAATATCGTGACCTGCAACTGTTAATAGATATAAATCCTTCCTAATACATTCTGGTCAATCTGCTATTATCGCAAACTCTTTGAGCCCTATGTTGGGCACCAAAAAGAACTGTCATAGTTTAACCTCAGCTGGCAACTAAACACCACACAACCACTCACTCAGTCGCCTCCCCAGCCCCTAGTAGACTGAGGGAAAGAGGTAAAAGGGAGGAAATTAGAGAGTTGAGATAAGAGGAGTTTAATAATGGCATAATAACAATAACAACAACAACAATAATAATGATGATGATGAAAAAGAAAACAACAGAGAAAAATAAAACCCAAGGAAGACAAGTGTTGCAAACAAAAACTATTTCTTAGCATCAACTATCCAATGTCCAGCCAGTCCCCAAGAAGTGACCCCCCAGCCAACCTTCCCCATGAGTGTGACCCCATATGGAATATCCCTTTGGTCACTTGAGGTCAGCTGTCTTGGTTGTGTCTCCTCCCAATCTTCCATGCACTCCCAGCTTCCTTGCTGGTGGGGTAGGGTGCGAAGCAGAAAAGGCCTTGACTGTGTGTAGGCCCTGCTCAGCACTAACTAGAACATCCTGTGTTATTAACACTGTTTCCAGCACAAACTTAAACCATAGCCCCATAACAGCTACTATGAGGAAAATTAACTGCAGCCAGAACCAGAATGATAACCCTAAGTCTGCCCCTGCTGTCATGATTTCCCTTCTTGTTTTCTGTTGCTGGAGGAGGGAAGTGCCATTCTGCTGTGGCTGTAGCATCACATGTGACTGCAGAGAAGTCATGGTTTGAACAAAGGGGGTCTTGATCTACATCAAGCCTGGGTGTAGGACACCCCAGCAGTGACTCCAGTGTTCGCACATGTGGATCTCTGTGAAGAGCTGCCAAGAGACAGTTCGGTTTAAGGAAGCACCAAAGTAGAGGTCATGAAAAAGTTGTGATTTACTGCTGTTGTTGGTAACTGGTTTATCACTGCTGCTGCTGATCCATGCACTGAGCCAAATCATGACAATCAAATGAAATGAGAAAGCTCATTTGATCCTAATAGCCAATGCTAGCAGCCAGGAGGAAGATGCTGTAGCCAGAAGCTCTAGCTGAGGTGGGTTACCTGACCTTCTGCTGCCCATAGCCACAGTGAAATTGTCACGAAACTTAGTTTTGCTGGGTGGCTGTCCAGACTGCCAGCCACAAGGCTCCCAGACAGGTGATCCTCCTGCTGCTTCCTGCCTCGCCTCAGCTATCTTCTGTACCATGCACCCTGAGAATTACAACTGCAGCTTGGAGATGTTCTGGTTAGTATTGGGAATCAAAAATATTTTGGGGAACGTGATTTAAATCAACAGCTTTTAAACAAAAACTAGACATGAACTCTCGAGTTGTCTGGAATGGAGTTTTTTATTTCCCATCTCATCCATCAACATCTGGCCCAGGTTGTGGAGTGGTGGTGTACCAGTGATAACAACCTAAATACCTCTTGTTGAAGTTACTTTGGTTCCCATGAAAAAAAAGTGCTTCACAAGAATCAGAAGACAAAGAAAGCACTGTTGTAACTGAATAGTTGGGATAACCCTAAGGTTTCCCTTCTCGGCTCCAAGGGCTGCTCACTGACTTCATAGTGTGTAACATTCAGGCAGGACTGACATGAATAGAGGGGGCTCAGGTAAGAGACAGGAACTCAGGGATTCTCCCGCCAACATCAATCCCTACTGTATTTCTTCTATTTTTCCTTCCCCTCCTTCCCCAATGTTTTCTTCTCCTTTTTCTGTGCTGTAACGGAACTAAAAATAGATAGGGGACAATTTTCAATTTTACCAAAGGCATGGGATTCTGAGAGGCTGGAGTTACTCAATTATTGCTTTTAAATATCACTGGTTGGGAGAAAAGACATTATAAACCCAAAAGCTGTAGTATCATTTAAATGTTTTTGACCAATTTAACTAGTAATTCATGTATATAAAGAAAACAATATTTCTGTACATTATACATAGTGGATATAATGGTATTCATTAAAAATCATCATATACAAAAAAAAAAAATGCATGGCAATGAAATGTAGCATAAGGAACATCTTAAAGACTATTTCATTTGCCAAATAAGTACTGCAGAGTTTTGTGGAGGGTAAAATTTTAAGACACCCTCCTGATATTTATGAGATTTGAGGATGTGGGGGTAGATCAAATATGTGTTTTTATCCTTCTAAGTTTTTAGTTTCTTATGAGTCATTACTCTCTTCTTAGTACTCCTTATGAGAGTCTGCATGATTCTACATATTATCTTAGCTTATTTATGAATGCATTAAGTATCTTTTAAGTTCAGTGCTTTCTCTTCCCTCCAGGCTACTCAAGCCCTTTTATTACTTTGTTCTTCTGTATCACTAACAATATTTTACCGTACTCTGATCATTATACAAAACTAGCTATTATATGGAAACAGATATAAGACGAATCACTTTTTCTTATTTTCTTGGAATGAAAGCCTCATTTATCAGACTTATTCTGCTTTGGCAACTGCTCATTTTGACCCTGGTCTGAAAATATATAATGTTATGCGTAGCACATCACTATATCTTGGAGACAGAGTTCTGTTATGTATGGTCCCAGTGGGATGTCTAGCTCAATGGGACTCTCACACCTGCTGAGAGTCTCTAATGTGATTCAAAGACAGAAGCAGAGTAAAAAGCTCAGAAAAGAAGTATCAGTTTTATTTTATCACTGCACACAATCAGATTGTGTGGGAATAAGTTAATCATGAATGGATTGTAGTTTTCAATTAGTAGGAAGGGTCTAACAATGTGAGAGAAAAGGTTCAGAGAAAGCATGTTTTGACAGCAATACAATCTGACCAGGGTTTTTTAATCACTTGGGTTATTGAAGGATGAGGAGAGCTCATCTGCTGCTCTGTTCCTGCTCTGAGGGTGCTTGGTATGGCTGTTGCAGAGTTTTAGCTGCCTCTGTGCCCTTGCCTTGTTTCCTCTGCCTCCATGCTGATTTTCTATATGGGTCTAGATACTGCAGTGGGGAGGTTAAACTGTTCTTCTGATCTTTCTTGGTCTCTCAGACTGCATTCCCAGTTCAATGTCTATCATTCTCTTTCTCTCACAGGAGACTTGCACTGCTCTCTCAGATCATGCCTGGAGTGCTGCCTCTTGTGCCCCTGTAGGTACCTGAGAGGGCTAACTTATTTGTCATGCCTACAACACTCTGGAAGGAATAGTTTTGCTTCATAAAGAAAAGTTACTGCACAAAATCACAGACCTTAAAACAACCGAGTCATGCACATTCACTCCTAGTTTACAACTTTCACTTCCGAAAGCCCTGAGTCCCTGAATGCTGAATTAAATAATGCCAAAACTGTCTTTGCTCTGGAATTTATAATTTAAAATCCAGACCAGTTCTTTGATCTCTTCACTTAGATAAAACCACCCCTGCTTGGCTGTCTATAGCCTTCTGATATTAATAATTACCGCCAGCAACAGTGAACTGGTCCTGTGACAGAATGGAAGAGCTGTGAATTCCATAGTTCCTAACATTGTTTTACAAATATACACCAGAAATCACACAGACTTTATGTTTATCTTTTCAAAGCTTTTTTTTTTCTTCCTTGTTAATAGGTAAATAAAACCTTTCAGACGGGAAGCTTGAACAATTTCCTGAAGGTATTCATTGTTTCTGATCAGAGCCAGGGCAACAATCACATTGAGATGTCAAGTTAAAAACTAAATAGAGGTGTGTTGAACACATGGGATTGTATTAAGTGGCAGGATATTCGGACGCCTGAGCTCAGGTTCAACTCCCAATGAATGTGTCTAAATTCAATGATGGTGTCTAGACTTCCACTATTATCAGAGGCATTTAGGGTATCATTGAACTGAACAAACACAGGTATGTCATTTGGGAAAAGAAGTCAACCAAAAAAACTCAATGGATGGTGCTGTCTAGTGCCTTGATTCAGTTGTCTGAGCACAAGAATCTAATGTCACTTGAGATGTCCTCAATGGTTTGGCAAAGAGGGCACACCAGGTGCAGAAGCCTATGCCCCTTTGGAAGAACAGCTGGAGGCCAGTGAGACACTTCTGGGTGTATTACTTGACTCTTTGCATAAGTGTTTCAGCAAAAGTACTGAACCCCTGAATTCCACTGATAGCTAGCTCACATGCAGAAGCTTAAATAGGTTTCCTATTTTCTGGAGCTGATTCATACCTGTAATGTTGCTTTCCTGGCTATAAGAACACTTGGTGAGAATTAAAGCACAGCTAGATGGCTGCAGGTTGTTCCGATGTGGAGTGGGAAAAGCCTCCTGCCATGTTAAATGGATCCTGGGGGAGTACTGATCCCTCAGTTCCCCATTGACGTTGAGCACAAGGGAGAAATGCTGCAAGGAATCGAGTGGATAATGAGCTACACAAAGGCATAGCGTGAACACAAGGACAACTCCTGCCTCTTGCAGCTCCCGGGAGATCTTCGGACTCTGGGAAGGGGAACAGGCATAAAGCTCAGCCCCGGCAGAAGTACCACGGAGGCTCTGCAGCCGGTTCCCCCCTCGTGTGCTGTCTGCCTGAAGGTCGCTGCATGCGTACATTTTGCAAAAAGTGCCTTCAGTTTCTGCTCTCTCATCAGTAGATGGCACTAGGCAGTTAGCAAGAACCACGTCTGTTTATGGCATTTTTGATCTGTAAGTAGACTGTTTCTGTGCTAAGTACTACATACTTTATGTCTTAAGATCACATTTTCACACATTCTACCACTCCTTCCAAATTTTCTTAGCTGTAAAGGACGAATGATGTAACAAGAAGTTGGTAGGTCTGACAAAGAACCTCAGTAATGGTAGGCATTAAGATTCTTTAATTAATATTTTAAATATGGCCTGCAGTGGCAGTTTTCTCTGTGAAAATTCCGACACAATCTTGAATTGCCTGAATTTTGTTTATAACCATAATTTCAGATCAAGCTCCTTAGCACTAATCTGAGCTGAAAAGGACGTTAGGCTGTTGACAGGCTACATTTTCCATTGCAATGATGTATACTGAAAAATACCTTATGAAGAATGAGATGAGGAAAGGAAAAGGTGACAGTGGGGGAATCCCAGCAATTACTGATTCGATAAATGATGTGAATCTATCTCATGTGATCAGGACGTGAGCAGACATGATATCACTAGGTTTTTGAGAAAAGACAGGTATTACAATCCTACCTGTAACTCTACAGGTTTTTTTCGTCAGGTCAAAGTAGTAAATCCATCTACAGCATGTCTCATTCCCTTTGTAACTATGTGATTGTTAGAGAAAAGCAAGGGGAGAACTGATAAGGTACTTTTAGCTCTTGTAAAAAACCCTTATGGACCAGGATTAAGATTTTTTGATGGGATCAAGATAAAGTATATAAAAACCCAAAGAAGCTAGAATAAGACCAATGGGAGCAGATCCTTCTATTTGTGTCCAATACACAAGGTACAAAGTGCTGTTTAGACTGCTTTGCCTGGGCCTTTTAACAGAGCCAGCTGCTGTCTCAGCAGACTGCATATGCAGCACTCTATTAAGAATTCAAAGATATTTTATCCACGCAAGTCTGTTTTAGGTATAAAAAAATATTAGGGCAAATATAATTTTAGTTCCCCCCCCCCAACCAGATTAACACATAATACTAGCAGTGGCTGCTGGTGTTATGTTTTTTTATGAGACTGTCCCATACGTTCTGCTCTCTAGAGCAGTCTGACCTAAGTGTTGGAGCCTGACTGCATGCCAGATCACAGGCACAATGCAGAGTGCAAAAGAATGGAAAATCAAATAAGGAAGAGCTCAATGAAAGATATAAGTTTACCATTTCTTTATTTTGGCTACTATTTCAGTAAGGCAAGGCATTTTGGTCTGCATAAGTGCAAGCAGTGCTGGGCTGAGAGAGAACTCTTCCTTGTCCCAGCTGCTGCTACCTGGAGTATGTGCTAGGGACCATTCTTGCCTTATGTTTTCACACTGAGGACACTATGGTGCTATCATGAATGATGGACATCATAAAGGTATCTGGAAGTGCTTGCTGAGTCTGGTTCCTCTCTTCTTCTTGTATACAAGAGCTATAAGTAACAAGCAGCCTTAGTTTGGAGGGAATACACTTTGCCACAGTCATTAACTGCTTTTAAAAATAGAATCGCGACATTCAGGAGTGAAGGAAAAGCTGTAGATGCTCTATGTTTGGATTGCACTCCTACCTTTAATTATGGTGTCGAACAAAATTGTGATCTCAAAATTAATTCAAATTGAGTTGTAAAGAGAAACTTGTCATGCAGATTGAAAGCTGACTGCCATGTCATAATCAAAGGATGGTCGTAAATATTCAAACCCAAAGGCTTGTGCTGATTCTAGGGGCAAAATTTAACAATTTAATGAATAATCTAAAGTAGGGAGCAATGGTTATAATCATCTCCTGGCTGAAACTCAGGACTGGAACATAGTTTCTAGGGTTAAAACATGAGATTGCCACAGAGCATGAATTGTACATGGGAGCTGGAAAACACCTTACCTGCTCTGAAAGTGAAAGTGCCAGGTGAGATTTTATCTACCTTTCTGTGATGAGTAACATTGATAGTATACTCACTTGAGATACACAGGTACTGGAAATAAATAGAAACACTCAGGAAGACAAAGGAAAAGCTGCAAATGGTAATAACCTGACCCCAAATCTCACGAACATAAAGGAGAGGACCATGGGGAGTGTGTGTGTTTGTTTAGTTCTTTTTCTTTTTCCTTTTTTTTCTTTTTTTTTTTTTTTTTTGGTAATATCCTTTGGTTAGATCAGGCTAAAAGAACAAAAAAATGCAATTCAGGGTAAGACACTGAGGAAGTGGGTGGGTGCAATGTATAAAGCATGTTCACTGGGACAGGGGACTATGGGAAGCAGTACAGCTGAAAGAACCATGGATGATAAGAGCAAACCTGTGGTGATCTGAGGATCTCACAGACTCAGACTATGTATACGGAAGTGCAGTAGGGAAACAAATAGTTTAATAAAATGTCTTATTTTTCTTTTTTTTTTTTTTTAAAATGTTTAAAACAGTCAGGCATTTTATGAAGTGACTGATTTTAGTGTCACAGTCAGGTTGTTCGTCCTGCTTCTATGAGCATTTTGTTATGCTACTGCTCTGAAGAGTCAAATCATCATTGGGAAACAATGTCCTTAACAACATTTTAGTGAAATAAAAAACAAACTAAAACTTCAGAAATATAAAAAAACTTATGTAGTATACTTTCGTCTACCGCTCTTGCATCACAGTCTTTCCAGCTGTATCTTTCAGGCACCACAGTGCCAGAGAGGCCCAAGAAGTTGCTCTCTGAGCACTGATGAAAACTAGTTTTAGTTTCTGTCTTCATTGCAGATGCCAAATTGAAGGGTGATATTAGCCACACCGTCAATTTCTTTTTAAACCTACCCAGCTATCTAAGTAGAAATGCCTCCCACCCAAACCCCGCCTTTACAGGACTCTTGTGGAACTGTGATCTCTTCCCCTCTGGCCAGTTTATTTCAAACAAATTCAGAAGTTTTCACTTAAACTCAGAGCGCAGAATTGTGGAAACTTTTTTTCCTCCTGAGGTAATCAGGCTAGAGATGATCATAAACTGCAAGAATGAACTATGCACATGTGTCAGATGGTTCTGCAGGCAGGCAGGAGCTGAGGGAGACAAATTAGCAGAAGTACCAGTAGATCACAACTACATAGCCTTTGTTCAGTTTGTGGCATGGACAGAGTTTGCTTATGAACACCTGCAAAATGTGCTGAAAATTCAGAACTCATGAAGAGCCAGAGAATATGACAGAGACCTAACTGATTGGTGTTACTTAACCTGAGCTGCAACACAACACAGCAGCTCTTTCCAACTGGTGCATGCCTAAGCCCTTTAAACATGGAGTTCTCCAAAGGCTCTACAAACTGTAGAATAATCTTGTATGACATAACAGGGGAGCCATGGCTTGAAAATGTGTTACAGGACAGAGTATTAGGAGATACTTATTTCAAAGTATCTGAACATGGTGCATTTTTAAGCAGGCTCTTGGATTACTCCTAAAAGAACAAACTCTTCTTCCACTTATTTTGCAATTAGAAAACGCACGTGCCAGAGCAAATGTGGCATTGCACTGTAAACCCAGCAACCTAAGTTGGAACTTGCCACTGAATTCATGCCCAAAATATCTTCCCTTTAGCCAAGAGAAAAGGGGAGACGGTGATTCAAGATGGTTGCAAGGTGACACTGGGCTCAATGGAGGCTGTAGCTGTTCCTTATTGGTGCTGAGCTCCAGGCCATGGGCTGATGTCCCCAGTGCAGAAGTTATGGGAGGTGCCACTCCAGAAAGTGGTGGTATGGTGGCACTGAGCCAGCACGTTCTGCATTCACCTGTGCTTGCTGTGTAGATGAATGATTCAGAAAAGCCCAAGAAAGCCCTCTTCTCCCTCCCACCATATCCCAGGTGGTTAAATAAAGCTGCTATCAAACTGATGAACAAGTCTTGAATTGGTGGGCTGCCTTCTCCTGCTAAATAGATTTACAGATAAGCACCAACTCTTTCCTTTGCAAATCAAACTCCTTGACACTAAGCAAAGTAGTTGTAGTGGGTCTTCTGGGAATTAAATGTATTTACTGCTGATGTTGTTTTTAAAATAGTTGTTTACAGGGCGTCAGATAGTAAGACTGTGTATGATTCATAGCAAATGGCAGCATGCCAGATTTTTAAACTCTACTTGCATGGTGACTTGCCTGCTAGCTTGGTTGGACTGAAGGAGAATATTTAGCTTTCTGCTGTAAATATACTTTACGATTAGTGCTCTTAAAAAATGGGAAATATAGCATAGCAACTTCTGTTAACATTTATATAAGCTCCATTAATCAAGTGTCTTCTGTATTGTATTCTCCTTGCTTTTATGCTGCAAATTGACCATTCTTTTCATCCTAGAAAATATTTTCTGTTGCAACATTTGACTTTTTTTTTTTTTAAATGGTTATTGTTTGAATTCCATTTTGATGATCTTGATAGACACCTGGGGCATTTTGAAATGTGTACAACCAGTTGCTTCATTATTTATTTCACTGTAACTGCCTAGAAATAAATGGAGGATTCTGCTGTACTTGCCATTGTATAGTTGACATAGAACCTGATTTAACCTGCTAATGTGATGCATACATGTCTGGACAGCTGCAATGAATTTTCTTTGTGTCCTTATAGAAACTGCTTATGCACAGGGTGGCAGCTACATTGAGCAGCTTAGACAAGAAAGGCAAAACTAATTTTTGTAGGCCATTTTATCTTATCTGTTGGAATGAAGGATGTCTTCTGCATGGGGCAAAAATGACATATGCTCTTTGTAGAACTACTTAACTGCTTCCAAGAATGCTCTCCATCCTCAAACCAGATCAGCAGTGGTAGAGGTGGTCTGGGAAGATCTGGGAGAAGGTATCTGTTCCTGCTTCCTGATCAGTGGCAGCATCAAGAGACCAGGAAAGAAAGTATGGAGAAACTGATGTAGGTTTCCTAAGCCATTCTGTAGGTAAAATCTGCTTTACTTACTGTACCATGAGCTAGAAGAGAGACACTGCATCTATATCCTGTTCCTGCTTCTTCATTTTGCCAACTTTTCAGAAAATCTCTATACTTGAATGGATATTGGACAGGACCGAGGTGAGAGATGAATTGTGCTCTTGATAAACGGGCCATCTACAGAATTTTTATTAATTAACTCTCTTCCTCCTGCAACGTGCATACACATGCACAGACACACATATTCACTCAATTTTTGCAGATATGTCTGAAATATTTTTGTGTTCTTACTTTGCATCCTGCATTGAACTTCTTTATTCAGCCTTCTGAGATGAAAATATTTCCATGAAACCAGAAATAGATTTAACTAAATTTTGCTTTTAAATTTCTACTGCAAGTCAGAGATGAGGTCTGTACTTGTATGATAATAATTTTTGACCTCAAGACAGACTTTTAAATCTCCAAAGCACACACCACTGTAACAAAATTAGAGCACTGTGGCCTATGCTGGAACTCAGAGCAATGACAACATTTATCCAAAATGTATTCAGTGAAATGTTGGGTATGTCATTCTATTTAACAGTTAAAATTAGCAGAAATTAATATTTCCTGCCTTTATCTTTTTTTTTTTTGTTGTTTTCCTAGTGAAGAAAATAACATAAAGACAGCTTTAAAACTGGCACATAAACCATTAAGGAGAATACATCATGGACTAGTTTTTCTGCTATTGTACTTATGAATCTTAGAGTAATGAAAATGATTTCTTTTTCATTAATTTAATTTATTTCCATGTTTCTCTCTTCATCTCTCATCCCAATTATTATTTTCTTTTTATAATAGTCTTGTTAAGTACTTACAATCCAGCTATAATCTGTTGCCACAGCGTTTGTGCAGCTGAAAAGAAAACATTACTGAATTGTCAGCATGTTTTCAACTTCATTAAAGTTGACAACCTGGAAATCAGCTGTACAGACTGTATTACTACAGCTACAGGGAAATCTGAGCTATTTTTCTGCCATTAAATCATCTTAACAGCAAGCAGAATACTCCAGAGTCAAGCTGCTCAGCTCACACTTTCATGTTTCCTAAGTAAGTTGCTTTGAGAGAATTTGGAATTTGTTTCATACATCTCTGAAAAAAAGAAAAAAAAGTGCTGCTCCTTAATCACTATTTGAACTAGTGGTAGAGTGTCAGTGTAGCTACGATAAGTTTACTGAGGAAAACTGGTTTTGAGATTAAGTTTGAGCTGCTCTCCCAGTGAATTTAAGAACTGAAATTTGTAAAAGACCAAGAGTCTGACATGTTCAAAGAGAACTGACTTCAACTACTGCTGGTTAAACTACATCTTCATTTCACTAAATTGTGGTCTTTTTGAAATTCCATGTGCGCACAGGTAGGTAATTTTGATTTTTTCATAATTCCATCAATTCAAAGCATATTGCTTCCCTATAGGAATGTTTTGAAAGAGTGTAGACATTAAAATTGGCACAAATGAAAGGCAGTACAGTCAAGGAGAATTCTTTGCCTCAAAAAAAGAAGAATCTAATTAGTTATTCATGACTAGACTTTGAGGATTAGGACAAAAGTGCTTTAGGATTTGGTAGAAGAAAATAAATTACTTTATTCTAAGTTTGGACATGTCCATACAAAACTTAAAGGTTAGTATGGAAGAAAGTAGAAAGGTACTGCTGATAGAAAAGTCCAAAAAGAGTTCAAGACAAAAGCAGAATTGAACCATGGGAAAAGAGACAAATTGTTTCTCAGATACAGGAAGGTGATGTTTTCTATAGGAAATAGAAAGGAAATCTGAAGGCGATTCAAAGGGACTTCATGGAACAATTTTAGAGACAAAGACAAAGAGATATGCAAAAGAAGTGCTTCTTGGGCATCAGATGAATATAAATGGGAAAATATGTATAGAAGGAACAAAGTGACAGCTGCAGGAGTCAGATGAAACATCTCTAAGAGAAAAATGAGAGCAATTTCAGACAGAGGAGGACACAGTGAGTGTGAACAAAGACAGGAAAGGAGCTAAGGACTACTTCCTGGGTCAAAAAAATAATTTGTGATATACATGTGATGGAGAGCTGTGAAGCCAGAAACCAGAGGTACAAATGGAAATATATATATATATATATATATATATATGAAGGCAACATCAAGGTATGAAAAGCAGTTGAAGGAAAACATGCTGTTAGAGTCCTGATTTGTATCTCACTGTGTTTTTTGATTGATGGGTCGAATATACCATCTTCTCTTTGCATGTGAGCAGGGGAAGGGATGGGTCAAACCTCATGATGGTAGAGTGACACCGTATCCCTCATGGCAGGCCCTGGAGCCCACCAGGGGAAATCCTGGAGCAGCTGTCAGTCACAAAAAGCCCAGGAAAACTATAACACCCCACACCTCCTGGAGCCCCTGACCCAGCTCAGATTGGCAGGGACAGTGAGAACACAGCCCCTCACCCTGGCTTGGAACACCAGAGTGGCCAGGGGGTCAGAGGCCCTGCCTGGAGGGCTTGGCTACAGACACCAGAGCAATAAAACCAAAGGCACAGGGATGCCACATGTCACAGCCCTGACACCTGCATGTGTGAGAGGTGGTCTGCCACAAGGTTCCAGAGGTAGCAATTTGATCTGTCTCTCCTTCTTTCTCCTTCTCTCTTCTTGCTCCCTCTGCTTCTCTCTCTTTGCTCCTTTCTTAATGCTTTGGGTGGCTTGGAGCTGGAGGGGTTGGATTTTGAATTAAGTATTGTGGAGGGATTGGATCTTGACTTAAGTGTTGTGGATTAATATGTGCTGGGTCAGTATTATGGTGGAACATTTTGTCTAGCTTCTGTGGTGCCCTTTTGAACTTTTGCCAAGTTCCCTTATTTTGTCCCCTAAATTATCAATAAAAATACCTCTTGGGAACAAGTCTGTGGCTTGTTCTCTTGACACTATCTCGAGGTATTAAGGAGCCCTATATATATATTTCAAAGTAAAACTCCTGACTGAGTCTGTGAGTTTGCAGCTTCACAGCTGGAGTGTTACACATGTGGCCAACACAATCAAAGGAAACATGTAGTGTCTGCCAAACCACGTTATTCAAAGGAAAATCCCCCAAGCAGGGCTCCTTGCCAGACAGTTGATGTTCTAAGACCAGATAAATTTGCTGTTGGCTACAGGCCTCAGATATTTTTTTATCGAAAGTCCCTAGGTAAGAGGCATATAAATGTGTATATCAACAGTAAACATCTGACACATTGTGGATGTGTTGTGCCTTGGCTGTGTGTGCACTGGTCGCTCAGATTTGCAGTGCATGTGCAGATTAGTCAGACAGCACGTGCCTAGTGGTTTTAGTGCACTTTGGTTATGTTGGACTTACTGTAAGGAAGAGAGTAATGTACACTGTGTGTGCACTTTGACCATTTGTCTATGATTTCTGTACATCTTCTAGTCCAAAGTCATCCTTTTCTGGAAGGAGGAAAGTTGTGCCTGTGTTGTTGAATAAAGATATTCATGAAGTGTATGAGAGCACAGGCTTCTGCACAGCATAGGCAGAGAGGAAAACACAGTCAGGATCCCTGCAGAAAAAGGATGGAAAATTTAGCAACAGTGTACCCACTTTCACTTTTGCTACAATGCAGTATGAGAAAATGCACATATGCCGCGTGGTTATGTTACCTGAACTGCCCTGCCAGAATAGGTAGAACAGCTCAGAATGTTGCATCTAAGCCACAACATCCATACATTTTACATCAGCAAGGATAATAATGTCATGAAGGCATACTGGGGGAATGCAGGTTTAGATGTAAACATTTGGACAAATCTTGATGATGATTGACAACAGAGCTGCTCCTAAGAAAATTTTTCTTAGCTTCAGGAAGGATGATAACAATTTTATAGTCTATGGGAATGCCTGCAAACTTGTCTTCTAGAAGAAAGGACCAAGGAAGATTTCTTGGTGTGTTTAGAGAATATCTGATGCCTGCCAGACTCCAAGGATTCAGGTACTTCTAAATGCAGTGTGACAGGAGTCAGCAGCAGCGTATGGCTGAGCATAACTGAAAAGGGAGAAAACCTCAGCAGTAGAGACTACCAACACTAGTGTGAGAAATCTGAGTATGGGCCTTCCGTAGCTACCAAAATCAAGTATCAGAACTAAGGAGACTCTCTGCTGAGCCTGAACTACCATGCAGCACTCAGTCTTCTCTCTTCTTCTGCTGGATTACACAGTACCTTATTCTTGGGACAAGTGTCTCACTTGTCTTTTCTTCCTCTCTACAGCCCAGCTGCAGTCTACCTGGCCTAGAGGACATCACTTTCAGACCCTGTTCAGCAATTACAGTCTGCTTTAGGACACTGTGTCAGACTGGACAGAAGAAGGAGCTGAAGTAAGCTAACTTGTCTGTCTAGAAGACAACTCTTCCAGAATATTCCTTCTCCTATATTCATATAGCATCTACATAAGTCCAGAAAGAGTACAGTGAACTATCAGATGGAATAGAAGTTCTTGCTGTTGACAATCTAGTATATAGAGACACTCAACAAAAACCTAATGGCACTATTCACAAGATGGAGTGCCACCTAAAACTGAATCACAGCAAAATAAAAATGGGTGCTGTGTGAGTTACTTTGGTCAGATCTTAGACAAAAAAAATACCTCTGGACCTGTTCAAACAAAGTGAAAACAATAAAGCATTTTTAAATCTCCAACTTTCATGTGGAAAAAACAGGATCCATAACAAACAAGATGGTTTACCTCTTAACAGATTAATACAGATCTTTGTTATGAAGTCCAAAATAAAAAGCACATCTTATTGGGAAAATTTGATGAAAACTTTGAGAAGACAGGGGCTGCATAATTTTTAAACCACAGTGAATAGCAGAAAAATCTCACTGCATGTGTTCCAGGATATCTTTCTAGAAATTCAGGTCACAACACTGAAAAGGTAGATAAGCCATAAATAGTGGGCAAAACAGTATTTTGCAGGAGACACTTTAGGGGCATAAGGATTGAAAGTGTAGAACTATCACAGGAAAATTATACTCAAATAGAAAAGAATTTACCACTGTCACTGGATGTCAGTACATACTGCGCAGTATAGCTAAAATAGATAACAAACCTTAGGGGATATTCTTGACAAATCTTAAGCTTCTGCACCATCTAGACTTCACACATGATCATAAACTTACAAAGGCATGACTTCAAAGTGAAAGACAAGCCCAAAAGAGAAATTCCTGTAGCAATATGAACTGGTGTCTGCAAAAAAAAAAAGGGCACAGAAATTCTGAAGGAAAATAGTGAGAATTAATATGATGAATATTTTAAAAGGTCAGGATGACTTGCCCAAAACCAAGTTCTTCTGTCCTATCAGGACCTCAGGAGTGTGAAAATATGAAGTTAACCTGGAAAATTAATGGAAAGAAAGCAGTGACTCTGAAGAAAAGTCCTTCCAGGCATCTGCAAAGATTTATGGATCTGACAACGATGTTATGGAGGCCTGAGGACTTCACCAGTGCCAAATGTGCATGAAAAAAAAAGACATAGTTAGGACATGCCGATGTTTTGTATATTTTTTTAAATGACAATAAAATGTATATAAAAACATCTGAAACACTTGAATAAGTTAATCTGCATTGGTAAATGAATAGATACTCCCATAATGGAAACTGTTGAAGGCAGAAGCAGAGGCTCTTATACTAACAGATGATATATTTTAGAGAGCCCAGGAGCAACAGATAACAGATCTAGAGGATACCTTAACCTGATGCTATATTATTATTACAAAAATACATTTGAGATACCTCCAATAGACAGTGCACTGATGATCTCTGGACTGGGTGACACAAAGGCGATGAGCTAAAGCAGCAATAACGACCTCACTGCACACAATGAACCACAGGGCATATTTGAAAAGTTTCAAAGCAATGCCATTTCATTTATATGCAGGCACACACAGACAAACAGGGGTAGAGCCAACTGCCAGCACTGGTCACCATCCCTGGAGCTGGTTGAAGGGCACACAACTCAGCAAGCAGATTCTAATACTGTTCAGGGTGGTCAAGAGTGCTACTTCTTTGTTTATTAAGCTGCTAAAACACACTCTGGAGTCAAACATTTCATCTCTACAGGCAAGAAGATAGAACAAAGCTGTAACCCCTGTGAAAAGACTGTGTTTTCCTTTCCAAAACCTCTCTCCAGGGTGAAATAGCTGAATGAATAGAGGGGAAAAAAGTGAAAATACTGCTCATGATAAAAGTGCCAGTATATAAAATTATTTCCAAAAGAGGATTATAAGGGCCAGTGCCATTCCAGTGAGATAACTGAATACCCTGGACTGGGTGTTTGCAAGTCAAAGGAGGGGTTCCTCTCTGGGTGAAATCGCAGATGCTTTGGAGCTGCTTGTATCAGAATGAGTATGGCAGGTAGTGACCACACACAAACCTTGTGACATTTGTCAGGTGATTTCCATCAAGCCATCTACCTCTGGGAAAAAGTAAGCAACACAACTCACAGTCTACACACTCCTTGGCTGACCTAGTGGCAATGTATAAGAATGCTGAGAACAGACCTTAATACAGATGTGGGAGAAAATTCAAATTTAAAAGTCAGGGTACTTCTACAGCATCTGCTGAGGTGCCTCTCCTCCATGGCTTAATCATATTGATTCTTAGAATCATAACCTTGATTCAGACCTTGTGGTTTCCTTGAGCTTCATCTTCCCTGTGAAAACATGTATACAGAGTTTTTGCTCAGAGACTCCAAAGATGCATTTACTTACAACATGAGACATTTACTCCACATAGCAAGCTTCCTAAATGCAATGTCTCATGCCTAGGCTTGTATTCCCCATGGAAGGAGTGAACTTTACTGTCACATCAAGTCAAATGAAAGTTGTGTTTGGGTAAGCAGTGAGGGAATTAACTCATAGTAACATCTTGGAAAAACTTACCGGAGTCTCTCTTGGTATGAAATACACTCATCTGTGTCTCTACCTGATCTAAAATTCCTTCACTCTTTAGGGATCTCCTTCTGCCATGCACACATCTCCTTTCTAGTACTTTCATTCCTTGTTTAGCTGTTGATGAGCTTCTGGTATTCTTCATAAGAAAGAAGTAGAACAGCATCAACCACCTGCTCAGGGCATCTAGGAGAATTCAACCTACACAGGAGCTCAAGATTTAGCAACACACAGTCATAAGGTCCTCCAAATCTCACAGGAAGCATTTGGGGTCCTATCTATTCCAGACACCTTACTGTCTTAGATCATTAATTGTTTCCCATCACCATTTGTGCATTCAAGGTAGATTAAGTCTTCTAGAAGCAGAGATTCTAGTGCAGCTTGTTTTTCAATTTTGTATGCTAAAACATGTAAAAGAGAAGTATATAGAAGCTGAGTTTGTAAGAAGGGCCATGCTTGTCTTATATAAAAAGTTTTGTTTACTGCCTGACAAGGATGGCTGCTGCTGCCCAGCAAGAGGCCACCTCTGCCTGAATCATGGAGTGGCTGAGGTAGGAAGGCACCTCTGGAGGCAGGCTACTCCAACCCATGACTGAGCAGGACACTGAGGAGGTTGCTCAGGGCTGTTTCTTATTTGGTTTCTGGAATCGCTTTACATATCAGAGGTTGAAATTGTGACAGACATAATTTCATTGACAAGAAAATTCAGAGCCAGTATCATGATTTTCAATTAAGTGCCAAAATTGCAAGTGATGGGATGAAGGAGTGATGCATTTCCAGTCCAAGGGATCTTTGCAAGTAAGAAGATACAGCAGCAGACTTTTTACATCAGCTTACAGTCTTATTTGGAAAGACAACACCCAAGAGAGGTGATCTGTCTAAGGAATTAGGCCCTAATTCTGATGAGTGTGAAACTGTCATGTCAGCTTTGCCACCTGAACAAATCAAACAGCACAGCCCAAGACTCAGTCAGCACATGAAGAAATTTTAAGGTGTGCTGCCATTTAATTTCTTTTTACTCACTCTGAAAGCCAATAAATAGTTACCTGCCTTCCCCCCGCATCTTGTCCAGAGTAAATATCTCCTCTTTAAGTTTTCTTCCAATTCGGAAGCTATTTCAGGCTGGCCTGATAAATATTAAACATTTTCCCTTCAGGTTGTGAAAGGCCCCTGGAAGACACCAGTTGTATCTAGGGCACTTTTTTTACTAACCAACAAGAATTGGTAGCATGGGCTACCAAACTGATGGTTAGAAATATCCCCAGCTATCAGGGATATTTCCCAAGTACCTAGGGAACAAGCAGTGGGGCAAAGCAGAGATGGCCTGGAATCTGAGTGTTGTTCTGACTCTGACACTTACCTACTAGCTGACAGCATGACTCGCTGTGTGACTCAGACCTGCAAACCCATCATGGATGTGTAAAGACAGCAAACTGCTAAGTGACAGAGTGCTCCAGACTCCCAGGTTCTGCAATAAGACTCCAACTCCCCACCTAATGTGTGCTGCTGGAGTTCATCCACAGCAATGTGAGGGCTGGCATCTGCAGATTTTGTGTTTGTGGCACAGGGTGACAAAATACAGTTATATTACAGTAATAAGAGATGTAACATTTCTGTAACACTATTTTTTTCAAGAGAAGCATTGTAAATGACCTCTAAATAGTGTTTCTTGGTCATTGTCAGCATGTGCCAAGCCTGAGTTGGTAAAAACAAAAGGTTTTTAACTCTTTATTAATTTGAAATCCTGTTGCACTTCTTTCAGTCTGATCTGATCCTGGATCACTTGTTCCAGAAGCCACACATTTGGAAGAACAGTGACACTGCCAACTGTCACAGCTGAGGGAATTGGAAGAAGATTTTTGTTCTGAGCCTGTCATTGCATGGGTTGGTAATTTGTTTCTATGCAACACCATTGATTTCCATTCTATTCAGAGTAGTTAAAACCGAAGCCTGATACAAATCTGGATGGAAATTACAGGGAAATTAAGATGTTCAAGGTGAGAAAAATAGAGAAAAGACTCTGGGCTCTTAGCCCAGACAGCTGTTAAACGACCTGATACATGGTATTAGATGGTACCTGTACTTGGAAAAGCAAAATACTATATATACAGTAAAAAAAAAGTTGAAGGGTTCTGAAGTTACTTTTTTAAATTTTGATTCTACAAAAGTTGTCAAGCCTTTTTTGAGTAAGAAAAAAAAAATTCTTTTTTTGTAAAGGCAGTTTAAACTCATTATCTTCCATTTTAATTGCCCATACCATACTATGGCTGCTGTACATACTACCAGATAGCTTGAAACCAATTCTTCTGACACCAGAATACATGCCACACCCCTAGCCAAACCTGCACATATTCCAGACCTACACACAGATTTTTCCCTCTTTAACAAAAAGTGTCAGCAGCAAACCACACGTGCCTGTAGCATTTCTGCAGATAGCTGTGCACAAAAGACAAAGCCTGATGGTTACCATGGGATTATCTCATTAAGCTTTTAATGAATATACTGCATTCTTTAACGTCTGTTAATCTTTGTTACTCTTTCCCCTCTCCCCTAATTCTCTTGCTGTCTGTGAAGGAACATGAGTTGTATCAAACTCCAGCAAGGGTTAAGTAGCTACTGGGCTCTGTCACTGAGCAGTGTGATTCCACAGTCATGTTTGGCTTAAAAATCCCGTCTTTCAAACCCTCTCTAAATAGTCATTGATGTGTATTTTGGAAAAAAGAGTTCAGCTACTGTGCCTGTTGTTATTTATGAATATAATAAAAAGCTTTGAAAAAGGAGGTTACTTAACCTACCCGTCTGCTGAGCATTGGACCTGGTTCTCATTTTCCCTAAGCCCCTTTTGTGTTCCTTTAGCCAGTGCAGGAGTCTTCAGAAGGATCTGTTTTATGCTTGCAGTCCTGTTATTGCTTCAATCCTGTGAAAGCCTATTTACACTTCCAGAGGGGTACTAAAGGGTTCCAGTGATGAAGATGATTATTATTTTACAAGAAGCAGTCCTTTTTGGTTTACAAACATATCCTGTGTGCCCAAGCTTGCAGGAATGGCCCCTGGGGAAAATTTGGCTCTGTGAAAACACTAACTCTACCTTGTGTCTCAGCAGAAAGATTTCTGTCCTTTTGGATTCAACAAAGAGCATGGCATAACCCACTATACCCAAAGCCCCAGGGAGGCTGCCACCACATTTTAATGCACACCCTGTTTCACTTAAGGTATTTTTCCCCTTTTAGCTCCTCAGGTAAAGGAACCTGAGTGACAGATTTTCCCCTCTGTTGTCGAAGTCTTCAGTATGCTCCAGATACATGAAGAAGATTGTCAGCTATTGCACTGCTCACCTGCTATGGATGTGCCTGCTTGGAAACAGCTGCTAGCCTGGATCAGGCCACCTGCAATGGCCCAAGGTGTTCTGTGGGCTGCAGAAGAAAGCTGTGGCTGCTGTAAGCCTGCAGTAGGTTTTTAGGGAGCTGGAAAAGGAATTATGGTGACTTGCTGCTGGCACATTGCTGTTAATGTGTTTACTCACTTTCTTCAGAATCTTATGAGAATTGCCAGTGAATTCAGATAACTGACAGGATCTTAGTTATAATTAGTAGCAGCTTCCATTCTGACACACAGGAAGGGCTAACAGCATTTTTCTTAAGGCAGAGTTGTTATGCTTTCCTCCAGAGAGGTACTTAAAAAAAGTACATTTTCTAGCAAAAAGCCTCTCCCACTTCTTTAGGACAGATGGGAGAGGAAGGGATTCTGAAGTGATGGAGTTTGAGGGTAAAAAATTATTGTACAAACTGTCACAGAGCGTGGGCTGTCGCGGATCAGCTATTTTTGTTATTACTGACTTGCATCCGTTATACCAGGAATACAAACAGTATCAGAGCAGATCTGGATGAGGTTTCTACTTCTCTATTCATACAAGCTGTAAAAATTGCAGGGAAATTAGCAGACTGTATTACATGTGGAGATCCTGAATCCCAAGGCCTGAATCAAATGACTGAATTTATTTAGTCTGATGAGCGAAGTGTAACTGTCCTCAGGGTCTAATCACAGGGCACTGATTTTCAAAAGTAATTTTGTTCCATTTCAGAGGAATGTGAAAATGAAAATAAACATTAGTGGGGCTTTCAAAAAGGTCTAAGAAGCTAAATACCCAAGAAGATTTTAGGATCTGCTGGCTTTCAGTGAAACTAGGTGTCTGATTTGAGGTTAACACTTCTCACAGACACCACATAAATAAGGTGCCTGAAGGAACGGCTTGGACTGCTGAGTCCAGTTCTCAACAAGTGCAAATAGCCCTGTAATATTTGAGAAGGTCCAGCCTGAGAGGTCCTTCACCATCTGTATTTCCCCAGAAAATCCTGGTATGCATGCCAGTGGGTCCTTCTAGGAATCAGTTGTTATATATGTCTACAGGTCCTTCTAGGAATCTGCCTGGTCTCTCTCTCCAGGTTCTGTTATGGACAATACAGATGAGAAGTGAAGTGCAGAAAAAGAATAATTCAGGAATAAAAACTGAATTTGATGAACTTCCATTTCACAAGCCTGGGGCTCCTAAGAGTGCAAGAGACAGCAAAGATGATAGGACAAGGAGGTGATCAGGGTCAGTGACCAGACAACCCATTTAAACGGAATTTAACAGCCTGAGATAAACAGAGCTTCTGGCCATAATTTGTGTGACTTCCAGGACTGAGAAGGTTTTTTTGCAGTGCTGATGGTCTATAGGTCTGAGCTTGGGGATAGATCCTGAGAAGCTGAACCTGATGGTTAACACAACAGTATTCTGGTGGTGTAGAACACTTCCATGTCAATTTTTCCTGCTATTTCCTTTGATTTTTCTATATGTAATGCATACTTCTAAATGTAGAATGTTCCCCATTGGTATGAGGAGTTACAAAATAGCAAATAAAGCAAGTAATTATATCAATAAGCATTAATAAAAGTAATGACACTAAATAACTATGCATGTGACTCAAGATGTCTTCACATCCAGAAAAGAGGCTTGAATATGTTCAAACTGTGACAGCTTTTTTCACCTAAAGTATAATTTTGGAAGTGCACCTGAGCTATAGCTTTTCTAATGCAAAAGTTTTGGAGTGCTGTCTCTGCTTTCCAAAATTACCTCCTCTAACTGAACTTGATATTTAGTAAGTGCAAAGTGAAGCAAGGCAGGGCTTTGCCACCTCAAAGATAAAAAGCTGTAGCCACACAAAAGTCTGACTTTTCTTTAAAAGAAGTGCATGATCTGAATTAAAACAGGCATTTGGGATGTGATTCCTACAGATGCAGACTTGCTTTTCCTGCTTGTGCCAGGAGGATGTGATCTCTTGGATGGTACTGTTGGTCACCTGTGGGTACTGCTGGTGATGGAGCTAGCGCAGGGTGTGGGACTGTCTGGGGCTCTGGCAGGCACAGAGAGGCAAATTGCTGCCCCTCCTGGCTCCCCCTGCTTGAAGGACTTCTCTGCTGCATTTGTGCCTAGACCTGTCCCTGCTCAGGTGGAACAGCACCACTGACACACTGGATGCTTTGTTACTAAGGTTGGAGAGACCCTACTTAATTTTAACTGGCACTCACTAGTGGTTCACTTTAATAACTCAATACACCCATGAAAACTGAGGCTGTTATGGGGCAGCAGTCTCAAGTGCTCAGGGGAACAGACCTGAAGGAGAAATGGTAGTTCGTCATATATTTCCTTGCACAGAGAAGAATATGAGGTTGTACACTGTCAGGGTGGGAGTCTCACCTGGACAGAGTTTTGTCAGGAACTACATTTCAGGCTGTGAATTAATGAACAAGAAGCATTTTTGCACCGGAAAAACTCCAGACTGACTAATGCCTTTGGCAAAAGTATTGGATTTTCAGAAGCACTGGATATTGTTAGCCCATCTTTTCAGGTTGTGCTTTATATTTCTGTTTATGTGGAAAAATTTCCCGGCTGCTGAATTGGTTTGCTCAATGGAAATCTTATCAAGTCTGAAGAGTTCTGGGAAATTGAGCAAGAAGCTAGAAGGATGTGAAATGCTTACACTTAGAACTCTGGGTTACAACTTATATTTAACATTTATTTATAAAGGGAAAAGAGGTCATGTAGCAGATTCCTACTATCACATTGGCCAAATAGCTATGCAAATGTCTTTTGATTTCTCCTTCATACTCATGTTTTACAGAAAGTCTCCTAGGGCGCTAATCCCCTGAAGCAATATTCATTCACATGAAATGAAATACAGAGAAGAGTGGGAATGATAGAAAGATTTTACTGGCACAAATTTGGTAATGAGCAAGTTATGTGGGTCAGCACAAATGAGTACAGAGAAAAGTTTTATATCATCAGACCATGCATTTTGCAAATGCTGAGCATGAAAGGGGAAAAAAAAATCTCAGTTTTTTGTAGAGTATTTAAAAATTATTTGGGATAATGGTTCTGGGCTTTTGTTTTTCAAGTAAAGCAAATATGCAGGCATCTTAAATGCAAAGTATGAGATCTTGAAATCTCATTGAAACAAACAACAAAATTCCCACTGACCTTAATGGAGCTGCGATTTCATGCAGGTAGCCAGCTACAGAGGACTCAAAGAAGGGAAAAACGACCAATACATTTTAGAAAGTGATGGTGTTTTTTTTTCCCTGAAAGCATTTTTTTTCTTCTGCTTCTTAATACCTAAAATTCTTATTTTCAATCCAAAGCTTAACTCTGAGACTCCCTCAGCTCAGTAAGCAAGATTTTTGCATCTTGGTGAGATGCTGGCAATATTTCCAATGGGAAAAAAACTGTAGCTTGAATGAGATATGAATCACAGAATGAGAGAATGGTTGAGGCTGGAAGGTGCATGTGATGCTCATTTAGTTCAACAACCCTATCCATGCGGGGTCACCTACAGCAGGTTGCCCAGGACCATGTCCAGTTGAGGTTTGACTGCCTCCAAGGGAGGAGATCCCACAATCTCTATGGGCAACTTGTGCCAGTGCTTGGTGACCGACAGTAAGAAAGTGTTTCCTGATATTCAGTGGGAACGTCTTGTGTTTCAGTGTGTGCCATTGTCTCTGGTCCTGTAACTGAATATCACTGAGAAGTGTCTCTCTCTATCTGTTATAAACCAGACCAAGGGATTGAACTAAACCTAAGACAATAGCCCACATTAATTTAGGGTGTGTATTTTTCAAATATGTCAGAAAGAAGGTAATAGGGATTGATGATTGAAAAATAATGCTAATAATGAGAATTCTAGCAAGTATTTTCAAGACTGGAAAAAATCCCAAGAAAACAAAACCAATGAACAGAGAAAAATGGGAAGATAGAAGCGAATAGTGCTGGCTGTGTCTTATATAGCTCTCTGAAATATTTGCCTCTGTGTTATCACCATCTAAAATGTGACCATGTGCTGCTTTCTTGACCCCAGATCCTCTTTGCAGACACAAGTTGCAGCACAGCATCATTGTTCATGCAGCTCAGGGCCTGTTACTCCTGTCAGTCAGCCCAGGGTATGTGTTATAGAGCTCAGCCCCTCATTCATGCTGACACGATTGTCTCTGACCTTGGCTTTGTCAGTCTCCCCACCATTACCTCTGCACTACAAACCTGTTGATTGTAATCAGAGTTGTACCATGATTTCACTTTGCTAACATCTTTGTTAGTCTTTAAATGTTGTACTTTCATCTTTTTACATCCCTTCGATGCCCTCCATTTTAATAGGTAGCGTGGAGTTTTCCACTGGGGAAAGCTGTCACATGATGCAGGCTGCTATGGCTCTTGTCACTGAGACTGTGATCTTTTATCTTTTACTTTCCCTGAGAAGTCATTCCTAGCCACCTAAAAATGAAGTGATATTTTGGCCAGAGCTGGAGATACCTGAAAATCACACCCACACTGCATATATGTATGCAATGAACACATGATAATTTTTTCTTGTTAGATTTTTATTTAGAGGTTCAGTATTCCTGATAGTTTAAAATAAAATATTTGTCCAAATGAGACTCAGCTCTTTCAAAGAATGGTTTCCTTTTGGTTTTGTTTCTTCATCCTTCACAGACCTCTGTTGTGCCCAGTATCTGCCATTTTGTAACACAATTTGATCTAATTTGGCTATTTCTATGTATTGTCTTTGAAGCACATAGCATGACAATATTAAAATAGTAAATAATAGAATCATAGAATCATTTGAGTTGGAAGAGACCTTAAAGATCATCTATTTTCAACATCCCTTCCATGGGCAGGGACACTTTCCACTAGGCCAGGTTTCTCAAAGCCCCATCTAACTTAGCCTTGAACACTTTCAGGAATGGGACATCCATCACTTCTCTTGGCAACCTGTTCCAATATCTCATCACTCTCAGAGGAAAGAATTTCTTCCTAAGATCTAATCTAAATCTGCCCTCTTTCAGTTTAAAGCCATTCCCCCTTGTCCTATGTTCATATGCTCTTGTCAAAATATTATCTAAACCTATGTGAAACCGATGAATTCTTGCATTGTTTTCTGAGATTTGAACTACAAAGTGTAAGGACAAACCAAAGATGGAAAAGATACTCTATTTAGCATCAATAAACGTTTTTCATAGTAAGTGTCCCTCTAAAGTTTAAGCAGGTACTAACATGCTATGCTAGACAAGATCTTACATCCTTGTTATGCTGAGCAGACATTGAAAGCAAAGATTAAATGGAAAACATACATTTATATTAATTATAGATGACTAGTATTTCTCAGGATATGAGGGAAATAAACAAAAGTTCTCAGCTCCTGGAAGTTTGGAATGTACTGGTTTAAATCAGTAAATATGGACAATTTACATGCCTAACATGCCATAACGGCATGAAAACATTTGTCAGAAACTGATGACTGAAACAAGAAGAATAATGAAGAGAAACGACAGTACACAAACCCTCCAGAGAGCAAAATAAACAATGTAAGTGTTTGGTAAATAAATCCCTGCAGAACTCTTAAAAATGACTCACTGATTAATTGAATCAATCCATCAACCATTTGTGATTACATCAATATGCAGTCCTTTTGATGTTGTTCCTATTCCAAAGCTACTATTTTAAAAGATTTAAAATGTAGGATATGATATAATACATACCTATATGGAGCTATCATAAATTATTTGGATACTCTAGTGAGATATAATTGGCTGATTCTTTTACTCAACTCTCACATGTACATAAACTAACCACATCACCTTATAGCTGTACTCCAAGTTCCCTGTTCTTTTTCTGAAATTTTTGGCACCCACTTTTTTTTGTTCATTAAAATTTAACAAATTTAACAGCAGAGTGAGACTCTGAGATAATATTTTTCTTTTTCTTTTTTTTTTTTTTATTAAAATGTTCTTGTTTTCTTACTTTATTTAACTCATTAACTCTTTGCAGAAAGGACTCTCTTATTTACTGTATTCATTGATTGCACCATGCTTGTACATCCAGTATGAGAAATTATAACTTTTGAATACTGAATGCCTATGTATAAAATAAACTCTTGGGACTCTGGATCTCTTGAGAGGAGGAATAGGAAGAACTATGTAAAAAAGGGAGAGACTGTGTGTAGGTTTGTATCTCCATCATAAAATATACTCACATAACAGATATGTATGACAATGTGAACTGAGCCAACATTTACACAAAAGCACATAAATGCATGAATACTGAGAATCCCATGTAAATTAATGGAATTGCACATACTTACATAGTCTCCTAGGAACAAAACATTCACCTGCGTGCAAAGAGACCAACCATTAAAATGTTTGCAAGAAGTAAAAAACAACCCTGAGACAAATTTGAAGAGATTGAAATGTGAATCTGATCCAGTCAATGTGTTCACAAACACATTTTCTTAGAATTTTTAGTTCACCTATGCCTTTTGTAGCTCTGGACACTTATGTACTCTTTATGTACTCAATGAGCTATAGCTTTAGCAAATGTAATTGCACATGTGAAAATGATTCCTACCAGGACTCACTGTGCCACATGGCTTCTGCAATGCTGCCACCCTTTACCTTTCTGTTAAATGTCTCCCTTTGTTTGGGGCCTTTGGAGGATGTACATAACCTTTGTGCTTCCTCTTATAATTCTGCACATATCTACAGTGACACTGTCCTCCATAACTGTCATCACTATCATTACGTAAACAATTGGAAACAATAGATGTGACAAATAGCAGTATGCAATTTTGGGGGAGTATTTGGGGTTGTGTTCAGGAAGATGAGGAGAGTGATAATGGGACAAGAAGATGGTGACAGGGTGAAAGAAATTAATACACATATAAAAGCTTTTCTGTGTGGCAGAACTAGAGACTGTTGAAGAGCATACACTGAACATGAACATGCTTCTTCATGTTTAGTTCCCCATAGCCTATTTGCCACCAGGACAAAGGCAAAGCTAGGAAAGTGATTAGGTAACAGATTACAGCAAAGACCCTTTTCCACTGCTGGATGAAGAAGCACGGCTTTTGTACAGGAGAATTAATTTTGAATCAGAGATGACCACAAGCACTACTTTTTTTAATTATGAGGTTTCACACTAATCCTATCTATCCAAAATAATAATCCCAAGGCATTTGGAAGTCCCAAGAGCTGTCTTCTACTCAACAGAGAGCAGAAAATAAGGTGCTTTTATTGGACCTGATTAAAAAATCTCTGAAGTGATCTTGGCAGAATTTGAAAGACACTTGTAAATGACATTATCTGTCTCCATTGGTTTCTGAAAGATAAAGGACAAATTCATTTAAAAAAAAACCCCTTCTTTAGCGCATATGGAGGGAAGTGCAAAAAATGTATGTATGATACTACTTAGAACTTCACATTTGGTACCATATCTTTCTTCCTAAACCACTCAGCTATGCAAAGGTCACAACTCTAACTAGCTGCAATTGCTCCTCTTGGTGAAGGTCTGAATGGAATGCCTTGTCAGGACACGAGATCAAACAGAGCTGATTTCTCCAATCCATGTCTAGGAATGAAGCATACCAGTGACTACAGGAAGAAGACCTCCTACTGATTCATTCTCTGCTGTGCCACTTCTATACATGAATAAGTAACTGCAGTCTAAAGGGCACTTTCTTTTATGCATGGTAATTACATTTAATATTGCACATAGCTTGGAGCAGACCAATTAGCATAACAACTGCCTACATATTTCTCCAAGGAGCAGTGGACACAGTGCTGTCTGCAGTACTGCTGTGCATTAGTTCTTCAATAAAACTTGGTTTACTTTTAGCGTCTGTCACCAATCCACATGTACTGAGAAGAAGCCAGATTCAGATTAGCTAGAAAACAAAAAGTCCATCACTTTCTTCTCACCTACTCACCTGTAGACAGTCAGCGGGCAATACACACACAGGGATTATTCATGAGGCTTTCCATCTTTATGAAAAAAATTCTCATCCTCTGAGCATTTGCATTTGAAAAAAAACCCAGAGAACTGGCAATGAAAATATTACAAACTGGAAGGATTCATGGTGTATGCAGTTTTGCTTTGGCTACTATCAATGTGCTGAAATGGAAGGCAAGTGTGCAAGTGATCAAAACCTTCAGACACTGAGTTAATAGCCATTCCAATTTGGAGACATCCAGGAATCAATACATAGGACGCTAGACTTTGCCAAAATGCTGTGCAGCAGTGAGTATTGTAAAAAGCACTTAAATTAAGCAAATGGAGCACAAACATTTTCTCCTTACCTGACTGAAAAGTATCACTTGCACTATAATGAAGGCCTAAAAAATCCTAATGGCATTAATTAATGAACTCTCTATACTGTTCTGCTCCACCTTTATTAAATGACCTCAGGCAAGCTGTCAATTTATGAGAACTCTATAAACATTTTGCCTAAGACAGGATTTCATAATTTCAGTGTTGGGACAATAAACAGCATATAAAAGAATATTAATGCAGTGGAAATATCCATGTTACATAGCTCCTTCTTAACAAGGATTACTTTTGCAATACTTAACACTGTTGGCAACTGTATAGCTATCACAGGCTTAAAATTCCTGATGAGTGTGCAAAACCAGCCCTGCTTCCTAAGTGAAGAGTTTGTTGCAGTCAGTCTTGTAAAAGAAACCTTTTAGTGTCAGTGAGAATGAAAATACCTGCTACACATGACAGCGTTAAAATGGTGTCATGACCTGGCAAATTCTTTTCAGTGCTGTCACATCCATGCACTGCACAGATCAGGATTGTCATCATGTAAATGTAATAGGATTCTTTATCCTGCATTGTTGTTCAGCTGGGAACAGTAACTCTAAGTTTCCTGTAAGTTGTGAATAGCAGCAGGGGGCCATGAATAGCTTGGAAACCTATATTTTTTCCATTTATTTTTTTTAAATGCAAATTACACTAGTAAGTCAAAAAAATCACTTTTGTTAAAAATACATTCAGAATTAACAAATGCCAAAAGAGAAAAAAAAAAAAAAGACACATTTGGATTGTATCTCTTGCCTTCTGAATATTTTAGTTTATAACAAAAGCCCAGCCTAGAAAAATAACATTCTTTACTGGATTTTGAGGAGGATACAGCTGTACAAATCAAAAATGCCATCCAGATATTCTCACATTACTGTGCTCTAAACAGCTTCCAGAAGAGATCTGTCCACTAATCATTTAGCAGAGTAGTCAACAGTCCTAATTTTTTAAATGGTTGATGCTCTAACTGCAACTTAAGCAGGGTTATGAATACCAACTTCATATAGGTATGTATGTGCATATATATATGTATACTGTGTGTATGTGAGTGTGTGTATCTACTCTATATGTAATATATGAATACACATTTATATTGCAATCCATAGCAGTTAGATGTGCTTCCTATTTCCTAACAATTTTACAAACATTAACAATTCAGACCTCACAAAAAGCCTGTGAGGCACATATTATTCCTGTATTATAGATGGGAAGACTAAGACACAGAGATATTAAGGCCAAAATTTTCTAAATTAAAATTAGGCCTATAAGCTACGTGTAGACATTTCATTAAATTGTCTGACTTCTAAAATTGCTAACTAGCAGTAGCTGCTGTTCCATGGGAAATCACTGAGAGGTATGAAAAATTATCGTCTGAAAATTGGATTGCTGCTTAGGTGCTTAAACTGGTTTCTTTTCATGTTAAAAAATGATTTTTATACAAATATCATTTTGATTAACTGGTATACAGGGAAAAATAAAATAACCTGTTATGATATTTTCTTTCCATTTAAACCTCTATATTGTGTTTAATACTATACGTCTGCTATATTTAATACCACATAAAAGTAGAAACTTTTGAAATTTTTCAAGGGGGTGAAAAGCAGCTCTATCCAGAATGGACTCAGGTCCCCAAGTATGAAAATTTAAATTTGAGATCCAAATCAGCAATGAATGCTTTACAGGATCAGGCCTAGGGTATGTGCCTGTTTCATGCAGGAAATTCTCAGCAGTATCTGAGACAGGAGCCCTTGGTCCGCTGCATCAGAATATTTCTGGGTGATGCAGCCCCCAACAATAGTTATTCCTGTGTATTTTATATACATAGACATACACACACATTCACACACTTACATATATATATCTATCTATATAAGTCTCACTGAATCAATGCAAGTATAGTTTCTGAACATGTCCCATCTCTTGCTTTCACTGGTGAATGCCTGTTCCTCTGTCATTGTCCAGAGTTGCTGCTTGTGACACTGTACATCCATGCAGACACAGCAAAGAGCACTGGTTTGTACAGGGATGAGTGAATGGTGTGAGCGCACAGGCCTTTGGGGCAAGGGTTTCACCAGCAAGGAAAAGGGAGTCCCTCAGAGGTACCTCAAGCCTTTCCAAGCGCTGATCTTCCCTCTTGCCCTCAAAAGCTACGTGGTCACCTCAGGTGTGGTAGGTGCGTGCGTTTGTCTATGCAAGGTCTGAGCAAAGAAACAATGACAATCCAAGTTTGTGAAAAACCTGAGCAAAATATTGGGTTTTCCTAGTGAAAGCCGCCTATGTTCTTGAAAATACAGATCAGATGTAGAGTAAAACATATGTTCCTAGGAGTTCAGAGTATTTCATATACACATTGACCTACTAGCAAAATTCCCAAAGGCATCTTGTTGCCAACTACGTAACAGCACAGGGTATTTTTTTTTAGCCACAATAATACAGGAAGATAAAATACACATTCTAACACACAACAGATCCCCCAAATATACCACAAAAAGGTCTCCAGTATTTCTTCAACTCAACTAGTCCCTACCCGCCCTCTCCAACTGAAATAAAAAAAATAAAATATATGGATCCCTTATGGTGCAATTAGGAAGAAAAAAGCTCACTTACAGAGAATTTTTAGTTGAAATGAGATATAAAAGAGTAAACGTAGCTAGTACTTATTCAGTTGGCCTTTGTTGATAGAAATCTGCAGATGTCTCTGTAGTTAGTAAAAGACATTTAAAGATAGCTATAAAAGCACCTACAGTGCGATAAATAAAACCAGCAGGGTTAAGAAGCACTGTTTCTGCTGCTTAGTTCCAGTAGGTTCAATTATTAGTTTACGTCACCCCTTTCCCCACCCTGACCCCCAAAAGGTCTCATTTATTTATTTATTTTTCTTTTTAATCATTATAAACTGTTTCTTGACCACTGTAGAGTCTCAAAAGTAAAGCACTTATCAGACAGCTGGCAGTTTTCTACTTGGTCGCTCTGGAGCCATGGAGCAACAGAGCCTTATTCCCTGACGTGAAAACAAAGCAAAACCAAACAGAAGAAAACCACTGACTTAGAAATCGTTCAGAATTAACAGCAGCACGTTAACTTCAGAAAGCTTGCACGTAGTTTCTCTAATGTGCAATGCAGTTGGGTTAAGGCAAGTATGAACTGTACAGCCTTCAGGGCAAACAATGCGCTGTCTATTGACTTCTGCTGCAAGGTCATCCTGGTATTTCAGTGTTGTGTTGACTAAGGAGGCTCGACGCGGCCAGGACTGTGGAGGAGGCTCCAAAAGCACCGAGTTCATGTCTTAATCCAGATGGGCCAAACTGGTGGTGGCCAGGGTAGGGAAGAGACAAAGGATGGCACCAATGCCTCTGCTCTGCCCCTCTGGTGCTGGGAGGCTGGAGGTCCAGTGTGGGGGTCTGGGGCATCTCCTTTAGTACTTGTTAGAAAGAGGGGCTGAAGGTCTCTGTTGTTTTCTGTCTCATTGTTCAATCAGCTTTTATATTTTTATTTTAGCATAAAAATTGTTTTGTTTTGTTTTTTTCTCTTTGAAGAACCAGGAGGCCATCCTGAAACAGTTTCTTTGACAGGTCT
Organism: Anabacerthia variegaticeps; assembly: GCA_035583185.1. Lineage (NCBI taxonomy): Eukaryota > Metazoa > Chordata > Aves > Passeriformes > Furnariidae > Anabacerthia > Anabacerthia variegaticeps. Next base: position 62,499,840 of record JAWWEW010000112.1, read on the forward strand.
TCCAGCCCACCTCGAGTAGTCCCCATGTTTACTTTGACCTAGAAGAAAGACAGAAAAAGAACAATACTTATAATCCACCATATACCTATCTGATCCCTGCCCTGCTGCTCTGGTGCCCTTTTGCAAGCAAGTGTAAGCAACAAACCAGTAACAGTTCATCTACACATGGGATGAAGAGGACAGAAAGGCAATGTGTTTGATCAGGTAACTGCTTGGCTCTCTCTGGAACATTGTCAGAGAAGTCAACACAGGTTTTCTAAACAATCCTAGGCAGGAGTTATATTTAAATATAATCTTAACTATATATCCATGGGTCAACTGGAAGATGACCTGACATATAAAATCCATCAGATATGAGGCTGTCTTTGTAAAAACAAGAAGTGTCAGAGTATGAGGACGGAAGGGCTGAATCACAGGAGCATGGGAAAGCAACCCACAGCTCGCTCACAAAACAGAGCACACGTGCAAGTGCCACAGCCCTGTACACCTTAACAGTGTTGTCCCAAACCCATGTTTTGTGACCAAAGCTTTCAGTCTAAAATGGACAAGATGTTGTTTGTTCATAATCAAAGCTTAGCTGGTAGTTTATTTAAATGAAATGTCCATAGTGTCTGAATCCCACAAACATGAGGAGATAATTATGCAGCAGATTTCTACGGCATGAACTCGCTGAGTGTCACGATGGTTGTACTCAGGGTGCTGGTTTTAGTGTATTTTTTGTGTTTCATTTCAGCTTTAAGTGAATGGTAAACTGCACACCTTCAGTACGTGCAATTATCTAGACAGATACCTATATGTCTGTGTGTGTGAGTGTATATACTGCCAGTATTCTTAGACTTCACAAAAGGAGGAAAGCAAGTTTCACTTCAGGTCTGCACTGCTTTTGAGCAATTTCTCCAGTGCATTAGGCATCAGCATCAGACATGCATGCATTTTTTTTGCTTCACTTCTTCTTTTCTTGACCAAACAAGTTTACTGTGAAGAACATAAAGACCTCTCTCCCCTCCCTCCTTCCTACTGTTTTTAGAACAGTGATCATGCAGTGCAGTCTTGTTCCACAACTACAACTGTGTTTTTTCATGTGCAGCAGAATCAGTGTCAGGGAGTGTTTAGTCACCTTCCTTGGTCACCTCCCAAGAGCAGAATTTTCTCTTGACAATTGATTTCCGCCATCTTATTGTGTTCTTCTCCCATGGTCTGGAAATGAGCACTGGCATCTCCGGCACAGAATGCCAGGAAGCTGCTTTTGAGTACATCAGCTGTGGCCACACTGCAAGGAGGTACATGAGCATCGGTTCTGTCCCGTTCTGTTCAAAAAGCGTATTCGTTTTGAAGGGACTGTCTAGGCTTCTTGGCTTGTACAGCATAGAGCACGCTGTTGGCACTTAAATAATAAAAAAACCCGATTTATAACAGGTAGATAAATGTCACGATAAGAATTCTCCCCCAAAACACCAGTGTTTTATTTAAAACAGAATTGTAAATTGAATATATATTTCTCTTTAAAAAGTAAGCTGATTTGAATTAACTATGAAATTGGAAGAGATGATAAGGAGAATTGTGATTGGAATTCAAAGCCTAAAATATAGAGGAAAAAAAATCCCCAAAGTGAGTCCGAATCGAATATTTCTAGAGTACTTAAGGAAATAGTAGCCAGAGATAGTCACCTCTATTCACTATCTACAGATAATGCTTCTTTTTCATAAATCAAGATTTTTTTTTCCTTAAGTATCCTGTTCATTTAGGGTAGTTTTGCATAACTGATGAAATTCCACAGAACGTACTCTGTGAGTTTAAACTGAATTGGAATGTTCTTATAAGTGGAGCTTGATTGATATCACAGATAAAAAGTAATAAATCTTTACATAAAAACGTTCTGACACATAGAAATGTAAACATGAAAATCCTGAATAAATCAATATAATTATTTGCATGTGTAGGTTTGTGTAGGTTCAGTATAACCTCTCAATTAACAAAATGAAGTACTAACTTTAGCACATGGGAGGAAACTGGTTACAAAACAGTGTGCCTTAATAGTTATCAATTACTAAGCCCAGCATTCCTTCAGGATAATAATTAAATTGTGCATACATAAAACAGTTAAAATTGATTTAGATCACTTGGATGTAAAACTATCTGACTTGCAAAGAAATAGAAGTTTGTTTTGATGGAATTCTGTCATTGCAATCTACTAAATCAATTCACATCAGCAAGCAGTATGTACATGATGACTGAGACCTACCATGCAATTCTGTATGTCTTTAAGATTTGTACTAGTTTTGTGTATGAATTGATCTGGCAAATATATAAGGGCTTCTCTGTGCTATATTACTGAACTACATTTTGAAATTTGTATTTTGCCAGAATCTGTACAATCATTAGAAACTGATATTGTTTTGGCAAGCGCTTCAAAGCTGGGGTCATATCTTCTCTTTTGCAGCATGCCTAACACACTTATAGGTACTACCACAGCACAGAAAACAAAAGAATTATTACTGTGCCTTTGGCTATAGTTAGTAATCAAATTATTTAAAGGCAACTGTCTCATATTTCTCTCCTAAATCCAGAGCTTCACATGAGTTGCACTCAGTGTGAAACTGAATAGTAGAGGATGCAGAGGTGGCAACAAGCAATCTTTGTATTTTCTTGATCTTTTGCAGGAATTAGGTGGGATGATACTTCTGCTGCCTATGGATTCAAAGACATTTTGTAGCAATTAATAAAGTTGTGGAAAGAGTTATATGAATACAGCTATATGGATATATATGGGTATAGCTGTATCGATATCATTGTACCTTGGACAGTGATGAGAGTATACCAACAGAGTCTGTAAAGCAGAAGGTCCTCTCCTCTCCTCTCCTCTCCTCTCCTCTCCTCTCCTCTCCTCTCCTCTCCTCTCCTCTCCTCTCCTCTCCTC
>JAWWEW010000112.1:62503264-62593364 GCA_035583185.1 Anabacerthia variegaticeps
TACAGGTACTGACCATTGTAAAGTGGGGGTGATATTGACCAGAGAGTAACATAAAGTCCTGTTTCTTGTGGTTTTCTTCTGTTGTTGAATACTATGGAGGCTTACACTGATTTTTTTTGTGAACAAGATCCATAGGGAACCAAACCATTCCTCCCAACAAATAAGGCTTTAAAATATCAAGTATGGCTTGCTGTTATCATATCAGCATGTTTTGATCTCCAGTACATAATATTGCTGTAAATAGTGCTACAAGCAGATCAGACCTTGACCTGATTAATTTCACATTCAAACTTGTCACTCCACTACCTAATGGTCTGCCTATATTTACAGAGCAACTGCAGTGTGAATACATATGCATGCGTTCCTGGTGTGTCTCAGCTGTAAATAACAGAGAGGTATTACTGAATGCTGTAAAAGCCTCTTAAGGACAGATTGTAGCAATTCTAGAGAACCCTGTAAAATACTACACAGGCAGAGGGAAACATGAAGTGTCTTTGTTTGACTGTGGCTGGGACATGGCAATACTTTCATGGGTTGATAGGACAAAATACCAGCTCACATTCTGATTTCTGTCTCTCAGTTAAGACAGCAAAATCACCTGTACAACACTCAGTATGCAGCACTGAAATCAGACAGAACACAGTTTACATGGATTAATCATATATCTCTTTGTCTTGGCTACAAGCTTAAAAATATTGCCTTTGTTTTGTCCACAAGTCTAGCTTTCTTTCCAGTTAGAATGAAGATGCACAGCAAATGCAATCTGCTGTTCTGGAAGAAACACTGAGAGCATAAAGAGAATGGGATAATATCTCAGCTAGAGTGCTCCATATGTTGATGACAAGGTATGGTGTACTGAGAAAGAAATAGGATTAGAATTGTTCTAAGTATCTACGAGCCTCATATAATACTGTGAAGGAAATAACATTTTCTAAATGCACAGCACTGTGCCAAAAGTGCAGGTGAAAATCTTTACTTGAGCACAGACAGATGGGAAGCTGAAGTTAAGACAGCATTGGAGATATGCACTATTGTAGTTTGAGATTATTAAAAAGCTCCTAGCAAAGCTCCCGAAGGACCCGATCCTAAGCACTACTGCAGTCTGATTGTACCACTGATAAAGGAGAAAATGCCAGTTCCATGCAAAAATACACTAATCCGTTAGCAGACTTGCTTCCACTAATCAGAAAAAATGAAATTCCATTCATGGGTGAATGGAAGTATATGTTGAGATGGCTACTGTTTGTTTGAATTTAGTTCTTTTCCTCAAAAGGCATGCTCAGAAGAGAAACAAAGGAAAAAAAGTAAATGTTGCTGTTTTGTGAACATTTCGGTGCTGTGTTTTTAATGTGGCTATTGATGGAAAATAAAAAATGTTCCAAAGAGCTGCAGAACAAGGATAGGGTTATTCTGGGCAGTTAGAGCTGTTATGAATTGCAGTTGGCATCAGCACAAGAAATACTTGGAGATGATTATTCCTGAGCTAGTCCATAGCTGGATGTCAGCTCTAGTGTGGATATACCCCAGTTTTGTGTATGAGCTGAGATTCAATTACCCATTAAATTCTCAAATATTTCAGGCTGCCCTATAGGATGGAGTTGTCACTCACTGGTTAGGTAAAATACTGTCTTCTATCAAACTGGTTTTAAAAGCCATATGCTGTTACATTTGTTTTGGGTTTTTTAAGTGTGGAAACTGTAAATGAAGTACAGAGGTGCCTCAGTGAACAGATGCTCTGGTAAGACAAATGCTAAATGCATCCTCTAAATTAGCAAGTTGATGAACTTTGATAAATCTTAATAAAACCCCACTTTTTTTGCCAATGACGGATTGCCATATCTGACTAGTTTTTTCTACACTGAATTCTCATTGCTTCCGAGTGGAACCTGCTTGAATGAAAATAGGGAAAAATTGGGTGAGAGCTGGGTGTTATTTGAACAACTGTGACACATGATATCCTGCCCCAAGAAATCATTATAATTCAACGGAAGAGTAATGTGGTGCTTAAATGTAGCTTGACTTCAGTCCATCAAAAAAGGCTTCTGCCTATTCTGAATTTTTAAGTCACGCCATCTTTCAGCTTAATGATTCTTTAATATCAGCCTGCCACTCTGCTGAATATCTTAGAAGTTAAGTACTTACATATACATGGGCTGTAGCTGTAAATGAGATGTCTTCTGTGGACCTTGATAGCCGTAAGAGTCAAATCCACCTATGAAATCAACTGAAAGGGGAAAAATTGCTTGCATTAGCAACATCTTTTCTGAAGTGATAGGCCCTAATATTCAAAAACCAACCAGTACACACGTTATTTTCGATGGGACCCCCAATAACCTGTTAAAATTAGACCAGCTAATTGTGAAAATGCAGAAAAAGTGTGAAAAGGTAGAGAAGGGCAAAGTCCTCTTTTTCCTTTTTTAAACCCACAGAAAGACAATACAGGATTTGTAATAGTCACCAGAAATAGTCCCTCTTTTTCAAGTAGAACACCTCAGTGTAATACAAAACATGCTATTCAGACACTACAGATGCTGAAAACTGTTTATTTATTGGCATGAATGCATTGCTTCTGACTGTGATTACTGTGTCTGGCTTGCTGTCATACCATGGCTCAGTGATGTAGAGGAGAGGGAACACTGATGCGACTCTCTCTGGGAGACAGAAGTTTCTCTGACTCCTTGCTTTGACATTTGGGTTGAAATGCATGAATAGACAGCTGGAACAATTTCTCTGAGCTTTAGAGATGAAACTTCTCAGATACAAGGAAAGCTACGTTTCTCTCAAAGCACTGAAGGTCTGTAGGATGGTTGTAGGCTGGGAGTTATTTATTAATTCACACCATTGCAAGTTCCCAATGGTCTTTGCATGTTTGTTTTAAACAATTTCCAGGGAAACTCAATTTCATCTGAGCCAGAGACCTCTGTTTCTCTCTATAATACTTTCTTTGCACAGGTAAAATGGTGCCCATTGGTTCCTTTGTCCCAGGAGACCCAACTACTAGCTTTTAGAGGTCCTTTATGGGCAGTTCTCATTCCTGAAATATTATCTCTTACATTAAAGATGTGAATTTGATGACTCTACTGTCATAGAAAAGGGCCAAAGTCCAGTTATGGAAGTGCATTTTTCACATATCTGGGCAGTGCTGCTGACAGACTGGCTTTGTGTACATTAAAAACAAACAAACAAACAAAAAGGTTCTCTGATGAAGGACAACTTATTGTGGATCTAAAATGCAGTAAAAATCACAAAATAATCAAAACCCATTAATTTACTACACTTGGTTTGAGAACCTTCACAGGGGTTGGAGTCCTTAAAACTTGCATATATACGGTTATTTTATACTAAGGTACCCTTCAATGTGTGCTATACTTAGCCACACTTATCAGTGCACTCACATGCATTCTAGACACGTTACAAAACCCCCAAATTTTCATATCCCTCTGTCCACCATTTATTTTGCAAGCAAAACCAAAACTCTAGATTGGATGGATACAGTATGTGTCCATTGCAACCATACACATGTTGAATGTGTCCTCCAGTTATTCTTCACTGGCAAGAATGGCCCCTGCAGAAATAATTTCTCTCGCTCTATGCACTGTGACAGAAATATGTATACTTGCATCCTAGAATGATGTGTTACTAAATTAATCTCTGACATCTTTAATGAAGGAGATTCTTTAGTCTCTCTGTGTTGCTTTTTCCTCTGACTAACTTCTAATGTCTTATTTAAATGCCATTTCCTGGAAATTAACTACTTTTCTATATTTTGGGCTTTTCTCCCTGTGGATATGAAGAACGAGCCTTTTTAATTCTTTTTTTTTTTTTTTCTCTTATAACTGCTTTAAGCATTTTCAAAAAGTATTTTATGCTATCCTTTGTTTCCATGTTTAAGCAAACCTAGTTCTTTCAAACATTTCTCACAGTTCATGTTTTCCAAGCCTTTAAATTTCAAAGCCTGAAGATCCTTCCTCAGTCTACTTATGCTTTTCTTACAGTGGGGGTGCACAGATCAGGACTAACCGGACAACTGCCATGTAGTTTCTGTACATTACCTGGAATAACTCAGTAGGTTTTAGGTTTTGTTTGTTTGTTTCCTTGTGGTTTTTATTGACGTTTTTGGGTTTTTTTTTTTCCGCCCCCCCCCCCCCCCCAATTTCTTATTTCAACAGCATCATACACATGCTTAATAATCATATCTCTATTTTTATGTTTTGACACTAACTGTAGTCTAGACAAGTAGTCCATATTTTATCTGAAGATGATTGATTCTTCCCCACAGGAGTTCTTTTGCACTTGTCGGTATTGAATTTCATCTTCTTGATTTCAAGCCACTTCTCAAGATCATTTTGACTTCTAATTCTATCTTCACAAGTGCTCATACCCCTCCCAGTCTGGTTTAATCTGAAATTTTTACAAATGTTCTCTCCTCTATCCTCTGTGTTGTTAACAAAAATAATGAAGAGAATTATTTCCCTAGCTGAAGTCCCAGTGGGATCCCATCTGAAATGTCATTCCATCTGGTTTATAACTACATTTCAAATAGAGTTTTAAACAATTCTGCATACAGCCTATGATAGCTGCATCTGGACAGTACTTCCCTCTCCTTCTTACAAATCTTTTACAGTGTCAAAATCTTGCTAAAATCAACATAAATGCCATTTGTTGCTTTCCACTTATTCATTGTCTGCAATCATTAGAATACCTTTTTCACAACGTGATCATGTCTTTGGAAGCATACTAAGTTTATAGGCACAGAATGAGGAATATTGTTGAATGAAGTGCTAGGCTGGGAGGAAAAAACCCTTCTGTATTAAAATACAAAGATTGAAGAAAAAAGAATGGACATATCTTCTCTGCAGGTATGATTTGTTGCTTGCTTGTCTGCCAAATTTTCTTTTCTTGTTTTCTCTTTTGATCCCTGATAACACAAGTCAGAAAACAACTGTTGCCAACCCACGCCACTTTATGGAGGCTTCTTATATACATTTGTCCAGCTTTTAATTTTTTCTGTACTTTCCTAGACCCTTCAAACAACAGGTAAACCATTTATGTAGGCTTTGGCATAGACACTCTGTTTGGCAGCTGTGGGGCAAAAGGTCTTAAGGGTGATTTTAGGATTGTTTTCAGAAAGCTAAACCAACGTGTTAAGAAAAAGATTTCTTTGAGCAACATGAGTTTGTATGGGTAAAAGATAAAGATGCATGCCAAATGTCTCTTCATGCATTTTGGCTTTGCCCTGTTGCACAGAGTAAACACAGAATGTTAACAAGCCAGATTGTCAAGTGACAAACAAGACAAGCTTGAAGAGACATTTCTGTGTGCAACTTGCTGTAAAAGTTCCTATGTGTGTAACCAAATAATAGAAGGGCAGGGAGTACTACCATGACCTCATTGTAGCATAAAATGGTTTCTTACAGGCAACAAAAACTTTGCAAGGTAGGTAAAGAGAAGTAATAGAAAGTGAACTCCAATACAAAAGGATTTAATTAGTTTCTTTGTAGCAAGGTTTCTTCATGGTGGCAAACCCTGTGGTGTTCATACTGCGCTAAAAGCTCCCTGTGGACTCTGAGCTAGTTTCTTCAAGCATGCAGAAGGCTGCCCTTTCTGCAGGCATTTTATCCTGGCTGTGCCTGAAAGGTCACTAAAAGTGTTGTAAAACTGGTACATTCCTGGCAGCAGTAACATCAGATGAATAAAACAAGGCTCATTAGCTGAATCAGTGCAGAGGCTTCCATCTTTAACCTCACCCATCAAACACATTTTTGACTATTCTATTTTATCTTCATGTTACATGTCACTGTTATCACAAGTATCTCTCATGCCATGTTTTGCTTTAGTAAAAGCACACATGAATATACAAGCAAATAGAACCCTATTCGTTTTGTTGTGGGTTGACTCTAGATGAACATCAACTACCCACCAAAACCTCTCTATCACTCCCTTCCTCATATGGACAGGGGAAAGAAAATGTAACAAAAGGCTTGTGGGTTCAAGAAAAGGAAAGATCACTCAGCAGTTACCATCACAGGCAAAACAGACCCAAATTATTACCCAAGAACAGCAAGATAACAAGAAATAGCACCAAATACTAAAAATACCTGTCCCCACCTCTCCCTGCTTCCTAGGCTTAACTTCCCTTCTGATTCTCTGCCTCCTCCAACCCAGTGATACAAGGGAATGAGGAACAGGGGTTGTGGTCAATTCATCACATGTTGTCTATGCTGCTCCTTCCTCTTCAAGGAAAGGACTCCTCACACTCCCTACTCCAGCATGGAGTCCCTCCCATGGGAGACAGTCCTCCACCAACTTCTCTAGTGTGAGTCCTTCCCATGGGCTGCAGTTCTTCATGAATTGCTCCAGTGGGTCCCTTCCATGCAGTGCAACCCTTCAGGATCAGACTGCTTCAGGGTAGGTCCCCTGTGGCGTCAAAAGTCCTTCTGGTCAACCTGCTCCAGCATGGTCTCCTCTCTCCATAGGCCCACAAGTCTTGCCAGGAATCTGATCCAGTGAGGACTTCCCATGGGGTCACAGTCTCATTCAGGGCATAGGCACCTGCTCTGGTGTGGGGTTGTCTGTGTGCTGTAGGTAGTTATCTTCTCCTCCACAGACCTACATGGGGTGCAGGGAGACAGCCTGTCTCACCACAGTCTTCACCACAGGCTGCAGGGGAATCTCTGCTCTGGTGCCTGAAGCACCTCTTCCCCCTTCTCTTCACTGACCTTGGAGTCTGCAGAGCTGCTGCTTATTCTCACTCCTTTCTCACAGCTGCAGTTGCACAGTAACTTTCCCCTCTTCTTAGATCTGTTATTCCAGAGGTGCTACCACCATCGCTGATGGACTCAGCCTGACCCAGAAGAGGGATCCATCTTGGAGCCATCTGGCGTTGGGTCCATCAGACACAGGAGAAGCTTCTAGCAGCTCTTCACAAAAGCCAGCCCTGTAGCCCCTCCCAAACCTGCATGCCCAATACACTTTTGAAATATTGGGTGCTGAGATGTTTATTTTCCTAGCTGAACTTGAATAGGATAATAGTGGTACTATTTATCTGTAAAATGTGATATAAAAAATTCAGAGTATTTTCTTCTTTTGCTAATGCTAAGTTGCTTGTCGGACATATAACTGTTGTTAAAAGTGTAACACTGACAGGACATATGGCTCAAAATAGGGACATATTTTCTATTAATAAGCATCCATAGGGATATGAAGTTTCAGTCTCTGCTCAGAGTCACAGTCCTCACTGTTTCTGGTGTACATCAGGACAGGATGAGAGGCATAATTTTTCCTTTCTGGAAGTCTGTGGTGTATAGAGTGTGGTGTATACCATTAAAATTGGATGCAGAGAAAAGACCCCACTAGCATGGATGTGATATGGAAGAAAGTTCTTTTTAGAAAGTTTGCAGTGAGAAAAAATTAAACCTGTTGAAACCAACAGATGGACAAAGAGAAAGGACTGAGTGTGGAATAAAAGCAACATCTTCCTATGCAAAGCAAAAGGAAAGATACTTAAAAGAAAACCAGATGACTAGACACTATTCTACTTATAGAAATTTTCCTCTGTAAGATGTAAATACAGAAGCATGAAGATTCAGTTCTTCAGCTAATACATATGTTGATAACTTCAGTGACTTCTACAAAGCAATGGTAATTTACATTAGCCTAGGATCTGACCCAAAGAATCACTTAAGGCATATGCGTGTAGAAACATGACTGACACTGACTTTCCTTGCATTTTAGTAGGTATGCAAAAAAAAAAAAAGGAAAGGAGATATGAAAAGATGTGGAATTTAGGAAAGGGGAGCAGGGGTTAAAAGACTTTATCTCAAATAAAAGGAAAGGGAAAGGTTGGTAAAAGCCAACTTAGTTAACCTGTGACCTGCAGTATGGGTATGTCTTGATTACTTTCAAACCCTCTTCTAACTTTGTTCCTTTGCTACTGTTGTTTGTTTTGCTGATTATCTCATTCCTGCCCTGATGGCCTGCCTCTCACTGTGGTGAACCTACTCAACTCTGCCTTCACTACCACATCCATTTCCTGTCCATGACTCCTTCTGTAAAAGTGAAAATGCCTTTGGTAGTATTACCAAATCTGTATTAAGGATGACCTCTCTCATGGATTCCTCTCTTTTCCTTCATTTTGTTCATCTCCCCGATGAAGTAATTTGTTTCCTTCAGCTCTACTAGTTCCATCCCAGGGACTCCCAGCATCTCCTCATCCACATCCCTCCTACCATCTTGAGTCATTTCTCTGCATTTCAACTCTTCCATTTTTTTTACTGACAAACTGATAAAGTAGTACTCCTTTCTTCAGGTTGCCAGCCGTTTTCATTTATTTTACTATTCATTTCCCCTTCTCTCTTACTGCAGTCATGGGAATTTTGTTTCGTAAAACTTCTACTTGTCCAGTGACAGACTCCTTTCTCAATCTCTTTTTTTACATCTTTTCATTTCCTCCCCAATAAAAATACATGTAAATTCTTTTTATAAAAAAATCAACTTCACTCTTATCCCTACTTGTCTCAGTCTTCCCCCCCACACTCCACCCCCTGATGATTTAAAGTGTTTTTTGGAGCTACTTTTCTCCACTTCTTTATTTTTCTCCCATCTTGTACTCTGTCCTTTGCATGCAGCTGGAACCTCTGTTCAAATTTAGGCACACAGTCCTCTCTGTGGTTATCCAGCCAACTTTCATGCATTTGCTGCTCTCTTTTTCCTGAACCTTTTGCATCACTGGCCTCCGTCTCCTCTGAAGGTGTTCACCTTCCTCCTCTCATCATTCTTCTCCTTTCTTGATGGTTCTCCCTCCAGCATGCTGCTGGAGTCTAATGAGCCTTTTATTTTTCTCCACCTACTGTAAACTGGGTAATTGCACTCACGAATACAAATTCTGCTGTCATTGGCTCTCTGAGCTGCCACACATTACCTGACTTGTGCTCATTCTGCTCCTCTTATACAAACTTAAATCTCAGCTTCTCTCTGTGATATTTACCCATGGATAATTAAACATCAGTTCCAGTTCTTCATGGCTAAAGTCAGAACTCTCAGCTGGTCCCCCCTAACCTTCTCTGCTGCCTCTTATAGTGAACTCGTGTTCTCAAGTCTGCCTATCACTTGATGGTAGAAGTTTGATGTCAACTTTGTTGTGGGGCTGTGCATGAATTAATTTCTGGAGATTATTTTTGCATATTGAAGAAGATTCTTCTAACCATTGACACAGCTATAACATTTACCCAGGGCTCCCAGTGTCAAACACCACAATTGTTCCTGTTTTATTTTTGAACTCACCAAATTTGGAATTAAGCTGCAGGACTCACCTTTTTGCCCAGGTTACTCGTCTGCATCCTTCTACTGATTTAACCTTCCATATTACAAGAAGTATAAACTAAATCTTTTTACACATAAAGCCTTTTGTAGAGACTCCACATCAAGCTCTCCTCCTTCTAGGTCTAAAAGCTAAATTCTGCCCCCATGCCACCAACTTGACCTCCATACTTGTAAAATTTCCAAACACTGTCTCTCCTTGTAAGAATGTCTTCACAAACAGTTCTCTCATTATTTTCCCTAAAAATCTTCTTTGCTTTGCTGGCAATAATTATGTTGCCAATGCCCTCATACTCCTGTCTATTTTAGTGAGTAATATTTGCTCATAGTTTCTTTGTAATCACTTTCTGTCTGTACCCATCAGTTGCCTGCTGTCTAATATGTAGATTGCAAGCTCCAAGAAACAGGGCTGGCATTCACAGTGCTTGGCATTATGGTAGTCCTTAAATATGTTCACGAATCTAAAGCACTAAAGTAATATAAAAAAAAAAAAATACAATTACCCATGATAAAGATGGATACCAATTAAAAAGAACTAAAGACCAGGGAAGTATAAGTGCATGTGCTCATGGATGCTCCTTGCACATGCATGTCATGACTGAACATATTTCCCATGTGGTATAGCAGAGAGAGAACATGTGGTGTACCTGTGCTACATATGACATGTGAGGTCTTATATTCATATACAGTGGCTTCAGAGGCCAAAGGCTTGGCTTCCTGGACTCAGGCTTTGGAAGTGCTGAGATTAAGTTTCAATACCAAGGCACTCCACTGCAGGTGTAGCTGGGAGGAAGGAGAGATGGCAAACAAATTACAGCTAATAACATCATTGGAGGCACTGTTGGTGTAGAAATGAGTATGTGAGGCAAGAGAGAGATGTACACAAATACTAGTTACTAAAGACTGGCCAAATCGAGTAAAAAAATAAAAAGAGGGAAGTAAAATTATGTTTGGTTTTAATAACTTTCGAAATTACATATGGGGACAAAATACAAAAAAAAACATATGGGAACACCCTTGATCTTTGCAGCTTTGCCAGTATCCTGCACCTCTCTGGGGAAGATATTTCCAAACAATTCAGTGCTGCTGCCTTTTTATCCTGTGACCATGGCCTGGTGGCTGTTCCACAATATAGCACACTGGAGGAGGCTTGCTTCAATGCAATCTCCATAAAGTTTGTTTACAATGATAATCAAACATTATTGGTCTTCATGCTGAATATATAGTGATTTAGGCTCTCAAAAGAGGATAGAGCCAAGCACTGGAGCAGCATGGGGAAGGAGGCATATGCCAGAACATGAGGTTGTGCCTCTCCTGCTGTCACAGGGGTGAATTCAGAAACAGTGTAAGGATTTGGACACAAGGTCCAGTTCTTGCAGTGCAATGAACAGCATTTCTGCCAAACAGCCAGTAATGTAGGGCCTATAAGTGCTCTTAGCTCATCCATTTGCAAGGTGAATATAAAACCTCAGCTTTTTAAACTGTTACCTCATGGCATTTCTGAGCTGTACGCTGGCCAAAGGAAACCCCTAAACAAATTTTGATGCAGTCTCTCCCCTCAGATTCTGCTCCACTGCCCCTACTTTCATGCTGTTCACTTGTGCAATAATCAAAATTCTGTAATTTTTTGCTCCACAGGGGATTTTCCTCCAGCTTCTTTGGCCTTATCATGTTTCTTATTGGATAAGACCCTGCATCACATTCTTCTGTCTCTGTTTCTGCTGATCCCCTGTCTAATTCTTTGATCAGCCCTTCTGAGACAAGACATGAGACAGGGGTGGTTCCTGAAACCTGATAAGCACAACCTGGTGCTCCTGCCCTTACAGAGGTACTGTCAGGGATCTCTGCCTGTTACTCCACATAATTAGGACCAAGCAGGACTGCAGATATTGCATTCAACATAAACCCACCTTGTGGTTCTACCCAGCAGAACATACCAAGATGAATGGTGTTGAGGGTCCGGAAATCGGATAAGTCAAAATGAGTCTCAGATTCCCAGGTGGAAAGGGGGCCTGGCTGGGGGTATGATGTGTGGAAGACCATGCTCTGGAGCAAGGCCTTAGCAAGGCAGGGCTGGCCAGCAGCAGGAACCATGTTGAGGAGGTGGGAACCAAGGTCATGGCTAAGCAGAAACGAGCCAGATGAAAGTAGCCAGGAGTAACCAAGCAAGGGCTGGGAGGCATGAGTGAGTCTTCAGTAGCTGAAGGCAGAAACAGAACCAGGGATAAAGCAGGCAGGAATAAAAGGCCAGGAGGAAACGGCTGGAGCATAGCTGCAGCAATGAGAAATACTGAAGTGGTTGCCACTGACTTTTATAGCTGATAAATTCAGCAAGTTACCTGTCAAGCCTGAACACCTGGAAAAAGGGTTGCTGCTTGACCCCTGCAAAGCTTTGCAAGGCTTGTCCAAACTTGCAGCAGGGCTTGTCTGATTCAGAATAAAGAGTTTGTAAAAGACCTCCCCTCAGCTAAAAGAGCAATATTAGACTGAAAAATATATTATTTTTCCAAACTGGACAGGCCTGGACATTGCTGATAATAGTCATTTGCTTTCAAATTTTCATGCTTGAGTGCTGAGCAAAAAAATACAGCCCTGCAATATAGGTTTTGACTGACAAATCACGCTAAAAATTAAAGAAAATGTAGGATAGACTGAATTATTATAGAAGTTATCAAATGAGTCATTAGGAAAAATTGTTCTTAGCCAGATCACTGCTAGGGGCAAGCAATAAAGAGAAGAAAAAGAGAAAAAAAGGAGGAAAAAGAAAACGCCTGGGGAAGTGGCCTCCAAGTGTGACTGCCACACTAATAAATTAGAAAAAGAGTCATTAGTAGGTGCAACAAAGTGGAGAATTAAGGCCCAAATCTATGAAAGTTAACAATCCAATGCTAATGAAGACCTATCTAGATTTTTGAAAGCCGAAGTAATAAGGAAAACTTTAACAGGAGCCATGCTGATAAAAATAATTTAGTACAAAGCAATGGTCATGGCATATAGGAAATTGAGAGGAGCTCATGTTGACTGCCTCAGCAGGAAGGACACTAAGGCTGTGGGCAGGTATCCTTGGCAGAGCCACTGGAAAGGCTAATGAACCTGGTCCACCCGCAGCAGCTCATCACCACTCCTCTCTGAGACTCTCTTTATCTGTCAGTCCGGAGTGAGTTTCGGTGGCCAGGTCCTGCCGTGCTCCACACCCTAATTTTGGCTGAAACCTAAGAACGCAGCTATCTGCCCTCGGAGGGTGGGACACCAGGGGAAGGGTGGGGAAGGGGGCTGGCAGCCCCACATTGCCACCTGCAGGCTGCTGCTCTGGCTGGGATACAAGCCGGGTAGAAGCTGCTATCTCCTCCAGAGCTCTGACGGAGCGAGGAGGAGACGCCCCCTGTTGGGGGAGCCTGCTCTCAAAGCCTGCCCTCCACGTTCAGTGCAAAGTAGCAGTGATTGATTTCGGAATGGAGTCTTTCACCAGCATCCAAGCAAAACACGTCTGAAACGATTTCATTTGTGGAGAGTTTCAGATTTTGCTATTTTTTACTGATTTTAAATATGAGCTTTATTTATTTGCCAGTGTCAAAACATTTCCATGGACAGGAAGACTCCTTATTCAGCTACAGCAACAATCTGAGCATCTCTTCGAATGATCAGTAGGTTCTGTTTTCAGAACCATCACTAGTTACTACCTAATTTCTGCTACCAGCTTGACACAACTGTGTGGGACATCGTTTCACAGTCTGAATGCCTTTGTGTTCCTCTTCTGAAACAAATAATTCATGATGAGCAATATTTTCAAAACGGTTTCGCATGAAATGTATCTTTTTTCAAAAAACTGTTAATTGCCTTTTGACATGTGCAGATCTTTTCCAAAACTTCTGTAATATCCTTCTTGAAAAGATAAATATTGTGTGGTGAATAGTGAAAAATAAAACATGTAAGGTAAATGTATCTTCCTGGCTGTTATAATGCATTGATCTTATTAAGCAGTATCCCATTGTGATCAGCTGCTGGAATGGAAATGTTATGTCCTTCAAGCTTTACATTATGTTATTTAGATATTTTTTAAACCTGAAGCTGACAATCCCCACAGGAGGCAGTGATGGATGCAAGGGGAGTGGCAGGGAAGACAAGTGGCTGGGAAGGGAAATTATCATAGAGGAAGCCAGCAACACCACCATTTTCCCTTACGTGATGTTATTTATATATTTGTCTCATACCACAACCCTGTCTCCTAGGGATTCCTTGAACATCAACTTCATTAGTTACGAAGGCAGCAATCCATAACCAATTTTCTTTTCATGTCAAGCTTGTTCATGTATAAACTCAGCCCTTTTGTTGGAAACATTTGCAATTAATCCCACAAACAAAGAAAATGCAAATCATACAGTCTACCCTAAGCAACCCTTCTGACTCAAGGCCCTGACCACCATCTATTACACACTAAAATGAATTGAAATTCCCACTTTGAGTCTAACCTAATTTTCTAGTAATAATAAGCATGGATTCCCAGAAGCATTCTATGCATCTAGATAGTAACATCCTAATTTCTTTTCCTGGTAAATGTTTTAAATAAGATTTTAGCACCAAAGGAAATTAACCTTTAAATTAATTGTAATTATAAAATGCCATCACTGATTTTGTCTTCAGACTAATTACTTGCTATTATTTAAACAAACTGCACCTCCTCAGAGCTTTTAAGTTTGTTTCACTCTGCAGTGCTGTGCCAAATGATCACAGACCGGGCTCTGTAACGTCTGCCAAGCCCTGTGACACCTTGGACTGCTCAGGTCCATTTGCATCTCAAATGCAGACTGTTTCACTTGTCATATCTTCCTGCCATAGGCTTTTTCCCCTGTGCTTCAGCCTCACACTTTGCAGCTCAGGCATTTTCAGCCTGTGCCTTGGAAGTAGCGAGCATGCCTTTGTGGGATGCGGAGTGTCTGTGCTCTGTGCCGAGGAGAATGAGATGCTCAACACCAGTCTTCTTCTCTGCGAGAGGCCCCTCCAAGACGAGACATGACTGGAAGTAATAACACAGCAACCATCTATAGATATATGCAAAAGATTGATGTTGTACAGGCATCTCAGGGAATTTCCTAGAAGTTCCTGGTGGCACTGCTGTTCTCCTAGGAAGCTTTCTTTAGGATGACAAGCATGAAGTAGTACCATGGGATTTGAAATACTTCTCTCTCTCCATGCTTCTATCAGCATCCTGACAGCCAAAGGCATCCCATTTTACTCCCTTTGGCTTACTTAGCTCACATAGGAGTCACCACACTAAATGGTGCAAGTCAATGGAAAAAACTTCTAGTTTAGCTACAGGCTGTAAATTGGAGAGTGCAGCTGAGCCAAAAACGAGCTTTAGTTTCAACCTTTTTAGTGTGGTCCTTGCATTCATCAATGACCTATTCAACAGTTTGTTGAATAACAACTTTGTTTTAAGTACTGGTTTGTATTTGTTCCTAGTATTATTTTCTGCTGTTCTGCCTCTGCAGACTGCCTAGGCTGTCTCTAGCACTAATCAAACAAGTTGGACCAGTGATTCATCCCTTTGTGAGAGAGGTGTCTATTACAGATAGGGCAAATTGCTCTTTGGAGTTACATTCCTGCCTCCATTGACTGTGGTGGAAATTTTGATTGTTAGTTTAAGCTGCAGGTCTAATTGCATATGGCTATATGAGAGTGAGATTGATGCCACCTGTGGGAGCATAGAAAAGGTGAAGATGAAATGACTGGTGTTTTAGGTGAAAAACTAACTAAATATGTAGCTGAGGTGTTGAATCTCCCTTTCTTGTGAGGCTGTTTACTATAAAACCTTTTTTGGTTCAAACTGATGCCTAAAGGTTTGGTGTGTATTTTGTAGATTTTTAGAGTTTTAGAAGTATAGGTTTTCTTGCTCACATATTAAGTGGTGTTAGAAGTTACTAAAGGGATTTTCTCACACATTCTCAGGACCCTGATGAGTGGACCACCGAGAGAATTAGAAACAATGATTAGTTATAGATATCTAATATGTTAATTGTTAACTGTAACTTTACTGGGGGAGGGGTTCTTTGGGGATTTTTGGACGCAGAGATCCTTGTTGAAACAATATGTGTTTTGTAGGCCCAGCGGAGGCCCAAAGCATCTGAACTCCCAATAAAGGTATTGTCTATCTTTCTTCATTAATGTTTTCTCTGAGTGCCTATCTTCCAGCATCAAAACATAGGTGGACAGTTTCAGGAAGAAAAGATTGCTGTGGGAAACCAAATGCAGCAAGACCTCTTCTGACTAAGGAAGTCCATGAACTGCAAATTAATGTCAGGATTTTCGGGGAGCCTGCTGTGTTCCTATGTGCCTATACAACAAATATATATGGAAATAAGCATCCGATGTTCTTTATGACTGGATATCTGATATGGGGCTGGATAGATGTGGTACTTCCTATCTCGTGTTGCATTACAGAAGTGTAACAGATAATGCTGCACTGGTAGGGCTGCAGCTCACACTGCCACTGTGGTGTCACCTCTCAGATTGGTGGGAAAGGGTGCCAGGCTCCCCAAGACAACTTCTGGAGATGCATTCCATCTTGACTGCACAAAGATGCTTGCAGTCATCTTTAGCTATCTCCCCCCGCCAGAGTTTCTGCTTCTTTCCTGTCTTTCTCCTGTCCTTGCAGTCTCAGAATTTACAGTCATATTCACTAGAAAATGGGATGGGAAACAAAGAAGCAGAATTAATAGTCAAATGCTTGTTTCCCATTTCTCTTTGTTTCAGAGATTTTTAAGCAGGGATAGAAGCTGAGCTATTATTTCTCTGTAATGTCTCACTAAGCAGATTGTGAAAAACATTTGGCACAGAAAAAAAGAGATACCTGAGCATATTCTGCACTTCAATAGTGCCTTTCATCCCAGAAGCTCAAAGTTATGAAGCAACATGCCTATGAGTTTGTCCCTGTCATTATTTCCCATTTTAAATATAGGAAACAGAAGTATGGAGAGGTTAAATAACCTGCCCAAAGGTGGAAGGATGCCTGTAAGAAAGATAAGAAAATGTTTTTCTACCTATCCCACATGTTTGTCAAAATTTCACCTCTCACATCTAATGTATTTAATATTATCTTTTAAAAGAAAAACTTTGTCATCACCTTCACAGTTCCAAGGTCAGGCCTAGGATCCCAGAGTGAATTATTGTTTGGCACTGAGTTTCTTGGCATATAACTGCATATAATACTATATTGCTCACCAGTAGATATTTCCTATTAGGGTATTAGAGTAATCCTGAATATTTTCAGTAATTCAGATGGGATCTTAAATTCAAGTTTTTATTGGAGGCAATAAGGGGGATGGGGAGGGGAGGGGGAAGGAGTGAAATAATTTTAAAGGGTTATCTAGATCTTTACTTCTGTGCCATACATCCCAAAAAGCTGAGCTCAAGGGACTATGTAGCAACAATCTGCTTAACCCAATTGTAATTTCTTTCACTTTGCAGTTTAACTGGAAGCAATGTCAGGAGAAAAGAAGATAGTGCATGTGCAAGTTGGATGCCTGCTAGCATGAGAGAGTGCAAAGGTTGTACCTTCTAGGACTCAGGGAACAGTCAGAAGGGCGATATTTGTTCTTTGATTGCCTTGCCATTGTGTTATGGCAGGTAAACAATATTTCTGCTCCCTTTCTGGGTCAGCAAAGGAGCCTTTTGGATTAGCATTTCACTGTGTAACACAGATGGAATTGGTGATTTTTCTCTTGGCTGGGGTTCCTTCCCACTTAAAGCTGTCCCTCTAGTAACAGGCCAGTCCTCTTTCCCTCAACAGAACCTAAAAGGCAAGTGCAGAATTCCCACTTTAGTAACCCAGGTTTCTTTTGTAATTGCTCACAGACAAAAAGTTTAGATTGTAGTGTTTTCCACAAAATGTCTGTATCGTTAATGAAGTTTTCAAAAATACATTGGATTTTCTTTTAGTAAGGCAGTAGCAACTTATAGCAGGGAGCCAAATTGCTAGTGAGGAAATGCACATTAAATGAACATTTTGGTGTTATTAAAAATAATGTGCAGCCTTTGAAAAATGCAGGCCTAATATGATTTTGGAAGACAAATCAAGAGCTCCAAGAAGTTTACAGCCACTGAGTACCTCCAAGTAATAGTTGCTGCTGACATTTTCATGTTTTATTTTCAATTGCTGCAGCTGATAATGCAATGAAGTAAGAATGACAATGGCTTAGGCATACCAGTGGCAATGGTGAAGAGCAGAACATGGAGTTGGCAGCAGTCCTGCTGGGCACCTGTCCTCCCTCATCTTTTCCAGACAAAGACCTGAGGCACTCCAAGCCTCAAAGTTCCTTCTCCCTTCACAGCCGCAGGGAAAATGATGCAGAAGGAACTTTTGGGAGTGACAAACCTCCACTGAGAGAAGTAGCCATGGAAAAGCCATGCTTGTCTGCCCCTTGGAGATGGGCAGTTTGACCGTGGTGCACCCAGCGTTAGAGCACTTTTGGGACTGTAGCAGGAGGGGAAGCAGCTTTCTTTTTAATCCTTGGTGCAGAATTAACCTAAAGCACATTTTTCTCATCAAAGGTAGCACACACTTGAGCTTTGATTTAGTGGGCCCGCGGCTGGATTTATTTGGTGTGTGAGTAATTAAAACCTCTAGACTTGTTGTCTCAGCCCTAGGTCTGACACTGATTTGATCACTATTGTTCCATTCCTAATCCTTTGGTGAGGTTAGAGCAGGTTAATCTTAGTGAAATGTTTGCTTAATTCTACCATTGCTCATTTGTTCTTTTAATAAAATCTGCATAAAGAATGGAGAAATTGTAATTCTTTCAGCTTGTTCCAATTATTCTGAGAGCAAAGCTAATTCAGCTGAAGCAGCTTAAGAGCAACTTGACTCTGTTTCTACAGCTGAGGCTCTGTGCCAACAGAAGATGAGACACCTTCTGTACTCCAGAGCAGTGTCAATATCTTCCTCTCGTTAAAATCTGGAATGTGCCAATGTTTGGCTCTTGGACGTTGCGTGGCTTTTCCTCTAGTGTTATGCCTTTGGTGGCTAAGGATTTTAATGTGTATTTTATAGATTTTCATAGAGTTATATATGTTGAATGAGTTTTCCTAAGTTTCTCACATTTTAGGTGGTATTTAGAAGTTACTGAGCACTTTCTCACACATTCCTGAAATTCTGTTAGACACACATTACCAAGGACATGCTGTTTTGAAGAACATCTGTAAGAACTCCAACTAGGACCATAAGATAGCTTCTATTCAAAACAGGAGAGTAAGGTCAGAGCCCTTGGAGGGGCTCCAAGGGGCAGTTCTGAGGGTGGGCACCAGGGGGACATGGTAACATGGGCTGATTATAATTATCAAATGTGTTAGTTACTGAAAGTTATAAAAATTGTAATATCTGGCTGATGCACGTGTGTGTACTTTTGTTGTGCACCTTAGAAGCTTCTAATAAAGGGGCTACTTTATCTATCTACCTCAATTAATGTTGTTTTGAAAGCCTTTTGCAGGAATTTACACATGACCTTGCTGGTCCTGAAAGCCAGAGGTCTAGATTACCCCTGTAATGTCTGTAAATATAGAGGTGGATAAGAAGATGTCAGTGTCCCTCTGTTGTCCTTCACAGACCACTTCAGTGCTGCGAAAGCAGGGAATGGTGCAGCAGAGTTGCTTTCTGGGGACAGGTTTTCACAGCTAACAAATTATTAGCACAGAGAGGGAACACCAGCTGCCAAACTGCATGGAAACTCAAGCACAGCCTCACTCCTTACCAGGTATGGGTGCTAGGCAGGGGTTTATGGGTAATAGAGTAAAGCTTTTTTCTCCCATGTTAGGTGCTCAGCAAGTTTGGAGGAGGGAGTACTCTGTGGGTAAGGGAACACCTTCATCTCCCTGTGCCAGAGAGTTTGCGCCATAGCAACAGGCAGGGGTGAGGAACTGGAAAAGTGGAAGAAGAGACTATGGAAGGAGAAACATAGCTAGGGGATCTGAAGTAATCAGGAAGCTTAAGCAATGGCTCTGGGACATATTCCACTTTTTCTGAAAGCTTTTCTCCTTAGCACTTCCTTGGTCTGCATGAGATGACCCATCTGTGAATGTATGCAGAAAGTCATGCTTAGGCATCTTACTCTGGATTATAAATACTAAATAACATGACATTCATAAGGGATACCTGTCTTCTCAGAAGAGCATGACAGATGGATGTGTTGCCAAAAGGGGTGGAAAAGAAGGGATGGAAAAGGCAAGAAAATGTATTTAAGGAAATAAAAGAATTTTAAATTAAATCAGAGTGAAGAGTGTTTGTACAGTCTGCAGGCCCTGACTGTCACAGTGAACACTTGTCTGAGCCGAGAGAGAATTAGAATCATCCTTACTCTCTGCTACTGAGACCTCAATAGAAACCAAAGCTGCTTTAATTTTTATTTGGTCCCCTTGAAGGATCAAATCCAATCTGAGCAGTGTTGGCACAACTCAGACACAGTTCCCTTTTTCTCTTTTTTTGCCAGCCAAGGTTCCTAACCTCACCAGGGAAAAGCTGTGGTGCCTGAGCTTGTGCTGGCTTCATTGTGCTGGTCAGGGATTCACACTGGTACCTCAGAGAGATGCTCACAGGTGAGTAAGATGGCTCTTTGACTGGATGAGGAGACCTAGCTGAGGTCTGCTAACAAAGTAATAAAAGCTTCAAAATAGTCAAGGTGATGGATAGAAAAGGTTCAAAGAAGCATGAGAATCTGTGACTTGTGAACAACGGGGAGCTCCTGCCGCAGTGAGAGGAAAATAATACCATATTGGCTGCGGCACTTTGCTGCCAGGAATGCCGCTTTACAGACCATGGGAGAAATCTCTCAAATGTGCTCTGACTTCTGCACTTGTTTGGTGAGTCAAGTCTCGGTTTTTATGTATTACAGAAGAGTGGAAAAAATATTTAAGCCTTTAGAAGAGAGAGCAGGATAGTATTAAATTGGATTTCATTTTGGGTGGCAAGGAATAACTCTCCTCCAACCCTGTGGATAGTGAATGCACTTAATGGGAAATGAGGAGAAAGTACATATAGTTGGGTCCTTTCCTAAACAGGGAAGTCTCTTTGTGACATACCCCTGCTTCACATACCTGTCCCAAACCCTTTATACTCTTTATACCTTCTTAACCTCCACAGAAACACAAAGACAACTGAAATGTGCACAGTCAGAACGACCTCAAAAGTGTAGTCGTTTGATTTCAGCACTAAATCTCCCCTTGGTGATTCACAGTGACACTGTATTGCCAATAGATTATAGGGTTGCAGCTATTTTCCACGCAGGAGAACACACAAAGGAACCCCTGCCAGCCCTAGCAGTGCTCTCAATCAAATAAAACCCCTTTAGCTTCCTGTTGCAGAGCTCTCTCTAGGATTCATGTATATTTTATCAAAGTTACATGCAGTTCTGATACTTGTTTCTAAAGTGCTTTAGTATGAATCCCAAGATGTACTGAAATGCTGCAGTAGCCCATTTAAAAAGAAAAAAAAATCAAGGTTAGAATAGAGAGAAAAAATGAAATGCCTTGACTCTATAGCATGCTATAAGAGCAAATTCTGCTCAACAGGCTTCTACTGATATAAATAAGCAGAAGAAACACAAACATATATCTCTATAAAATAATTTCACTCCTTTTAATTGTACCCTGAAAGCAGCAGGAACAAAAAGGAGCTCCACTGTTTCACCTCTCATAAATGAAGGTTCATCAATGATCTAAAGTTATTTTTTTTCCGGAAGTGTTTTTACAAGCCAACACACATATAAACATAAGAGAGTTCTGACCTCAGTGGTAACTAACCAGTTACTCTGGAGATAGTTAATAAAAATCTGGAGTAAGGAAAAAACCCCAAACTTGTATTTAACAATTTAAATTTTTCTGTTTGTTTGTTTTATGTCTTAAGCTAAGATGGGAGATAAAAATTTCAATGATCTTTTTCAAAAGAAAGAAGTATGCAATTTTTAAGCAGTGTTTCATGACACCCATGTCCTTCAGACATTTCCAAATTTTAGACCAAAAAGGATGGATGGAAAACGTGTTCTGGCTACAGTTTAGTAAGGCATTTAGGTTGATGTCAGCAAAAGCCAGCATAGTGGAGAGGTGATTTAAAATTTTTTTTAAAAAGTATTTATTTGTATGTAATAAAGCTTTAGTACTTACAGCTGTCCTCTTCTTCAGTAATACACTTCACAACATAACAGGCATAGATGAAGCCTGCCAGCTGAAACAAAATGTAATAGCATTAGATGTAAGAAAAATGCAACAGAAAAACAAGAGATGGTTTTAGAAAAGCAATAGCAGAAAAAGAAATAACAAAATTCAACAGACTCTCTTTGATGAGGTAAAGATAATTCTTCACAACAGTTTAGTAATTTTAATTGGAAATAGTCTGGGGAATTTTGCATCTTTCTTGAAAATCACATCCTTCAATAAACTCCCAAAAATTGACCAAAACTTTTCCAATACCAAAATGACTTCTTTTTAATTATTGAAAACTAGAGAAGCAAATGGGTGGTTGGATGGATGGCCTTTTAGCCACTGAAAAAGTAAATATTTCTGTCAAAATCAGATTTGTTATCCAACAAAACCTGGCCCTCTAACAGAACTTTTTTTAAAATCAGAACCTTGCCAACTAAGCCAAGGACAAATTCAGTGCATTTGTAAACTAGCTTTATAGTGATATTTTATCATTTGAAATTAGGGCTCTGAATTAATGGGACTTTTTCCCCTATCTGCAATAGTCCCCAAGCCTCAAGACATATCTAGCACTTTGGATGGGTCTGGATGTGTTTACATGAGCATGTCACACAGCAGCTGGCAAATTTGTATCTTGTTTCTTTCAATCCTCTCTGAAGAGCATGCCCAGAATTGAATTGTAAGCAGAAGCAACTGGATTTAAAGAAAATGAAAATTGGGAGCAGTAATTGAAATATGACATGAAAAAAATAATAAGAAAGGAATCATATAGATACATAATAAGAAAGATCATACAATCAACAGGCCAAGTGTCATGTGAGTCCTCTGCTAGACCCTCCAAGTTCTGTCATTTCTAAGAAGTTACACCGGAAGTAACAGAACAAATACTGAAGCAGCAACATGTGCCATGTGTTCCATGCTTTATGCAACTTTCTTAACATCTGGGTCTGGAGAGTTTTCTCTGCTAAAACACAATAAACCATTTTTCATTCTTTAGCTCATTGTTGAAGTTTACATTTTAAGATGTCAAAAGAATTTGTGTTATTTGATCTCTTTTTTAGTGAACAGTGAGCCGTGCTGTAGAAATCTGTTATTCTGCACAGGTCACCTCACAGAGATGTTTTCATGAGCTGCAAACCCATCTGTACACTTCGGGAATTCATTCTTTATATTGATAATAAAAATGCCTAGAGGCTTCAGCCAGGACTGAGTTCTCTTTGTGCATGGTGCAAACCCCATAATCTCCGGCTGATGGAGATGATGGTCTTAATTTCAGTTTAAGTAATCAGTGGGTGGGAGAGTAGAAAAAGGGAAATCTGAGAAACCATGTATTGTGAATGCTGAAAATGGATTTTTTTTTCATTAATCCAAGGCACATGTACAATCACTGCAGTACTGTGGGTTCTAAGAGCCCTTAATATCACCCATATACAAATTAAATGCAAACAAAATCCAGTATATTTCCTAGTGCCCTCATAGATGAGGCAGTGACTATGCCTAGTTTACTCCACCTCTTACATAGATAATCCTGGAAGTTCTGTCAGGTTTGTTGTTTTTTATGAAGAAAGCTCCCCATACCCACAAATGGTAGCTTCTAATATCTATACGGGTGAGAGATGGCTAAACAGAAAAAAAAAAGGTCAGCCTCAAGGCTTTTCTGAAGAAATCAAGACTTGATTTGGAGATCACACTGAAGCCAGGATAGATATTGTCTACTAACTGCTTAAGTTCCGTTTGGGAGCCCAGAAGCTGCAATACAACAGAACTAAACCATTAATTTTGTCATTTATTATAAATCTGCCTTATAGTGCTGCTGGGAAGATTTTACACCTGGGAAGGATGAAATATTCACTGCTGGACACAAAGAACTCACTGTACCAAGAACAGTGGCATTCAGCTAATATCAGCATTTCATCTCTGTTTTATTGGATCACTCTTCCCTTTCGTTTCTTGGCGTCAAGACAGAGGGCTAATTTGCTCCACTGACTTATGCCCTATATAACCCCATTGACTTCAATGACATTACATGAGGTTTAATACAGCAACAAAGTAGGCCCAGAAAGGTTGTTCATAAATGATTTCATTCTTGGATGTGAACCTTGGCTTAATAGTTTCTCTGTTCTCTTTTTACAGACCATCAGATCCCAGATAGCTGAATAGTTGTGTCTCTAGTAAGCTGCTATGTTAATCCTTTTCTTGCAATACCATTCAATAGTTTACTGTCTTCTAAAGAACCACAAGTTCATGTGTCATTAACTGAACTTCTCTTACAAAGCACAGCAAACAAACTGTTTCACAAACTATGTTTACAACTGATCTTTTAATTGTATTCAGTTACATCCCTTAAATCTCTAGGGAACTCCTTTGATATACAAGCAAATCCTACAGCATTTTATAAGATCAGCTTGTTGATTAAAAGAGTGCCTTAAAGCTCAAATTGTTCTGATCTGAGTACAAATGGAAGCTTTTTTCCCATGAGATAATCAGAGTTCATAAAATAAACCTCCCCTTCTCCTACATTTATCTAACCCTTTGCTTGATACACATAATAATTTTGTTTTAATTTAAATCTCACATCAGTGGGTTTTTTTTGTTGTTGTTTTGTTTTTGTGGTTTTTTTTTTTTTGACTAAGCAATTTATCTGTTCTGATCCAGTGACGGCCATTCCAGATTTATCTTCTAATTGCATCAGCAGCAGTGGGCACACACACTGAGCTGTGTCTCAGCAGCAAAAGTGGCAGCTTTTACTTTGATGCTGCTCAATGGCTTGAGCTCAAGGTGACTACAGAGACCTCTGGGATAGAGATCAGGAACATGCTTCCTTCTCTGTGGACTAAGACTTCCCATAGGAAGGGTACCACTCATCTATACACACATGTGAGATTTCTTGGGGACCAGACACCTTCAATTGTTAATAAATTCCCACATGGATGAAGGGATGAAGAAGTCTCATAAAATTTACCACCTTTGTTACAGTGCAAGATGCACTTCCTTGACCTTTTTTTTCTCTCAGAAAAGCACACTGCAATGTCCCTATGTACATCAGCAAAAAAAAAAAAGGACAAAAATCCAAACAAAACTTCCCTGAATGAACTCCTCAGCCTGAAGAAGAAAGTGAGGAAAAAAAACCCAAACAAGCCAAATGCAAATGGTAGATGTTAGTCACATTGTTTAATATATTCCTGGGAAGCCCA
Source organism: Anabacerthia variegaticeps (assembly GCA_035583185.1). NCBI lineage: Eukaryota > Metazoa > Chordata > Aves > Passeriformes > Furnariidae > Anabacerthia > Anabacerthia variegaticeps. Next base: position 62,527,960 of record JAWWEW010000112.1, read on the forward strand.
AGCTTTGTGTTTTATAAACTATGCAGTGATAAAAAGAAATAGGTGAAATGAAGAGAAGATCAGTTCTGGATCCCAGACCCATCATGATTAGGTGCCTACATCTGTCCCATTCACATTTTAATGCTATTATGGGCCTCTAGAGGAGAAGGAACTATTAACAACAGCCCCGCTCATTTATACATATAGTGATTAGTGCATGTATACTTTTATGAACCTCATTTTCTGCAGCTTGAAAAAAATCTGCTTTCTCTAACTTTCCCTGATATGTCCATATGAGAGTATAAATGAGTACTGCTCTTTCTAAAACATTACCCATGCCTGCATCAGCACCATGAGTCTACTTGGAGGCATCCCATTGACCTTAATTTTATATACAATGATCTTAAACATTTAATTATTTAAAAAATCTATAAACACATTGATAAAACCATCTTTCCTTCTGCCAAGGGAAAAAGAAGACAAGAAAAACTCTAAAATAAATCAGCAATAAAACAGCACTACTGAAGCATTAGTAATAAGATTAAGTACAGAATAAAGTTAATGCTTTTTGCTGCCTTATTATAGCTGTATAGGGCAAATAAAAAAGTACATAGAATATTCCCCACCCAAGTTAGCAGTGTCCTGTTAGTTTGCTAAATACTCTTAGCAGATCCCGAGCTTCTGTGAGTGTACTTCCAGACTTGCTCAAAATATCAAGTGCTGTGATCAAACTTAATAAGAATTAGTATTGACCAAAATCCTGTCTCACTATTTTTTCTCAATTCTTCTATGGAGATGAATGCTTTTATAGGCTGCAAATAGCAGCAGATTTGGGAAAAAAGCAATTATATAAAACCCTATCATTCCTGGTCAAGGCCCCCACATTTTGCTCTTTTAAAGTAATGTCTATATAGATAACTATTACAAGTTAACTTTATTAAGCTGGACACCTGAAACAAAAGAGTCACAGGAAGGAGGAAACACAAACTAAAATTGGGTAAGATCTGAGAGGGGTGAGGAGAGGCTTGAAATGAAAATGACTTAAAGTTTACAGAAATAGTACATAGTCTTGGCTTTTTTGAATGAATGTTTTTTTCTATAACCTTACTTAGTCAGAAGAAACTGACCTTAGACTTAAAAACCACTAAAATATTATGTTTTCCTATTGAAAAATGTTACAGTATCTTCTGAAACAGCTCAAGCTTGTGTATTTACTTTTCATTATTAAGTTTTTGCAGGATTCTATAAACACTGGTTTTAAGACCTAAGCAACATATAGGCTAGTTCAAGCAATAATAATGCAGAAATATATGGAGGTTAATTCTGGCCCTGGGAATGTGATATTGCAAAGCTCGGTGTTATATGTCTACCCATGCACAAATTAATCGTATTTTTTGCAGTGAGCTGCACATATAAAGCCTTCGTAACGCCATGTGTTTAAGGAACAGTGTTTCTTTAAAATGAACCTTTGAAGTCTGGAGATATATATGTATAGCTATAGATATACACACACACATTATGAGCAACTGAAGAAGTGGAGAATTACTATCTAGAAAGCTTCCAGTGTATTGATTCTCAAAAGAATAATACTCGTTATTTAGCAGGAAAGGTGAGGCAGAGACCTTTCTATCAATATCGGTAGATTAAGTGGGTATCATGGGGGTTCTAAAGCTGCCCCCTACAAAAAGCCTTTCAAGCATGATTTCAGCACCTGCAGCAGTGCTGCATCAGTGAGTGAACATCACTGCTGGAGTGTAATATAAAACTCAAGCTACATTCCATGGAAACTACTCTGTTGAGGTACGCTTTTATTTGTGCTTACATTTAACATTATGAGAACGCTGTCATTCCTCCAAGTTTAACTATCTCTCATCATAAAATGAGCATTGGAAAACTATTGATATAAGGCCAGATTTCTGATAAGAAAGGTAGACTGTGTGGCCTTGCTGTCATTCTTCTATGAAATCAACTATCTATGTGCTGTCTGGAGAGAATATTTCATTAGTATGGCCATGTAGCTTTATTTTGTGTAATAAAATAATAAATAAAAAATGACAATGTTAAATTGCCATGTCCACAATAGTATCTAGTGGGAAATCATGAAATTTAAAAGCAAAGCCAACCAAAATGGGAATTTCTAAGCCTATGTAGTTGTCAAATTGTTATTCTTTTCTTTCTTAAGCTGAAAGCTGCCCCAAAGGTTTCTTGTTTTTTTTTTTAAGATGACACAATAAAAACATGAATCACAAATACAGATGAGTCTAGACATATTGGAAAAGAGAATTGTGATAAAAATTGCATTTATTTCAACTACTGCATCATAATCTTTTTTATATCAGCTGTCTAGAAGGTGCTTAGCATAAAATGTTTCTTTATTTCTCAGTGGACAGTTCAATTTTCTGGAGATTTTCTTTTTTGTATAAGCATTTGAACATCACCATGAAGACCTGATAGAATGCTTTTGTTTGAAATGCTTCTGGGCTCTTGAGAGTCGTTCTGTCTTGTTCAGAACAGCTGTTCCCTTAGCGTCTTTCCTGGCAAGCTTTTACACCTGATGAATTGAAGAGACTACAGGGGCGCTGAAAATTACAGCGTTGTGGCTTGTCAGAGAAGAGCTGTGCAAACCTTTAGCAACAGTAGAAAGCAAGAGCTACTTACCTGTGTTGGAGCTGTATTACAGACACTCAGCTTGACCTAAGTTTCCAGAGAGTTTAAAGTTTAGTGAGAGTTTTCTGCAATTTTGACCTAAAACTTCCTATAAATCTTCATTCTTCCTAGGTATTTTAATGTGATTTTTGCTTTTGATAACCAGGTGTTATTTGGCACTTTTCCATTATTTCATCTCACAGCTAAAGAGTAGGATGTTCTTTTTCCTGTCTCAGACAAGAAAAACAACCTAAAAGAGAGGAGCTGCCAGTTTACATGAGACAGAATTTGGAATCACTTATTGCTGACCTCTGTGTTAACTGAACTGTGGAGCATCTCGTAGATTCAGGCTTGGAACTGAACTTTACATTCCTGCTCCCACAGGCAAAATGCCCCAGTCAGGATTCTGCTGGATTCCCTCAGGAAACTGAGGTGAGCATGTCTCACTGGGCAGAGCGGAGGCCACAGGAGGCTGACCTGTGCAGGTCTCCAGATCACAGCTTAGAGCAAGGATAGGGCTGGGAAGCCAGGAGCAAATTCTCCACCAGCTGTGTTCAGCAGGTACTGGGTGTAGCTCAAGAGCGTATTACTCAGTGCATGCTGAAAGCATTACTTCTGCCAAAAAGACATGTTAAGAACTGGAGAACTTTTAATTTTTTCTTTTCTGCTTTTGTGGAATTGTCACTACTTTACATTTTCTCACTTGTTAAAGGTCAAAGGAGATATTTGGTTATGTATTTTCATTAATTCCATCCAATCCAAGCCTATGGGAAGTCCTGGAGACAGAAAAGTCTATTTCTCTGTTTCCTCTCATGATGTAGCTCTGTAACCCAACTTGCCACTGTTGGAACAGAGTTCTGACTGTATGGGTGTCAACAGCGTATGGCGCCTGTGGTTCACATCAAAAGGATTTAGACATTAGAGCTGTGTAGACTGGGAAAAATAATCTAATTTATTTTTAAAACAGGGCAAACTGCCTCTGTCCGCTTTGCAACAGCAAAAAAACAAAACAAAGAACGAAGCTAAAAGAAACAAAAATCTAAAGTGAAAGGCTTTAAAATACACATTACCCCGTTTTTTATTTTTTTTTCCCTGTTAATGATAGGAATGGATTATTAACGCTAAAGTGTATATATGTCTGTATGTGGGCTTTGCTCGGAAGGTTTGATAGCACAGAAATTTCTATGAAAAAAGCTTTGGACCTTTTCCCCCTCTTGTCTTCTGGGAAAGCTTTGGAATGGTTTAATCATCTGGCTTTGGTATCTTACTGCCTTTGGCAGCAGTGGCTTTTCTTATCATTATGTGTAACTATGTGTCACCTTTTCCAGACAGCCATAGAATTAGGATAAGAAAAATTGGTTCTTTATGCTGCTGATCTCACGAAGCCACAGACTTCTCACAGCCCATCAAATGAATGCCTAGCATTTTAAATTGAACTGCGTTAGAAGAAACGGTTGATTATCAATGCTACTCACACTTTTGAGGGCAGTAGGAAAAAAACGTGTATTTGAAATTTGTGCAGATTGTATAGGGGGAAATATTTTGATGGTACAAGAGAGCTCTGAATTCCTGGTAAACAAACACATATGAGTGCTTCTGTTCAGTGAAAATTCATCCCTCCATGTTGAGGCACCCATATGGCAAATAAACCTTGATGCTTTCAGTGTGAACACTGGGCCCTCAGATCTGGGTAACAGAAGCATTTAGAGGAGAGTGAGTAGAAGATGAGAAAGGGAATAATATGTTGTTGTGTCTGCCAGTTTCTTAGGAATGTGGCCAATTGTGAAAACTCTATAGAGTAAAAATTCAAAAAGGAAGCAAAAGAGGAGCAAACAGGTAGTTTGCTCTTTTCCATCATTACATGCTTGATTAAATTAGAGCATTGCTGTCACATAAATGACAAGAGCCAGAAGATTACATCAGAGGTAAGAGACTTTCCAGTAACAACTGACTCTTCCCCTGTAATGCTATTTATTTTTCCCGTCATGAATTGCTGTTTATTTGAAGGCTCTGATGATGGTCACAGGATCAGGAAACTTCATGGAACATGACAGCTTAGGCAGTGCACTGACTGCATGGTGGTGATCATATTGTAACAGCCTAATAATGCTCTGATCAAAGTGTTCCTAGAGCTGATGATGGCAGTGCTGACAAGGCCGATGGATTTATGGTATGCAAAATACACAGCTCAGCTGAAACAGCCCTTCAGCACCCTGAAGAGTCAAGCTCGTTACTTTAATATATAAAAAGAAAAACAAATAAGACATTCATAGGAACAGCTCTAGATAGTATGATCCAGATGAAGAGGGCTTGAACTTATAAAACCTGAATGTTGATTGATTATCAAAATACAGTAATAGTAATTCAGACGCCCAGTAGAAATTGTAGACTAATAGCAGAAGAATTGACAGATCTCTTTGGTAGTGCTATCAGCAGCAGAGCTGCCAGGAAGGTTTCTAAGTAATGCAGAGGCTTTGCCTGAGCTCTCTGGCTGTCTGTGCCTGTGCACAGTATGGGAAGGTGGAATACCTGACAGGACAGCCTCTGCCTCTGGCAATGCATGCAGGGAAGATGAGGATGAATGAACTTATTTTAACGAAATAACTCCCTCAACCCTCACGCTCTGCAGTAAAGAAATAGAGGTATCTCAGTGAAAATGCAAAGCAGTATGCATTGGGTGCTCCACATCATTCCATGTCCCTAGCATCCATACATCTAGCAAATGCATTGCTTAACACAAACATTTTGCTCTAGGTGCACAGTATAACAGCATCAAGTGTCAGGGGGGTTTCAAGGTCAATAAAACCTCTTCCTGCGGTATCTAACATTTAAAGTAACTGAACTCAGCTAATGTTTCAATGCTATTTTTCCTCTCAGTGTTGGTCTACTGCAGGCTTTTGCCACCTTTGTAATCTATAATAAAAGATATGTTTCAGGGCTACCTTTTCCATTCAGCAAAATCAGCTAAGCAGGCTTCAAAAAGCAAATGCCAAAGTGCTTTGTGAAAACCTTTCCTGCAAAAGAAGAACCACTGGAGAGTTTAAATGAATATCACACCATGAAGTCTAAGCTGGTATGAAGAGAGATTATGCTCTAGAGGCCTCAAGCGGAAGGACAGTTTGAATTCCATGGCCAAAGGCACCTTTCCCCTTACTCCCCTTACAGCCCTTCTACTGAAGGGCAGGGGATCACTCCCTTGTTTATTCAGCATGAAAAATGGTGATCTCCTTGCCCTGAATGGAAATAGCTTGGTGGCAGAGATCCCAGTCACCGCCTGGGGTGGCAGGATACACATTCTGCAATATGTGTGACCAAAAAAAAAAAAACCAAAACTGAACCATTTAGCTGAAGATTCCAGTAACATCATATCACATGAGGCATTTAGGGGGAATGACGAATTACAAAGAGAGAACATTCTCGGAAAGGCCATGTCCTCAGAGTCTGTGCCTCATTGCAGGGAGTTAAGTGGATGAGTTATACATCTGACAGTTTATGAACCTTGTTAATATAATGCAGTACCTGGGAGTGTGCCAGCCACGGTGATCAAGGAAGTCTGAATTAGACCTCTGCCATCAACAGACATCAGACGCCCATTTAAAAATAAACGTTTCATCTGAACTGTGCATGTCTCTCCCTAAAGCAGTGATCAGCAGCATGAAGCTCTGAAGCTCTGTGTAGCTCTCAGTAACACAGCACACATCTCTTCCCTAGGTCTCAGTAACAGGCTATTTAACATGCTGATGCAGAAGTTGCTTTGGTAGAAAGAACACAAGTGACAGCACTACTTTGACATGTTAGTCTTCAAGAAAACTGTGAGGTTTGTGGTGAATGCTGCAGCTCTGTCACCTGTTCCAGACTCGGGTCACTCAGGGCAACCCATTTAGTGGCAGATTGGGATGCCTTGACCACAGCAGGAGAGGTGAGGGAAAGCTGCTGCACTCGCAGAGAAGGACAGCCTCCATCCAGCCTTCACACTGGCAATGGACTGCATGAAGTGAGAGCAAAAGCCACAGCCTGTTTCTTTCTGCTCTGACAACAGCACATGCCATAGCCACCATGCTGGTACAGCAGCTGTGTTCCTTCATTGTCCCTGAAAATGCTCTACCTTTCTCCTTGCTTCCAGAAACTCCCACTTCTGTGATGCAGAGCCACAGTGATCCCTATCATGAGTATCAAAACAATGAAATCCAGTCAAGTTTTATTTTTTCAGTGAGGTTTTTTCCTTTCCCCTGGGTTTCCGATATATCCCCAGTAAGTGGAAAAAGTTCTGTGATATCTTTAAAAGTTAATGAAAGAGTTTTAAGGAAAGTGTGCATAGAGTTGAGCTAGACTTATCAGAAGAAGGAATAAAAAACTTCTGCTATCACAATTCAGTTCTAATAATGTTTTCAATTCAAGAGCTTTATTTAATCAGAAATATTTTTTAGGATATAGCCTATTTTCAAATATCCAGATACATGATGCTAGTCAGCAGTTAACAAAGTTGTATCTACTGGGAAGGATCGGGAGAATGTTCCAAAGGAAGATGAAAAACATTAATTGCAGTATGATGCACTGGACGACTGCTTGGAGAAAAATGAAACAGCAAGTGAAGCTATGAAGAGTGTTGTCAGAGTAGGAAAAAGAGTTAGCAGCACAGATAGAAAAAGGGACCACGTGCTCAAATGCACACAGGCATGCTGCCTTGCCCTTCATTTTTTCACCGGTGCCCTACCAGTAGAGTGTATTATCTAATGCAAATAAGAGAATACTCGGAATTAGGACATAAGTCCATATTGTCTAACGGCTGTCTGTTTCATCTCATAGAATCATGGACATCTACTGACACACAAGAGACCCTCAGGCTTGCCCCCATCTTTAGCTATGTAGTTTGCTAGTGCATGAAGACACCCTACTTTATTGAAACTCATGGGTTAGGAAGTTAGCTATTTAGAATGATTATGTGACAATCAGGTTAATAGCTAGAGAATTACTACATTATCTAGACAGGATATTAATTTCTGAAACCATCCTGCTTTACAGAGTAGACAAAACTCTATTTAACTATTTAACCTCAGCATCCCCATCTTTCCATGTGGCATTGTGTATGTCACACCAAGGTTGACAGATCATGCCTTTTTACATGATTTGTGAGTTAATTAATAGACAGTATAAAATCCTCAACTCAAACCCTATCTTAATCATCTAAAATATAACATATCCAACAAATAAAACTCCTAAATGTCTTGACATTACCAGGTAAATATGGAAATTGCTCTCTGTAAGGAGGAATGACAATTTATTATGCTATGTGGAAAACCCTTACTTTGACTTAGTGAATGGCTCTTATCCGCTACTTTGGACTACTTCACCTTGTACTGCCTTCTACACTGACGAGGTGCCAGAAACAATAATTGAAGCAAAAATATGTATGTCCTGCTGTTACAAATCACTGTGAAAAGTGATTAGTCCTATATGCCACACATTTGCAGAAAACCAGCAATCCATTTTACCAAATTCTTCTTTGTAACTCATCCAGAAAGTTTAGCAAGTTCTTCCACACCTATGGTTACACAGGAGGAAAAAAAAAAAAAAGGCAGAGTGGACAAACAATTTAGATAAAGTAAATCTGACATAAAAATCCCAGTTTTAAATTGACCAAGGGACTTATGAACTCACTGATGAACTTCAGGTGAAGTGCATGAATGATTTTTAAAGTGGGATTTAAGAGCTTTTGATAAAATTTTTTCTTTTATAAACAACATATTAGACAAGTTTTTTATCCTATTTGATAGCAGTAAAAAAAGGTGATAGTTGGAATTTGTCCACACAGACAAACCCAAGAGAATTTCAACTAAATCATAACATTTATTAATAAATCTAACTAGTCAGGTGAATAAACCCTGGAAATATTCATTACAGAGGAAAACAATTGTTTTTCAATAATTCCATCCTGATTATGCTTTACTAATTTGCTAAATGCCGTGCACATCATTAAGAGGGTTATTGCAATTCTGAAGATATGCATTAATATATTGTTTGATCTAAGATTTAAAACAAACACCTTATCTTTTATCTCAGTACAGATGAGCTACATTTCATAAACTCAGATTTATTTGGTTTTTCATATTTAGTAAACCACTATCTTTTGAATGTTCAAGAAGATACTAGGAAGTTCTTTGAAAATGAGTAACAGTATTAGTGGTCAAATCATGAGTCTGTAGGAGCATAAGGTTGCAACATGAACACAGAAACATACAGATATAATACATTAAGTATGCAAGTCCAGTGGAAGGCCAGAGACATTGAGAATAAATGTAGAGTTATAGAAAATGAAGAAAAAACAGAGTCTGAAAACTCTCTCAATATTTTATTCCAAGACTAAAGAAACAGCAGCCAAAAATTCAGTGAACAGGAACTGTAGTGGCAGCAGGCCTTATTAGAGATAAAAGATTTGCAGGGTTTGACATATGAATGTGATACCCAAATGAAATAGACCCTTTGCTTGAATGTCTATAAACCAGAATAGACACCAGTCCAATAAGCAGGTCTCAGATACACGAATAATACTACAGAAATAGTTTAAAATTAAAGATGAAAATGCCAACAGACTTCACCACAAAATTCATTAGGGCAGAAACTTCCAATTTCCAAAATTGTTGCAAGCAGTGTCTAAAGGACCAGTTTGGCTAAGCGTCTCTATTCTGGTGGCCTTGGTCCCTTTGCCTGAATGACTGGGGACTTGGCTGGGACAAGCACAGCTCCTGTGCATGTGAATCCAGCTTCCAGCATGTGAACCCAGGTAGATTTTTCTGTAGAAACCAAGGCATCAGGAAGGAGGAGATAAATGTGTGCTTATGTCTGAGCTCAGTTTGGGCCTGCGAGAGTGGACAACCTTCACAGTCTTTTGTTCATGTTTTCAGAGATTTGCAGAGACAAGTGGGTATTTATGTGCCCAGAAAGCCTGTGTGCTAAAAGTTTCTCATGAAAACTCTGCAAAATTTTCAGTGAAGGCATAAATTCCACAATAAGATGTAACACTTTATGCTCAATATGTGCCTAACTAATAGCTGCTTGCCTCTGAATTTCACTGTGATCTTCAGCTTGAAGCAATCTAGACACGAAGGAAGACTTCACAGAAGTGGGCAGCAAACAGATATGAAGCCCTACCAGTATTCAGAGAGATGTTAATTGCATAATTCATGAAGATACCTGTTTTATCTGGAGGATGGCACGTAGCACAAAAACCTGCCTTGGCATTCTTTTGTTCCTCATTCTGAACCTTTGGTCAAGCCATCTCATTAAACTTCAACACAAAATCTGAATAATGATTCCTCATCCACCTGATTTGAATCCGACAGAATCATCCTAAGACTCTTCTCTGTTCTTTTGGAGATATATACTTCCAAATTCTTTTTAGCTTTCTTATTACGTCATTATGTTTCTTTACCAATTATTAAGATCCTGATAATGGCATACTTTTTTTCTTTGTTCTTATATTGATTTACTTGATCTTGAGCTCTTATTGAGCCCACTAAGTACTGCAGTTGTCTTCATTGTCCTTGCTGCTGCCTCAGTCAGGCATAGACTTTTATTACTGATAACAATATTTTTTTTCAATCAATTTACTGTCATCTTTTGCATCTTTCACATGCACCCTTTGTGTGCTTTCATTATTTATGGCTTCTTCACACTGATTCTGTGTGTATCATGGGGAGATTCTATATTCTAATATAATGTCGTCTTTTTTTTTTTTTTTTCCCTATACATCAACTATTCTGTTTCCTGCTGTCAGGTTGCAAAAATTGTGGTCATATAGTTTCTATTGAACATCTATTGACTTCTTGTGCTATTTCCATCAAGTCTGTTTTTCCCCTAGTCAGCCACTACATCATATCACACATGGAGAGATGTAGAAAAGTATACTTGTATACAGATATACAAGTAGAGATTGAAAGATATCACAGGTATACTATAACGTGGAATTAGCAGCAGCATTTATAGCTAACCCTAGCATAACTTGTTGTTTGAATGTAGTGACTGTGGCATGCATGCTGACTTTGAAATACTTCCCAGTTAGACCATCGTCGTCACGAATTATTCACTTTTCCAAAATGAACAAGGTAATATCAAAGCAATCCATGTGCTTAGTGAGAGATTAATGGAATACCAATGTAGTGATGTTTCTTCCGAGAGACAAATATTATTGCTTCTTGCTTCACTTTTTGTTACAGAGATGAATGGCCATGATAGAAATGTCAGACCTAGTGTTTTGCCTTCAAGTTTTGCTTGTTCAGCAGCTTCTGAAGTTTTCATCTCAAGAATCATGAGCATACTTGGTGATAATTATAATTATCTTCTTTTTTTCACCCATAAATATGCTTTCCTGTGTAGTCACTGGTGTGAGATAGGCACCTATAGAATGAACGAAACATTCAACCTATTTCAGGCACCTAAATTATCTGAAGTAGGTATGGATGAATCTCTCTAGAAGTGTCTGCTTTGTTTCCTGGCTGGGAAAGAAACACCAATGCTGCCTAGCTAGATACGAGCTCTGAGATAACTGAAGCCTGGTGGTTTGAGTTAAGCCTACTCTAGCAGAACAGAGTAGAAGGTTCAGAGTTCCTATATGCCTACAACAATTAAAAATAATTTTAATTTAGAATATGCAGACTGGAGGACTAACACTCCTTCAGATCAATCTGGACATCTTGATAGTATAAGAACAAGCTAATAAAGTGTTTGAACACAGAGAAGCAGGGAAGCCTGTCTCACAGGTGGGATGTCTATGGAGTAGTGACTCCACACCCATGGTTCGTAGTGAATAATTAGTGCAATGTGGATTCCCAGTTTAACACAGCTCTTGAGAAATACATTAAGTGCCTTTAGTTTGTGTGGAGCTGCAGCCTAAGATGCAGGTTGAGCTCTGGGGGACAGGAGCCAGACGCAAGAGGCCACAGAGGGGCTCCTGTTTGGTCAGACAGGGAAGTTTCCTTAAGACAGATCGTGTGCTAAACAGATCGAGTGTTCTGTGGCTATTTAAAGGGGAACTTTGAGTATAAACAAGGATGCTATATTTTGTCTGTACTTAACACTGTTACTATCCACGCTAGTATTCAAAATATTCTTCTATCTTTATACTCCAGGAAGAATTTTGAAAAAATGAAGAAAGTTCAGAGTAGAGCTGTGAGAGTGATTAGAGGACAAGTGGGAAGAGATTAAGCAGATTAGCTAAATAAAGAAGGTTAAATTTCATCATAAAAACAGCAAGTAAAATATTGCTAAGGACAGGATGAATACTTTTTCAGACAACTGTATTGTAAGAATTTCTGTACTGAAAGCTAGAAATTTAGGCACGTTAAAGGGAAATTTTAATAAGAATTGTGGTGAACATTCACTGTGGGACATTTTAAGATCAATATTAAAGGTATTTTTAACTTCAGTCAAGAATTAATTCAGGGAGCCTCTACATCCTTTGTTATGTAGGAGACCAATCTAGGTAATAGCAGCATTTTCCTCTGTCCTTATGGTTTTCTACCATAATATAGTGTATGCAATATTGGTATTGCTGGTAACAATTGTAGTGTATAGGAGTACTTGTTAAAGAAATTAATTCTGAAAATGGGGGAAAATGAGCATTTTGCTTTAGTGGAAGAATAGCAGAGAAACTTGTAATGATAGTAGAATATTTGCAATTAGTTTCTAGCTCGCTCAGGTACAGTGGAGTACAATTACCCTCAACTGTATTATGATTTCTTTTATTATTTTCTTCTTGAGCAAATCAACTTCAATTTGCAGACTCAGTAATAAGTAGTACAGTGCATATTACACCATTATTACTACACCTAATTCATCAGATATTTAATTTACATTGCTATTTATATAAGTGTTGAATTAAATCCAAAGAATCCCAGGAGAGGGGTAACCAGCTTATTCCAGAGCTCAGCTTAATATTTAGTATGGAAATGTGGGGAAAAAAGGCACACCTCAAAAGCTTCAACCCTTATGTCAGGAATTGCTTGTGATTTTTCATCAAAGAAAGTAGTATCTTAAAATATACCTCCAAAACAAAGTGCAGAGGACTGAGGGAAGGTAAAGAGCACTTGGGAATAGGGCAAAGAGAAAACAATGAGGGAACATGTCACCTTGACTCACTCTTTCACTTCTTCCCTTTTTTTTAATTTTTCATTTTTTATGGAGCATATTATTTCTGACTTGTCTATTCTGCAGAGGGCCATGGATTAATATGAAATGTGCAGAGGGACAAAATTTCAAAATAGACATTGTACTCCTGGCAGGAGGTTGCCTGAGGCAAACACAGCTCCTCTCTGCTGATCACCATATAACCACAGTTCCAGACATTTCCTCTTATGAAATGATCAGGTACAGAGACTTCAAGGCTACAAGTATGCTGGGGCAGCACAGTGCTGGTGGAGCCCTCCCTCATCAGCTAGTAGCCTTCATGAAACATATTAAAAGAAGTGAACTGTAGAGCCAGCAATGACAGCAAGCTGTACGGTGGCATAAATCAAGTTTCTTGTGGAATAGGGTCACATTAATGATGCAGAGACACCACAGAACTGGAAATATTTTATCTTCATAAAGCAGAGTACATTCTTGGGACCTGGGCAATTAATGATGCAGGGAAAGATACTCTGGATGGGCTCTGTTGCTAAATAGGAAAGGGCCAAGGGCCAATCTCTGGCTTCAAGGCCAAATTATGCAGATTGGGTTTTGCCTACCCTGCTTTGTTGCAGTTCCAGCTAAAGCTCAGGGGCCATGCTGTATAGCACTTAACTGAGATGCCTATGAGTCCAATATGGTAGAGACTTACAGCCTTACAGCTCTGAGGCAATGCCAACTTCTTCTGTTTGTTTTTTTTTTTTTTTTTCTCTCCATTCAATGTGTCTGCAACAATGGGGGCTCTATGACAGAACAACAGAGCGAGATTTTTGCATCTACTGTACTATTGCTGTACCATAAAATGGCTCTGTCATATCAGCCCACCCAAATTTTTTCTCTTAGTGAGGGTGGCAAGGCGAAGAAGAGACAGCAGAAAACACTCTTGTTTGATATTAATGCCTACATTGGGATGGTTCCTTGATTTTGTCTTCCCTTTCACTCTGCAAACTACTCTTGGGTGCAAAATTGAAGATTATGTCAAGCCTCTTGGATGTAGCAGAAGGATATCAGGGAGTACTTGAGGGCTCAAAACTGGGATAACACTGGGAAACTGTAAGTTTGAAGGAGCTAGAGATGGTCCTGTCTTTTCCATCCTGCCTTTTGGGAGAGTTCTCTGAAAGGAGTATCTCCAGAAATGTGTTGATGTGCTGTCCCTGAAAATGTTCATGTAAAAAATAAGTAATGTCATATATCAGTAGCCCAGTGCCTGAGCTCTCTCCCTGGCTCTTTCTCAATACAAACACAGATGTTCCCTTTGAGGCAACATCTATGATCCAAAGGGCTGCCAACATACTTGAGACACATATTGTTAGTGTGATTATTATTATTATTATTATGTAAATCTCCACACTTACAGTAGTATTTACTTCCTACAGCCTTGTTGAGATTAATGGTCTACTGAATATTAATGCAAACTAGTGCAAGCAGTATCTTCAAAACTGGAACCAGTTCAGACTGCCTAAGAATCAAGTTTCCCTTCACATTTTTCCACTGAACACATTTAGGATCTTCCTTGAATCTGTGCGGGGACGTACCCCCTCTCTCAGTTGGAAGTCAGGTCTCCAGCACTTGGGTTCACCTTACTCTGTGAGCTCTTCTCTAATTGTACAGTGCATAAAATAGCACACCTTATTAATTGCAGTGTTTCTTCTGTTTTTTGGGATTTTTTTCAGGGGCGCTCAAATTTACTTTCACAATCACTTTCCTTCCTCCCACCTGATACCTTTTAATAGAGGATGAAAAAAAGATTAAAGTATTTGCTAGGTACTGGCTGTTTTAAAATGTATTTCTGCAGAGGGTACGTGTGTGTACTTTTGAGCGCACATGTGTATGAGCGAAAGGGAGGAGAGATTTTGGTGTAAAGAGATGGGCTGTACTTGTTCCATTCTAGCTGCTTCTTACAGTCTATGAGTTTCTATATAGAGGGAACGTATTTTCCTATTCAGACTAACTCTGGTGGAAAAGATGTTATGTGAAACACATCTGGCAGCATCCAGGCATCTCTTTAAAGGCTCTGATATCATGGCACACCAACACTGAGCATGAATGTCATCTAGGGTTTATGTGCAGCTTTAGTTTAGTAACTGCTTAAGTAAATATTAAAGCATAGGGTCAAGGAGAGCTCAGTGTAGACAGTAGCATAAAAAATGGTGCTTCCTGCTATGTCTGCTTTACCTTCCTGTCTTTACTATGAGAAAAATCTAAAGGGATATGAACATAGGCATTTTATGGGAGTGAGTGTACTAGCAGAAATCAGAATGCACAAAATAATACTGCAGCTTCTTGAGCCATGTTTGAGATTGAGATTAAATACAGTAAAACCTGCAAAGCAGAAGCTTTTCTACATGTAGCACCACTTGTCTAGCTCTTCACCAGAACTGATCAGACCGAACTGCCTTTCCCATATACACCTTAAAGTCAACAAAAATAAGTAATTCCAATGAATTTCTCTTTTTCCCCCTCTACATACGCCAAGGAATTTACAAGGTTATAGCAAAGTAGCAGGTAACTTATTACCTCTGTTTTCAAGTGGAGAACAGGAGATAACAGTGAGATTCTTTACTGGGAGGTCACTGTGTATGTATACTCTGAGCAGAATTTAAGAACGCAGGCTCCAATCCTGACTCAGAGGCTGAATTTCTGTGCAATTTCAGCTCCAGGTAAGACTTCTCTACAAGCAAAATTTGAACTCCTTAGTACCTGACTCCCAGCCTGTATTTAATTAATCAGGCCTGAAGGAAAGGAAGGTTTTCTTAGGGAGAACTTGGAATATTTTAGAAAAAATTTTGCAGTTGATCCCATTATTTCACCAAGTTTTCTGCAAACATATGCATACAGGAGTTTGCAGCAGCTCTTTCTCATTCAGGTTTGAGCTTCATGTGCTCACCATCACCTGTGCTTGTACCAGTTAACACCCAGGTCTGCTGATAGTATCATATGGCTGAGGCCTCTGTCATCACACCCCATATGCACTCTGTACTCACTGTATCCTGTGACAGGCATTTTCAGAAAGAATGAGAAACAAAAAAGAAAGTCACTTCTCTGGTCTAACCACTGCCTTTTACAGTCCCTATCCTTTCAACATTCTGATTTTATTTCCTGATAAGTCTTTTATCCCACAGGTATCTCTTCCTCATTTCTACTCTTACTTTTAAAAGCTTTACATTAGATCTATGCACTAAAAGGAAAACATTTTAAAAATGCTTGACTTATCTTTATGACACTTACACAGCAGTCTACTGTAAACCTAATTTTTTCTTTCACCTTGTCTGAAAACATCACAAGTTTTTTTCTTGGCAATGTTGTGTGTTTTGGTCTCTTCCTTATTTTGTGCTAAGCTGTTCTTTGATAAGATTCACCTGGGGAAATTCATTTCTCTCAGGACCCAATCATGCTTTTACATCAATTAGGCTAATTGACAGAAAATTTAACACATTTCTTAATTATGACTGCAAGCATGTTCTTGGAAGAAACCCCAAAGAACATGAGTTAAAATAAAAAATAATAATAAAAAAGACACCAACCTATTCTATAATAAAATAATTTTGGAAACAATTTAGAGGTAAAACATGAGGAAGGAAGTTTCCTAATAGATGGCTATCTCACCAAGGCTAAAACTGCTTTCAGCCAGAACGTTTATGCCACATCAAAATGATCACTCTATGCCTGACTGTGAAAATGTAAATAATCATATAAATAATCATAGAGACAGACATAGTACAGATGTATATAAAGGACATATGTGAGGACAGAAAATGCATAACTAGACACCAAACAACCAAAAACCTCCAGAACTAAACAAAAATTCTTGAAAAATCCACTGGATTTTTTTTTCTGATTTTGTAACAAGACATCTGAAATAATTTGTGCTTTTTCACATTAGCTGTCTTGATCTTTTTTAACTTAGCCTAAACCTCATTATGCTGAACCTTGCAACTCATGCACTGGGGTTAAGAGACAGTTTACATTAAAATTCGATATTTTGTGTTAAATTAATCTTTATCCTCTGTTTCAGGTTCTAGTCTTTTATATTAATAGGAATGATAGGGTGCCTCTGAAATGTAAAGAACTGCACTTTCTTCATCTTTCAGTTTCCATGTCTATCATTCTGCCTCTGTTTCCCTGTGCCCTGTGTGATACTGTGGGAAGGTAACAGAAAAAGGCAATTTAATACTCTTCAGAATGACTCACAGTCATAAAATATTTTCAGAAGAGGAACCCCTAAGGGACACATTTGACCTTAGTCTTTGTTGGTGTTTCTGAACATCTGGCTACCCTACTTGATAAACATGCTAGTAGTGTTGGGGTTTTTTGAATGTCTGTGCTGCACAAAACCCAAACAAGCAGTTTAGTGAATGAGAGCCCTTAGGGAAGAAATGCTCAAAGGAGTGCAGAGCAGTTATACACATAAATCCCTTAGACATATTTTCTGTGTAGTACATTCAAAACTAACACTCTATTACTTAACATTGCTTCACTGGAGTTGGAATCAGTGTCAGACTGCAGCAGTGCTTTAAAATAAATGGGCCATGTTGCAGTTTTTGCATCTATGTATGAATATCAAGGAAGAAGGTCATGATGTTTTTAAGTGCTTATGGTACATACTGAATCCACTTGCCAAAATGCCATTTCCTTTTCTAGCTACACTGCAGCACCATCATCTCTTCTCTTTAGCACAGGACGTGTGTCCCATGTCCATACTCTTGAAAACATTCATAGAACCTCCCTCAAAGGTATCAAAGCAAGCAGTTCTTTCCTTTCAAGACCATAATTTTGAGTACTAGGGAAGATGAAATTTTTCCCTTCAGAAAGTGACCCCAACACAGTAATAACTAATTTATGCCAGAATATAACCATGCAGTTATTCTTACAAGTCTTCTAGCTCTCAGGTGGGAGTTCACTAGGCATGAGGAAGGAAAGGACAGAAAGATGTCATGGAGCCTTACCCCCTGTTAGCTGGTGGTGCCTTGGGGGTTCTGGTATGTACCAAGAGCCTGGGATCCTATGCTTTTCACCATAGCCACTAGTTCATGTAAGATTTTCTCTAGATTCATTCAGTAAAATTGCAATTATATGGAGCTTCAGCCCCTCTCTTAATATGTGGGAGGGCTACTCACTCCCTGTGATAAAGGGAAGGCTGCCTATTCCCTTGAAAGGTGAGAATTTCTCTTCCCTTCTTTACTTATTTAGATACTTATTTCATTTTCCCAACAGTTCTAAACATTTTTGATCCTTACTCAACAATGCCGTCAGCAGGAAGGTGATATATTTTTCTAGACCAGGTGTGTTAACTAGTGAGGTTTGACAGCATGAAAGCTTGGAGTGGTATTAGCAGCAAATCTGTCCCTTTTGTGGATGCCAATGTTTTCTTTATGTTTTCTATAATACAAGTTATAGAGGGTCAAAGGGAAGTGCTGCAAAGTAGCTTATGCCCCCTTCAGTAGCCCATCAGTGCTACTTCCATCCCTTCAACTCATTATTCTGTTCAAAAAATGAGTGCAGCAATAGTGTACAACCTATCTTGCATGGGACCTTGCTCCAAACCCGCCCTATGAATCCACTCAGCTGTCTTGGTCTCCCTTGGTGTGTTAACCCAGAGCCCAGCCCCTGATTAATGGTGCTTTAATGGCAGACAGAAGCCAGGCAGAGAAAGCCTCAGACAGACTATACTACACGTCTTCACCTATCCACTGCCCAGATCCCAATACTGACTGACCTGAAGGTGACATGCTGTGTCCAAAAATGGTGTGGAATGGAAAGCCAACATCATGAGCCTGGAGAAAGCCCGCAGTGAAGCAATAAGAACTCAGAGCCAGTCTAAGAAAAAGGATGCAAACCACCAGATTAAACCCTGCTCTAACCCCTCTGATGGGGTGAGATAAGATTTTTTTGCTGACAATCACATAAATTTCCTTCTTTTTCACATGTATGTATATGTGCAGAATTACTTCGTGGATCACACCTCTCAGGTTTATAATCCATTTCTAAAGAATGCTTTGGATCATATGAAAGAAGGGAAAGAAGCACATCTACAGACTATCCCAACCTCAAGGAAGAGTCAGCCCTACCTATATTGTTCCTGACAGATGTTTTGCTAGAGGAGTGAAAAATGTCTCAGAAACCTCCCCTAGCAGCAATTCTTTGATTTAGCCTAGTTGATCCCTGCCAGTAACTCCCTACTTTTATCTTCAGCCCAGAACTGTGCTGCTTCTGTATTTTCCTCATTGCAATTTAAAGCCAAGATTTGCTGCCCTAGTAAAACTAGACAATGAGTTTATTCCTATTTTCTTTCCTAGTATTCAATTCTGAAACAAGAATTTTCTAAGCAGGTGGAAGAGGGAAGAGTCCTGGGTTTTCATCCGTGATCTGAAAACCCTCGTGCAGGGTCTGGTCCTTGACTTTATTAGGGTCTGGTTCCACCCTGACTGCCATCAAGCTCACTGAAGCCTTCTTGCCTCTGGCTTTAGTAAGCATCGGAATTGTGAAGTCAGAAACAAACACACAACCATTTTCCCTTTGCACTGTCAGTCTTCAGCCCTTATATTTGTTCCTCAGCTGTGTGGCTCTTAAGTTCCCAGGATGGGCACTGTGGGGTCAGTAGATCATCAGAGCCAAGTTTCACAGGCAGTGAAATTAACATGTAGTTAACTGAAAATCAGAGCAGCTGCAAAATCAGAGGCAAAGGGGCACAGACTAAATACAATTACCTAATGCTCAATGACAAGCAAGACTGATACTTCTGAGCCAACCCAAAATATTAGGTGTTAAAGGAAGCGTACTGATGAAAGCTTGAGCAAATGTGAGGTATCTTTGCACTTCAGCAGAGAAAAGGCAGCAAACAGTTAATCATGCTGTCTAACAATGGACATATGACTGATGCTCTGAATGCCTCTGAGCCTTCTTTACACTGTCTGTAAAGAAATTTTACATTTTGTTTGACAGAGTCTGAATCTCACTAATCAAACATGAATAGCCCTGCTCTGCCAAAGCCCTCTTTTAGATGATTAGTCTCTGTAAATCTAAGTGCTAGAGCTGGTCCTGTGAAAACAGCAGTAACAGTGAAAGCAGCAATAACAGAAATTCATGTTTCTTTTTATTGTTGTTTGCTCGTGGTTGACTGAAGAAATCATAATTGTACTTCAAAATGGTTCCACAGAATAAATTGCACAATAAGTCATTGAGTCACTGATTATTGTAGTTTATTAGACTTGCTGATGGCAACTACAGATCTACTCTATTAGGCAAAAAGAAAACTCATTGTTTTATAGGTTTTTTATAGATTTATTGAAATGCTTCATCTCTAATGTTCCCCAGGACAGCAAAGTATGTACAGCATTACCTTTGGAGCAGTGCACTGTTCAGGATTTGAGCCTGGTATGTATAGAATATCAGTATTTGAATCCGCTTACTGATAAACAATATTCTGTAATATGTGGCTTGAGAACATACAATTCTTCCTTTTTTTCCCCCTTGCTTAAGAACTGGTGACAATTAAATTGTAGAGTAGTGAGTCTACAATAATTCTGATGTGCTTTAGCAGTTGTAATTTGGTTAAGGCTTAAATAAATGTTCTGGTCCTAAACATTTTTGAATATGCTGAAAATCTAGTTTGATTGTAAGAGACAGTTTCCTTTACTGGAAAGTAAATATAAAAGACTTCATTTAGCCTTAAGTGGTACTGGACCCAACTGAATTTTACTATCTTTTGGTTGCTTAATAGAAAATACTTCCATTTTTTGCTTTCAAATGGATCACAGTTAAACAGACTGTCCTAACATTAAAGGCACAGTACAAGACTGAGCATCAACTGAATGTTCTTCCACTGAATGTTCTTCCATCCCCGTGACTCTGTTTCCGTGTCACTTGTGCAAATATAGGAGAAATCAATGATGCTTCAGCTTTATGCTAGGTTTATTATCCTGTGAACTGATTTCAGGCACTTCAGTGCTAAAATAATCTTGTGACCTTCTATCAACAGATGGTGTAGTTGTTCCAGTAGCACTAGGAAAAAATGTTTGCTTTGTTGGGATAAGTGGTAATGCTCCAGCAGCAATTATGAATGAAACAAAATATTTTCCTTTCCTTTTTCTTGGCTTTGAAGGGAACCTGAAAAATCAAATATTTATGCAATTCTGAATGAGTATTGTTACAGTAACATTGTAAAAATAGAAGTTTTCATCTGTTTCATCAGTTTTTTTGTATATTTTTTCTTACACTATTTTTTTTTTTACAAATAATCCTCTTTTTTTTCATTATATCTGTAATTACACAGTGGTTATTCCCTTTTACTGTTTTCAACTATACCTGCTAAACATAAAAATGAAAATGTTAAACAGCTGAGGATGAATGTACCACATAAGTTCAGAGGGAAGAAACTGAAGGTAAATACAAAATGTAGCAGATACTAATATCATCCCAAAGTATTGTCTAAGAAGATGAATTTAATTTAAAAAGTACTTAAGTACCCTTGTGAACTCAGGATTCTATGAAGGCAATCTATGTCTTTCTGTCCTTGATATTTGGCATGTCTTCCCCTGTTTTCCTCCACTATAAACCAGCTATGGTTTAAGTGCTGATATGATTGCATGATTTGTTTCCTTGATCAACAGCTGTTCACAATTTGTTATTACAGATTATTTCCTCTCTGAACTTTTATTAAGAGTGGGTCTAGAGTGTTTTAGACCTTCTAGCTTGGAATGATAAAAATAGCAATTTATCAACATGATTTATATTCATTTATCTCTGAGACTGCACTATTCTAACACACTGAAAAAAAGGAGTGAAATCTGACAGTGATTTTTCTGAGTGTTGTATTTGCAGGCTGTAAGTGAAAAATTGTGGTAGACACCACAACTAAAAGACTATTAGAAAAAGTGACAGAAGGAATATTTTTAGCTATGATGATCGCACCATATTTAAAAGCACCAGAACTGAGACAAAATCAGTGATAGCAGTCAAACTTGCATGTAATTATTTTTCAGTTTGCAGGTAGATTTCCTTATGAGTTAATGAAAATCAAATGCAAGTTGCAAATGATAGAGGAACAATAACGGGTATCTCACAAAGCTGTTGGATTTCTATGCTAAGCAATTTATTCATGTCAGAAAATACTTTCTTAGAGGAAAACAAAGGGAAAATCTACACTATGATGTCATGAGGCCAGATGTTGGACCAGATAAATATTCTTTCTGCTTTTCAGTCATCACAAGAGTTGACTATGTGCACACTCATGATAAAACTGTAAAATCCTCTTTCCGTTTTGCTACTTACTTTGCTTTCTTTTTTTTTTTTTTAACTTATGCTAGGGGACATCTAACCTGGGAATAAGTGCAATTGATGTAAATCCTGATTCTACTCGATAGTCTAGAAACAGAAAAATACAGCTGTTCCAGGAGATCTTTTGTTCAAAGATCAAAAGAACTACTTCTTCAACCTGAGCCCAGCTACAGAAGTAAAAAGAAACACAACCTGTGGTGTAGTGCTCTTAAAAATTTTTTCTTACGCCGGAAAGTAAGATTTCAGTTTTGCACTTGGTAAACTAAGAATAAATGTATGAAAAAAAGCTTTTTTGAAGATGAGGAGGAAATGCAAGACCTCCAACTGAGGGGCCTTAAGGAGTGCCCAGATGATTTATTACCTCATGGAGTCTGAAGGTGAAAAATTCTTTGATATAGATAGAATTTTTTTTTTACCATTGTGGCAGCAACTTTAACACTGCTTTATTAGCAACTAGAAAGTAGATATAACTAAATATTATTTATCCATGTCATTTATTCATATTATGTATCTGTGCTCCAAAAGATAATCCTCCTAAAACAGTAGAAATTTTTAAGACTCAATTTCCCATGGTTGGAAAAGCATTTTTAATTCAGGGAGGTAAAATTCACAAATGGCAGTTTCTCAAGCCTTCTTCTCTCAGTGGCCTTGGTTTATCAGCACATCAGGAAAAGTCTCTGTAGATTCTTTGAGGGTTTAAATATCCAGATCAGGTGACTGGATATGCAAATACTAATGACCTACACCAGACATCAGGCAGTATGTCTCCATGCATGGGCTGGACTAAGTTGTCAAAAAATGAATGACTTTGACTTGAAGCAAATGAATAGTAGCTACAACACATTGCATAAGCTGATAAAAAAATTAGTTTAGGAACTGTTTCCTCCCACCAGAACTGTGACTGGCGGCCTTCGGACTCATACGGATTTCCTTATAATTTTTCAGACTCTTTTTCTTTTCCTTCCCAGTTTATAAAAAAACATCAGCTCATAGGCATAGCACTTGTTTTCTGGTCTTGCAAGCACCTTTCAGGGTAGACACCATTCAGGAAGAACCTCTTGTACTGCAAGAGGATGTGACAAGTCATAATTTTATGGTTAGCCCTATGGAGCATTAGCAAACAGTGGCAATACAAAAGCAATGCAGGGAAGATCAGATCAGATTTTTTTTTTCAAAGGCTGAATGAAACCTGAAAAACAATGCCAGTACACAATCTACTGCTGTGAGGTCTCATTAAATTGAAAACACAGAAATAAGACACATTAAAATACCTGTGGTAAAGTGAAAATTGGCATCACACAGAAATCACACCAGTGTGAATTCAGATTTTAAAAGAACAAAGCAAATTGGCTCATTTAGAACTTGTAATTTTATGTGTATCTCATCAGTGCATAAAAGAACTGTGAACATCAAGAATGCAAGTAGATGCAATACAATTGGAGCATTGCATTTAGAGTTTATTATAGCACTCTCAACATCCCCTGATGCACTTCCACTCTTGTAATTCAGATTATTTACCTATCATTTAAGACTTTCCATAATTTGTACTGACATGTGTTGTAGCCCTTTATGTCACTCTGATACCATGAGGAGTTGGTCAGTGGATGAACTGCTTTAGCTCAATCAAATATACTTGACAAACTGTGTGATACTCTAGGTTTCACAGAATTATTTTTAACTGTGGCAAGATGACATATCATTGTCTCTTGCCTTCTAACCTAGGTTGGATGATACCAGCTGGTAGCGGAGGCTATCTTGGATCACATGTACATAGCAGGAATTGAGAATGCATCACATTATTAAGCTCCAACAATTGCTTTACTGCTGTTATAAATGTCAGTTCCAAGCTAAAAATTTTCACAGCAGGGCTCCTACTCACACTTCTTTTGACTTTGAAACTCATTTTTCTAGCAGCCTGAGTATTCTGAAGTATATAGAGCGCTGAGAGAGTCTAAGCTTCTTCTCAGTAGGTCTTGCCCTACCACATTTAGGTACGAGCTGAGATCTATCTTACAGTCCTGAAAAGTGAGCATTTACATTGCTTCCATAGAAAATGCACTTAGGTGTTACCTGTATAACTCCATGAACATAAATATATGGGTTTTTTTGTTTGGTTTTGGTTTTGTTTGTTTGATTTGGTTTTTTTTTGGTTGATTGGTTTTTTGGTTTGGTTTTGGTTTTTTTTGTTTATTTGTTTTTTGAGCTTAGCATGTAAGTATCTTTTAACTCAAGTTTCAGTTCTGGCTCTTCAGGAGACAACACCAGTTTCCTGGCTCTTCTCCTCACACCCATGCTTGCAGTGATGTTTATGGGCTTAGAGTGTGCAGGTGTTTTCTTGTTCAAAAAGCAAACAAGGGGGCATATTCTGTAAATAGAAGAACTTGTAAATGGTATGTTCAAAGGAGCTTCCAGTCCCTCAGTGTGGAGACAAGTTTTGTAAACAACACTTGGGGAGGTGAGCACAAAAATCTTCACCATAAGCTAAAGATGTGCACCCATTAACTCCTGTGTGGTATCAGTGAGGACAGCCGGAGCGCAGTACTAAGAGGAAGCTTGTTATGCAGATGATTTAGTGTAAGCAAATCTAAGAGGATATATGTGAACAACCTACATCTCTGATAACTCTACATGGTATTTGAGTTACTGTGTTTTGATAAAGTTTACATATGCAGATATCTTTCCCAGTACCAGACCTATGTTTGTTAATGGGAGAGATGAATGGAAGGTTAAACATCTTTACTTAATTTTAAAGAATGTCTCATTTTCTTCACATATATTATCACATAAATACCATATTTTAATCTTGGTGTTTTTATTTTTTTTTCAGCTTTCTTCATTCTTGCCTTTTCTACCTTTTCATTCTTCAGAGGATAAAAAGATAAAAGAAGAATTTTTCCCCTAGCAGGCTGTGAAAAAGGCTGTGAAAAGTGGTTACCTCTGGAAAAAAACCAAGTATATTGGGAATAAGCATAACTCTTTCTATCATCTTCCAGTATTTCCAATGTATTGAACTATTAAGCCTATCTTTTCAACAGCAGGGTAGCCCAGGAGAAGGGATGCTGCATTTCAGTTACCATTCTTTCAGACTGTGATACAATACAAATAAAACTGACATCACAGCCTTAGCCCCAAAAGAGCACTAAAGGATGAGTGCAACACCAGAGAAAGGGGGATGTATTGGCAAGTTTTTGTATAACATTTTTGACTGCATTGTTATCAGACTTTCCTCTAATAATTGGATAAACTAGACTATTACTATCATTGTAATTGTGCTACTAATAATGGTTGTATTTTGATAAGACTGTTAATTCTTTAATTGGTCTCAATAAATTCTTAGTTGCATTTATCAAGCATGTCATACTTTGCGTTTGACAACTGTACAATTTAAAATACACTGTAACTGGGCTAAAGAAATGGTTGTCTCTCAGGCAAATAAATTCAGGCAGAGCACAGTGTTTCTAGCCTATAAACCAAGCTGCTCAGGGCATTTCCTGAATATTTCTGGGTGGTTTCTGTTGTGTAGGTAGATGTACTTTTTTTCTGTAATTCCTAATTTTTTTTCTTACAGGTCCCTTCACACTGGACTGTTAATCATTTTATTACTATAAAGGAGAACAAAAAGAGATGCAGCTACATTAATCTAACTTAAACATCATTAGTTGTTTTTTGTTCACCCTGTTGAAAAGTCGTTTGAGGATTAATATAAATAAGAAACACTTTGATGATGAGGGAAGAATTATTATCATCCAAATTCTCAATGGATGCTGCAGTACAACAGGAGTCAACTTCTGCAACTGCCTCAAAAGTGCCACAGAGAGGAATGAAAGACAGATTTTAAGGACATTGGCTGCAATATTCATTTTGTTGATGCCTAAGGATTTCATGTATTTTTTAGTGTGTATTTTATGGATTTTTAGAGCTGTAGAAGTAGGGATTTCTTAAGGGATTTCTTGCTCACANNNGGTATTAATGTATTGGATATGCTAATTGTTTGAAAGAGTATAAAAACTGTAACTTTTCTGAGCCCGGGGTCCTTCGTCCTTCGTGCTCGGAGGACCAGAAGAGGCCCAGACCTTTTGAACTCCCAATGAAGGTATTGTCTATCTTTTCCTCCATTAACCTTGTCTCTAGAGTGTTTTTTTTCCAGGATTTCAGGCATCATTGTCATATCTGCTACTCGTATTGGGATTGCTGGAGCAGGGAAGAGTGGCTGTCAAACCCTATCAGCACATCCCAGGAGGATTCATCCTCTGATTGTGGGATGGCCAGCTGTCCTTGTGCTCAGTTGCTGCTGCAGCCCTGAGAGCTGTTGATAGCTATGTTGGTGGTCAGGATCTCCAGCCTGCTCTCAGTTGTGGCAGGCTGGGCCTAGACCACCTGGGAGTTACATATATACTTGTGTACTTGGGATGACTGCACTCTCAGCTGCATTTCATCGGTAATTCTTCCACTTTGTGTCCAATGAACGCTTTTCTTCCTGAGAAGAAATTCTGACAGCAGAATGAGTTTGAAATATGCCTGTACAGTATTTACTGATATCAGCTCAAATTTGGTATTGATATCTGCTCCAGCCACAGTCAAGGACACCAGCTACTTCCAAGAGGAATTGCAAAAGTAGTGGCTGTCTGTGACACCAGTGGAACTTTGGTTGTAGCTGTTCTTTACAAAGTTTTCTTCGTTTGGACCCACTTGCTAGTCTTAAGTGAGGATATGAGCAAATGAATATGGGAGCAACCTGAGATATGCCACATGTCATTTTGCCTAATAAAAAGAAATGCAGCTCTAATCCCTGGTGTAGTCATGTAATCTTCTTAGCTATGGGGCTTCCTCCACTTCCATCATGACCCATGTAAAGCTACGTGTGTCATTAGTCAGATGGCAGAAAAACCCATTTCCAACCCAGCTGTAACACTTGTCTGTCTAAATTCCTGCCTTGACATGGCACAAAGTGAGTGTATCTAAACTAAAACAAAAGGGATGCCTTCTGTATAGCTGACTCTGATGGTGTGAGCCCACGGCTCAGTAAGCAGTACCAGCATAATGTGAGAGTCTGTCACAAAGAGGTTTATGTTATTTCAAAGCTACAAATGAAAAGATATTGAGTTCACATGCTGCAGTGAAGCAAATCAAACCCTGTAACGTTTGTATTAATTGCCAAAGCAGATAGTGCCTGGGAAGCAGAATAGAAGGTGAAAATGCTATAAATCTTCAAGCTTAAATTTGGAAATAAGCCCTGGTTTTGGAGATTTAGAATCTAGTACGACTTACTTTTAAAAGTATAATTCTATCAGGAAAAAAAAATCAATCTAAGTATATTCTAGATTTTTCTTACTTTTTCTTTGGCTTTTAGCCAAATATTAATTGAAGTTCTAAGTACTATTTCACTTACTTTGATATTCACAGGGAAAGAAAGGGTCTATTTTAGAACAACCAATGCTCTCAGACTCTACCTTATATCTAATTTACTCTTTGCATACTCTAGGATAAAATATACATAAACATTTAAATTAATGGTGCAGTGATTTGGAACTATTCTAGGCTTTTACCAATGAAAAGAAATATTGGAGTGTATTGTATAGAATCACTGTGCAATGGTGCTATAGTAATTTCCTTTTCTGCTGAAGAAGTAGGAGTAGAATTCCTGAGTTAGGTGAGGTAGATGATGAACGTAACTGCATGCACAGAGGAGTGAGCCTGCACCAGCAACTGTTTATTAATACAATTACAGTTGAGGCATCCCAGTATCAAATGTATATCACAGACATGAAAGAATGTGCTCTGAGAGGAAAGCTTACAGCTCTGAAGCTGATGAAAGGTTGAATATTTTCTCACATAAATGGGGTGAATATTTGACTGCACATGTGTTAGGCAGCTGCTCTTTTGTTCTGCTAAATTGGAAGTAGGAGGAAAGTGAAGAGGAAGTGGCATGAAAAGATCTGGGTGATACTAACAGCAAAGGAATAAAACAAAGAGAAGTAAGAGCAGTGGAAAGAAATGTCGCTCATTTCACTGCCAGCACTTGGCCTTTCATTTTCCAGTTTCTCTTTCCTGACATCTAGGGCTCACTGCCTGTTGCCTCCAATGAAACTGTACAGCCTACATGTCCTCAGCTGGAGGCTTTAATGGCTACCCAGAAAAGCTGCTAAGAAAGGAGTTCAGAGATTTAATAGCAATTATATCAATGAAGCCATAATATGCCATTTGCAAGGCATTCTGGTGCTGTTAAAATTTATACATTTTATGCTATAAAAACAATGTTTCTTTTGTTGAGTGAAAGGCTAAACAATTATGTTGTTTGCACTGAATCATTTGCTAAAAATTTTGCCCACAAGCCAACAAAGTAATGAAAAATGCAGAGGTATAATATTAAAATGGAAGCATATGTCTACAATGAGAATCAATACAGCCACACAAGCAAAAGTTTCTAAAAGAGATGTAAAATATATTGACAAAATCAGTTTTCAGCTGCTATAGCTTAAGTAATTTTCACAACCAGATTTCAGCATTTTTTTTATTTTATTATTATTATAATGACATGAACATCTAAGTTTTTGCTGGCTAAGTTATAGAGCTGGGGGTAGGAAAATAAAATTATGCTAAGGAATAATGGCATTCCATTAATTTTCAAATCCTTATTTTCCAAGAAGATGCACATATTCTTTTCTCCTATTCCAGACACACAAACATCCTCAGAAATGTTTAATTTATATACATTATTTTTTTGCCATACTTTTAAAATAATTTCCAAAACAAATCCATATGAATCTGATAGAAGCTACAATTCAAATATATCAGGGCTTAAAACAAGGCAGCTTCCTGATATAGTGACTCATTGTGATAGATGTCAGTCCTGCCTAATTTACTTGACTTCTTGGTAGCTTAAGAATAGCTTTTTTAGCCCAAGAGAAAGAGAGAGAGAAGGGGGTGGTGGTGGGGGAAGCGAGGGGGAGGTGGTCTGGGTGACAGCACATAAAAACAGAGACACTTACTTGTCAAATGCTAGACCAGGTATGATATCCCCGGTGAGTCCACGGCACTCTAGTAAGAAACAGTTGTGCTGGTGCTTTCACAGAGCTACTGTTGGGATTTTCTTTTCCTGACTCTTTCTGTGAAGGCATTTGACATATGGTTCCAGTGCTGTTCAATTAAACATCTCTTTTCCACCTCAGAGAGCATTTTTCATTTATTTGTCATCTTCCATTCTTAACTATAATTATACTTTATTCATCCTTCCACATAGTCTTTTGTTATTAATTTTTGTTAGGGATCAGAAAAATCTAGTCTGGTACTTGTGAGGAGAGAAAGTTTAATCAGCACAGAACCTGGCTGAGAATGAGAGTTTCCTATTTGAAGTGGGCTGGCTGGTCACTAACATTGCTTTTTGCATGTATTGAAAATGTGTTTAAAATTATGCTATTTGATTAACTTGTAGAGTCTGAGACTAGCTAGCAGATTCAATTATGGATTCAAATTCTGCTACTAAATTGGTCTAATTTTTAAAAGTGATGAATGAAGAACATTAAAAGAAAGGGATAATAAAGGTCTAAAGAGGAATTGGCAAGATTTCCAATAACAAAACTCAGTGAACAAACACATATCTTTTTTTTAGTGTGAATGTATGTGCAGCTACAGATACACTGATGTGCATCAAAAATACAACTTGACATCATGTTTATATTATACTGGGTTTAATTTCCTACAGATTTGAAATCCATTGAAATAGAGGTTAATGATGACAGGAAATATTAGAAATCTCTTCCAAATAGTGCAACAAGCAATAACTTAACCATGTTAGGGTGTGGTGCCTTTTCCTGGAAGACAGAAAGCTGCTTAAAAACATATTGAACATCTGTACAAGATATAATGTCTGATAAGATATAATGTTGTCTGGCCCTAATAATGACTTCTTTCAGCTGTGTCAGGAATAGCTCTGCAAGGTGCAATGATAAAGTTGCTTTCTTAGAATCCCCTAGAGGTAAATGAGAGGATGGGGGACAGAACTGTAACTGCTGTACCCACAGATCACCTCTCAGAGGCATCCATGGCATCATCAGTGATTCAACTGGCATCACATCAGACCCTGCCACAGTCCAGGAAAAGGAAGACAGAAGGATACTTAAAGTGCAGAGTTACTGCATGGACTCTGATATAATTGTAACTTCTTGAGTTCAGGCCATATTTAGATTCTTGCCTCCTGCGTTGGTGAGGTTTTAATTCCATCTCCCTTTTTTCAAGGATGGAAAGCACCTACTCCAAGACAATTGTTCAAAATGATCACCAGTTCTAATGTGGATTTTCACACACTGCTTGTATACAAGACTTCAGTTTTTGTTCACAGGTCCATTCCTGCACTGAGAAAGAGTCCAAACTCATTGTTTTGCACAAAAACCATGGCCCAAACCTATATCTTCATTTTCAGTAGATTTCTGCTTTCAGTAGAATGAGTACCTAAGAGCTGAGCAGCCCTCTGGAGTATCCATCTTCCTATCTTTTCCCAATAACTACAAGCTTAATGCCTTTGTGCACTAGACTAGATCAAGACCTGCATATCACCCCTTTTCATCCAGCCTTCTTTATTTTTTTTTTTTTCTGCAGAAGCATATTCTCATCATTTGCTAAAAAGCTGGAGCACTCCTCTGCAGCTGGTGAAGAGGACTAGTTGCTTGCATGGCTGCGAAGCACAGAGCTAAGTCCTCAAGGACACCCTTTTTTTTGACAGACACAGTGTGCATTTCTGCAAACACTCAATTACATTTTCAAGATGAGAGATCAGAATTTCAGATTGTCACTCTAACTGTTTAAATTTCAAGTATTTTCAGAAAATAATTTCTTTTTAGTTTTTAGTAAGGAATAAGAAAAAGTGGAATGCTTTGAGTCCCTTGTGGGTGAAACTTAAATATTGGCTCAGGACAAGGAGGTAAGACTTGATCTGTGTGGTGGGTCTTTTACAAGATGGAGGTTGGAGACTGAGGGAGGGGCACAACTGACAAATGGTTCTTGTCAAAAACAAGTAGAGACAGCTTCTGTTGCACAGGTCAAACATTACCCTAAGCAAATAATTCACAATTCATACTACAGCCTTTGATAACTCTGTCACATAACAAACAGGACAGTTGGTAGCCTGTGAAAGGAGGCTGCCTCCCATCAAAAGAGGCCTTGATTCACCCAGTTTAAAAGCAGGAGTTTCCCCCATAGTTGTTCAGGCATCCCTGCTTCCTGCTTCAGAGACTCCATCTCTTGGAAATAGCCTGTCAGGTCCCATCTGTTTTTTTGTGAAGCTGCCAGCCCCTTGAGAGCGGGTCCGCCGTTCCCATCTCCTGCCTGATGCTGGAAAACCAAAGGGGAATAACCTCTGCAATCTGCCAGAAATTGGTTTTTTGAAAGCAAGGACTCTGCTTCAGGGAGCTGCAATCTACCACACTTAGAGAAAAATTAGTTTTCTAAGTATAGAGCTTTCTTGTGTTGACTGCTTGAGTCCTCCATGTCCGCCTGTGCTCCTCCTCACAGTGTGGCTTGTGGGAGCTTAAACCTAAATAACTCATTAATAGGCAAAATCCATTACACAATATTTCTTATTACAGCAGATATTGTAAAGGGAAGGAAACAATGGCACAGTAACTTTCAGAAACTTCTTAATATTGTAATGATAGTAAAACTGCCTGAGCACGAGCCTGAGCAGGCTATGGCTGGTATAACTAACAGCTGTTATATTTGTCAGTACCTCAAAAATCATTAGCAAGTGTCCTAGTTGATATGACATGTTCATTAATCATTGGAAACTTTCCTTCAGATTGATATATCAGTCTTTATGTGCCTTACAGAGGGCAAAACTGAGTATTATAAACATAAATAAACTAACACCCTGTACTTCGATGGACTCAGTGTCTAAATAATACAAGACAAACATGCACAGTACAGACAGCATGGAGCAAAACCTGAGAAGTAATATTTACCATGAAAACAAGACAACAGAGAGTTTCAAAGAGGATTTTGGAAAAGAAAGTAGCTGCTAATTGGAGAGGAATTGTTAGAAAACAAGTATAAGTAGTGTAACTAGGAAAAAGCTTAAAGTGGGCATAGTCAGAATCCTCTACCTAAATTAAAATTTTTCAGAAGCTTTAAGGCAAAACATAAGGCTTCAGGGTGACTCAGCAAACAAGGAAAAAGGTGCAAGAAAAGCAGTACCATGTGGCAGGAAGGGCAAGGAAGACAAGAGAAAGGCTACAGAAATAATATTTTAGAAGTGCAAAACTTTGGGAAATGATAGAAAGAGGATGTACAATATAAAGGCCTGGAGCTTCCCCAGTGAGCAGAGCGAAAAAGAGAAGTGGCTTAGTGTGCTGCTTGGAAAAGTTTCAGAGGTGAGAAGAAGGGGACTTAGAAGTTATTAAAGGGCACAGGACAGGTGGGTTTTCTTGCAGCTTTTGATTGTTTTACTTATTTTTGTTTTGTTGTTTCTCCCCCTGGAAAATGAAACAATTTGATACCTTGTTAAAGGATGGCTCATCCTCAAGCAAAAATTATTTCTCATGTCATCATTCAGACCAGAGTACAATATTAATACAATAAATTCATTAGGGAACTGAGTTAACTTACAGCTTATTCTGAAACACTGTTCACTGACAGTGCCAGAGACAGGGTTTTGGACCTGATGGACCACTGACTTACTCTGATGTCTGTGTAATGTCTATATAACAATGTCTTTGCTGATTTTCTAGAACTTATTATGCAGACAGCAGGGGCTGGGTCTGAAGCTGAATACAGACAAATGGGAGACACAAGTAACAAACCTTGACAATTTCTTTACGTGTGATGTTAATCTTTTACAGCACATCAACTAAACATCTCTTCTACATAGACTGCAGTCAGTTATGTTTCATTCATTTCATACACACACACATACACACACACACACACACACAGATACACATATATATGTGTACATATGTTGTACAGATGAATATTCTTCCTTTTATAATTGCTCTTGTCCGCACTCTCTCTACAACAGAGGATCATTTTTGTAGGGATATTGCATACTAGATCATAAGTAGGAATAGTTGTCAGCTTCAAGAATATTAGTTGATCTCAAAACACTACCGAGTAGGGCTAAAGGTGCTGCCATGCCCTTTTTCAGTCTAAGCAGTAGAGATGCAAGTGAAAGTTGCTACTAAATTTTAGAGCAAAAGTACTGAAATACTGTTCTAAAACTATGTCAGCTTCTGCCAGATATTCCTAACGCTTAAAATCTATTGGTACTTTAAATCTTGAACACTCTTGCACTATTGAAAATCTCCAATGTCTCCGTGGAAACCGGATAGGTCCCAGAGATGGAGGGAAAATGTTACTATTGCTGGCAAGAGTTTTACTCAAGTTGTCTGGGAAAAAGAGGTATTTCTTTGCCCATCCTGAGATGTCAATGGAAGTCCTTGTTATATAAAATGATGAAAAATTTTGTCAGAAAGTATATTCCCAATGTAGGCAATGCTGCTAAAAAGGCAAAACAAACTCTGAAACATGGGGATAATTTGTACGCACTTATTCAAAGGTATCAGCAAGAGACACTATTTGTAGGGAAACCCAATTATTACAGGAAAAATGTGAGTCTGTAAATGTAGAACATATTGCTTTCCTATGCTTTTTATGTAATTGGGATCATTATGCTACCTAATGACACCAATTATTTAAAAATTAAGCACACAATAATGCATACTTCATATTTATTATATTCAGATGGAGTTTCTATCTGCAGCACTTCAGCGCCAGACATCCTTTAATAAATTCTACATATGCCTTCAGTATTTTCTCTAGGGTTGTACTTTTTAATGCTTACTCTTTTAGCGGGGAATCTCAGGCATAAAAAATTAAAAAGGTCAATTTTATGATGAAACACATGAGCCTGGATATTTTAAGTGGCACCCTAGACTGCAGAAGCTAATTGCTTTTCGACAGAAGAACTCTCTTAAGTGCTCACACTGGAAACAGGTTCGTGTGAAAAGCAGGATGCATCTCTACTCTGCTTCCAAGCCTGCTGGGATTTGTCAAGATGAGTGACGCTGTGAAAAATAGAAATCACCTGGAGCCTGTTAATATTATAATCAAGTGAAAGCACAATTACTGCTGTCTTAATCCATCTGTCTGTATGTTTCCGCTCTACTTCCAATCACCTGCTTTAGTCACAGGTGTATTACTATCGAGATGGCATTGAAAAAATCCAACCCATGCACGTTCCAAATTTCTGTAAGTCCTTCCATGGCAGTGTGTCTCTGTAGCTTTAGTGTGGTCATTTGTCAAGAAGGAGAGCAAACAAAGGCCCCATATTGCATGAAGTAAAGCTGAAGTGCCTTTGTGTGTGGAGGCCGGTTGAACGATGTTCAAATTTAAATTAACAGGTTCCAATTTTGACAAGTGCCATTTATGGCAAGTGAGGCTAAAAAAGTAAAATGCACTGTATTCTGATAACTTGTGCAAAGCTCCTTAATGTTCAATAGGTGCTATGTCAGGTATCTGGAACGTTAAGGTAGCTTTGATAAACAAATACAAATTTATAGTATACAATAGCAGTTCTGCAAAAAACAATCTGGCAGTATAATATGCTTAGTTTTTGATTTCACACTGAATGATATTCAGTAGTCTAAGTGATCAAATTGAGACAAGAATTATACAGGATAAAATCAAATTAGAACAACAACAGCATCAACAATCAAGCAATAACAACTGCAACAAACAACACCAGTAGTAACTTTTAATTTAGATTAAGAAAATGCTAAATGAACTAATGGTATGTTTTCAAATTTCAGCTGGGAAGCTGAAGGGAAGAATGTTGAATAGGTTAACAATTCAGACATTCACTGTTTCCAGCTGATAGGTCTTTTTCAGGTGAAACTTAGGTCTCTCAGGCATTCTCTGAATAAAGGTTGAATATGAGACTTTGATTTGTTAACTCTTGTGTATAGAAAAATACTAGAGTCTAGGATTCATATTAGAAAAATGCTTCTTATGTAATCACAGATATTCTTAGAACCCATTTTGAAAATTATCAGAAGAGTGGATTTTGAAGGTAATTGTAGATAGTGGAAAACAATGGTAGGTATTTGTAGACCTCCATAAGACAGTGAAATAAAATTACAAAAAGAGCTAACTTTCCAGAAGTTATGATAAATTCACCTCCATGTTCACGTGCACAAATCAGGGGTTAATCTGTAACCTCACAGCCATTTAACACTGCCTGTACTTTTCCAGCTGTCAGTCTGTTTGGGACAGAAAAAAACTTTTAACAGTCTTTTGGAAGAATGCTACATTTTAATTTCAGTTAAGTTTTGTTTAAACACCCGAAGTTAGAGGAAGAGTTATAAACTTCATGAATGATCTATGCAGCTGCATATGCTGACTCCAAAATGCCACTGAATCCCTCTATGAGGCAGTTAATGGCCTAAACGTTTTTCATACCCTCTTCAAAATTCCCCCTGAGACTTGTTCAAAGCTTCATGCGCTGAGTCGAGCTCTCTAAGGAGCTATGGATCAAATGGAGCCTGTTGCTCGTAAGTGTGTTAGAGCTGAGCAAGGCGCCTTTGCAAAGTTCAGCCCAAAGTTCAGAGCTGTTCTTAGATCAAACTCCGCAGATGGAACATTGTTCAAGTTCAGGGTTCTTGTTCAATCTGCTGATGTCCTCTGTCATCTGTGGCTGTCCCTTGTCTGGAAATAGGTGGGATTAATTTTGTTATTCTGGAAGTTCATGAATTCTTGTTAGTATCTGAGTTGAGGTGGATCACACCATGCAAGGCAATTCCCAGTAAGTGCAGAAAAGGATTATACCTTCATATGACTTTTTCTTATATATTTGTTTTGGTTTGGGGTTTTGGGCGCCTTTGGGGGGAGCTTTTTTGGGTTGTTTTTGGTTTTTTTTGTTTGTTTGGGCTTTTTTTGTTTACGGACAATTACACAGGGAAATAAAACTCATTCCTTTTTCTTGGTCTCATTCTTCTAGACTGTTTTAATTAAAATGAACCAGCAATTTCAAGGAAGCTGAGCAGCTACACAAAAGGAACATTTCAGGATAGAGAATACAATATATTGTGGTGGGACTTTGTTCATCCCCATATTTAAAAATCATGGGATTAAATAATTACTACTTATGGTAATTTTCAGACTCATCATAGTGAACCTCTCAGGGCAGTACTATTTCCAAGATCAAAAAGAGACTGGAAATGCAGCACATATTGCTTACCTATGTTTTACATATAATCAGTATCATCATTTGTAATGTCACTAACTTCCTTCAGGCAGAGCTTCACAACCCATAAAGATGTAAACACACAGATGACATATGGAAAGGATTTTAGAAAATGACAATTTGTTTAGTACATGTAATTTACAGTTATGTAAAATTTGCTGTATCATTATATTGTGATCATTGCAGGAAGAAGCAATAATCATAGCAAGAAAGAGCTAACAGCAATCCTTTTCTTATGACACACAATGATTTTGGAACCATCTTTACAAAACACAAAGCCACTGAAACCTAAAATGTAGTTTCAGACAGAGCACAAAACAATGTTTTATCAAATTACTGTTTTTGAAGATGAGATCAATTTATGCAGTTTGTAAATGAAAGTGTTTGCAAGAGTCCACTGCAGTCTTTGAAATGTATCTGGGTTATGTATTTTATACCAGTGCTATCCAGCCACAGCAAAATTTCTGCAGGAACTTCTAATGGAGAATCAGGGGGCTGTCATCTGAAAACAAAGCAAGCACCATCAGCTGATACTGCAAATGCCAAGTGGCTATTTAGAAGTGCCAGCTTATGGTAGACTCTCATAGAAAAACTACCTCCCCCCGCCTCTCCCTTTTGTACCTAAATCTTCAGGAAAGTAAATCACTTCCTAAAAGCAGGGATGGAGAAAGCAGTCTGTTATTCCCTGGCAGACCACAAAGTATTGCCCATATTGACAATCTGTTTTGCGTAGGCAGGCTGCAGAAGCAATAAATCCTATTAACCTGTTCAAAGTCAAATGAAGGCATTTAGAAAACAGAACTGCTATTACATGCAGTGGTGAAAGAAGAGCATATCAAAGAAAGGTTAAATGGATGCATCAGCTATTAGATTACGCACAGCTACAACTGGAAAATCCCCCCAAACCTTTCTATCACCTGCTCTTGCCCTTCAGGATATTAATTATATACCCCTCAGGCTAACTAGCTGACCATTCAAATATTATCTTCTGTCAATGACAATTTTCAAGATAAAACACTTTCATGCTAACGGGACTACGAGGGAAATGTTTATGTTATACTACAGTTTTGCTAATGAATGCTTCCTCTGTCCAAAACATATGGCATTTTGTGTGCACAGACCATTCTGGAGATTTACTGTAATTATGTCATGATGTGCTTATTGTTATGGATTCAGCAGCATTTCTGCATCTCTACCTGTTTTGTTCAAGAACAGCTGCTAGCTTCAAGCTGTTGCCTGCTTCCAGTGGCAGAAGCCGAATGAAGGAATGCTTTCCAGGGAAGACATGTTTTGAAGCGGACATACTGACAATAAACTGGTTCACTAGGGAGGCATAACATTGACTGGATAAAAGTTGAGTAATCATTCTGTGATAATTTACTGAAACTGGGTGCAATTTTCTTTAAAATAGAAATTCCCTTTGCTGCTGATGTTGGTCTTGGAGACCTTTTACTGATCAAGGTGTGGCATTTGCTTTTATGAAGTAGTTAATCTTTGGAGATTCATTAAACCTCACAATTTTTTCTTATGCATATGTGACTGTTACTCACTGAATGAGAGGAATGGGAAGACTGAGACTGTGAAGCAAGGCTCCACAGCCCGTCTCTTCCACCAACTCCCCCTGCTTGTCATGACTGAATTCACTGACTTGAATTACTAAGGAAAGCCTTGATAATCTCTTGGTAAAACGGTGAGTGCATCAGATGAGACTGCCCAGCATTGTCTTGATTGCTGTGCCTGGTTTTCCTTGTGAATTAGATGTGTGCAGTCAGTCCAGCTCCTCCCAGTTTTGGTGGCAGTGTGGAGGAGGACCTGAGGATCCAGGCCCTTTCCAATAGCCACTTCCCAATAGAACACTCACAGAAAATGGGGTTTTTGAGCAACGGTTTACCTAAATGAAAGGTAGGGAATTGCATCCTAGTCCTAGATTTACTTTTTCTAATCTTTAGGAGAAGAGTATGAGAAAGCAGAAATGGTTAACTAATTAGGTGTAAAACAATAGGTGCAAAAATGTCAGAGATTCCTCTGCTGTGTTCTTGTTACAACCTCCTTGCTGGAAATGGCAGCTATTAATGTTTTATTGACTTGAACCTCTAGGGTAGATTCCAGATGTCACTACTTGATCACTGTGAACATATAAGGAAAAATAAATTCTGTCATGGCAATGTTGAATTCCCATCTATGGCAACAACCATTACCAGCAGACAAACACTCCTGTAGCTTTGTAGATGCTTTTTGTCCTCAGGTCGTGACTATGCATACATGACCGACCTGTTAGCAGAAAACAAGGACATATTGGAATAAAATAAAGCAGAGGAAAAGTCACAACATTTCATTATGAAATTGTATACATTAAGAAATAGCTATTGCCTTTACTGTGTTCAGACCAGAATGGAGGTTAAGTTGACAGAGCAAAAAGGTAAAGTTAAAAGAATGCTGCCCTCTGGGAAAAAACACCTGCTCTAATGGTTTTGAAAACATGAGTCACTTTATGCCAGTCAGTTCCAAGCAGCTGGGTGCTGAAAAACTAGTGTTTTAATAGTGCTGCAGTTTAGGAGAATGGTGCTGCTCAGAGGCTCATCTTGAAAGCCCCCCAAACACATCAGAGATGCATGTATGTGCTCTCTATCTGTCTAAGCAGTGCTGAAGATAACATCTATTAAAGAAGTGGTGAGAATTGGCTGATGTCTACTGAGAATATGTACAAAGATTACCTCTGATTTCAAGGAAAAGTAATTTTCTTCAGTTGGATGAAACAATGACTTTTTCACTAATGAATATTACCCACCACTTAAAATCTAGTCCTCAGGTGGAAAATTCAGAAATTTATGACAAAAAGTTAACTCATACTCCACTCTCCTTAGAATTGCAGCACTGCAGAACTCAGAGAGCCAAGAATCCTTTGGGCACGTCTAGAGAGCATCCTTATTTGCACACATTGTTTTGCATGCTACTTAAGGACTAAAAAAATTGAGATGTTTTCCTGTAAATGATGAACTTTGCTCCCACAGTACTAGGTTACAGTTCACGTTTCTTTCCTGAACTCCAAGATGTTGGGTCCAAAGCATTGCAGCAGGAGATCTAGTTAGTGCTGGTGTTGCTAAATCTCTAGGGAACACAGATTCCAAGTGTGCAACAGCCACGATGTTGGGGATGTATGGAACAGACATAGTATATAGACATTGTATATAGACATAATAGTGACTGAAATAACCCACAGACTGTCTTCTGGCCTAGAGGCCAAATGGTAAGGCACAGCTTGTGTTCACACAAATAAGCTCTTTTTATCCCTCAGAATAAAATGAGCAGATCCAAACTGGCTATCACAGATGCTCCCTGGTTTGTCCCTGCCCCGACAGTGTCTGAGATAGTGATAGCTGGTCAGGGCTAAATGCATGACAGAGACTAGAGTAAAAGTTAAACATTATGGATAATCATGATACAGTTTTTAGGATGCATCTTATCCAAGTATAAATGTACCATAATAGTCTAGAGCCCAAGCAGCCAGCTGAAAAACCTATCAGGAAACAACATATTATGCTGAACATCACTTGCATACACTTTAAATGAAGTTTATGACACTGTTAATGTTAAGACAAAATATTTCAGTGCTGATACACTTTTCAAAAAATTGTGATCCTTCACAAAATTCTCAGTCAGCTCTATTTCTGAGATTGCAGGAGAAACTTCATTTATCAAAAATATTACGAGCAGTTTTCTGACCCCATTATCTTGATGTGCCTCAGACACTTATTCCAAGGGTCCTAGGGTACACAGTTGCCACAGAAAGTAAAGTACCTTTTTTCCCCCTCCCCTGGAAGGCAAAAGCCTTGTTATGCTATCTGTGCTAGAAAATGGGGAAAAAATGAAGAACTCATAAGGTAATATTACTGTTTTCATTTTCCACACTCTAAAGTTTGTTTATTTTACACAAAAATCT
The DNA here is from genome assembly GCA_035583185.1 of Anabacerthia variegaticeps. Taxonomy (NCBI): domain Eukaryota; kingdom Metazoa; phylum Chordata; class Aves; order Passeriformes; family Furnariidae; genus Anabacerthia; species Anabacerthia variegaticeps. The sequence continues at coordinate 62,568,192 of JAWWEW010000112.1, forward strand.
ATATACTTCCTAGATTTTTATTTTCCTTCGGCATAGTTATTCCTTTTAGTGGTGTAGTTAGCCCTACCAAAAGCACACAACTTGTATTATAGAATTTCAGGAATCTATCATTGACCAGTACCTTTAATACAAGTTCAGTTACAGTTCCTGACATTGTTTGTCTTTGGTGAATTTAACAGACCAGATTTTCAGAACCATGGTATTGTGACCAGAATAGTTTTGACCAAAGCAGCAAAACAGGTCATTCTATGTTTTCATAGATAAACTTGTATTTTTATACTCAGTTCATCTTTTGCACAGAAAGCTGTGCTAACAGCACAGAAAAAATGAAAAATGAAATATATTACATAAAGTATACAATGCAAATTTTGACAAATTTGAAAAACAGTCATATCTTGGCTTTTTCCGCTTTTTTATTTTTTTTTGAAAATACATTTATCTCCATAATGAAGCAAGGATGTTGGCTGTATGTTTTATCACTCCCTATCTTATATTCAGGAAAACATTACCTTAAGTCATGAACTAGAGTCCTCTTACTTCCAGAACTGGAGGTACTTTTTGGGATATGAGGCAAAATGGCAAACAAATAGATGTCACTTTCATATATGGCAGAACAAGACAGTACTGTAATATCAGCAAGAATACTGAGCATGGTGACACTGAAGTATATCTGTACTATGGATGGGATTTTTTACACTTTTAAGGAGCAGGACTCGTGTTTATTGTACCTTCGGAATCAGCTTAAGAGCGGTGTTGGTAAACTTGGCACTTGACTATGAGTTTTCAGTACAAACAGGTACGCTTTTTGTCTAACTACATGTTGTAACAGAATACTTATGATTCCAGAAGCTTGCACTATTTATTGTTACTGTCATCCTTAGTATTATTCTTATGTCCAAAGCAAGGGTAATTTGCTTTCTCTACCATGCAATTTCATTTATCTAGAAAGAAAATTGAACAGACTAGGCTTTTTATCCAGAATCTCTTCATAAGAAACCTGTAGAGGCTCATCAAGACTAGGTAAATAGACTCCAGTCCAAGCTATCTAACCTGTGAAGAGCTGGAATGTGCTCACATGCAGCTCTTATGCTATGACAGTGTCTTGAAAACAGGACTATGCCAGTACCTGAAGTGAGGAATAATTTAAATGCCAGTTGTGGGAGGAAGCAAGTCAGCAAGCCAGCAACACCAGTCAGCACAGCACCACCAGCATCATATAGCCCCAGGACAGCCATGAGGCAGCGAACCTGGGGAACCGTAGTCTTAATGCTGTGTCATAACACTATCTACCCTACAGGGTCAGCCAGAAACAGAGTCCCCTGTGTGAAGAAATACATATGAGATGGTCAAAACAAATTCTCAGGAAACTTCCCTCAGGCCTCAAAGTAATGAGTCTAATGTTCAGCTCTTTGTTATCATAATTCCAACCTCCCCCCAAAAAATCACATTCACTATTTGCCTTTCTGCAAGAAGGATTGTGAGAGGCTTCTTCCTCTGTCAATTCATGCTGTTGCTGTTGTTTTCCACTCAGAGAAATAAACCTTTCAGAGACAATCCTGTGTGCTTTGGTCAGGTAACACTGTTTAAACCTGGCTTCTCTCCTCTGAATTGAAGCAAACCTGTTTTCAGACAATTATCATATCACTTAGCTTTATACAAGCACAGCTCATTAAGGAGGAAAGTTTTTAGGAAAATAAATGAGTACAATTCTACTGACAAAGCTCCCTGCTCATTATAAAAAACGTTTATGCTTTGATGTGTGCAATTCAGTTTTCTACCAGAAGTAGTGAAGAAATGTAGCTAAAATTTGATAGAAGCAATAACAGATTAAATGTATAGGCATAAAGAAATCTCTTATGGCAATCCTTCAAAACAGTAATGACATACACTCTAGCATTATTGTCAAACAGAGAAACAGCAATATACTGTGCTCCAAGCCAATGTCAAAGGTATCTGAACCTGATGTTACCTCTCTGCTAACATGGCACGACAGCCTTATTAAATTAACACTTTACAATGATTCATACCCTCTTCCCATTGTGCTGCTTTTGCCCAGTCCTACAGTGAAAAAATAGTCTTTTTAAAGTACCAATCTATATTATTAAGAATCAATTTTCTTTCAATCTTTGTGATGCTCCAGAAAAGAGCTTTGCCTTAATTAAATAATGTTATTTTACTCCACTAGGTTCAAAGAGTCAAAACTTGATTAAAGCTCATCTCCTTTGTCACATGCAAATATTCTCACCACTCTGCAAGTGCAGGAGGAGGTAGCTGATGTGCAAGGTATGTGTATGACTGTATGCATGTAGAAGGAGTGGAGGCTGCTGTCAGAAGGGAGGTGGGGAAACAAAATTAGCAAGGGTAGGTCTGAGTGAGGACTTTTACGTGCAAGATGTGTTTCCTGGACAACTGAAGACCTTTATGTTGGCTAGAGAGGAGTAGAAAATTAAGAACCCAGAATATGTTTACTGCTACACGTGCAGATGCTTTGCAAGAGCTTTGCTGTATTAGCAGCAAATAGATCTGATCTTTATTTTTTTTTTTTCTTCCCCAGCATAGCACATTGTATGTATTTTGAGCACAGGAATGGAGTATGCTGATTTGCTAGCAGAACTGAAAGGCTACGTCAGTAGGTGACTCTTCCTAAAAGATCAGCATTATCCATCTGAACTCAGTGAAGACCTTTACTATAGTACAAGTTCTTAGATTCTTCCTTTGCAGCAGTGACAAAAGGACTTGACTGTTTAGTTTTAGCATTTCAACTTGAACAAGCCAGGGACAACTTATGTTTTGTTTGCTTCCACTCATGCATGTTTTGGGACTCACAGAAAAACTATTTTGCTGTTTACCTCATTCCTAATGACATCATTAGATAAGCAGCATTTATTTTTCATGCATTCCTCTGACTTCTTCTCCCCTGCCTTCACTCTTTTGCCCCTTCTCCTATCATGCAGTCTGTCCTGCTGATACACTCACTGCTCCATTCCTTCAGTTTTGCACTGTCATTTTCTCGTGTCCCCAGTGGAACTTCTAGTCTTTTTCTCTGCTCAGATCTTACCAGTGTCTTCCCAAAAAAAAAAAAAAAAAAAAAAAAAAAAAACCCACCAACCCCCTCCCCCCCCCCCCAAAAAAAAAAAGAGAGAGAGAGATCAAATGTACTTCCTCCTTGCAGAGGGCTGGTTTCCCTTCTCTGTCCTAAATACAAGAGCTTTACAGACCTGCTGTTTCTTTAACTTCTGCTGTCCTGCTGCTGCCCCTCTGATTTATCACTCTGCGAGTTTCAGCTTCAGAGGAGCATCCTGCCCCTCCTCCTTTGTCATGTCCCCTCTTTGCCCCTGACCCTGCCTCAGTCTAGACTGAGCCCACCTGGAAGGCTACTGCTGAGATGATTTTCCACATCTCACTTTATCCCTCCAATTCTACTTCTTAGTTTCTTCCAGTGAAATTCAACTACTTCATTCTTTTGCAAGACCCTCTGTGGCTTTTCCCACCTGACTTGTCCCCTCCTATCAGTATGACAGTGAACTGATGATAAGCCACCATCTTCTTGTCAGTTACTTCATAAATTTCAAATTTTCCCACCCCTCTGTCCTTTGCTCCCTTCTAGGAGAATTTTCCACCACATAATGCAAAACTTACTCATTCTGAATCACAGCCCTTTTAGGACTTTTCTATCATGCCTACAAAAAAGCTGAAAATGGCCAAAACAAATCATACAGTTACAGAATATTCTGCGTTGGAAGGGACCCACAAGGATCATCGAGTCCAACTCAGCCTTGCATAGAACCATCCCCAAGAGTCACACATGAGAGTAGTGTCCAAATGCTTATTGAACTCTATCAGGCTTGGTGCTGCGACCACTTCCTTGGGGAGCCTGTTCCAGTGACGAACCACTTTTTGGGTGAAGAAACTTCTTCTAATATCCAACCTAAACTTCTTCTGACACAACTTCAGACCATTCCCTCAGGCACTGTCATCGGTCACCACAGAGAAGAGATCAGTGTCTGCCCCGCCTCTTCCCCTCACAAGGAAGCTGTAACTGCAATGAGGTCTCCCCTCAGTCTCCTCTTCTCCCAGCTGAACATACCAAGTGACCTCAGCTGCTCCTCATACAGCTTCCCCTCAAGGCCCTTCATCTTTTTTTGCCATCTTTTGGACACTTTCTAATGGCTGAGTGTCTTACACTGCAGAGAAGAAAACTGCACACAATAACAGGAGGTGCAATGAAAGGGCAAACTAGTATTCCCTTTCTGTCTTCGTGTCTTTTCCTCCTTTTCTGTCCATATGGGCTGGCTGGCTTGTTTTGTACTTTGACGTTTTGTCCTTTTGGACATGTACTGCTGGTGTTTTTTTTGTTTTGTTTGTTTGTTTGTTTGTTTGGGGTTTTTTAAATCATACTTCCTTAGCAGTGTTGAGACCCTTTAAGTGATAGTCAGAAGTGACTGTCAGAAACATATTTGAGCATGGAGGTCTCAAGCACTGATAGACAGCCCAGTAAATAAATTTGTATGAGAATGCATCCTTACTCACTGCTCCTATCTCTCCATAAGGGCATGAGACTATTTAATGTCACCTGTTCTATGCTAACATTAAGGATTTTAAAAGTACCCTATTCTAACTACTATTAAACCATGAGAGAAGCAGGGAACATTAATGCTATTCTACTGTTTCTAAGTGCTTAAATACATACACAGACCAACTTTCCATAACATCTGATTACCTGCAATGTTTAATGGAGTTATCTTGGCAGCATCTTTCTGAAATATTTAAGAACCATTGTTTGTACAGTACAGACAAGAATTGGCATGAATTAAGCACCCTGACAAAGGTCATGTGGTAAGTCTACAATAGAGTAGATTTTGATGCTGGCATAGCTGTATTATTGCATCTAAATAACACAGTTATGCTTCATGATGTTTAAATCAATTTGACAGCATCAGAGCTTGAAAGGTATTACTGATGATGCAGACTTTGTAGAATCCCAAACAGTATGCATTTACCATAAATACTATGGACGGATAATTACATATTACAAATTTTAAAGCATGAAATAATAATTTTAATGATTGCATGAAACATATACTCAGGTTTAAATACAGGAAGGAACAAAAAGGAATTAAGACTAATATACAGCACATAAAAGTCAGTGGACAGGATCACTATGAAAATGGTCAATACTTTTATGTAACAGTTTATTTATGGTTTTATTTATTTGGTATGTAAATTACCATCAATAATGCAGATACAGTACATAAGAAATGCTTTTCCTCTACTTGTTTTACTGGAATAATATTACACAGTTCATCTTTTCAAGGGCTATATAACTAAAGCCCAAACTGGCTAAGGTGGTGCCTTCACATTAGTCTTATTCCCATAACTCAGGCACTTAGCTCCACTAAAATCAATAGATTTGTGAGTGTGTAAGTGAGAAGTAAAAGGCAAGCATGCTAAATACCTTTAATCCTGTGCTGGCAAATAGATATAATTCTGCCACACTTATCTAAAAGGCTGATCTTTTATTTGCATATTTTCAGAGTTTTGATCTGCAAATGGATTTTAATTTGTTGACTTTTGCAAGAACAGACTTGCAGGAGTGAGGGCAGGTTATGCATAATCAAAGAGTAAAACATAGGCAGAAGGAAAATGTAGAGAACCTAAGTTTTATTTCTGTGTGAAATGCAATTACTATTATTATAATTTCCTTGTACCACAAAAGGCCTTGCTGTACTCAGTGTCATCACATTTAGGGTGTTTTTGAGAGATTCAAGAGATCTGTATGCAAATGGTACAGAGTCTTATGAACTGAACAAGAAAGATTTAGGCATGCTTTCCTCTCTGCAGCACTTGGGAAGAAGCATAGAGAGATGAAATAATTTTCCAGAGAACATTGTGGTAGACCTGGAAGCAGAACCCACTGATCTCAACCACAGCTCAGGTCCTGAACTGAAAAGATTTCTCCCTTCTGTAACAAGACAAGAGTTCAATAAAAAGTGAGAATGAAAAGCATTGTATGTAGGCTCCGTAGCTAGAATTAGGCATTGATGGGCATGGGTGCTTGTGAAACTGTGAGCTTATGGCTCTTTTTCAGCTCTATGACCAAAAGGCTGAGATGAAAATGCTCTTTATGTGTGGGGCCTTAGGCCCTGACAGTACATACCAAGGTTAGCAGGGATGTATAACCTGCACTATGTCCCTCCCAAACACTGCCTTCTTCATAGTGAAGTGGTAGCTTTACCTCCAGTCATTTAGGGGTGGGTGGGAACTTTCATTGAGCCTCTGCTCTGTAACTAGTATATAGAATGCAACTCAAATAGTTGCAAATAAAATCCCTATTAGTACCACTGACTTCATTCTTTACCTGGAACAATTCTCTCCAGAGATCAGTAATTTAAGTATATCTATCCTTGATACCCCAGTAGGCTTAAAAATGAAATAGCTTCTCTAATATAAGCAACAAGAATCAATAACCATTAAGCACATAAGTATGCTTTATTGTCTGAAGCATATGGGTATACAAGTCAAGCCATCACTAGACCAGTACATTTTGGTAATTTGTAGGCACCATGGGCAGGCAAAATTGTGGTCCTTGCAAAGCATATTGGTTGGGTCAGGTGTTCAAGATGTTGTAGCTCTGTAAATGAGACTTTCCTGGGAGACAACAGTCGAGTGGAGAGTTTTGCCCAGTATGCGAGCACAGGCTACATTAAGGATTAGTTTTGTAAAATAAAGCAATGGAATTAGCTGTGGCCAAAATGATGCATTTTTTTCTGCATGTATCATCAAAGCTTTAAATAACTGTTAATATCAAATTGTGATGAAGCTAAAGTCTCACCTTTGCAGATTCAGCTATGATATTCACCAAGAATTGGAGAGGACAGGGAATGAGGGAGTTTTTCCACAGAAACACAGAATCACAGAATTTTTAGCATTTGAAGGAACTCTGGAGATCATTGAGTCCAGCCCTCCTGCCAAGATGACACAGGAATGCATCCAGGTGAGTTTTGAATGTGTCCAGAGAGAGAGAATCCATGACTTCCCTGGGCAGCCTGTTCAGTGCTCTGCCACCCTCAATATAAAGAAATTCTTCCTCATGTTGAGGTGGAACTTCTTGTGTTTTAGTTTATGGCCATTACTTCTTGTCCTGGCACTCAGCACCACTGAAAAGAGTCGACACCCACCTTTGAGATATTTATATGTATTATCGAGATCCCCTCTCATTCTTCTCCACACTAAATAGGCCCAGCTCCCTCAGTCTGTCCTTAAAAAGAGAAGGTTGAGAGCCCTAATAATCTTTGTGGCCCTCCACTGGACTCTTGCCAGTAGCTCCTTGTCTGTCTTGAACTGTGGAGACCAGAAAAGAACACCATAGTCCAGATGTGGCCTCACTGTGGCTGAGGGGGACGATCACCATCCTTGACCTGATAGCCACACCCTTCCCAATGCACCGCAGGATACCACTGGCTTTTCTGGCCTTCTCCACATGTTTTCCCAGATCCCAGGTTTCACAGAAAGCAGAGGAAAACCCACTCTTAGCAGTCCTGTTCAGTCCCATGCAGCTGTGTGCTGCAGGACATGCCCATAAAGATGTTTATTATCCAGCACTTCAAGCCTGCAAAGCTGCACTTAACAACTAAAGAGATTCTCCTCCCTTGCATTCAGTCTGAATCCCTCTCTCTTTTTAACTTGCTGGAAGATCATAATATGCAGAGATAAAGGGATAGCAATGTGACTCAGTCTCCAAAGAACAAAGTGAGAGGTATGGATATGGAGAGCAGAGTGAAAATCGACTTAACATGGTGTGTTCCACTGAGATTTTTGTGTTGATTCACTTCACAGAGGCAACTACCACAATAACTGAGTAAAGAATCATTGGAAGTTATTCAAAATAGATTTCCATAAACATGAAAACAAGTCAGACAGCGACTGAGCAAGATGTAACGTGCTGACATGGGAATGGCTACAAGACAGACATAAATGTGCATTATGTGGTCATTTTTTACATCTTGATACAAAGATTGACATACTGATAGGCTCTCCAGGGGCTGTAATCTTCCACCAGTATCACCCAATGCACCAGGTGCTCTGTGTCATGGGACAAAGGAGTGGTTGTGGCTGCTTTGCTGTCCTTATTATCATTGTGAGTTATTCCAGCTCTGCTTTGCATACATAAATGCTAAATACCCAAATTGGGACAATCCTTTATTTATCAGAGCATTTTCTACCATATGTTAATTCTCAAATAATTTTTGCCCATTTTGAAATTTTTCTAAACCATGAGCGTTCTGCTGGTTGAAGTATAGAGACCACCAAACTGAATTTTCTGTTACATCAGTTTGAGCTAAACTAGCAATCTTGTCTACTTATTTGCATATGCTGAACAAAATACACTCCTCAGGAGAAGCCAGTAAAATATCTCTGGATCATCACATCTATCTCTCTACTATTCTAAGGCTGGTGTTACAAAATGAACACCACCACTACCCACACTGGGGGCTCCCCTGACTTTTGGGATTATGTAACCTTCTGGTTGTTTTAATTGCTACTTTGCTCAAGCAGCAGGAGAAATGAAAGCTCTCAAATCTATGTTGACTTAGACAAAATTGGCAGCAGCATTAGTATGGCGCACAGTCTGGCGCTGCTTGCTTCTAGGACACATTTCTGAGGGGAGAGAAGTTCACTTGGAGATGATGAGTTTTTTGCACCTCATCAGCAGAATGTCTGTCTGCAATCCTTGAAATATTTCACAGCCCACCTTGAGATTTTCTTTTTGGAAAGTACAAACCATGAAGGTTTTGCAGTTTTTATCTTAGCTGTCATATTCTTTCCATTTTCCACTGCAAATATCATATCTATGTGAAGCCTAACTGTCTGCAGTTGCATTCCTCGTGAGCTTACAGCCAAACTGTGCAAAATACACTCAGTATAATGTTTCCAAAGGATGATATAAGTGGCTACCAATGAAGATGGATGTCTTTGTAACTTTTTATCTGTAGATAGTAGAAAACATCCTTAAAAACATGCTGCTGTGCCAACAGTCCATGAAAAAGCCAAGATCAACATTAGCTTGATCATTGTCATGGACATACAGAAATACAAATAAAGTATAAGTTGCCAATTTTGTAGTTTGCAATTTATAATTTAACAGGTAAAGTGCAAGATCCATTTAAGTGCCCATAAAAGAAAATTAAAGGAAAAGATGAATTTCTTTCTGCTAACTGGAGATAAATCTGATCTAATGCTTGGATTTGTTAAAGCTAGTTTGCTGAAAACCAAGCAGTACCTGCTTTTCTTCCTTTGTGTTAGATGTCACCAAGCAGCATGAGGTAATTCCTATGTTTCTCATCACATTTAATGTGGTAGTGAATTTATGCTAGCATTTCTATTAGAAAAAGAAACCCATGCCCACAACTGGGAATACAAAATTGACATAAACAGTAGTCAAGCACCAGATTTGGAAAATTGACCCCTGCTTACATTGTGCAGCTCTTTACTTATAATAATCACATTTAGAGTAACGTGAATGGATATATAACACAATGTAGTTGGCTACAGCTAGGAGATTATTAATAGTTTGTTATTTTAACCATTACTGAGACTTGAAAAGAAAGTCTAGAAACACAGGCCTGTTTAAACAAAGATACACAAAAATCCTTGTTGCATCAGGAGTGGAATTGACCTTGAGCTATATATTCCTTAAGTTTCTTGTTCATAATTCATTGAATTAAAAAAAAAAAAAAAAGTGGATTCTTATAATCCTAAAAGAGATTTAAGATTTCTGGTTTTGATTGTCATAGTAGTGCAACATTTTTTTTTATTTTTTTTTTTTTCTGAAAACCTTTCCCATTGTATTCCAGTGCCTCTTGAATAACATGGTTATAGACAAATTGATGAGATTTGAGTCCTGCAAACTGATCAGTGAATCTATTTCTACTGTTGGTTTTTCTCTTATGTTCAAATTGGCTTTCACAACAATAGCTGTGTCCTCTTTTTTATGTCACAGCTTGTATATAATAGTGTCATTTGAATGAAACCTACTATTGATGGTTTGTGGGACACTCAGTGGTGAAAATGGAGGCCAGGAAAATTGAGTGTGTCATGTCAACAGTTCTTAGAGCAATAGTAAAACGCATATTCGGAATTTTGCATGCAGGTATCTTGACCCATCTGAGAAACAACAGAATTTTATAACTATACTGAGACTTAGAGCCAGGGTTTGTGAATGAATGCCGCAATCCTCATCTATTCTGGTAATGACAAGAAGAAATCCGGAAAAGATGGTGGAAGTGAAGTTATCTGTAAACACTTACTGCAAGGAAGATCTGAAGAGAACTGTGAGCCACTTCTATGTACTGATATTCAAGAAAACACCCCGAGACAGTGATATAACGATGATCCTCTGGTGCCCAGTCTGGTGCTGGGGTTACTGAGGTCACGGTGCAGCCTGGCCCATTCTCCATCCACCAAGAACGATGCATTGAGATATTAAAGGTCAGAATGAGATCTGTTTCCTGCAAAAGAACAAGTGAAGAATTAATGTGTGGGGATGGTACTCGGATATCAAATGCCTCAGCAAGAGATTTCACATCATGTGTGAAGAAGCAAAGAGCAGTGATAAAACTGCATTGTCACATGAAAGTTAGTGGAGCTTGCCTGCTGCAAGCAGAAGTAGTTGTACCTTGGCAGGCAGAAATGCTTTGGAGCAGAAAAATAATCCTGCAAACCAGAATATGTTCCTAGACAGTATGGTAGCCTAGACTACAGCAATCATTTCTGTTACATTGCCCATTTTCAGGTGGATACCGTAAGGATTGATGGACGTGCACATCTACACAGCAACCCTTCTCTGCTCAGTTCCTAGAATGAAGGCCTGTGTTTTGTAGGTCTGATGTACTAAACTATACAAGAATTCAAAGGAGTCAAAACTTCATAGACTTTGATATGCATCGGACATCTGCAAGGAATTTTTTCTCATGGACCTGTGGTAGCTCTACTGAAATATGGGGGAAGATGTAAAAAAAAAAGGATTCTGTGCATTTTCTTACAGGTTAAACCTCTTTGCAATGCCTCTCTCAGATTTCTAATTTCCTAGAAGAATGAAAGGAAATGTCTAGTGAGTGTTGCCTTGTCTAAAGATTGCTTGGCTTGTTAAAAAGGAGGGGCAGAGGCGTGCAACCTTTAACTCCCATACAGCTAGGGTGATGCAGTAACTAGTCAGCCATGCTTTCCATTAAGATTGCATTTATAAATAGTTCATAAAGGATTAATACATTATTAATATACATAATAAACAATACTACGAATATTACTTTCATAAATTATACGTGGTTGCACATTACTTAAGGGTGTTACACATAGTTATAACAAAACTATGGACTCTGTGGATTCTGTAATAGCCTACAGTGTTTACCAACACTTTATGAATAATTTATAACTGTAACCTCATTGTAAAGTATGACTATCTAGTCTGTGCGCTCATGTGCTCAGTCATGCAAAAAAAATTGGTTTTAAGTAATGTCTTTGCAGAGCCAAACTCTCTCCACACCTAACCTACATTTTTTTCAGCCTGTTGGTGTCATTAATAATTAAGATTCTCATAAAGATTTTAAAATGTAACTATTTAATTAAGTTTATCGTGCCAAAAGGAATAGAATAGCATTCTGTGTCAGACACATGGTGTCCACATTTCCCTCCCTTCAAAATAGTATTTTTTCAGTCCCTCTTGTTTTCCTTTTTTGCACTAACTCCATCCAGAGAGGTTTTGGATAATGTCACGTGTCAGTCGATCTGTGATTACACTTGACACTGCAGTGGAGCTGAATGTTATTTCTCTAAGTTGCAGTTCTTGACCAAAAGTATGGAAATTTTATACATTAGAAAAAAATCAATTACTACCCTGCATAAGCACACACAGTTATCAGATGGCAGGAAGGACCTTAGATATGCTTGTGACGAATAATTACCCTCCGTTCTCACAACAGTCCAATCCGGCAAATAATAAGCTGTGTGAGAAAATGTAAAATGCTTCATATGAATTTAGTCAGGCAATTAGCTCCAAGCATTTAAAGGTGGTCAAAGCCACAGTGAACATTTGTATAAACTACACAAGATTTCCCCAAATATATATATATATTTATTTAGTATGGCTATAAGTCTTCATCCCCAGCAAACCTCTCCTTTTTCTGGACTCCTCCCTACCAAAGCTGTAGACACAGGAAAGTGTCTGCTAGATGTTTCTTGGGAATCTGCATTTTTATCTTATACCCAAGCCAGAACATTATTTTCCTTTCTGTAGTCAGGGCACTTACAGCCCCTCAAATAGAACACTGGTCTTCTCAGCTGGTATAAGAAGTTGAAGAATGGATATCTTTGGGGTAACTTTGCTTAAAGTAGCAGATTTATTCCTAAATGACTAATATTGGATTTATTATGTTATTGTCAGAAGTACTTTCAGCCATTCTAGTTACCATGGAAAATTCTTAACCTGTAGTCTCTCATAAATGAATAGGACTCATTGTCTGTCTCTATTTTATCACTTGCAATACCTTCAGAAGAATCACGATGGACTAAAAATATTTTGCAAAGTGCAGACAAGGGATGAAAAATGTATTCCTTGATAAAGAAAGGGATAAAGTGGTTTGCAGGAACTGAGTATTTGTTATGCACCTGCCAGATGAAGTGAAAATGGATCAGAAGGAGCTAAACAGAAAAATTCAGAACTAGGCTCTGTGGGGAGAACATCATTGCTCTAAATGCAGTTATTTTTGCTTACAAAGCCAAAGGTAATCCAAAACTGTATGAGTTTTAAGCACATGTAAATTTCCAAGTTATGCGGGAAATATAATCACACATTAAAATATTTATAATTACATATGTAAATAAAACTTCACAAAATCTAGCTTTCTTGCATCCCTGAATTTATCTTCAGGTGATTTTCTGAAATAATTTGCAATATTTACAAAATTCTTTTCCTCTCAAAAAAATCTTTTGGCAGTTAAGTTGAATGCTGTGATTAGGACTGAATCATTTTGTTTTGTTCAGCAATAGTCTTTGACTGTTTCTCAGTAAAAAATTACAGATCTTTATCAGATCTAGATTCTATTTCCTTCTCTGAATAATCAGTAAAATGCTGTGTCGTTTCCTTATGGTCATAAAATAGACCTGATATTTGACACAGAAATATTATCTTCCTTAATTCTTTATAATAATAATAATAATAATAAAAAAAATCCTACTGAAAGCCCCAACTTCAAATCTTAAAGAACTTTGAATAATGTGGTTGAGAAGGCTTTCAAGAAGCAGCTGTCACATACTGAACCAATTAACAAAAAAGGTCACCTTCAGAAAGCAAAACAATAAGCAGACATGAAATCTGATTCTGGTAAGATTAGACACCATACATGGCTCAGGTCCAACTTGAATGTATTAAGAAGCATAACAAAATAAGATTTTGACAAGTCAACATGTAAGTTAGACCCTGTAAATTCCTGCCCCCCAAATATGTGGGATAAGAATAAATATAGGAGACTATCAACTACAAAGTCAGCTGCTTCACAGTTAAATCTTCTCTGGTATAAATTGTTATGTGCTTTGAACTTGTCTACAACCTTCAAGCCATGTCCCCCTACAAGCAACCAAATTAGCAGAGCAGTATTGAAGGTCACCAAGCTTACAAAAATGTTTCCCTTAGTGAGAAAACTTAAGGACTTGAATCCCCTTGTAGAACTGTGGAAGCCAGCGAGGGGATGATGTATCTATCATTAACATCTCTTATACTGACAGCATTTAGAGCTATTTTTGGACAAACTGCTTGCTATTTACTTTGTTCACTGTTTGAATACAGTTTTAGTGGACATAGACAAAGTCTGCACTGGAATCTGGGGATTTACTATACTCTCCAGGGTATTTGCTGTCTGTTTTCTTTCCAACATCTGTGGCTCAAACTTTATTCAGTGAAATGCAAAGAAACGGTCTGATAAGCCTTGAAGCTATGAAAATGAACAAGAATTGTTGATACACATTGGGCAAGCCAATATGTTGTTGTTCACAGTCTGTATGTCAAGGAAGATTTCATTATCCTAATTTCAACAAACAGCTGCTGCCTTTGTGGACAGAGAAATACATCTGTATGGACTTTATTGCCAACCACTGTGTTTCTTTTGTAAATTCTGCTGGTATTTGTAAGGCTTGTTAATGAAAACTGGTGAATTAAAGTAGATTTTGCTATTTATCAAGGAGGAAAAAAAATAGAGGAAAATATTTAATAGGACATCTTTGCTGACGTTCTGAAGGTGTGTTGGTATTTGTAGTGGTCAGAAGTACTGCCAGATTAGGCAAAGCCTGGACTTTGGAGGTGTCAAAGACTCAGATCTCAGAGATTGGGATCTGAAACATCTTTAAATTAAATCTGTGATTTTATTTCAGCTTAGTTTGTAAAAAATGTTGGGCTCTGATGGTTTTGTGCCTATGTTTAATACAGTAGATAACTTTTACTGGTATTAACTGCATACTATATAATATTTTCTAGCTAAGGACAGCTGATATAGAACATGGCAGCAGAAAGCTTTATAAGAGCTGCCAGAAAAAGAATGCAAGCTTCTCTGTAATAAGAAGCACTAGGAGGACAGCAGTGTTTAAAAGGAAGATAGCTCTGTGTGTATTGTATTAGTACTTGCAGATATTAGTAAGTGTAGCATCTCTATGCAATAATTACACTATATTACTTTTTCAATAATTTTTGTTGGTTGCACCTTAGAGACTCTTATTCCAAACAGTGCCATGAGCGAAAAGAGGCAGCTAGTGGTTCAGGGTGATTCTTCTTGAAAATCCATGAGATCTCACAGACTCAGGGAAGTTGAATTGTACTGACTTCAATGGTTGTGGCTTGCTGTGTCATGGGAAATAAGTTTCTTCCATTTTTCTAATTGGAATTGCTGAAACCTCTGCAAACCTGCCAAGCTTTTGTACAACTTCTGTCAAATAGAACCATGTAGCCACTTGTTTCATTTATCAAGCTCAAACTAGCAAGAACAGGCTGCTTGGAGACTGAACAATCACACAAGGTTTCAGTGATAAAAGATCTGGGTCTGAAAGCATTTGTAGTTCCGGATGCCTCGGATGCACAGAGGCCTCTACAGGCATTTTTTTTCTTCTGTTATCTCACTTTTCCACTAAAACTAACTCCCACCAGGCAGTACCATTTTCTCATGCAAGCAGACCTGTTCCTGCCTAAAGAAAAATCTGTCCTCATTGAAGAGCCAAAATAGAGCTTATCAGATGTAGATTTTTTTTTCTTCTCTCTCTCACTTTTTTTTTTTTTTTTTTAATTCACAGTTGATATTCAGGAAATAATTATTGTATCATTGTATAGGGATAATGGATATTTAAAGTTTTGGTTTTCTTCTATTCTTTTGCAACTGAAATGATTTTTTAGGTTCCCCAATTTTCGTACATGTGTGATGCTTTCCCTTTCATTTGATTTTTTTTTCAGTAACCTACAATCATGTTCTTTAATTTGCTCTTGTAAAACAATTTTCTAACAGCATAATTGAAAATTGGATATAGAATTTGATTTACATATGTGTCATTAATCAGGTAAGATTGAACTAGTTTGAATGTAACAGTAATCCAGCAGATTTACCTCTGAAGTTCGTCAATGAAAATCAACAAAGATTGTTCCACTGATAGCCTTTCTCAGTATTCTGTTCAAAATGCTTCAAATACTTCTTAAGTGATTTCCAATATACCAATGCACTTCCAAAGAATTCAGTGAATCAGTTATAGACACCTGCATGAAAGAAATTACTCAGAAATCCTGATTTTCTACTCAAAAAGAAACTAGAAAGTTATATTAATAAAATTCTATAAACTAATCCTCAAAAAGCATAGGCACTGCTATACAGAGATTGACATTGTCACTTATTAGTCTATTATATGATACCTATTGATAATCTTATGAAATTATTAGAGCTACAATTAATATTAATTTAGATCTTCATATTTTCCTAGTAATTAAATATGTACATTGACAAACTCAATAATTTTAATCTGCTCTGTTTCTATTCATTAAGAGATACCTGCTAAGCTCCAGAATATTAATTTAATCTGTTCAGTGACATCAACATTTTTTATTAACATTTTTCTTAAATTTATTTTGTCTGATTATTTCTTGCGCTAAAATACAAAAAGAAAGTAGAAACTTTGTTTGTATTACAAGATTAACATGATTATTACTGCCTGATGAATGGTTTTTGTATTTAAATTGAATGTTTTTAGACTAAGAAGGTTCTGGGCTAAGATCCATTGAATTTTTTCTCATGCAGAACAAGAGAATTACACCCTTCCTAGTAGCCTAATATCACTTATCATGGTGACTGAGAAGGTACAGTCACATAGAAATTTTAATTTAGCTAATGTACATATTTAGTGAAGATCCCGAGAAGTAGGATTTTTGCAATTTCTTGGAAAACTACTTTCTGGAGGATGTAATCTTGTGCAGTGATAAAATACATTGAAATAGGCAGCTGACCAGAGGCGCTCACATCCCAGAGTAGAAGCTAACTCTGTGGAATCTTATTTATTTCTCACTGTGCAGTAGTCAAGGATATCATTCTGGAACTGAGAAAATTTGTGTAAGGAAGTTGAGGTAAATATAACACCTTGCTTTGACAAATTGCCATTCTCTGACAAAGACAGCTTGTCTCCAAGCCATGTTAATTCTGGTATACAGTGGACAGTTTTCCAGTCTCAGGTGATCTACATTGTTCTATCCCTGGGGTTACTAGATCTTATAAATCAACAAAACCTGCATTTTTCACTGCAACAGATAAATCTAGTCTAAATTTCAGATTAGACCTGAAGGTACAAAAATGCAATTTAAATATTTACTGGTGTAACTAGAAGACGATAATCCTACAGATATCTTAAGAGAGTAATGTTTCTGCTTTGGGGTGGAACTGAACAGCCTGATTTAGGGCATGGATCCAGTGCTGGAAACAGGGTGGTGGCACATGATCTATATTCCCATACCAAAGCTATGTTCCATGAAGGAAAACTAGCAAAGAATTTTATGATAGGATTAAACTCATTGTGGTTCCGGACCTCTTCCTGAAGTGAAGTGAACAGTCTGATTGGTTTCCAAACCCTGGTTATTCATTTTGAGCTGAAAATGCAAGATTATACTGCTTTCACAGTATATCAGTACTAGATTTTTATGAGTAAGGCATAATGCTTTTAAAGATGTTTTAGTTCATTAGTCTCTTGGGACTGTGTTTCCCTCCATCTTATTTTTAAACAGTAAAGAAGGTATGTCTCTTGTCTTAATTTACCCAGGCAAATACACAGATCAATAGTGCTTAGAATTTTCAGACACAAATATACATAACCTCTTAATTCTAAATAAAACCTTCTAAGCACAAGGACATCTTATATTTGGATAGCATCCAAAAGACTGTGCAGAGCTTTCAGTGACCTGGGAACACCATTTTGCAGGCTGCAAACAGAAAGGTCTAGGCCTTGATTAAATTTGCAGCAGGAAATTAATAACCTCAAAATTCCTCCCTTTTCTAGAAAAAATGATTTACCAAGTTAACAAACCACCTCAAGTATACTTTTCTTGATCCTCTCTGTCCAAAGAAAAATTTTAGCATGGCCCAATATTTAGTAAGGAAGGATGCAGAACTCTAGGGTATAGAACTTAAACATCAGAAAGTTTATAGAATGTATGCAGAAATTCCAATTGGCATGATTTTTTCAGTGTCCCTTGGTGTTGGTTATTACTTAGTTTTAGGTGCTGTAAAACAAAACATGTGTACAGTGATAAATGTGTGTTTTCTCTTTCCTATGACACTTTATTATCTTTAAAAATCTAAATAATTATCTACCGCCTCCAGACTATGCAGAAAACAGAAAGAAAACTTGAACAGAGTTCTCAGACCACAAAAATGATGCTGTTATCACAGAAGTCATGTTACGAAACGTGAGATCATTGTAATGCAAAAGGGCTTCCTGAAATACCAGGCTAAGGAGAAATACATATTGTGTACATTGTGCCCTATAGGCTAAGCATTTCTAGCCAGTAGTGATTTTATATGCATTAAGATCTCAGAATAATTAAAATGAAGCCTGGGTAAACTGGAAAATTACTAAAAATGAATGTGGAGGCATCTTACTCACTTTGATTCAAATCTGTCCCAAGGTGAATATTTTCAAAAGGATTTACTTCTGTGGGGAGGTTGCAATGAGCTACAGCATCAATTTAAAATGCATAGCTTGTTCTCACAACACTTGCATTCCCAGTATGAAATAAAATATCTAGATTTGAAAGGTTTGAATTCCTCTGAAGCCAATAGAAAGGACCCAGTTGAAACAGAGTGATACCTATTTCTGAACAACTCTGAAAAGCTTGTTTTGGGACACAGATAAGCTGCTGAGCACCACACCAGCCAGAGATTGATTATCAGGAAGCACAGAAGGAGAACTCTGGGCCATCTCCATGCGACCTTTGAGCCCCATTCAAGAGGGTGTGGAATGACAGAACTGCATCCACTATTTCAGGCTCTTTCACTAGAACTTATTCCACTATTGACCAGGCTGATAGATGTCATCATCCACAGTATTAGATTTAGATCTGAAGCTGTACAACACACATGTACTTTGAAAATTTGGGTCAATAAAAGTCAGGTCAGTGAAGACATACTAATACATGCTCAGTGCAATGTGTACAAAGCCTGCATTCAGCAGTCTCTACTGCAACACTGATGAATATTTGTGATTTCTGACCATTGGTTCGACACGTTTTATGCCTAGATGTGACTTTTACCAATTTTAAGGGATTGCACCCCTGCAGTCCATTAGGTGACATAGGAAAACCTGTGTCACAGTCTTGGATGCTCATGTGTGGCAAGAGCTACTTCTGCCTCAGCTATACTTACCCTACAGATGTTAAAAACCACCTTCAGTTCCTGCCTGAAAGATTCTATTTAATTTTTTTAATGAAAAAGACATTTGTCACACGAACATGTTATATGACTCTGATAAACTT
The DNA here is from genome assembly GCA_035583185.1 of Anabacerthia variegaticeps. NCBI lineage: Eukaryota > Metazoa > Chordata > Aves > Passeriformes > Furnariidae > Anabacerthia > Anabacerthia variegaticeps. Next base: position 62,587,231 of record JAWWEW010000112.1, read on the forward strand.
CAGTTCATGAAGTGTTCATTCATGTCCTTGCAAGTGATGATGGTTATCATTGGAATACCTAAGGCTATATCAGATTTGATAAATCGACCTCTTTTCACTTTACATTAAGTAATTAATTTAGCAGTAGGTGAAATTACACTCTCTTTTTGTGATGTGATATCATGTCACTCAGCATGGGCCACAGATTAGTTTTATTAAAACTAATTTGATTATCCACTACTGTCATCTAAGTGCAAAAATACTATGACCTAACTTACCTTGAATACAGAGTAAATTATGGATGCTTTGTGTATGAGAATTAATTATTTTTAAGAAACAAAGTACACTGTTTCTCCTGTTCTGGAACTCAGATTTTTTTGTTTGATTGGTTGGTTTTAATCTGTGCCTCAGAAAGAATTTTGAGTAATGAGACCACTACTCAAGAAATCCATTTTTAGCTAGTTTTAGAATTCAAAATGGAAAAAAAACCAAACAAAAAAACCCCAAACAACCAAGGATATGAACCACACTGTAAAAAATATGTTTCAAAATTTTCATAGGAAAATGTTACAGTTTTCCAAACTTATTTACTGAGGTGCTTAGGTTGCATTTGAAATCTGGAAAATATTAGAAATCTCAAAGATCTAGCATAGGTGATATGGGTTCAAATCCTTGAACCAGAAATGAAAAATAACCTATTCATAAACTTCTACTCTGACATTGCAAGTCTCATGGAAGCAGACTAAAAAAAACTTCGTTGCCTGCATTAATAAACAAACGATAATTTTAGACAAGCTGACATTAGCAAACCTTTCAAGTGCATGTCCTTTACTCATTTGAGCTATGCTATGACATGACAATGCCCACCACTGTAGTAAACTGCAGCCTCCTAAGAACAACTCAAAGCCATTTAAAAAGATTCAGTGCATAACTTTGGGTAAATGTATGGATTTTATTATGTTTTCAGAAACACCCCCTGAGGAATAATAATATGATACCATGCTAGATTTTTTTTTAACTACTATGAAGGAAAGTACCTTATGTACAGCAAAAGAAACGGTAGCAATTTAAACCAGTTAAGGTAATAATTCACAGATGAATAGCCTGTCCCTTTTTTGCATCTTGTCTGTGTGGCAAGTAATGCATAAGATGGTGAAATCAACTAAATAAAAAGATCTATTATTTTGCTAATCTTATACTTAGCACAAGTTTGTTCAACATATATACCAGCCTGTATAATATAAGCAAGTTGCATAAAAAATATGCAGATTCAGTGTGTGGAGCTAAAATTTTGAACTGATGGTGCTCTTAGGTGGCAACGAGTAATTTTTCAGGTATCACACTATTCCCTTCTAAAACTCTTTATATCAGTTTTTGTTTCCCATGATTTAGTACTCTTTTCTCTTAGATACAAATATTTTCATCTGGTGTTTTGTGGAAGATATAGCAGTTAACAGATAAACTATGTTATTTAATGATGAAAAAAATGCTGCCTGTTATAGTATTGTCCAGAGTAGCCTTGTAGAAACTTTATTTTATTTTTAAGAGATAAATTAAAATTTATATAAGGAGAAATAACACAGGTTTATTAAAATCTAATCAAACTGCTTTTTACTTCAGGTATTAAACAAATATATAAGAGATACTTTATAAGAGACAACACAAAAGACCCTTTTAATTGAAGAGTAGGATCTAATACCTGGAAGGCACCCTTAAAAATTAATTCCTAGATCAGCTATGTTTTCGTGGCAGTTCACTGACAGTTCATGTCAGCTGTCAGCTCCACTGCTGCTGAAGACTTATGTTTGGATGCTTTGCTCCATCTCACAGGGCTGCACAAAAGAGATTTGCTTTCAGTTTAAATTTGCATTGAGTGGTCCTGAGACTGTTTGAATGTGAGTGGTCTCTGGCTCTGATCTCAGACTGGACCACTTTTCTGGCTCTGCTCTCAGAAAGGACTCTCTTTTCAGTGAGAATGGAGTTCTCCCTGTGGCTTAGCACTGGCTGGCAGGGAAGCAGCTCTGCAGGAAGGGACCTATGGGTCCCCGTGGGTAACAACCTTCTGGACTGTGTTAGGGGAGTGTCACCAGCAGGCCAAGGAATGTGATCCTTCATCTCTGATCAGCGGTGGTGAGAACACACCTGGAGGGCTGGGTCCCCAGTTCTGAGCTTTCCAGTATGAGAGAAACACACACAGAGTGGAGCCAGTTCAGCAAAGGCTTTTAAGCTGGTTATAGACTAGAGCACAGGATGTTAAAGGAGAGGTGGAGGAAGCAGAGTCAGTTCAACATTAATAGCAGAAGACTTCTGAGGATGTTACTACTGCCCCTAACTACCTAAAGGGAGAACCTAGGGAAGGCAGAACCAGTTTTCTCTCAAAGGTCCACAGCAGAAGGGCAGGAAACAACAAACACAAGTTGGAACACAGAAAACTCTGATTATTTTTTAATATTTTTTTAAACCACGAGAATGGCCAAAGACTAGAAAAACTGCCCAGAGATGAGGTAAAAACTCCATCCTTGGAGATATGAAAAGTTTGACCAAAAAACCACCTGAACAATGTCATTTAATTGACCCTCTTTTGAGTAGAGAGTTGCACAAGGTGACCTTTCAGCCTAAATAATTTTGTGATTCGAAGTGTCTTTCCTTGAAGGCTTAGAAGGGTTGTTGTGGTTCTTCAAAAAACATGCAAACTCCCAACCAACCAAGTGAAAAAACCCCACCAACTCCAAGTTAAAAAATGGATTGTCTTCTGGAAGCATGAATACCTATTGGGTAACCCTCAAAATCCTACTAAAGACCATGGTAGTAGTGAAAGCACAGTATCCAGGAATAAGAAAATGAAAGTGCTCAAAAATTTAGGAAGCTTATTTAAAAATATTTTCTGTCTCTTGCATTTATTCTTTTTGAATCATATCACAGTACTTAGGTATTCATGTTTTATTTGTAAGCATTTCCTACTAGCTAGCTAAAATTTACTTTAGCAAATCTCTTCAGTATCCAGCTCTGTATCCAAAGACCCTCCAATTTCCTTCCAGGATTAAGATGAAACGCTATGATCTTTAATGAGCACAGATGGGAAGAGTACCTAGACCAGAGCTTTCTCTCTGTAGACCAAATCAGTCATTGAAAACTTTATTTAAGAAACTGACGGAGAGTAGATTTACCATTCTAACTGTAGTGTCTGTGTCAGTGTCTTAAATTGAGTTTTCAGGAGCTGATTTAGCTTCGGGAAATGGAGAAATCTGGTTGAAGTGTCTCTTGGGGCTGCTTATACTAAATTTTTTGTTTGTGTTTAGTGCTAATGCAGAATTAGACGAACTCCACTGTCAAGATGTTAGAAGATCGATGCTGTTATTACTTTGAATTGGAAAGCTGGTATACACAATAGAATAGTTGCAGCGGGAAGAATGATACAAAGAGCTCTTTCTTTGATTTCCTGGTGCTTAAGAATATTGCAGAAATGCTGTGAATTCAAAGAAGTAGAGTTCTTTTTTTTTTTTTTTTATAAGGAATAAACATAGTATATCTGATTTATTAAATTTGGACTGGGTAAAAATATTTTCAAGGAAATGTATATCTGCCCAATGGAAAAATATATAAACTTCAATAAATAATTCATTTTTTCAGTATCTATAGAATCACTTCACTATGAAATGCCAGCAATATAACACATGTGCCGTGTCTTTTTCTTTGGAGTAAAATTCTCATAAAATACTTATAAAAGGGATCTTTTGTTTACACAAAGACACATAACTTTTAGATCAAGATCACTGATTTTTTTCTTTCCTGAACAAAATCATTGGAAAAATAAATGCTTCCCTGAACTCCCAGTACCACAGCAGTTTTTTACAAGGTGTATTAGTGCAATACTGATTTTACTGGGAGTTGAGTTTGCCCAGAAAAGGCAGCAGTAAAGCCCTATAAGCTTCCAACCTAAAATAAATGCTTTAATTTAATCTGAAAGATGGATCTATAAACTATTATTACATTTAAGGTACACACCTCTTAAATAAAAAAAGAAGGATCTCACCTCAAAAATGAATGGCAGAGTTAAGACTGAAAATAAATATTGCATGGTTAAGTCCTCAAAGGTTAGGAAATAACAAACTCCTTGATTCTGCCCTAGTGCACCTCAGCACTACAATACAGTATTAATTACATACTTTTTTATTGCCTGGACTGAATGCTCAGCATTCTGAAAAACTTTAAAACTTTATCATTAAGCTGTTCCCACATATTTTTCAGTCTTTTAACCTGTAGGGACTTACAGCTAAATTCAAGATAACTTCAGGATACCTTTTTTTTTCATACTGCTCCACTAAATTAATGGGACTCTCACAGCATGTGAGATTAAATTTGTTACATTGAGCCCAGACATTCAGATAAACAATTTGCAAGACATCAATATATCTTTTATATATATATATATATATATATATATATGACCCCATTAATATATCTTTCCTTCTTGGTGGTGATATTTCTATTTTTTTTCATTCTAGGTATAGTTTTCCTCATGATTTTGGTATATATACTGTGATTCCTTAGCACACTGAAGAGAATGTTGTAAATTTAATGTTGTCAAAACCATTTTGGTTCTGATCTACCCATAAGACATTCTATACAAAGGAAAACTATATCCAGAGAGAAATTTCAGTAGTTCATAGTCATATTGGAAAGAAATATGAAGTGATGTTATGCTGTGGTCTGTTCTGGGTCCAATACTGATATATTTCAATTAATTACATGAATGACTGAAAAGAGAAAAGGCTAGTTAATATACAATACTGAGAGATTGCAAGTACATTTGAAGAAAGGAGTAGCATTCGAAATCATCTTGAGAAACCTGAGATTTGTCCTGCAAAGTTTTAATCAGCAAGGACAATTTGGAAAGTCCAACATCTGTGTTGAAATAATTACACATACAAACACAGTACCCATAACAACAGCCTGGACATTACTCTCTCACAAGAGAGTGGAAAATTATCACAGTGCACAAACTCTCTCTACTGTTGGCAAGGCTTCAACTCAAAAGACTTCAAGAAAAGCAATGGACTGACTGGAGAGGAGCCAGAGGGGAGCAATTAGAATGAGCAGGTGTCTGAAAACAAGATCTGTGAAGAAAGATAGAAGGAATTGGGGTTTCCTAGCTCAGAAGGCTGAGCACATGACTGAGTTTTGAAAGGAACTGAGTAACCTGTTTCCCTGTATATAATGGAAATACATCCGTCATTAGCCCAGGAACTAGATTACATTACAAAGACATTGCAAGGAGGATACAAATTAGATCTTGGGGGAAAAAGCTTCTGAAGCCAAGGGAGAGGAGACTGCAAAGAGCTGACTGGGGACTTCGCATGATCTACTGTTTCTGGCATTAAAGAACACGACAGACAACGTTCTGTCATGTTTTCATGCATATTTAGACTGGGACTAACTGACCTACTGAGCCATTCAGCAATGTGAATTTATGATTCTAATAACTAAAAACATGATTCTGAGAATACATAGTATTTATAAATGTGTCAGTCCATTGAGATTTCATATATTTAATATAATAATTGGAAGTACCCAACACATAAACATAAACATAACTGAATTTAAATATAAGGCTTTCCCCTGGTGTTTTCTAACAGATATGAGCAGTTTTAATGCAAGAAAAGGAAACCTTGTTTAGAGAAGGAATTTTAAATGAATGACTCTACAAAAATTTTCTTCTCTCCTAGGTTCCTAACTTTTGATAAGATAATTCCCACAGTACTGCACACTCCATGCTGTGGAACTCTTGAAACAGAGTATGACCTGTAAAGTCTGGAATGCATTTCCCTAGCTTTGGCTGTCTACTTCTGAGCTAGTTACCCATATAATCATTGGAGCCAAAAAGGCACTTTGAAGGTATGAGTCACCTCATCAGGTATGGAAGTCTTCTTCAGTATGAGATGAATCACACCTTGCAGTATTTTGGCTTCAGACCAGCCCTAGATACTAATCCAAAGGTACATATCTGTATTCAGTTCAACTCCATATACTTAAGGAACAAAATGAGAAGTATAGATCCATAGAATTCAGATTAAAAATAAATTATATATATGTATGTATGCATATATATATATATATATATATATATATATATATATATATATATATAACAAGTC
>JAWWEW010000112.1:62593464-62626184 GCA_035583185.1 Anabacerthia variegaticeps
ACTGCATGTTTTCCATAGATAGTTGTGCTAAAAAGGCACCTCAAATAGAAATAACTGGTATTAGAGCAAATATTTGATAAGTTGGAAATACCCTCATGCACAAAAAAAATGTTTTGATTAAATATATAATGCGGCATTTCCTTTGGAAGAAGACTGAAGTCCTACTGAAAATTAAGAAGATTATTCACTTTGACATATATGTGTGATCCCAAAACCTCTGGAGCATTTTGGGAACTTGGCATTAACCGGCTATCAGCTCATGCAGCATGAGAAATTTGAGGACTTTGTGACAAGGTTCCAGGGGGTCTGTGATACATGAAAACTGATTTCCAAGTTAGTCAACTAAATAGTTGATTTATGGGTGTCTGTGACCTCCAGGAACTGTGGCAATGCTGTAGTCTGTTTCCAGCCTTCTGCTGTCATTTTACCATGGATGTACTGCTCTGGATTAAAACTCTAAACTTCAAAACTTCCCCATTGGAACACCAGGTTCTCTGATAAGCCTCTCCAAAACCGTAAAGAAGACAAGAGAGATACTGTACACATAATAATATCAAAGCTTTCTCTAGAATTCATGTTTGGCACCACAGAGTTGATTTAAATAGAAAAAAAAATGAAATTGCAGGCACAGGTTAATTCTGTAAAGAGGAATTGGTTTTCAAAGTGAAACTACAGACTCAGTAAAAGAAGACAACATGCAAATTTAATGCACCTATTTTTTTGTTGTTTTGTTGTTTGGGGTTTTTTGATTTTTTTTTTTTTTTACATTAGCTAGAACAGAAATGTCAAATTGCCACAAAGAGAACTCATGAATGTTGAGTTATTAAAAGTTTCAGATACAGAAAAAAGTACATGTAAGATATTAACAGTAGTAGGCAGAAAAATAATGCTATAAACAAGTATTCAAGTATTCAAGCATTCAGAGAGATGAAAAGCACAAATTTTATTTGGGAAACAGCGAGACTTTGAAAAATAAAGTACATTAAGTTTGTTACAGTGTTTTTATTAAATGGACAAAATACGGATAAAAGGGTTCCAGAATTTTTTTTCCCTGCCTATTCCTGAATCCAGTGGAATTTCCTGAAACATCTTCTCTTAATGTTCACAGTAATCTTAAACTGAATTATTAGAATACAGCAACACAAATGAAAAATATTGAAATCAGAAATAGCACGTAGTAGCATGGAGCATATTTGGTTCATGCATTATTCAGAAGATTGAATTTTAACTTGATTTTGAATCTTTAAATGTCAATCTGCTTACAAACAAAATGGTCCTTGATATCTCCTAGATTTTGCAAAGGTGAGGCCACCTGTAATTAATTTAGTCTGTGGTTAGTGAGACAGGTAACCAGATGTATAAGTTCAGCTTTCTTTGTATGAACCTGAAAGTTATTTTCCTAGTCTCAAATTTTAGATGGCAATTTTCATACATGTTAAGTCCTGATAACCTACTCACTATTATTCCACTTCTTAGCTGCCATCATACCTGTTGTCACCTTTAATCTGAACAATTCCAGTCTCTACTTAAGCTGGTCTTTTGCTACCAGCTGTAACTACCAGCCAATACTCATGTAACACACCAATGGTTGTATTAGACCCAGTGGTTCTTGATCCCTGTGCAGAGTCTATATGTTTTTGAAATACCAGCTATTTCCAGCTTCAAAGTAGATATTAATCATTGGACTAACATACAATATGTCCCCCTGATAACAAGCAGATTAGAGTTTATGATTCCTGTTCTGTGTGCAAAGGTCTTGTTCTGTTCAATATTGCAGCTCTTTAAATCAGTCATTAGAGGCAGTGTTTGCTCAGTCATGAACACTTTCACTGGATCTCTGGATATATTTCTGTGAAATGGGGTTTCTGGTATGACCACTGAATGATGAATTGAACAATCATACTTTATATTTTCTAGTAAAATTCAGTTCTTATTTTCTTAGGGGTATATTATTCCTCTGTTTAATACAGAGAAATGCATACTCATTTGACTTAAATAAAAACTGAACAATATTTTCGTTCATCAAGAACATATCTGAAACATTTTCATTCATTGTATGAAGCTTTTTTAAAAGATGCATATTAAAAATGAACAGTGTGGAATCCATAAAAAGTGTTACTTACTATATTATTGTTGGCAAATGACAGTCAAAGCTTTATTTTTCTTTATATTTATCTTTATCTGATGTTGGAGTTAGAAATCTATTTTGAATTAATCTATCAAGATAATGAACTTGTTTCCTTAGTTTAGGAAGAATATAAAGCTTATTGAAAACACTTATTAGCAAACTCCCTGATGTTAATGTGTTGTTCAAATCATCACAATTGGATCACTAAAAAGAAAACTGCAATTTTGTGGGAAATCTCTTTAAAATGGGATTTCTGATTTTGCTTCATTCACTTTAGTAACATTTGAGTATAGGAATATTCACTGGCCTGGAAACTACAGGTCTGGCAACATAATTTTGCAATCTGACATCACAGAACCGCAGAATATTCTAAGCTGGGAGGGACCCATAAGGATCACTGAGTCCAACCCGCAAGTGAATGGACTCTGTGGGGATCAAACCCATGACCTTGACATTATTAGCAAATTGGTCTAACCAACTGATGTCACAACTTGAAGAACAGGATGGCTACAGATCATACTAATATGTATGTTGTATATGCAGTATGTACACTGAAAACAAAGAGTAAAAGGACTAACCACCTCTTTATAAAAGTACTATTGACAACAAAAATAAAACCCATTAGTATATAAAGATTACTTTAACACTTCTGATGAATTCAGGGCATTATCTTTACCATTCAACCATCCGTTCAACACCATTAGCACCATACTGCATAAGGAATATTTTTTTTCATAAAACTTGAGTATAACTTATAGATTCCTATGTAATCAGGAAACCGTATATTAAAAAATAAACAATTTCTAATTGTATTTTAACAGATCTAGACCCTGAACTTTCTTAGATAACCATGCTGGAATTGGTCTAATGAATATTTAGTTTTACAATCTTTACTGGAAACCCATCTATCTTCTAGTCATGATAATTATGTTACAAACTGACATGAGTTATTCCAGCATGGACTTTGTATAAGTGCTCACACTAACTGAGCACTAACTAAGGAGGAAAAATTTGTCTTTTGATATTGAAATTCAGTGTCAGTTTGCAGATTAGGTGGATATGCCCTGGTTAGCTTTAATTTAACTAATTTTACTTAGCAATATTAATTGAGAAGATGTGCAAAATAATTTAGTTACTTGCTTAGAGGCTCTGGATGGGCTTTGGTCAGTAAGATCCACATTGCAGTGACTATGTGGCTACCAAGTTTTAACTTTAAAAAAAATAAAGCTGTCATGATTCTGACTACATAAAAGGACATAAAATGCCATCTCACGTGTTCCTTGCAATTAAAATTATATTTTAAGGTCATATTTCATTTTATGCTTCCTCTGCTCTGGTGTGTAGTATAATACTACCATTTTTCTGGTAGAAAGGGTGGCTGAAACAACTTTGTGTATTTGAGACAATATGCTTGACCGGGAGGGGAAAAAAAGGCTTCATGTTTTGCCCTTTCATTGTCCTTCTTTTTTGATAGCCATCCACTGAGGTAGAAGTAGCAGATTTTGAATAGCGTAAAATAACTAAATTATAAGACACCTAGTGAGCAAAGAGGAAAAAATCCACCACAGAACAGGTGAACATTAACACATGGTATGCTGTATATACATAGTTGTGAGAAATGCCTTTGCAGAAAATAGTAGGATGTGAACATTATGTGATAATGCTCATGTATAAGAAGGAATGAATTGCAGTTTTGTAACAAACCTAATTTTAAGGTTTCCAAGTATGCAACACTTCAACTTCCCAAGTATTTTTGCAATGCATATAGGTTGTGAATAATCTTATGTGTTTACTATATAAACTTCTGCAAACATTTGCTAGACTTTCTTGGTTGTTTGCCAACAGGAATGAAAGTGACGCTACAGATATTGTTGCAGAAAAGTCCTTGTGCAGTTTCTCACAAGCCAGCTATTTTTTTCTTCTCATTTGTTTAAAGGCATGGATTCCAAACTTGCCTGCTCTGGTAGTTGAACATCATAAAATGCATTGCTATTGTCGGTACTATTTTTAAACATTTTTTGATCCCTCTGGGAGGATGCTCCTTGTGTTCTTTTATGGGATTTAAACTAGATTTTTCTGGCTTTGAGATGATCTGTTCATTTATTTTCACTCGCTAGAAAACCCTCCAAGATTTTGAGGCAGTTTTTTCATTAGCCACTAATAAATTTGACTAGAACATACACATGCTAAAAGGCTTAGTTTGCAGTGTCTTGACCTAGTGTACTTTGTCACCTAAACCCCAAAGCTTTATTTGTAAAGGCTGTTAATGCCACATCAATGTTCAGTTCAGAATTTCATTTAAGAGTTCTTTCTTCAGGCACAACTCTATGAAACATGTGAAATCAATCTGAGATAATGTAACTCATAACAGCAGGAGAGAAGAACATTCCCTTATTATTGAGCAGCATCCAGAAAACCAGGAGCTGACTAATAAACGAGACAAAATGAATTCTTTTATTTCTGCCCATCCTTTTGTATTTCACAGAGTGCGCACATTCTAGACAGGATGATACAGTGAAAGAAAACTGAGCTGGCATGGGTTACTATGACTTCTTTATGCTTTCAATCAGTACATTTCATCATTCGTCCCTATAGCCTGTTTATAGACTGTAAAAAGCAACTCATTTGAATTTCCTGTGGCCTGCTTCTGTATGCAAACCTTTTCTTTGTTGGGAAGTGAGAATTGCTCAGGATTTCCACTGCATACAAAAACTGCCCATTTTGATGGGCATTTAAATCCTTTTAAATAGCTGTATCTAAGAGACTTTCACTGATTAAGTTTATGTCAAAGCATGGATCTGAACCAGCCTCCCAGATCCCAGCTTGCTGATTTTAACATTTGGTGGGTTTTACTCTCAAACTGGACTTCCTAGGAATAATCTCAGATTCTATAAATACATATATTATACTTTACTACTCCTTTAGATTTAAATGGGTCACCATATCTATGCAGAAAATCACACCCATTGTTTATTGAAAGAGAATTTTTTTTCATTTTAAGGGAATAAACTGAGACAGTTCCTGGGTTTTCTTTCAGAGTTGCAGGTCATATCTTTTTGATTTTTTTTCCTTTTGTCAATACAACCATTGCAATGACATGGTCTTTGACAACCTACCTGCGTAGTTATAAAATGTAAAAGCAGGTATTTCTAAAATAAAATTGTATTATGTGCAGAGATGCCAAATACAATTACCAGTAGCTTCTACTGAGATCTGAACAAAAGTAGCTAAAGGAAATATTTGATTTTAAGAAACACAGATCAAGGATATGTTACAGATGTGGTATTACCTATATATTCTAAACTAGCTATGATTGACACTGATGAAATTGCAGGAGGCTTGCATTTCATTGATACTTTCAGGAAGGAATTTTTGCTAGATCATGTAGAGCTGAAGTTAAATAGAAAAAAAATTGGTAAATATAAGGGAAAATAATTTTCAGAGTCTTAGATCTAATAATTTCATAGACACAAATGCATTTAGAAGTCATTCAGGTACATTTTAATGAATTGAAGCTTACATAAGTTTTAACTGTAGCTTATTTCTTTGTATTCAGAAGGGTTCTGCATTGTCCTAGCTTTTCTCTCATCATCACACTTGACAGATAATAGCATCCCATTTAATTTCTAATTATTGTTTGTAATTCTATTTAGACAGTTTAATTATTTTGTTCATTGATTTAATAACATTTGACTCCTTATATTTTCAAAGCACTTTAGAATTAATGAATAGTATGAGGTGTATAGTGGCAGTAGTAAAATCATGACAGTTGGAGAAACTAAGACAGGAAACTGACTTGGTTTTGCCAAATTAGGACTGGAGCATTACTTTTTCCAACTTTGTTTTTGGACCTCTAGACCAAATTACCTCTCTCCCTTATTTTGCTTAATGAAGGTGTAAGATTAGAATTTGCTTTAGTTAGCAGTAGTCTCGAAGTCCTTTTCAGAAGAAGAAGATGAGAACAATTTATCTATTTCATATATTAACAATAGTTACAAGTGAAAAAGAAGCAGATCCAAAATGTATTTTAGGCAATTAGAAGCCTTTTTTTTTTTCCATGGGTCTGATTGGGTTGGGAGTTAAAGTCTTAATGCAATTTCGATCACCTTTTATGGTGCTGTAAGTGAAATGCTTTTAGAAAGGTACATTCTGCACAGGATGTTTTGACCTATTTTTATATCCTTACTTCTGGGGATGTCAATGAATACATACCTATTTAATATTGAACATTTTTAGATTATTGTCACTAATGAGTAGGTAGCCATAAGAGTAACTAAATTGTCCTTTCTGCTAATAATAGAGCTTTGTTCCAAAGGGGAATATACTGTTTGAATTTATTCCAGTATTTTTTGACAAAATATTTTTCTACAGAAAAGCCCTTCTGAAGAAAACCCCACAAAACCTTACAACGCAGCCTAATGTACTATATTTTTGTATGTTTTTGTATGATTTATCTCATTTAGATCCATGTTAGACAACCACATTGCATTTTAAGCCTCAAATTATTTGAAAAATATATTATCATTGCAAGTAAGTGCAATTTTTGCAGACTCATCTGTACAATATGCAGACGGATGTCTCTTAAGTCACTTATAGTTCAGAAAAAAATTTTGCTAGATCAAGACTATTTTATGCTCCATGTTGCTTACAAAATAACAGATGTCTCAATTTAATATATTATCAATCTGTGGTTACAAATGTCAGTTGTCAGCTCACAGGCTTCTAGCCCCCAGATTAATCATCCTCCAAGTAAACCACAACACGGGATACTGCAAAGGGATAGATATTCAGAGCTTATAAAAACTTCCTTCTCTGGTGGTAGCATCACCACCATAAGCAGTTCCCATCCCTCCTTCCTGGTGAGCAGTTCTGTTCCACTGATAGCACTGAATACCAAATGAATTGTGTTGGTTCCTTGTTCTGCGTGAATGTATGAAAACCCTCTCTGTGTAGGAAATGAGAATAATAATCAATGTTTTACCATTCCAGATCAATTACTAGCTATATTTATGAGGAAAATATAACAATCCTTTCAAGATGTAAACTATTAAAGTAACCTCCACGTGGCACACAGTTTTCTCAAATTTACACCACCACAGCAGACAAAACATTATTTAGAAACATCAGTGGAAATTTTGTATGAAGGGTTAAAAAGGAATTCCAAGTCCGATTTCCTTAAGAAAACAAAACAAAACAAACAAAAAACAAACCAAAAACCAAAACCAGAAAAGTCTTCCATTATTAGATCATTCCTTACAAAGACATGGACTTTTTTCTTGATAGAAATGCTCCTCACAGGTCTTATTTTGGCATGCATAGATATTGCCAGACATCTACCACTGAGTCTTGATCTGCTAAAAAATCTGCATTTTTTTCAGAATTATATGAATTTTGATACCAAATATAATGGGCATAAAAAAAAATTAAATGAAACATAGCGCCTGACAACTTTCACTGTTTTTCCAAGTTACAGAAGTGTATTCATGAAATCTAACAGAAAAGCTCTAAACTCATAAAGCTGGGTGTTTTAGTCTTGATATTTTACAATGTATGTTCTGTAATGGGCCAGAAATCTGGCTTTAGTCTGCTATATTTATTTGTTTTTATTTTTGTTATAAACCCCCTGTTTTATGGACGGATTCATGGACTCATGGAATCATGGTTAAATGCTACCTTTTCTAGGATTTACAGAAAGGGATGAATACTTGTATTGCCTAATCCAGGACCTTGTTTTTCACCTACGGACAGTTTGCTTACTTCCGTGTTATTACATGCATGCTGAATCCCCTGCTGGACCCAGCTCAGTCTGTAGCATCACAGTGGAGTCCAGACTTCTGTATGCCAGCCAGGTGTGTCATCAGTTGTACAACACAAGTAAAGCATATGATCTCACTCTTGTACACTTGAGAAAGAAAAAATAGTTTAGCTTTTTTTGAATGTCTCTTTCCGTTCCAATTTTCCTTACTGCCTACCAAAGAAGAACAACTGGTGTCCCTGGCTTTCCTAATTCCATCCAGGACAGGGTTAATTTTTGCAGTGGGTAAGAGGGCATGGCTAGGATTCAGACATTATTCTATAGTTTGGCTACTCAATAGTGTGGTGAAGGGAGCCATTGTTTCTGTTGTGAGCAATCAGGTGTGAATCATTCGCCTTTTCCATGTAAATCGTGTAATTAGTACCGTTGCTGTTACAGTTCATTGTATTATTTCATTGCTGTTTCTAGTAAATTGTTCTTATCTCAACCCATAGTCTTTACTTTTTGTGCCTCCAATTCCCCTCTTCATCCCACTGCAGGCAGAGGGGGAGGAGAATGAGGAGGAAGAGGGAGTGATCAATTGGTTTGGAGTGGTTCAGTGAGAACACTAAATTGGGGAATACCGTTCTTAAACCATGGCACCTGCCTACGGAATAAAAATATTATTAGATATGGAGTTATGCTCTTCACCTCTCTATGAAAGGGGCTATAAAATCCATTATCTATAGGTCTTAGACTGCTTTGAGAATTAATAGTTCTTTAAAAGTCATATTTTAGAAAGTGTTTACAAGGGCCACATGCAGACAGGATATGGATGAGAACAAAGGCTTCGCAGTCGATGGAAAAAAAATCACGAGATTAGCTGAAGCTTCTGTTTAGCATTCCCTCCATTTTAGTAAAAGTACCACTCTGTAGGCACTCACAAGTGTCAACATACATTATAAAACAAAGTGCACATGTACATTTGGAAGGCTTACAAAAACACTGACATTTTAAAGATTTATAATTGTGTTTAGGTCAGTTAGGAGGTTTTTGGTCTGCTGGAGTCAGAAGCCTTGTGCTGGAGTCACACTGCTAATAAGAAATTCTCCCTTTCTCAGACCAAATCTAAGATAATAAAAAGGCAGATCATCTTTGTGAGACACGGCTTTGGCACTAGCAGCAGGCAGAGACCAGATGCAGGTGCTCCAACTACTGTGATAATTTGGGGAGTGTAGACGTGCTACTCCTAAGATTAATGCTGCTTCTTCAGCAAGGTGACAGCATTAGCGAATTACTGACACAAAAGCACACTTGCATAACAAAACCTGCTGGAATGGTACTTTCTGCATAAACCTTACAGGCAGAACTAGGATGTGAGGTGCAATAAAATGCTTCACGGCACATTTGTAGCTGGTCTGATGTTGCAATTATGTATATGTGATCCAGCAATCCCTCAGTTCTAATTTTTTAAGTTTCACTTCTCTCGTGCTTATTTTTTTTTTTTTTCTCAATACAGTTGCACATGTTCAGATAATAAAGTGTGCCTTTCCAGTCTATTTTGTAAGAGGTACAAGATCCCAAACTACTCTTCTGAACTGAGGGCTGTCTGTACTCAATTTCCACCAGGTAAAACCAACCTTATCCTCCTCACTATGAGGCTGAACAGCATGTTGGCATAAGCTCACTAAATACAAAGAAAAATTATTATGCTCAGTAACATACTTTTTTGATTACTATTCAGAGAACTGAAATTTATTGCTCTTCTGTCATACCACTCCTTTAAAAAAATTACAACAGTCACTGGGTTACATTATTAACATTTTTTAACTGAATATGTCTTTGTAATTTCCTTCTAACTATATAACTCATTTGATGCCAATACTTTAATAAGGAACAAAACTCTGGCATTATATCAAGCTTAATTATATGCATACCGCAGGAATAAAAGCAAAAACAACTGTAGTAATGAAATAATAAAAATCCCACATATCATCCTTCTGTGAAAAAGGAAGTAGCACTACTGTATAGCTTAAGAAGCATCTCTCCTTGCTTATGAGAGATTTTCAGAGATTTAATAGTAACAGTGGAGTAAGGATGAAGTTAAGACAGTACTACTGCAAATTTTCAAAATGTTAGGGAAAAAACATGCACAAATGAGTTGAGGGGAAAAAAAGATTTGTAACTTGAAAATTTGTCACACAATATTGATTACTTCCAAGGAAATGCCTAGATTTGAAATTTATTTTACTTTTTAGATAATGCATTTGGAAAATAATTATTTTCAAATCTACTTCACAAGGTTTTTGATTTTACCAATAGCTAACAAGGAATTCTAAAGTTCTGTGACCATTTTTCTTTTTCTTTTTTTTTTTTTTTTTTAAGATCTGAAAAAGGAATATTTTCCTGATCCCAAATGCCAGGAATCTACATGATATACATCAATGTATGAATAAGATACAGTAATACAAAGCCTATAGCAAAATGTGTGGCAGTTATTCATGGCCTCTAAACTGCCTAAAGACACATTGTACCACAAAATTATAAGCCCTTTTTTATAGCTTCAGCTGTAGTTAAATTCAAAATTAATGAGGTCAACCCTTTAGTATACAATCTGCCACTAAATTAATCTGAATGCAATGTTAACATTTTTTCATGATAGGATAAAACCCCTTGAAATAATTACATTATTATAATATTCTTAAAAATTTCCAAAATTAAAGTTTATTCCATATTTGCACAAGGTCTTGCCTAGTGTAGTGTTTTTCCATTCATGAAGCTTCTTTTTTGTATTGAGGAACAAAACCAAAATGTACCATTTTATCATTTGATCTCAGAGTAAACAGAAGTGATGCTATTAGGATGTCTTTAGTGACACTAAAATTAATGGACTGGGCGTTGTCTTATCAGCAATTAATTATAACATTTGCTCCATATTTCATTTGTATCTCTTCTCTGAATATAATACAGTGATATTCTTTACCCCAGCTTATTTTGCCCTATGTGGAAATTAAAAGAATGAACCACATAAATTTCAATGGCACTGTGTGCACAGCTTAGTGAATAATATGGAATTTTCAGAAAGTTCTTAATAATATCCTACACAGAATTGGTTGGAAATGCAATAGGAATATATTCTAGACGTGTGGTTTGTTATTGTTCTTTTATCATTTTGCAGATGCTTGATTCTGTATGTCTGGTAATATGCACCAATCTGCAAAGCCTAGATATCTACAAAGGCAACTCTCTGATGGAAACGTTTACCAAAGACCACTCTAATTTCTTAGAAAAGTAAAGGATTAGAGAATAATAACAAGCTGCAAAGGGAATTCAAAGAATTAACCATTCTATGCAAATTCAGACATTCATTGTCAATGAAAGTCTACAAAGCACTGTAAAACCAGCAAATCATTTCATATTAACCCCAGAGACTTGGTGAGACTGTCCTGGTGTTTTGACAGTTCTTTTCACTCTATATATCATGTTCTATAACATTAGAAAATCTGTCTGTGTCTTGCATTTCAGTACAAAAAGATGTTTTCATTTTCTGAAATCAGGATCTTTGCTTTTATAGATTTCTGCTAAGTCCTTCTTTTATAGGTTGTTGCTTTCATCCAGCTTCATGACGTTTTAAAGAATCATGATGTGTTTAACCCAAAACAAAGCAAAGCCACTTGCCACTGATACCAGCCATGGAGGTGAAACATGACTGTGGATGCTTTTATGACCACTTTGCTCTGTGCTCCAGAACTGCTGTCACAAATTCAGCCTCTCTGCTGTCGCTAAGCAATTCCATTTCATTCAGTATAGCAGCCTTATACTGATCTCATCATTGTAATCTCTGGCCATTCTCCAGTAGTGACTGAAACAACATGACGCATATCTGTGACATGCAGTTTGTTTCCTTTCCTATTGTTTGGAGGGGGAAAGGGTGGCAGCAAAGTAAGTTTTTGATCTGTATTTGTGTATATAAATCACTTTAATTGCATACTATATGACATGGTGTATATTTATTGGTCTTAGGATGTCTGACTGAAGCTGTAAAACGACTTTGACCTTGGCATTTACAATACGCTATATTGCTTTTTCCAAGGGAAAACATTCCTGCTTTGACACATTTTGAAATTATCTGCAATCTTTTTTCCTAGATTCTACTCTGTGCAATGATGACAACCCTGCTCCACTAATTAATCAGAGTAACTGCTAAAACCAGCTCTTAGAAATGATATGGACAACCAGGAAAAAGCAGAAGGCTTTGCCCAGTTTTATAGCGGATGCAGAAACCTGCTTCCCTGCTCTGACTCACTGTCAGCAGCTCTGAAATTACAGGCAGACACTTTTTAAAGCACATTTGAACTTAAACATGGTTATTGCTGTTATTCTGCGTGTTTCCCTGAGAACAACAGTTTTGCTAAAACTTGCACAGTTTTGAAATAATTTAGGCCAGTACAGAACCCATTCAAAATGGAGTATGTTACTGAGCTTTTAAGAAGAGTTCATTATACTTCAGAAAAATGTTGTTAATATTGTCTCTGCCTACATACAGTATACTTTTCAAAGAAGACTAGAAACATTGTGGAAAATTACAGGGAGATGATATGAACTTGTTTCAACAAGCAAGGACTGAAATCTCCAGGGGCCTTTTGCCTCTCAAAATATGTTTACTGCAATTAAGTAGAGAGGAAAACTACAGATATGGAGGTGCCCATCCGATTCCAAATCTCAGTCACAAGTCACTACCTGCCCTTTTCAATTATCTGTGCAAAGGTGGCGACAAACTCAGACTGGTTCTTAACATGCTATTCAGAAAACACAGAGTAAGTTGATTTCCTGTCTCCTTTTTTTAGATAATGGGAATAGTTAACTTGCCATACTGGTAAGGCAGACAAATTATATTGTGACTTTTTTTTTCAAGCATTCAGTATGTCTTTCCATATACTGCTATACTTTGTCAAGTCCCCAAAACTAAGACATTGAGGGATGTCAAGTGTGAAGATGAGTGCTTTGCCCTTCTTTTCCAGGCCCATAACTGTTGTTCTTAAGCTGTGAACAAAATGGGTTTATAATTTTAGCTCAGTTTGCACATTCACTGTGCTCTCTCATTTTAAATTATCATGGTGTCCTGAGACAAAGTGTGCAGCAATGCAGCTCTAGGCTGCAGTGTTTGGGGCTCTTGAAGGTGAGTTAGACATCAGCCATGTTGATCAGCAAGGCTGAATGAAGAGAAAAATGATCTCTTGTGCATTTCGTAGAATATTCTTCCCAGACAACAACTAGAACAAAGAACAAGGCACAGAATCCAGTCATGAAGAACATTTTGGTCTCCTTTGTCCTGTGACTTTGTAAGCCTTCACAAAACTATACCAATTTCTTTATGTTGCCAAGGTTGTTAGTGTAACTGCATAGTCTGTGGGGGAAAAAAACAAAAAAGTTCTATACCTACTTTTTGGTGTTGTGTTTTGGTGGGTTTTTTTGTTTGTTTGTTTTGTTGTTGTTGTTGTTTTGTCAGAACAAGGAAAACATTGGGCCAGGGGCACTGGAAAAGGCTGCAGGACACAAAGAACCACCAGAACAGAGTAACTCCTGTTATCCTTATCTATCTGTGAAAAGAAGCTTCAACAGCTTGGTGCTCCCTGCTTCTGAAAGAGTACAGTTGGCAACCTGTCCAACATCCCAACCTGGAACCAACCCCAGATGTCGTCACATCTGGATGGTACCAAGTTCTTTTGACAGCCAAATGTAGATAAAGACACCTTGCAAAAATTTACCTAGCCCTTTGATCTTCATAAAGCAGAGCGCTCTCAGTTAAGATTTAGCAGCTTTATTTCTTCAAGGGATCTTGAAAGGGTTCACTTTCTCTTACAGTTCACTGTCTAAGTAGAGAGAAAATTTGCCACACTCTGCTGGAGTGACAGCATCAGATCATCCAGAGGAGATTTGTGTAATTTATCAGGCTTTTTTTTTTTTTTTTTGTGAAATATAGAAGCAATGTTTGCTGTCCACCTCCAGCATAGTAGTTGACAGAAGCTCCTATGAAATTTTGAAGAGTTGGAGGTATGGATCTATAATCTATTATTCCTGGAAAAACTAGATTATCATGCAAGTGGGAACACTACCTTAATCCATTCTTGCCCCAGGCCACACTGGAAGGATCTGTTGGTCCTAAGCCTCCCTGATTGTGGGACATGTGCTCCGTTCCTGGGAGGGCTCTAGTGAGCTCAGTGGGGCTGACCAGAGCAGGAGTAAGGTGCCTCGATCATACAGAGGGGATCCGTGGCAAATCTTCACAGCACCAACTGACACTGCTTATCTGACTAACAAATGAAGAAGAGATGTGTATCTCCAACATCAGTCTTCACTACTCCTGCCAAGATGCTGTTCTATATGGGTAGTTCAGAATGTATCAAACATCTGAGAATTCATTTTAGTAAAACTACCATCTACTCTCATTCTTTGAAGTATTTGAACCTCTACTGAAATTTAACATCCATCTCCCTAAAATAAAAATAAAAGCCTGAAGCAGAGAGAAAGTATGAAAAATTTCAGTGTGAAAAGTTGACTTAAGGCAAAGTCATAAGCTACTGAAAGCTGGGATTTCTTAGTGGAATGCACTAGGCAGCTTCAAATATAAATTTCTAATAATATCCAGTACCAGAGAAAGTCACTTTCACTTACTTTCGGTAGTTTATTAACGATACAGAATTTTTTGTTAGAACTTCCTGCTGAGGTGGCAGTACAGAAAGGCAGGACTTTAATTACACAACCTGTGCTACAACTAAAAAATACAACTTTTAATCAAATGTTGACAGTTTTATAACAAAATGTCATAGCCCTATTGTTCTTTACAGATGGCAACCTATGGGCAAAAATATGAGCTGTTTCACACAGCTCTCTGCTTAAATATTGTTTATAGAAGTTGCTTTGACCTCGGTGCAGAAACATCAGTTAACATAGCTTTTGATCAGAAACGTCAATTGGACCATCTTTCAGACTTTGTCTGTAAGTAAGTTTGCAAAAAGGCTTTTATAAAGTGGGCTTTTTTTCTGAAACTTTTGTATAGGAGGAAGGCTAGGGAGCTTGCTGTTAGATGTTTTGCAACAGAAAAGGAAAGACTGCTTGACAGGTTTAAAAAGTCACGCTTGACAGAGTAGTTAAAGCTGTTTGATAGTAATACTTAAATGCTCTGCTTTATTGGATGACAGGTTGAAGAACAGAAAGAGTATCAAAATAACACTATTTTAACATATACTCTTTTTTCCCCCGACTTAATAATCCAAGGTCAAACATGCATTTTAATCACAAACCCTCTGAACTTTTCCGCTGGGTCAGGGAAAATAGAACAAATTTAGTGTTCTTTTCAATGCATTTGTCAGTCTACATACTGAAAGTGCATTACATAGCTGTGTTAGGAAAGGCAAAGCTCTTCCTTGATTATCTAGGGAAATTGCCTTTGGACAGAAGTCATGCTTTTGAATGGCAATTTTAGACTTTGTAAAATAACAGAGTTGTGAATTTCAGTAGTATCTCAAAGCTTTCTCTCACATTTCCATTTATTAAAAGATCTGCAGACAATATAAAATAAACTCAAATTCTGGTTTTTTTTGCTAATATTCCTATATATTCAATAAAATCATAAAGCAGTTTCCCACCTGCTTTTGTCAAAGTCTGATTCTTTATACAAGTCTGATATTTTTATAATATGTTAATGGAGAGCTCAGTCTTAGTCAGCCTGACAAGTAAATAACAAGGCGCAAATTTCTTTCAAAATGTTGTGTTGTTCAGGATGAAGACCATTAAACTCTGTTTATTGATGATTACGTGCTATTCCTCAGGAAAGTATTCATTTTTTAAAGCCCTTTCTGTAGTCCTTCCATGGCAATCAAGAAATACGGCAGGTTTCTTGAATTGCGGTTAAGGGCTCAAAAGAAGAGGTTTTCTTCCAGGATATTTTTGTATCTTTCATATTGATATTTATTATTATTATTATTATTATTATTATTATTATTATTACTACTACTATATATCTCAAATCTACTTTTTTTTTGTTTGCCCTTCATTACCAATCCCTAATTCACAGTGAGAGGAAAAATTTACTATGAGGTTATATTTAGAAAAATAAATTTTCACCTCCAGTTTTTCTCAGCTATATGGGCATGTTTTTGTCAATGATAATATTTCTGCCTTAGTGCTTATTCCTATATATTGATTACAATGCATCATTTACATATACAGGGACTATTGATTGTACAATAAAAAGTAATTTATTTTATGTCAAAATTATCTTTAAAAGTAATGGAGAACAAAGATTATTTTTTGAACTTGCAATATATTTTAAAGAACAGTCTTTCAAATCCATTTCCTATGTTGCTTCTAAGGTTTGTTATAAAAACCTCTGAGATTTCATTTATTTTTTTCTCTTTTAATTTTCCCAGTCACTTGGCAGTAGGGGAGAATTATTCCCCTTTGCAACTCCCATTATTCTTCATTTATGCTGCAACTAAAGCCCTAGTCCAGGAAATTGCTGAACACATCCTTTTTTCCTATTGGGCTCAAAATATCCTCATGTCCTCTCTTGAATGTAGGTCAAATTTTGTATGCATTTATAGACTAAAAAATATATAATCATTAGAACACATTTTATTATGAAACCGCATGATTGCTTGATACAATAAAATAACTAAACCAAAATCTTTACATAAGGAATAACTTGGTCTATATAGAAAAAAAAAAAAGAAAAAGAAACAGTGTTAAAGATTTATTTTCATGGTCTATGTACAGTGCCTGAAATCCCAGTAGATTCAGCCGAGTTCACCATAGTTTCAGAATAAACCCAACGAATTGCAGACATAATTACCAACTGTGTCCATAAGTCTTCTCTTCAGCTGGATTTATAATTAGCTTGTTAGTCCTCCTACAGCTTAAGAGAAATGACCTTTTTAGAGCTGAGGTATCCTTTCTCATGATAGCATCAGAGTTATGACAGTAAAAAATTATATTACTTTGTTTATTTGACTTGCAGTCAATTACACCTTTGCCTCCTAACATGACAAGATTATTTTTAAAGTCAAATTATTAGAGAGCATTTTTATCAGAATATTATCACCCATGAGAGAAAGTACAGTGCATATCACATCTGCTATCCTAGGCAGACATTTACCCTGCTAGGTTTTGGTTTGTGAATGTGTAAGCATTTCAGCTAAAGATCAAAAGGAATTGTATCACTGGAGAAAAGAGGAATAGCTGCATCAGAAAAACAATACTAATTTGTTAGCTATTTTACTAGCATATCAAACTTTTTAAGGAACTCTCTGGAAATGTTCTCCAGCATCTTTAACTGCTGCAGGTGTCCAGTGATAATTCCTGCAGAAATGAAGAAGATCAAAACCATAAATGAGAACCCGGCCTTCCTTAAGCTTGAATTCTATTATAAAAACTATTATCTTATAAAAATATGTAATGTTCAGAGGCTCAGATAAGCAAGATACGTAGGACTCCAACAAACCTCAGTCTGACCTGTCGTCAAGTGCAAAATGGCAAAAGTTAGGCATAAGCCTAACAGTCCCACAGAACTAGTGTCATTCTCCATGACATTCTCCATTTTGTTTTGACCTTTTTTCCCCCCAATATATTGACATCTTTTTTTTTTTCCAATGGAATATTAATGCTCCTGAAATTGTAGACCAAAACAAGAGCAATGACGAGGAGGATGAGAAGACACAGGCTGCAGATGGACTCAACATTTTTCCTTGTACTTAGAGAATTTGTTGCTGGGATATTCTCAGAGGGTTTACATATATCAGAAGATAATCCCACTGAAATTGTTTCTTATTTTACTTTTTTTTTTTCTTTTTGTGGTAAACTGAAATGGTCAAACCCTATTCAATACACTTGAAAAGAATCAGAGTTTTTACAAATCCTTAGATCAGGTTGTATCTAAAATACAGAAAAAGCAGGTACAATTAATATGTCTTCATAAGATTTAAAAAAACAAACATGGAAGCCAAAAGCCATGCAGAACATAACATAATGGTAAAGTATTTAAGAAGAAATCTATCTACTGGTGCAAAATAAAATATTTCTTTTAGCTTCATAAGACCTGTTTGAATGGCGAACAATGCTTTTATCAAGAAAGGAAATGTTTTTTCCAGTGGTTGCACAAACAGAATAAACCAGAAAAAGAACATTATTTTATATAAATGATCAATCTCTTCATGGCCCTTGAGGCTCATTTTGTAACAGATTTCTGCAGGGCTACACCACTGAGTCTGTGATGCATGTAATAGAATCAGAGAGCTCCAATACACTTCCAGACTGGGAGGATCTCTGTTTATCTCCAAGCTCACTTCTTCTAGCATCAGGTCTTTAATGGCATTGGCAACTTTCAAAAGACCAAGAAGCTGATTTTGAAAATAGTTGTTACCCACAGCTGTGGGAAACTGCACCAGACCTGTGGATTTCTTGACAGAGCAAGAAGAATTTGACCTTGGCCTTGACCCATCTTGTGTAGCCGTGAAGATAAACAACTTGCAGAGACTGAGAGAACTCAGGAGAAGCAGAAGATAAGAAACCTGGACGAGTTTGTACAGAGACAGTAGTTTATAACTGTGGCCAATAGATGATTGTTTGTGTGTAGTGAGCACCAATAATGTTAGTGCATGTAGACATAGGAAATATAGAAAAGTAGCTGTGTGAAAAAATAAAAGAGGAAGAAGAAGTTTTCATTTTTATCTATTCAGGATCTTTGCCTGCTTTTTATCGAGTCCGTCCCAACAACAACGAACACAGCTCTATCTAGTAGCAACTATAGGTGGTATTTTACTTTAGGAAACTGAGGGAAATGACAAAGCTATATTACATATAATGCTTCTTAACATATAAGCAGATTTGATTATTCTTGTTGTAATATTTTCCCACAACTTCAAGTGCAGGAGAGTTTACACCCTAAAAGAAAATACCCTGTGTTGCATTAAATTTCTTTGAGCTGTAAAAAAAGCTCTTTATGGATACCTCAGTTGAAGCTAAGCAGTACTCTGTAGCTCCACAAGTGAATGTATAAAGACATAATACGTTTCTTTAAGCAGAGTTCAGCTCCACTCCACTGCTTGTTCTTATCCTTTCCCACACAGACACTATCAGTATTCACAGAAATTTTGCAGTACATATAGATGCTCACAACCATAAAAGACAAATTTCTCTATAAATGGAAACCTTACCTTATTTGCCTCTAGCTGCTGCCCAAAATCCCAACAGAAAGGAATATTTTCTTGAAATTAATAATGCTTGTCTTTGTTCTAAAATCAACTCTTTTTAACCTTAATCTCAGAGTGATAGCACTGCAAATATTGAAACACAGGTGAATTGTGTAATCTATATGACAATGTAAAAAATGAAAGACAGTGGTTCTGACCTGCCTGCAGGCAAGGCAGACTTCTAAGTATGTAGTAAAGAAATCACATGAACAGGTCCTTGGAGAAGAACAGACAGAAAAATTTATCAACTACCAACAGCAAGAACATTAAGCTGTATTGCTGATAGAGTATGCACTCCTTCATCTGCAAGTTTTGCCCTCAACAATTGTCACCATTTAACTGATTTATAAAAGTTGAAAAACTTTAGTAATAATTAAAAAACAACCCAATATAATTTCACAATGAAAAATGTCCACTTTCATACTCAGCTATTCTTCATTTAATTAGAAAATGTCTTTTTTCTTCACCTGTTTAAAAACAAACTTGAGTTTTCAGAACAAAATGCAGAGTTGACTGTACTGTTTGCTTCACACCCTTTTTTGCCCTGGAAAGCAAGTGAGGAAAAGGAGTATAACCAAAGTAGATTGAAAATCTTTGGGGATTTGATTTCAGATCTGTATCCAAACCCAATATTTTTCCTTGGGATAATTTGAGAGAACTCTGAAATTTAAAACTGTCCATGAACCTTGGGTATCTCATTGTTTCACCTGTACTTCCAAGACAAATTATACAAGAGGAATTTAGTCTTATCAACACACTGTAATTAATGGCAGAGCTCAACTTTTGCTACAGACCTTGCCAGATGATGCAGTCCATACAGCAGGACAGAGAGCAGGATAAAGGCTCACTTAATTTTGTTGATAATTGTCCAACTGGGTGTGGACACATCTGAGGGAAAATTCCAGAGCAATGAGGTAAGGCAGGGCTGGTGTAAAAGGCGAATGTTAGATAAAAAGACTACCTAGCATGTATAAATATACCTTTTTTTTTAATTTCTGGGGGGAGATAATCTACAAAATTGAGCAGAGAAATCACTACTATATATCTCCATTTAAAGATCAATTTTCAAAAGAAATTAAATGTATGGACTTAAAAACTTTGGACTCCCTAGTACAGTCTGCCCAAGGATTTTCCCCCAAACTGGGAGAACAGGAGCACCTTGTAGGAAAAGTTTTGACTGTTAAGAGTCTAATTGATAACTCTTTTAAGGATTATCACTGATAATCCAATTTAAAGACTTTAAGAATATTCAGCTAACAAGACCTTGAACATTTCTTGCTGGTCTTCAGCAGCAAAATATCAACCCCACAGAAAGATCATGATTGCAAGTAGAGCAGAGTAGAATAGAGTAGAGTGGAATGGAACAGAACAGAACAGAACAGAATAGAATAGAATAGAATAGAATAGACTAAAATAGCTTTGGGCAGAAGGGACATACTACTATCAACTAGTCCTACTGCCTAACCAATTTAGGGCTCACCAAATATTAAAGTGTAATGTTAAAGGCATTGTCCAAGTGTCTTAAGCACTAACAGGTTTGGAGTATCGACCAATTTTCCAGGAAGCCTGTTCCAGTGGTTAACCACTCTTTTGGTAAAGAAATGCTTCCTTAGTGTCCAAGTCTAAACTTGGCACAGCTTGGAACCACTTTTGCTTTGAAATACTCTTGCACCTACTGCAGTGAAAGGTACTGGCTGGCATCTGTCATTTTAAGACACTCTGTGGCTAAAGATAACTTTATACTAGATAGGAATAATGCTACGTGCAGAGGTTAAGATTCTTCTCACCTATCTTTGGCTGACTAATCAAACTTTGTCTAGTTTCTAGACCTAGCTAGACTCCTTTGTAAGGACAAAGGAGTGACTGCCACTTCCAGTGCAAGAATCACCCCACCTATCCAGATGAGTACCTGAAGCTGATTAGCTTCATCTTAGTCAAGTCACTTTTTCACTGTCAGACAGCTGCAGCTGGTAACTCCTACTCAAAGTAATGCCAGGCTTTCATAGCATTAGACTAAAATAGGTAAGATTACATGGATTTTAGGCAATATTTACCCATTTTGGAAAGGCCAAAGACAGATGTTAGAAGGAAACAGAAGGTTTCTTTCTTTGCCACCTGTAGAAGCAGGCACATTTTGACATCCCTGTGCCACAAGTGATCAGGATCAGTGGACTGGAACTGACACAGCATTTATTATTCTTAAACATTTCACTGTTACATTAAATTATATGTCTTTCCTACCAAGCTTCTGAGTCTGCCCTGCAAATTCAGACAAAAGGAAAAGATTTTTCTTTAAATCTGTACTGACACCTGGAATAAAGGGACATACTGACCCAGGTTACTTAACTATAGGAGCACCAGCAACATTGAAACAGAGAACAGTGGCATTTTTTGAGAGCAGGTCTTTTGATTCCTAGAATTTGAAACTTCCTTCAGACGTTTCCTTCCTTCCCACAGCTTTCAGGCTTGTAATTCTGTGGAAGGGTCTGCTGTACAGGTTGTTCTCTGTGAAGATGGGCTTTGTATACCCTGGATCACAGCTTCTGTGGTCAGAAGGTTTGCCTGGAAGCTTTTACTATAAGAGCGAAAGATACAACAGAAAAGAAGTCATTTTAGCAAATGAAAAAGTTGTATTGATTTTTTCCTTCTTTTTCACTTATGCATTCTCTGAATGTTTATTATCTATCAGATTATAGACTGTGTTTGTGAGAGATTGTGTGCTTCTCCCTGATTTTATTGTAAATAGCACTATCTGGCTCTTAGCAAGACTATACTTACAAAATGCATAATCCTTTTGTGTTCAGTAAGACCTACCACAACCCTGAACAAACAATACCTGCTTTGTGCCCAGACAGGTATACAGATGCCTGATGATGAAGAAAAAAACCAGGTTTTTTCCCAAAGTTGAAAGCTAGACAGCTCTTTCTTTCCTGTTCTTTGGCAGCAGCAGACCCTGATGACTAAATAGATCTTCCTACAATAACCAAGAAATGAACCATGCTGCAGGTTCCTTCAAGGAGATGAGTCACCATATTTTACAGGAGGATCTGTCTTGAAGGTTGGCATGACCTCAGTTGAAGCTGAATTGACGGTATTGACCTTTCCTTCATTTTCTGAGTATTACAGACATCAACACTAATTGTGATAAGGTTCAGTGAGATGTGAGAGATTTACAGTCCAAAGTGTCTGAAATAAAACCCAGGTTACACAGATTCAAAGGCCATCATAATTTGAAGTTGCACTCTAGATGAACAACCTCAGACAAGGCTTAGGCTACAGTAAAATCTGAACTGGTAGCAGTTTCTTTATTTTGCTCTGTCAGGTATTTGAAAGGAGGGGAGAAACAGGTTCCAAACCATAGCTATTAAGCTGAGAAAATAAAAGAATTTTAAAGAATATCATCCTGAAATGCATGGGGGGAAAGTTCAGTCATTATTTTTTTCTTTTCATCCTATTACTAAACTCTTTGAAAACAAAGAGCCTATTCTGACTTTTTCCTATGGCTAAAACTGACCCCCAAAGGCTTATCAAAAGCTGCACCTTGCTTTAGTCTTCCTAGCACAGGCCACAAGAAGAAGAAAACAAAATCAGAAAGTAAAATAGTGGATTCTGTCTCGCTTTTGTTTAAACTTGGTTAAAAAAGATCTCAGGACTTTTCCATCCCACAAAAGCAAATAAGAAGACGTAGACATGCGTATCCTTACTGTTACGTAACTGGAATTATCTCACCAATTAAGTAACATATTTTGCATTGATACAAATTCAGAAAATTCATTTGTAACTTCCTCTGTGTTGGAGAGCTTTGGAAGGCATTAGTTGGCATTACATGACATAAAATCATATGTTAAAATATAGGCTATGCCATATTAACTGCTATAATAATGACTCCACTTTTTCCAGCTTGAGAACTGTTCAACTACTGCTAGTGGCTGGGTTTCTCCTGACTGCTAGGGAAATTGGACCAGACTGATTAGCAAAATAAAATTCTGCAAAAGGAAGCCACAAAAATTAAAAACTCTTGGTTTAACAAGAGAAGTAAAAATCTGTTAAGATATCAGAATATCTTTTGATAGTACAATAGGCATGTATTAATCTGTTTAAGAAAGAACATTTCTAAAAAACATCTTATTGATCTCTCCAACATGCTGTTATTGGCTGTTTTTCCCTCTGAAAATTCCTGCATATAGAATGTGGGTAGAGCACCATAAACTCTAAACAATTCTTGATCAGATGAGCTGAATTGCATGCAGAAATCTAAGTGGGTCTGAGAGGACTAAAACTACTACTACATGGTACTTTAGGGCTGCCCAAACTGCTCTCCTGCTGCCTTAAAATCAGAAGTCTACTATGTCTTTTTGAGGGTCTGAAAGGAGGCAGTGGATAAAGAACAAAATTTCCAACATACCCTCCCTCTCAGTTATGAGGCTTTAAAAAAATAAATACTGTGTATATGTGCAACAGCTAAAATTCATGTTTGTATTTATTGTAGGAGTTCATTCCAATGCCCTCTGCAGCAACATGGTGCTGGGATTCAGACAGCATGAGCATGGTGGTGGAGATTCCCATTGCCCAGCAACAGGAAATCAGACTGAATAATTTAATTCAGACGTCTGTTCTCCCACACTACTTCTGCAGTTATTGAAGCATGGCTGAAACCTCTAAAGGGACTTTCAAAGTGGGAGATTAACTTAAGTGATACAACTACACTATGGAAAACTTATGGAGGTATGTCCCGGACAGCCAAGCTAACTGTTTGAGTCCTTGAAGTCCTGGGCACTCCCAAGACCTGGCAGCTTGTACATTTTTTGTACAGACAGCCTTGGAGAAGCCTGTGTTTCAGCAATAAACAGCAGAGGGATTTCCTAGGACAAACCCCTGCGTGTTCAGGCCATTTGATGTCAGATGCATAAAAGGCCTGTGAGAGTAGATGAGATGGATGAGGTCTGGAGCTTACCCACGCAGCAGGTATATACAAGCTGTCTTGTAAGGCACATAGCATTTCTTCTGTTCTCCCCAGGAGCAGCAAAGCATTTACAGGACTGGTTCTGCAGTTGCTGAATCTGGCCACAAACTTGGCTTTGGAGCTGTTAGCAGCAGAGTGGCTTCTGTCCTTCTCCATATCTCAAGTCCATCAGATGCCTAAGTAAATGAGGCTTCAAATTCTAATTTTTTTTTGCCTAAAGATACATGAGGTAACCAACAACCACTATGATGTGCTTTGGCCTTTTGTCAATTAATGATTTTCATTTATTGATCTGATTTTATAGTTCCAGACCAGTCATTTAAGTGAAATATCCATTCATATTATCACACTGCTAACAAAAGTGTTCATAGTCAGCACCATGTCCTGCTGTATTAACACAATAAATCCAATTCAGTGGGTCATTTCTGGGTTTGAGAATCTCAGTCTGAACTGATCTGCACTGGTAATACTCAGCCTAATACTTCATCTCCACTGAGATAACAAGAACTTGCCAGCGCCTTTCAAACTGAGCATTTACATTCTATTCCCAGATTCTTTTCTTCAGGAATGAGTCACTGCACAGTATCTCTTTGGTATGGCTTGCCTTGCTTTCTACTGACATCTGCCCTCAATGGCCCAAACAAATGGTCAAGATTAAAAAGGAAAAACACATAGAAATACTTCTTTAGTTCTACAACTGGTATAAGCAATTCATCAGCTATGAGCACTGTTATACCAACATACTTAGCACAATTCATTTTGGCAAAGAAATCTGGGTCTACAGGACTGCATCTGAATTTGAAACAAATAAAGAAATAAGCAAAAGACACATACTGGTGTTAAAGCACTCTGGAGCAGGCTTTGGACATGTTAAAACACATTAGGAGGAATTCTAGTGACAGGTGCACCAAAGCCAGTGAGAATTGTTAATTAGAACTTTTCAGGGGAGACAAAAGAATAGGCAAGATATTACATGAAAATCATAAACCAAATGTAAATTTAGAAATAAAATATGTGGGGAAAAAAAAGACCAAAAGTGTCAATCTTTTCTTTTGCTACATTACGTTAACTACCACTTGCAAATGTTTTAAATGTCACTAGTAGGCTTCTAGCTGTTCTGGAATGGGTTTGTTTTTAAAGCACTGGCTGAATAGAATAATTGTTTTGTAATGTTGAACTGTATGGTGTATTGGTTTTGTTTCTGCTTTTTAATGTATTTAATTGAATAATCAAAAAATGTTCATGCCTCAGATAACTACAATGTGATAGGAAATTCTTTAGGTATCTAAATATTCATATTCACTTTAGTGACTTGTCTAAGCTGTATTTTTCTGTTGTGCAGGATATATACTGCTATGACTCTGACCAAGTTAAAGCACAGTTATAGTAAAAGAAAAAAAAACACTCTTTATGTTTTTGTACAGTATTATCTACATTACAGTCTGCAACTTCTGCAACACACTTTGTTAATTAGTATAGCTCTTTCAAGTTGTAAGTTTGGGTTTATGACCCTCTTTGCTGATGTCATCCATAAATTCCCCTTTCCCTTTTATTGTTGTATAAACTGGGTGGCCTAAGGCTCTGATTCTCTCCTCATGTTGGTTTTATTCCATGAAATAAATCTAATGTCTTCAGGGAAGTTACTTGTGATTTAAACCTACAGCAGAGGGAAACCAAAGCTTTAGGTTATAGCAGTACAATCAAACACAATTGAATTGCTGTGACTTAACAACCTGCCTTCTCTCAGCTGAGCAGCTACAAGGGTCCAGGAGCATGTTTCTAGTCCAATTAATTATGAGAGAGTATAACTTAGCTTAAATGAATGAATGAATGAGGGTGAAGACAACAGAAGACATTAGAATAAATAATTTTCTAGGCTATTTTGTACTTGACCATAAGCTGTAGCTTTGGTCCATAACCAAAAGCTGTGAATTGCACTCTGGGAGCCAGACATTTACAGGCCTGTTGCTCTCATAGTGATGCCAGCCTCCTGCATTGCCACCCTATAGACTCCTATTTTACAGCTAGCAAAGGAAAGCAGTCACTTTTAAACTGTGATTTATATGACCTGTATTATTAGATGATTACTTTTAGATGTGATGAATTGTGTCCTAGAACACATTAACTCTGTTAAATACAATTTTGGTAACTGTCAGTGGAGAGAAAGCTGACTGATTTAAAAAATGAGTTATTCATTGCTACCTGTTGAATCCCACCTGAGTGTCATATAAGCAGGTTTCATTTACTCCATGTATTAACCGGGACTGAAGTAAGGAGAAGGTTTGTTTTGATCTCTTTTCTGGGAACTTGGTGTGGGTTTTGTCACACCTAGTTTTATACATCTAACTGTAATAACAGATGAGCAAAGACAAGTTAAGCAAGATGTCTGGGATCCCTTTACAATCAAAGACAACAATCCCTTATAGAGGCAAATCAATTTTGTTCTTTTATATATGTATAAGTTCTGCCCTATATATAATGTAGGACAGAGATATCATGCTCCAGAGGTATATTTTTCTACATTGACTTAAAATGTAGATGGAGACACTAGGGAAGAACAATGTCCCAGCATGAAGTAAATGAGAAGCAACACAGAATCACAGAATCTGCCAGGTTGGAACGGACCCACAAGGATCATCAAGTCCAACCCTTAGCCCACAGAACCATCCCTGAGAATCACATCATGTGCCTGAGAGTATCATCCAAATCATTATTGAACAATGTCAGACTTGGTTCTGTGAACACTTCCCTAGAGAACCTGTTCCAGTGCCCAACCATCATCTGGGTGAAGAACTTTTTTCTAATATCCAACCCAAACCAACTCTGACACAACTTCAGGCCATTCCCTTGGGTCCTGTCATTGGTCACCAGAGAGAAGAGATCAGTGCCTGCTTCTCTTCTTCCCCTCACGAGGAAGTTGTGATTGCAATGAGGTCTCCCCATTGTTTCCTCTTCTCCAGGCTGAACAGACCAAGTGACCTCAACTGCTACACTTTTGCTTTTTTGTGCTGTCTTTGCCTCTTCTCCTCTTGTGCAGATTTCTCTTTCTCCAGAGGCAGAATGAAGAACCATAACTTTTTCTCATTCGGTGTAAAATTGAGAAAGTACATGCAGTGAGAAAAGTTTTTTCAGGTCAGGAAAATTGTAGTTGTAGTGATCCAACATGACACTGTGATGGCGACGAAAGATAGTGGGATCTTTGTGTGTTCATCCTCCCCCCAGACCTCCACAACCCCCTCTCCCTTTCTGACTGTGATGGGTGATGTGTTTGTCCAAAGACAAGAACTCCAGGTGGGTATTTCAGGAGCAACTGTCTGGATGCTCACATAGTGAATGTATTCCAGAGACAGGGGAGCTGAGATGTTTTTTGATTGACTTTCATGCATATTAACTGCAAAAGGGTATAAAATGCTGCTGGAGACTGGGCCAGTTGGTCTACCAAGGTTGCAGGCAGCTCCCAGGTGAATTCCCTCCCTGGTAGGGATGCCTTTAGTATACATCCAACCCAAAGATGGAAAACACTCACTTTTGGACAGATGAGTAAAAAGCATGATGGTCCAATCAAATATGACATAAAATCATAAAGTAGCTACACAGATGCTTTGTTGCTTTGCAATTGTGAATTCTGCAAAGCCAAAGACGTAAAACTGTACATTCTAGCTGAACCTGCTTATATTATAACCCTTTAGACATAGACTGTTGACCAAATCTGAAATTCAGTGAACTGTTCCACACCTAGACTTCTCTGAGAAGTTTAGGAAGCAAGGGGTTCTCACTAAACATGACTCGACAGGAAGGATCATGGCCAGATTATACTATAATCCATTGTAGTAGATGATAGAGTCACTATTTCGATACCACATTGTCAATATTTAGATACTGTAGTAACAATAAACCTAATCATAATCACCCACATAATCACTGAGACCTACTTCTTGTGCCTGGCTGGGAACCTTCTCTTGACTACTCTGCTATAGGCACATAGCATTGACCTGGAATGCTCTGCTAAATGCAGTGTGCTAGTTGCCCTGCTTAACAAATCTTTTTTCTACATCCATCTAAAACAGACAGGAAAAGTAACAGCAAACTGGTAACAGACAAGATCAACCAAATAACAGACCATGCAAATGAAAAAAAGACATTGCAAGCAGTAAAAGTCCAAAATCAGTAGGAAAAATAGTACACAATTCTGCATCCTTTGCACAAGTAACTTGCAAAGAAATTCAAGACCAACATTTGGTTTTAAATTAATGACAACTCTTTAAATTTAAGCCTTATAGACTCATTAAATCAATAAACAAGGACAGTGTGTTGTGAAAAGGGGATCTGAATTGTAACTTCACTTTCTAGCTTGCTCCAATCCAAATAGCTTTAGACAGCAGTAAAACATAATAATTTAATCTTCTCTCCATTTTAGTTGTCTGTATTCAGTAAACCAGAAAACTGCTTTTCTAGAGTAAATCGTATGTCATAAAAATCTGAATTTCCATCCCCCAATTTCACTGTGTGCTCAACTTCAGGATGAATTACAGATTACAGAAGAAAATCTTAGCTAAAATGTACTGTGTGGTTCTGTTTACCTGCCCGAGTAGAAACGATATTCTAGGGTTTTGTCCTGTCTAATTTATTACTTGAAAATATTTGAATAGGAAAAACATGGGAAGCCCAGAGTGGAAAAAAACTATAATTAAAAACAAAACAATTTTTAAATGCCTTTTTTGTTTGTTTGTTTTAAGCAGAGAAAGTCATGTTATATTTGTGTGAATTTGCATTTTATATGTGTTTATACATCACAGAAAAAAAATCCAGCCTTCATGTTGATAGAGATTGATAGGATATTACTGCAACACTCAGGACATGAATTGTAGTAAAGTATTATCAGCAGTCTAGCAGAAGTAGTCTTGAATTAAATGGAATACAGATCTCTGAAGGAGACTATGAATATAGAAGGCAATCATTAAAGATGAGAAACTCTGTAATAGAGAGGCTCATAGGAGAAGTTTCCTCATATATATTCTAACTTTCTGGTTTTAAATGTTCATCTGTGGTAAATAAAGCTTTCTTTTCCCTTCATAAAATGCCACTGTTACATTGTTCTCTTATGTGTAATAGTTAAGTATAAAAACGTAGTGAAAGAGACCATAAACACTCGTAAAGAATTATGGTTCCCACAGTGTACCTGTTCATGCATGATTCCTGTTTGAATCAACCAGAGGTTTACACTTCTTATGCAATTATAACTTCATTTGAATTCTGTATTTTCAATGACTTCTACATTTTAGGATGTTTCTTGCAGATAATAGCCACTCCATGCCTTGACTCAGGGACTGCACATATCAACCTACTGCACCTTCAGGTAGTTCAACTCAGATATGCATTTCTTTCTGCCTTACTGCATATCACATTGGGTCATAGGCTTGAATTGCAGTTGCCTAGGGTTAGGCTAAGTCAAGGAGGTTTTTTGGGACTGCTGTGATTAAATGCATTTCTCAAACAACTCTTTAGATGTGTGGGAGTGCTTATTCCAGCAGATGCTATGGTACTTTTCCACTCCAAGAACAGAGAAGAGATTATACTTATACTCTCATTTTTCTCTGCAGAAAGCTAGCAACTCACTACTGGCCTACATTTGCAGAAGTTTCCTGTTCCCACCATTCCCGTCACCAAGTTAACAGGTGTAGGCAAAACTCCCAAAATAACTATTCCCTTTCTCTTCCTACCTAGTGGCTAAACAGAGAGAAAATTCTGCTCAGGGAAGACATAAGAAATTAATAACATGCACAAAATATCTTACTTGATACACAGTCTACCTTTGCATTTTCTTGGCGAGACTTTTTGTATTTAAAAGCAGTAGAAGAAAAGAAATCTTGTAAGCCTGAATTATTGCTGTTGTTTTGGTTGATTTATTCCATTGTACAATTCTTAAAAGGATTTGTTGTGGACAATTTTCAGTGATGTTGGCAGAAGCCAGTCAAATTGTCAAAGAGGTAAAGTGTTACAAAGTGTCCAATGAAATCTGGGAAGTTATGGTGCACTTTTTTGTGGTGCTGTGATCCCTAACCTTTCTGCTGAGTGGTGTGCAATGGTGGATCTGCCAATTTATTCCTCTCAGCTTTCCTGCCTACTCACATAAATAATACATGTAAGGAGAGGAAGGTGGCTCCACTCCCTCAAGAACTACAGAGAAAAAGGTGTGCTTGTCTCAGAAAAGGATATGGGAGTACAGTATTTGAAAAATGATTACAGGCTTCTTAAAAGAAAAAAATAAATAATAAAAAGGACTCTGGTATTACTTTTGAGAAAGGACTCTGTGACTTAGAAAAAACTCTTAAACAGATAAAGGTACAGGAAAGAGAAACCAGCAATTCTGCTTATTTTTCTGTTTTAATCCTGACAGCATCTTTCCCATTTCATCTAATAAAGGCTGGGATTCTCTGCAAACTTTGCTCTTGAGTCTTCAGTAAAAGTGCAAATATAGAATATTCGAGCACATTTCTCTTAGGATAAGCTTTTCTCTTAAAGTGGGGAAATGATAGTAAATGGAAACAAATATGTTCAAGAAATAATAAACTTTTCACTCAAATTTTAATTTTCATGAAAAGACATATTCAAGACTGAAGTAGCAAGTAGCAGCATTAAGCAGAGACAAGCATTACAGGTTGAGGTATCTTACTGCAAGATGCACTCCCTCCCTTGTAGATTTTGGTTACTTATTTAAAACACACATACCCGACCACACAGACAGAAAACTACTACATGCAGTAGACTGAGTCTAAAAACTTCAAGGAAAGTATAAGTCAAGCCCATGAATCCAATTTACAGCTGGAAAATAGTTGACAGTGTTTAGAACTGAAATCACAATTCAAAACCTTACAGATTCCACAAAGATGGGATCTGAAAAATTCAGATTTTTCCCCTGGTCATAGAAGGTGTTTGAAAGACTAGAACAGAGATTTAGTATTTTACTGATAAATCTGCCTTGCAAAGGTCAGAATTATATAAAGTTTATTATCTTCATGTATGCTAATTTCTAGTTGTAGCTCATTCCAGGTCTTTAATTTTTTTTTTTTTTTTCCCTGACAATTTCCCTCCATTTTTCTTCAGGGTTCCTGAATTCTACATTTTTCACTTTCAGATTTCATATGCTTTTTATCTTCTACATAAAAAAGGCACTCTGCAGGTGAATCTAACTGCTCATCAACTCTCTTTCATGTCTTTTACCACAAGTTGTCCTAAAAGTAGTTTTGAATTTCTTCTTGCCTACATTTACTGAACAGAGAAGAGGTGAAATAGGAAGTCATATAATCCTAGTTACGTTAAATAATATTACAAAGGCTTCGAGTTGTAACCATATGGTCTAGTCAGAGCTATGCCAAAGTATGTTCACCACTGATGCAATGTTTCATTTTTAACTGGCTCTACAGCAGAATTCTTCAAAATTTCCCTTAGGGAATGTAATTGGGATATTGTTCTCTGCATTGCATAAGGCACTACTCAAAGTGGTTTGTCTGTTCTGTTCAGACCTTCACGTTCAACAAGCACCTTCCAGCAACTCCCCACTAAATATGCCCATTTTTTTCTCTTGCTGTGAAGGTTTTAAAATTGCCCCTCTTTGCTTACATATATTTTAGACTGCTTAGGCTGGATATTAAAGCCTAGGTTTATTTTCTTGAGCAAGTGCTACCCTTAGAGGTAACAGAAGAAGGTCAGTTGGAGTTTACCAATTTACTTATTTTGAATATGTTAGCCCCTGAATTTAAGAGGTACTTTATCAGTATATTCTGATTTTTCTTTCAACTCTTCAACTTAAGGAAAGGCTGGCAAACCCCTCAGATCCCAAGATGCTAAACTGCACATACAGAAAATTTGTTAAAAATCAAAGAAGTGTTCAAAACCAAATAGGATGTTATTCCACAAATATTATTTAAACAAGTAAACCAAATCAGCAAACTGTATTAAGACTGCAATGAAGTAAAATTTTAGCCTTCTACCATGAAGTCATAGAAATACTGAATATAATGTTGGTCCTCTCCCAAAATTCATGTCTGACCAAGCAGCACTCAGTTGGAAGTTTGTCCTAGTTACAGCATTCAGGAACAGCTAATCACTGTGTGGGTGTAACCAAAACTGTGTATTCTACACCCTCTATAGCATTTATGATGAACTGTTAATAATGTATCACTTGCAACAGCTGCCCAGGCCACACCTGACACTCCAGACTACAAGCTAGGTGTTAAAGAACCCTGTGAGATAGGGTCTTCACACCAATGACTCAGCCGTGACAGCTCCCATCCAAGGAGTCAGCACCTTCACATCAATCTGAGGGCTCATGTCTGCTAATGGGCCATCTAAGATTCCAAAAATATCCCATGACTCACAGAGTTAAATCACCCATTTTGAAACTCTCCGCCCTGAAGGGAGGTACTGGGCTTTCCCACCGGAATTTAAGCATATATAATCCTCGGGTTTTGCGACTTCTGGTACCATTCTTCAGATCCAGAGGAGAACCAAAACCTCAACAGGACTGTGACCATCATCCTCACCAACAGGTTTTCCTTTACTTTTTCCACTCCACTCCACTCCACTCCGATCTGCTCTGCTCCGCTCCACTCCTCCTCCTCCTCCTCTCCCTCCCCCTCCCCTTCC
>JAWWEW010000112.1:62626284-62656230 GCA_035583185.1 Anabacerthia variegaticeps
CCCTTCTCCTTCCCCTTCCTTTTGTACTCAGTGGGACCACCTGGTGCTCAGCACAGGGGCTAATGAACACGATTCTGTTCATGCCTGGGGTGCTGGGTTATATATCTGGGTTATGTGGGTTAAAACCATTATTTTCTCTGTATCATTGTATTTGTTGTAATCTTTTTATTAAATTGTAACTCTGACTTGCAATCTCTTTTTGAGCTGGGTTCATTTCTCATGTTGGTTTACCTTTAAACCAGCACAAAGTTAAACAAATGAGTCTTCACCCTGAACTCCTCTTTTCCTTCTTGAAAAACAAGCTCCCTTCTCTCAATATCTGTGTTTGCACTCCACAAAATCCCATAATCACAACTGGTTGTTGAGCAGAATTGGCCCTAAGTTGTGCTGCTTGGACAATGGGGCCAAGCTGGGAATGAATCTATGGACATAAATTGACCATGACAGCTGACTTGGCAGGTGAGAGCCTGGAGCTCTGACCCCAGGTCGCATATGCAATGCTAACATAGCTTTATTAATCTTGAGAAGAGAAAGGCAAGGTTTTTATATTTTGCAATGGGTGTTTATTATTAGATATTTTAAATCTACCTAAAACACATGGTTGCTCAGTGTTTTCAGAAGCACAGATTTCAGTTGGCCTGTATCTAATGACTGGCATGTGTGAATACTCTGAAGTCTCCTAACTGTCCCCTGTGGGACTATATTTTCTAAGGACATCCTTCTCCCAGAGTTGTATTCCATCCCAAAATACAGCAAAAGGAAGTGAAGAAATTCAAGTTCTTTTAAATCTGGACCTTGTAATGCACTAAATGATTGAGAAAAACCCAAGCAATGCTTTGTTTTATCTGTGGATTGATATGCAGTTCTTACAGACAGGCTCAAAAGAGCAAAATAAGAGATTACAGAGGTTACTATGTCAACAGATGTATTTTAATACTATTCTGTGTAGCTGCTTATAAGATGAAGTATTTTTTGTTAAAGAACAGGGTTCAATTTTAGTGCACTGAGAAATATATTTTTTCTTAAGGTGTGATAATGCTGGGTATTATTATTGAAAAACCAAAACTGAATTTCAGTCCTGACTTCATATAACTTTATTGACATTGGTTTCCTTTATTGCTTTGGCAGTATCCTATCATATACTGTTGTCATTTTGAGCTTCTCCCATAAGCACTAGTATTACTGTCATCCAGCTGAATCCTTTAACAGGTGTGCATGAGCAAACCCCAAACATAACTTAGATGGAGATTCCCTACTGTAGTTATGCTTTGAGCAAATTAATCAAAATAGCGAATTTATTATTTAAATACTGAAAACAGTGGGAAAATTAAAAAAAATCTTTTCAATCTTAGAGAAATATGATGTTAAGATGAAATGTTAGCAACATAAAAATCAAAATGTTTTGACTAAAGGTTTTATAGGTGGTCCTGGGCTCTCTCTCAGCCCAAACATGGTACAAACCAAATGCTACACCACAGACATGCACCTTGTTTTATGAGGGGTTTATGAGCCATGTCCTCAGGGCCAACTCCACAGGTGGTCTGGCCCATGGGGCACCGTGGTCTCACTATGGCTGGGAAGAGGTCTTCTTGTGCAAGGGGACACACCCTGTCACAGGTGGCTGAGGTTGGAAGTGACCTCTGGAGGTCATCTGCTGGAAAGAGAGACAGCAAGGAGTCTGAAATAACATGATCTGCTTTCACTGGGCACACTCTGTCACTCTTCTTTTGAAATGTCATTGTTTCTGGATGAATGATTTCAATTTTCTAAAAGTGAGGACAGGTTTTCTTCTGTCTTCCTCTTCTTGCATGATTGCTAGGGACATTCTTTCAACTTAATTTGAATGCAAACACTTTTTTAAACTTATAAATCTTTTGTGGAATGAAATCACTAAACATTGTTCCTTAATATTTTACCTCAGCTGTAGTGGCTTATTTTATTCTAATACATGACTAAGTAATTCCTTTGAATATTTATACAAGAGGGTAATTTATAGATATCTATGAAGCTGTTGTTCTCTAGGCAACTGTGTTGTGGTTTTTTTTTTCCTTTCAATTTTTTCAGGACTTGTAAGATCATTGGTCACAGAGAGATTCTCCTCTCTCATCTTTGTGATGCATTTGATTACCCTCAGCTGTAAGTAGACAGAGGGAAAAAATAAATCTAAATTTTACTCTGCTAGGAGGCCAAGGAGGTGGTGTTTTCTTGGGGGCAAGATGTGCACCAGTCACATGCTATCTCTGGAGAGCAGGTGTTGCTGAGCTGTTGAAAAGCTGCAGCTTGGCTCCTACCAGAAATTCTGTTAGCATCCACTCTTTCGATATGGATTTTTTTTTTTTTTTTAATATGAATACAGACAACTCTACAAAGTGTTCTGCATTTTATAAATATTTCAGAAGATAACTATGTGGAGGTTGTGGGAAAAATGAAGGGATTTTAAAGTTTTATTAATATAGATATTGCCTTGTTTATCGATATAGTATTGCTAGTGTTGGAATTTAAGTATTTCTCTGTAGAGATCTTTCAAACAGGAGGATGGGGATAGTTCAATGAAGTCACCTGAGAGTGCACACTTGCAATTTGTTTATGTACAGGACACAACTAGTAACTCTGAGTCCTTATTACTGCTGAGATCAGAAGAGCACTTCAAAGAGAAGGACTAAAGTCTCTAGAACTGTTAAGAAAGGCATCTGACAGATTTTCAGAGAGTTTTTCAGCTGGAAAATGTAAAAATTAGACTCACTTGAGTTTTGGACACAAAATTTCTTTGGACCTTTGGAGGCACCTGTCCTCAGTTGGCAGTACTGCAAGTAAAACATCTGTGTCTTTCTAGAAAAAATACAATATATATTTCTCTGTAAAAGTTTGCTGCACTGGCTGATTCAGGTGGTTGTGGTAGCTGTTTTTTGGGCTCTTCTCACCAGAAGGGGAGAAACTCAGGTTGTTGGTAAGACCAAACCACTTACTATAGTTGCATGGGTTAATGTAGGCCAGTTGGGGGACAAGAGGCTGGAGAGTGGCCATGCAGAAAGACATCTGGAGGCTTGGGTGGATGGCAAGTTGAATATGAGAAAACAGTGTGCCCTGGCAACCAAAAGGGCCAGCCATGACCTGGGGTGTGTCAGGCACAGCATCGCCAGGTGGTCGAGGGAGGGGATTGTCCTGATCTGCTCTGCTCTGCCCTACCTCGAGTGTTGTGTATGGTTTTGGACACCACAATATAAGGAGGATATAAAGCTATTACAGTGTATCCAGGGGAGAATGAGAAGACAGTGAAAGGACTCAAAGGCAAGATTTACATGGAAAGACTGAAGTAATTTGGTTTGTTCAGCTTGAAGAAGACTGAGGGATGCCCTCTTCTCTTTCTCAAGCAAGACAGTGGAGGGGGAGGTGCTGATCTCCCTCTCTTGTGACCAGTGATAGGACATGAAAATTAATGGAATGAAGCTGTGTCAGGATAAGTTCAGACTAGACATTAGGAAAAACATTCTCTGAGGGTGGTTGTTCACTGGAATAGGCTCCGCAAGAAAGTGGTCATGATACCAAACCTGAAAGAGTTCAAGGAGTTTCTGGACAACACTTGTAGTCATATGGTTTAGTTTTAGGTAGTCCTGTGACAGGAAGAGAGTTATACTCTGATTCTTATCAATCCCTTACAACTTAAAATATTCTACAAATCTGTGATTCTAGGTGAGTTTCACCAGGCTCCAGCCAGGGAACCCAGAGACGAGGCAAGAGAGAAACAGAGCTACACCGGTGCACCCACCTGTGAAAATGCAGTAAAGGTGAAAAAGATGAATTTCAACCTGGGCATTTGGCATGGATCTTGCTAAAAGTGAGTCAAACCTGAATTGCTAAGTAGTTAAAGCTCCTATGCAATATTAGCTTACTTTGCTGAGGGAATAAAGTTACGATATTTCACTGCGATAAAGCTAGGGACTTAGTATTGAACTTAGGTTTAAGGCCCTGGTTTTAAATCAAATACTTTCCTTTAACTCAGCTGTACCTGAGCTGACTGAAACCCAAACGCGTTGCCTGCAAAGCCAGTAATAATATTCCTTTGTAGGTTAATATGCACAGAAATTGATTTGCCTTAAGAGTGGCAGTCCAATCAGCCATCTAACTTCAGGACAGACCTTAGATTTTTTTTCATTGTTATTTAATACTTAACCTAAACTTTGGATTTAAAAGGATATTTTAAAAAGATACAGCAAATGTTTTAAATGGCCATATTTACTCAGATAATCAATAGAACAACTCTTACTTCCTCATGTAGTGTGGCTGGCAGTATTATGTATATGATTCCTTCAAGAGTACCACATAAAGTTATTTCAAATAAAAATAAAACATAGCTTAAAAAGTAATTTTAATTATTTATCAATATAATTAAGCTATATTAATGCCCTTTATTATCCATATTAAAAATTCACAAGGATTTTCGTTCCTTTCATCTTTATTAGATGTCATAACTTGTTACATATTTTCATGAACTATTGATGAATATGAAATGCTCAAAAGCAATTTTTCCCTTTTAGATATAATGACTATATAGGGAGTATATTAATATTTTAACAAGAAGTTATATTTCCTAGTTAGTATCATTTCTAGTACTTTTCCTTAGTATGCAGTACAAAGGCAACATCCTTAATACATGCAGCCTGCAACTACTTGCAGAGGAAAAAAATCTTTTCTGTACTATGTAGCATAATATGCCTCCTTATCTCATAAAAGTAATACTATTTTGACAATCTAAATTGAGCAGAAGATGTTGAATGCATTTGTAAACATTATGATTGAAATATGCAGCAGCTTCAGTGTTAGAGACAAGTTCATGGGGATTTTCTGTATGAAAAAATCTGAGGGGTTAGAGTATTTGCTCTTTTAAATTAATCTCTTTTGGAGAGTTAATTACTTACTTACAAATAGAAAGATGACAGCATAAAAATAAAGTAGGATACGTCCATACTTAGATAGACTAGTGGGAGGAATTTGGAATATAAGCGAACTTGGGTAAACTTCTTAATTTTAGCTTGTATTATTTTATGAGGATTTTTTTTTCTTCTAGTTCTTTATTTCTTTTTGTTTTATAATCTGGATATGGAGAAAATGTTTTTAGGTCATAGAAACCTTCTGATACATTTGACATCTAGTGTATCAAGAGCTCTAAATACTTTATGCTACTTTATGTTGACCAGAGCATAAAACCAGTAGGACTTACCTTCATAAATTGCCTAATTATTTTGAGAAAATTTTAACTGTCTAAATGAAGAG
Organism: Anabacerthia variegaticeps; assembly: GCA_035583185.1. Taxonomy (NCBI): domain Eukaryota; kingdom Metazoa; phylum Chordata; class Aves; order Passeriformes; family Furnariidae; genus Anabacerthia; species Anabacerthia variegaticeps. The sequence continues at coordinate 62,631,556 of JAWWEW010000112.1, forward strand.
TGTGAATGTAGACTATTCTTAAATGTTAGCATTTTGACCTAGAAACTTTGTGGGGGGGAAGGAGGGGGAGGAAGAAAAAAAAAGAAAAATATAAGTGGAAGTAATTGCAGCTCAATACCAAGGAAATTTGGGTTTTAAGTTACAAGGACAGTAGACAACTAAGAGAAAAGAATACAATAAAATTAGAATTGGAGCCCTCAGAGAACAATATTCTTCTGTACCTAACTCAAATTTATTTGCAGATCAGTTGCCTGGTTTGGGGACAGATTCTGAATTGCATTATGCATTTGCATAAATGAAACATAGAAGTAGTCATTGCTTGCGCACAGAAGAGCTCAGAAGTTGCCTAACCACCTGCATTTCTTTTAAGGGGCTGTTTTATTTCTTTATCTCTAGATGTGTTGTCAAATTCAAAACCAATATCCTCACACTTATGCTGATAAGAAATTAAGTAAATAATTTTTACAATGAATTAAGTGTCTTTGATCTGAAATATTCCATACTTGTGTAGGGAAATCCTGGCAAAAATAAGACATGAGTAAACTGGAAAATTGTATCAATGAGAAACAGAGAGTGTATTCTAAAATTGTTTGGTGTTGGCCTTATACCTTAAGGCAGTCCTATAACTCAATTTAAAGGCCATCATGATTTGCTCAGTTAATACTCTTCCGAAACAGTTTAAGGCAGTCAGGAATAGCTGCTGGATTTAACCATAGAATTACTTAAGTAGTAAAAAGATCAGTTTTGGCTATTTGTTTTTCTCCTAAAAAATTATCTTGGGGCAAACTTAATGTCAAAAAAAAAAAAAAAAAAAAAGAACATGAAAAATAGTTACTAGACAAAAGTTATGCTTGAAAGTGGATAGTAACATCACTCAGAAACTCAGACAAGACAGACAGGAGTAAAATCTATTCCTCCAGAGCAGCAATAGCTGTTTTAGTTTTTCTCTCTCTTTCAAGTTCCTGCCTTACTAGTCCAACCTCAGTAAAGCAAGTCCTTCAGACAACAGTCTTTTTCATTGCTTAGATATGATTTATCTGCAGATGCACTCCGCTGTGCAACAAACAATATAGAGATCTTGAGTAAAAATAGTAAATCATAATACAATTTTAGACAGTATTGTAAGCCAGAGGCAAAAGAGTCAAATGAAGGCTGCACAGAAAACATTACTATTCACACATTTTGGAAGAATGAGAAGAAATTCTTTAGTGTGAGGCTGCTGAAGCACTGGCACAAGTTGCCCAGAGAAGCTGTGGATGCCCCATGCCTGACAGGATTTAAAACCAGGTTGGATGGGGCTCTGAGCAACCTGGTCTACTGAAAGGTGCCCCTGTCCACGGCAGGGGGGCTGGAATTAGAGGACCTTTAATGTCCCTACCAAACCAAGCCATTCTATGATTCTATTTTACCAACTGAAAGATTTCTCGGGTCAGACAAAACCAGTAAGTAAACACACCCTTCAGTCTACTATTTTACAATACAGTATTGCTCAAAATAAAATTCACTTCTGGGAAAAATATGACACATTATAATGTGCTCTTTGAATTCACCAAGAAAAGATGCTGCTGCATGTGTTTTATTCAAAAAATGAAATAGACTGGGTACAGCTCCCAGAAGACAGAATTTAGAAGAGGGAAATACTTAAAGCATCAAAATCAAAAGTACATCAAAAGGCAAACGGCAACCTATTTGTCACAGCAGCCCATCAGTAACCTAATTGCATGACAGATTCATCCAGAGGAAACTTGAAAGATGCTTACAGAAGTGCCTGATGGAAGTCTTTTGGGAGATGGATGCCACTTTTGGAAAAACAGACTTTATGACTGGAAATTGGACTTGCTGTGATTGTTGTCCAGAGATAAGAGGGCTGAAAATATGGTTGGGTGTTGTACAAACAGAATCCAATTTCTTCAGTAGTGGCAGAAATTTAATAATATGTTGACTGGGAGGATATGATGGCAATAAAAAGCCTCCCAGAGTCTTTTTGAGAAAGAACCATAAAATGTATTTGCTGAGTCATTTAATTTTTAAGACTACCGTCTAGAACTTTTTGCCTATTTTTATGAATACAGCAAAGACAGTGCACGCAGTCTGTAAAGTGCTTTAGAACCCTCTAACCTAAAGATATAAATGCATCATTACTATGGAATTACACTTGTTCTATAAAATTATCTTGCCTCAGAGATTTCGTTATCTTCAAAATTGTTCAGTTTTCATTTATGTTACACATATATTTATTTGAAATGCTTTTCAATTAAATGTAGGCAGCTACTCCATGGCCCCATATTTATTATAAGTATTTTTCCCAACCCATGAATTCTCCGAATTCTCAGCTGGATGATGAATCAATGTTTGGAAAGTTCTTAGAATACCTTTTTAAAGCACAGTGAATGCCATAAGAAGTTATATGTGAATATGTGTCCCTGGCTGTTCATTAGAGCACTGGAAAAGAGTGGGAAGTTCTTAAAAAATTTCATTTGCACTGTAGGTCACTAATTACGCCTTATGAAAAAACTCCCACGAGGCACAGAATAAGCAGGGCTTTTCCTCCTCTTCTTTATTGCACAGGGATTAGGGAAACCCTTACAAAGACGTAGATTGACTGGAATGAGTTAATACAAAATCTGTCTCCTTATGCAGCCTTCAAAGGCCTGCAAGAAACATTTATATGTGGCTCTGAACTGAAATGACAAAGGAGGATACCATGGGGTCACTGACTATATCTGTAGAGAAGAAGACTAGGCATGAGTGGGCTGGTCTGCAAGGTACACACATTAACCATCAATCACTAAAGTGTACGTGACAAGACATAAGACAGGTGATGCTAAGTCCTAGAGGCTGTCTCTCATTGCACTACAATTTTTTTGTGCCTTCTGTGTAGGATCTCCCACTACAACTCTTTCAACTCCTTGGCATGGAGGGTAAAAGTACTGTCCTAAAGCTGATCAGAAAAAGAGATATGGGTTCTTTATACTCTTGCAAGAGGATCCTAAGCTTGTCAGTGAGAATTTATCTGAAATTCAGTTCACCCAACTCATATGCAGCAGCATAAATTGTTGAAACTGGTTTCCACAGAGCCCACTGTATCCTGCTACACTGTGCTTTCTGAAAGCAGGTTTAATTTACTTGGAATTGAAAGTACAATCCACATTCTTTATGCAATGAAAAACATTGTGCATATTTAATGAGATAACATTTTATACCCTTACTGTGTAAACTGCACCTTTAAGGTTGCTTGAGACATGATATAAATGTAAATCTGTCCCCCTCCATTTATATCTTTTAAAATAGCATTAACAGCTATTCAGCCTAGTACATTTCCTAGTAGAGGGGAGATAATTATGTATAATTTTTGTGTGAAATTTCATGAGAACCATCTAATTTTCAGAACAGGTACAGCAGCATATATGAAAGTACTTCAGAAATTATTCCCTTTATTGCAACAAAAGATAAAACCCTGATGTGAAATTTGATAAAAAAACTTGGTTGGGGTTGGTTTTCATGTACCCTGCTGTAATTTTGGAGTACAAAACAATTGAAACAAACAAACAAACAATCCCAAAGTGATTCTGAATTCACAAAGTGAGGCTTTGGCATGTGTTTGCTCAGCAGTGGGTACAGTTCACGCTGAACTGTTGTTATTCTGAAAGTCATCTTCCTGGGAGGTAGGGTACCATGTTTGTTTTCTTTTTCTGAAGCTTGTGTCTGATATTTAACCTTTCTGAAAGTCTTCCCTGAAGATTTGGGAAGACAAGTAATTACATACAAATGAAACAAAATTTCTCCCTGCATGTTACTTAGGATATTAGTAAGAATCTATACTTGGGACTTAAGGTAGATTTGAATGCAGTGAGTGACTTTTTTTTACAGGCTACCTAAAGAAGTGAATCCCATCCATTCTGAAACCAATAAATCATTCCTGTCATGATTGAACCCCTGGAAATCCAACACCTGGAATTCAGAATGCTCTTTTTTTTCCAGTTATGGTTCTACAGATTATTCTTACTGGAGACAGCACATAATTTCTTCAGAACAATCTCCCTAGTGTGAAATAAAACAGGCATTTTACAGGTAGTCATAAAAGTCCTTTGCTATTTCAGATATGGATATTTGTGGTTTTGGCATTTCTCTTCTGTTTAAATACTTCATATTATTAAAAAAAAAAAATCCCTAGAAATGAATGACCATCCAAAAATAATCCTGTTTAAAAAAATATGAATCTAAATTGTAGTGTCAGTACCTCTCATTTTGTCAGCTTTTTTGAAAATTTTATTTTTGTAAAGTAGCAGTCAGAAGATATGTCTAGCTATAGAATAGTTTCTCATTACTTTTGGATGTGGAAGAGTGTTAAATACCAGCCATAGACTTCATTAATGATTGCATACTGTATACAAGTAGGAAGACTACAGAAAAAGATGCATTGATTACTTAGGAACAGGCCAAACTATTTAAGAGAAGGAACATATATCAAAACACGCAACAGTGGCATGGAGTTGTGAGAAAATAGTCAGAAATAGATAACCCTCTTCAAAGAATAATTTTTAAATATCTTTTCTGTCAGCTGTAAGAGACGAATATAAAGAATGTAATTTTTTCCCTCTTAGTTTCTTCCTTTTCAGCTCAATTCCTCCATTGGATTCTATAGCCCTGCTTTCTCCAATACAAAGAGAGGGACCAAATATGCCCTTATGTAAGTGAAAAAATAGCTTTTTACCAAGAAGAATGCTGATAACAATAGCAATAAATCTGGGTTAAATCAACTGATGAGGAGAAACTTCTCAAGCCCTGTCCACCAGACCAAACTGAGATGGCAACCTGCTTCCTCCACCTAGAAAAAAATACATGTGGCCACAGGACAGAGACAAGATTGTCACCCTTCTACACAGTTCACCTCCTCCACACCTTGAAAATCTGTCAGGAATGGTTGGAGAGTCAGTGCTGGAAGGATATGGCAGATAGCCAGGATTGAATACCGCCAGACACTTTTGTGGCACTGGAGTGAGGCTGTGGTGCTGGTACAGGCAATTGGAACAGGGCTGCAAACGCCTCAGGTGAGTGGAAGGACCTACAAGACACCCATTTGATCCAGTGACAAAACTTGGTTGTTGCAATTTCAATATTCATTGGTTGAAGAGGTAGTCACAGTCTGGATCCAGCAAGGTGATGGTGGAAGCCCGCGGGGGGTGAGGGAAACCCTGAAACTCAGAGCTACAAATGCTCAGGTTCAAGTGGGAGTGCCTCTAGTATCTTCCCTGGGGCAGGGAGTTTTACACTGGATGATGTAACATTGTAAATCACAGGATACTTTGAGAGTCTTTGACACATTCTAAGATGTTGCAGCTGTCTGTTAGGTCAGTGTAGCTGAGTCCCTTATGGCCCATTATGGCTCATGAACAAGAGATGAATACCTTCAGGCAAGGTGTGCATGTTCTGGGGAGTTATCACAGCTGAGTCATTTGTCTAAGGAAAAACAAACACTACCCCACCTTGCAGAGTTTGCCTCTTTCCTTATCCTGTTTAACAACAAGCTAGTAGCCTGAGGTGTCAGATGTGCACACCTTCAGCACCTGGCCTGGACGGCCACTGCACATTATTAGCAAAGCACTCTCCTGATCAGGTCATGAGCACCAATGGTCCAGTCTCTTACAGCACCTGGGTGGTCACTGCTAATCGAATATTTGAGTCATTAATCACTAGCAGATCACTCTCTTTTAAGAAGGCAAAACATGGAAAAAGGCAAAAAGGCATGTTTGGAGAAAAGTTGGATAACAGAATTTTTGTGTAACCCAGGATGATTCCTCAGAAAAGAGTAATTTGCAGTTACTATCTCCAAATTAACATATGATAGAGAGCAACAAAATTGTTCTGGTCATACTGAATATAATAAACATTATTTGAAGATAAAACACAAGACATTCAATTAACAAATGTAGCAGAAATAGGACTCAAAAGTCCCTTGAAACACTGGTGAAAATCTCTAGCCAAATATGTGTAGGAGTACTTAACAGACCTTATCTAGGCAATTGGAAAGTAGAAGGTAGTTTTTCTCCAGGCAAAAAAACTACACAGCAACAGAGGTGTTAATGCCCACCCAAGCTCTCTGAGCAGTGAGAATCTATGTGGCATGTTTCATTATGTGGGACACTGGCCTCCACCTCACTCTAAGAGCATTAGCCAGTGCTTGGCACCTCAGTGGATGGACCTGCTGCTTCTGCTTCCTGCTCTGCTGTCCACTACAGATCTGACCTCCACCACTGAAAAATATATCATGCTGAGGAGTGCACCTCTAGACCTTCCCACAGCAACTGATGATCAAACACAGTGATTTTACAGTTTCAGTCTAAAAGGCAAAATGCAATCAGCACAGGAAACAAGCATAGAACACCAGGACAAAAGTATGCTGGGTGGAGATTTGCTGCTGGATGCAGTGCTATTAGATGGCCTTCTAAGCCCTCCAAAGCTACATCAAAGATGCAACTGCAATGGATGCATAGATTTGAGCAGGTAGCAGCTTGGTTAACCATTGAGCTGCAGCATCACAGCATTCAGTGTGGGCCATTTTGCCAAATGAGGCTGCAGGAGAGGCCTACCTGCTCCCAGTACTGACACATTGCTATGGACACATTAATCCTTTCTTTTCTGGAAGTACAAACATTGTCTGCATTACAAGAGTTGTGATAAGGCTGATGAAGACCCAGATGAACCTTCCAGTTTTGAGTTCAGGTCCACAACTTGTCAATTGCAAAGTCCTTTTTTTTTGGTAGGATATTTGGTCAAAATAATGAAGGTTCCTTCTTCTGCTCCACCTATCCCACCATGGGTTTTCTGAAAACATACCCCTCTTCCAGGTTTAATTGGGTAGAATTCTGACCTAATCTAAAGGAAAACTTCTAGAGAAACTTAAACAAATATTAGCATTTGATCCTACTCTCTACTGACCATTTGGCCAGAGTTCTAGTAGTGTGACTACCTATCAGCAATTACCCAAACCCCCACAGCTATTTAAGCTGTTGGGTGCTTTAAGAAATGTATCTTGGAATTTTTTTAATACCTCTTCTAGACAAACTTATTCATGTTTGATAAAAATGAATTAACTCAAAAAGATTTTTAATTTCCCAGGTGTTACAGATGATTGGGACAGAAAATAAATGAGACCTGATAGGCCAGATTTGCTCTATCTTTCTGAAAAATAACTAAACACCTTATTTTTCACTCTATTAAAAAACTTCTTAAAAATATCTTTTTGCATTATTTGTTAATGTATATCATAATTGCATACAGAACACAATCCTCATCTTCCTACTGAAAGCAAGGATTACAGTACTACATTATTTGATGTCCAGATGGTTTTTGAATGTAAAAATATATTTTTCTGTTAAAAAGGCTGTGATTTATGCAGATAACTACCAATACTATTAATAGAATTATCTGCATAAATCCCTTTTTTTAAACAAGACTCCATAACTTACGAAGATTTAATATAAGTTTTGGCTCTGTATCTAATCTGTCATACAAAAAACTTTTTTTTTTTTATAAAAAAGTCTGTACTTAGCTAGGAGAATTTAGTACATTTTATTTTCCAATATATCCATTCACATAACTTTTGTAGTCTCCTCTCCTATTAACGCTATACCACCACCTGTTCAGGAACCATGTCTGAGAAAATGTGGTATTTAAAGAACTTGCTGTTGAGTGACTGCTAACATAGTAAATCCCACCCCAGTGAGAAAGCCCCTGTAGCATCTTGGGTGCTGCTCAGCCCCCACTGCAGGGCCAAAGTTCTTGAAGGATTGATTTTTATCACAGCTGGAAACCATAAACAGGATTTTACCACAGCTTCTTAAGAAGGTGCTATATAATCAGGTCCTTTTGGTGTCATAGGAAGGAAGATGCATGTCCTGGAGAAGCAAAAGGCAGGCAGGTAGGAGGTAGGCAGAGGGGAGAAGGGCATCCTGAGTCCTGTGATCTGTTTTTTTCACACCTGTTCCTGATTCTTCTTTTAATGCAAGCAACAACAACAGCAAAATTTAAGACTGCTGTTAATGCAACACTAAGACACTAGGCATCCATCATCAATAAAATAGATTTTCATCCCACAATCATAGAATACCAAGCTGTAATGGGATCTCAAGGATCATCTGGTCTAACCTTTCTTGGTAAAAGCAAGATCTAGACAATGTAGTCCGGCATCCTGTACAGTTGCATTTAAAATTGTCCAGTCATGGGCAATCTAACACTTTCCTCAGAAATTATTCTAATGGCTGATGGTTCTCATCATAAAAAACTTTCCTTTTGTATCCAATCAGAAACTCCCCAAAAGATTACAATAAATACAGTGATACAGAGAAAAAATGGTATTAACCCACAAAAGAACAGATATATAACCTGACACCCTGGGGAATGAACAGAATGGTGTTCATTAGCCCCTGTGCTGAGCACCAAGCAGTCCCCCTGAGTGTAAAGTAAAAGGAAAGGAAAACCTGTTGGTGAGGATGATGGTCGCAGTCTTGAGAGTGGCAGTCACAGTCCTGTTGAGGTTCTGGTTCTCCTCTGATCTGAAGAGTGGTACCAGAAGTCCCAAAATGCAAGGATTACATACACTCAGCTTTAGCAGGGAATGTCCAGTACCTCACCCAAGGGTGGGGAGTTTCACAGTGGGTGATTTAACTCCATGAGTCATGGGATATTTTTGGAATCTTTGATGATCTAGGTCATTTCAGCTGGCTATTGTGCCAGTCCCTGATGGTGCATTAGCAGACATGACTCCTTAGGCAGGGTATGGAGTTGCTAATGACTCCTTGGATGGGATTTAGCACAGCTGAGTCATTGGTGTGAAGACAGAAGCATTTCCATGCCTTGCAGGGTTCTTTAATACCCAGCTTGTAGCCTGAGGTGTCAGGTGTGCCCTGGGCAGCTGCTACAAGCAATACAGTATTAACAGTTCATGAGAAATGACACAGAGAGTGTAGAATACAGTTTTGGTTACACCCACACAGTGATAAACTGTTCCTGGCCACTATAACTAGGACACCTGTCATCTTTGTCATCAAACACCTTGTAAAAGGGGCATGCCCCCCTTTACAAGGGCATGTCATTGTAGCCGCCTTTAAGTACTGGTGATAAGGTCCAGCCTTCTTTTCTCAAGACTGGGCAAACCCAGCTTTCAGCCTTTCCTAAGAGCATTCCCAGTTCTTTGATCCTCTCTGTGACCTTTCTCTGCACTGAACACAGTATTCCAGCTGTAGTCTGAGAAGTGCTGAGTAGAGTGGCTTAATGATCTAGTGATCTCTGCTGATGACACTCTTGTTGATGCAAACCACCATCTTGTTGGCTTTTTTTGCTGCAGAAGCACACTATTCAGTCATACTGAGCTTGTAGTCCACAAGGACTTCCAGCTGCCTATTCACAGAGGTACTGTCCTGCTGGGTAGACTCCAGCCTGTGCTACACTCCTGGATTATGTTTTTCTGGATGCAAGATATTGTTGTACTTCATAAGGTTCTTCTTAGCCCACTCTTCCATCCTGTCCATGTTTTCCTGCAGTCTTCAGTTTCCCACTCAGTTTGGTGTCTTTGGCAAATTCCTGAGAGTACACTTGATTCAATCTTCCACATCTTTTATGAAGGCAGCACAGAGCATTGAGCCCAATTTTGAACGTCAAGCCCAATTTCAATCCCTGGGGATCTCCACGTGTCACAGACTGCCAGTTTGAAATGGATTTATTTACCTTCACTCTCCATCTGAACTTATCAGCCTGTTCCCCATCCACCACACAGACCACTTCCCTAGACCATAACACACCAGCTTCTCCAGGAGGAAACTGCTGGAAACAATATTGAAAGCTTTTGAGAAATCTAGGTAGACAATGTCCACTGCTCGTCCTACATCAACTAAGCACGTTACTTTGCAGTAGAAGGTGATCAGGTTTGTCAAGCATGATTTGCCCTTGGTGAACCATACTTCTACTTAAATGACAGCTATTTCGAATTGCTGATTGTATCACCATGTTTTTCCCTGTAGACAGACAAATACACATGACAGGGGGATTGATTAAATTACCTGTCTTGTGGGCAGTAGGTGTAAAAACCACATACTTCCCCCCCCCCTCCCCCGGGAAATCTCTAAATCCAGAAAATATTGTACAGTTTTTAATTAATTCAAAAACTTATAACAGAAAAATTCAGTTCCAGTATCAGCCACAAATGAAAAATTTTTATCTTTTTATATGAAATGCAAACTTGGTCTAACAGCAGTATGTCAATCCTTTTTTAAAAAGAATTTTATCTATTCCTCTTGCTTTGTTCCTTCCTATCAACATGTCTCTTCACACAAGGCCTAGCAGGTTTTTCATGGATCTTGAATCAAGCCCAGAGACATAAGTGCAGGAATTTTCATGTGGACAGTCTGCAAATGCTGTTTTACCTTTATTGTTTTCCCAAATAAATAATATTATGATAGTGCCTAAAGCCTAGGCTTTGGCTTTGAAGTATATCATGCAATGTCATGTCCATTGGACAGAGTTTTAGTAGTTGGACAGGACATAACTAAATAAAAATCCAAGAGAATCCTCTGAGTTTCTGGAGTGTTCTAATGTAACTGTGCTTCTTACTTTGGGAGATTTGGGGTGATACAATTTAATAAGGTCATCTCTTTCTCTGCGCTATTATCAAAACACAGCTGTTCTCATATTTTACATGCCAAACATATTTGATCTCTTTTCTGCAACCACCCCCAAAAAAGTATAAAAGTAACACAAGATATCTCTCCTATAATTCGATATTCAACTTTAAAAAAATTGATTCTTAGATTCAGTGAATAAAACGTCTGATATACTCAAATCCTGTCACTGGCATAGGTGCTCACAAAGGAAAGCATAGCATCTGCTCCCACTCCATTACACAACACTCAACCCCATAAAGAGCTGCAAAATGCAGAGCAGGGAGGAAACATAGCATCAGAAAATAATGAACACATAACTAATTAACATTTCTTTTATGTCTCTGACTGTACCTGGCACAACAATCACATTATTTTTATTTGGTTTTAGTACTGTGATTTTTTTCTATTTTGTATTTTCTTTTACTGGAGCCATAGCTCTGCTGGTTTTAAACTACATACACACACCTGCAGAAAGCAAGGAAAAATGTATTCCTATACCACCTAATCCAGTTCAGACTCTGGTCTGACTAGAAAGGCCAAAAATTTCTTCCTCATTACTGTTAACTCCTTACTTTTCCCCAGAGGGCAGGGAAAACCTCTCTGCATATCTGCTGTTTTGCCTTTGTGCACCTGTGACCGGAAGGGACATGAAGAGGCTGGGATGAGAAAGACTTTCACTTCTGCCCTCTCTTCCTCATATGTCTTTGCACCATGCTGCTCTGCAGGAGTCATCATGCTGCTTTGAGAGGGGCCCAAACTCAGCTCTTTCTTTCTCAGAGGCTGTGGGAAGAGTATCCAGACTAACAGTTACACGACAGGTGTAACCCTACACCCTGCAACGGGACAGTGTGCAGGGTTCCAGAGGCAGAGTCAAGAGAGGGGCAGCTAGATGAAGGTCCTGGATGTCAGCAGAGGGGTGACCCAGGACATGCCCTGCTCAGTGGAGAAGAGAGGGAACTTCACCCATTGTGACTTCAGGACTGGCATCAGCATGGGTCTTCAGTAATGTGAGCCTGGTGCCATTTTGTGTAAATACAGCACAAAGCCAGCACAGGCATTGTTGACAGTAAACAAGGAAACTGTGTAGGAGAGGCAGGTGTTTCAAAACAAGACTGCCCTGACCCAAGTCTGAAAATTTGCTGTAGCCATTTTGCATTGTAGCCATTTTGCATTGTAGCCATTGCATGTAGTGTGGCAAAAGTACTTTATGTCCTGTATTAGACAATTACATTTGAGTGATGTGATCTTACTGAGAAAGTTGCCCATGGAAACTGTGGATGTCCCATCCCTGGAAGTGTTCAAGGCCAGGTAGGATGGGGCTTTGAGCAACTTGGTCTAGTGGAAGGTGTCCCTGCCCATGGCAGGGTGTTGGAGCAAGATGATCTTTAGGGTTCCTTCTAACCTCAACCATTCTATGATTCTGTGATGCTATGACCTATTATGAGTGGAGATGTCCTGAGCAGCACATGCTTTATGCCTCCAGCCCCCTCCATGCTGCTCCACTGGGAGCGCAGCAACACTCCACTGTTCATCAGAAAGGACAGGGTATCCAGCCCAGTCCCCTGCTAGACTTATTCCCTTTGAAAGAACAAGAAAAGAAGCATTTTTCTTCACTTGTTTAAGAACCAAATAAAATAGTTACAGAATGACAATACCTTATTTAGTACAGATAAAAGCTGAGTATATTAGTCTATATATCATAGTAAATCATTACCTTTCCTTCTATCCTAAAGTGTAAAATCTATATTATTATAGTTGTGTAAAAAGGTACTAGAAACTATACAGAGAAGAAAAAAGAGAGTATTTGTCTGAAGGATTTTAAAAGGAAGAGCAATCAAAGAAATATTTTCCCTTGTTTGTTTGTTTTTTTCTTTTACTGAATGAGTGCAATGTAAAAGTAGTGTACACAATTTATGCCTAAGATTTTTTTTTTTTTTTTTTTTTTTTTAGATTTAGCTGTCAAAACTTGTGGGATCATAAAAACCTGAAACCTGTACTTCAGTAACTATTCACATATAACTTTTTATTCAGGTTGAAATTCATATTCTAAAGTCACAGACACTGCAAACACAGTCGAGCAAGCAAAAAAGCTACGATTTTTAATTGTTTGAATTTTCCTTTATTTATTTCTATCACATATACAGTGATGAATTTATTTCTATTCCATGCATTTAAAATTTCTACCCTTTTGGATTATTTCTGCAAGAGAATGCATCTGAGTCATTCTGGAAATTAAAAAAAAAGGGCAGAGAACACAGAAGTGGCAGCTGTATTGCTTTGTGAGTCAGACCGAGGTATTGGACTGGCATTTGCTTGCTGCTCCTCCCTCACCCTAAGGAGGTCCAACAGTGGGAGCCAAACAGATGGTGCAATGCTGTTCATTAGTGAAACTCCCACAGCCACATTTAGCAGTCAGAGAAGGTCAGGAGGGGTGCGTGGCATCCCTGAGAGCACAGTAAGAAGAATTTTAGCACGACCTGTCTCAGAGCAGGGCTTGGAGTAAGGATGTACCTGACGTCCACAAACTGGAGTGGCACAGAGAAAATAATGTTTTCCTGACATTTCTCAAAGGTCATATGGTGCTTTTTTAGCTGAAAACAACATTAAAGAAAGGAGTAATGATCAAAAAGAGAAAAGGGGCTGGCAGAAGCCTGCTTTGCACAGTTTGCCCTTATTCCTCACAGAAAAGTGCTGTATTGACTCTCTATCAGGCTATTTTGTAAATACAAGAAGTAGGACTGATCTGGCTGTTAGTTCTAATAGCAGTAAAATACAGAAAACATAACAAATGACATGAGGTGTAGTGCTTGTTTATAGACCGAGTTCTGCTGCTATAAATAAATATTGCAGAACTGTAACCCATGAGTTCAATTGGCAAGATCTGCTTTTCAGGGAACCTTTCAGATATTTTCACAGTATTCCCAAGGTAGCCATCTCATCAGACAAAAGGCAACTTGGTTTAACTCTTCTGGCAGGGTATTTAATTTATAAAACTAGATTTATCCAATACACTTTTGGATGTGTCTTTATTTAGTGTCTTGTAGAACATCTGACACATTGTTCACTCTTGGCATACAGACTCTTACTGTTGATGGTGTCTGTAGTACTAAGACATTAGAAAAGAGTATTCCCACTGTTTTAAATTTTCTCAGAGTATATTCTCCTTTACTGGAGTACAAGGAGGCAAAAAGAAATAATCAAGAAAACATACTACCTGGATTTTTGTTCCAGACATGGTTAACAGGAGTACAGGCACCAAGATCCAAAAGATCCATGCAGATTTCCAAGATGTGGTAAAAGTATACTAATAAATGGGAAAAAAACCAAACCCAATCCTCTTTCTTATACTTGTCAGTTCCGAAACAGGAGGTAGTACTTTCATATCTCACCGCAACACAGGAAAGATAAAGTGTGTTTGCAAGGATGCAGTGTTTCAGAGAGAAGATTGCAGGTAGGTAGCAGGAATAACTTCCTGACCTCTCCTTCTCTGCAGGGAGTAGTGGGAATTGTATGAATAAGCACAGGAACAGAAGATACATTAATTTGGTGTTGATGCAGAGTACCTGCAAATCTTATTTCTAAAAGAAGCAAAATTTTCTAGAAAGCAGATGCTATCTTATGGAAAGTCAGGTTTTTTTTTTTGTAGTTTGTTTTGTTTTGGTTTGGGTTTTTTTGTTTGTTGGTTGTTTTTTTTTTTAAAAGATAAGAGTATTAGGGTGAGATAGGAAGGTGGCAATTTGAGACATCTAGTTATTAGCATGCGTCATTTATATTGCCATGCACTAATATTCAGATTGCAATGAAATGGCTTCAGGTTCACCTCTTTCTCACTTCTTGATCTGTGCACAAACATGATGTTTAGATGCATAAGTTGAACACCTCAAAGTACTATTTAAGAACAAAGATTAAGGATTAAGGATGTCATATACTCTTGTGCAGTAGAACATCATACACCTCTCTGCAGTAGAGAGCAGCATTTCTTAAAATATCCTTATGTTTTCCCATTATGGTGCTTCAGTAGTTTCTTGCTTTTATTTACAACACAGAAAAGATGTTTTTTTTCTTTAATCCCTTATAGATGTTTGTCACCATTACACATAGACCAGTTTTATGGAATCTATCAGAGATAAGAGGGAGGAAATATTTTGTAAAAGTTGCTTTAATCATCTGATGCAAGGCCAGGGACTGGATCAGTACAGGGAATTAATTACTTCTCTGGTCTCTGGAATCTGTACCTTCATAAAAAACAGAAGAGGAAATGTGTAGGCTGGAGAGCAGATCCTACCTGCCTTATTCTGTAGATTAGAAACATTGAACATTTTTCTGAGTGCTACACTCACTTTAATTCAAAAAGAATGATATAGTAAGCAAACTTAAAAAAAAAAAAATTACAGTGTGGCATTGATTTCACTGAAAGGGCCAAAAATTCCATTATTTTCAAGCAAAATATTGTGGAACAAGGTCTTACCTTTTAAATGTAAAAAAAAGAACTAATTTATTGTTAAATTTCTGATGTTAAAGATTCAAAAATCATCAATCGTCTGTAAGGCAACTATTAGATGAGCCATATTGCATATTTTGCAACATACATTAGTGCCACAAGTACATTAAAATTTAAGGTAATAAGGGGAGAAAAATAGCAAGTCCTGCACTTATGCAATAAAAACCACACAAAGAAAGATAAAACCTTTTGTGGTGTATATACTGCTGTGTTTTTTGGATATGGTGCCATGAATACTCTTTGGTGTCACTTAACCACTTCAACACGCTTGCCCT
Source organism: Anabacerthia variegaticeps (assembly GCA_035583185.1). Lineage (NCBI taxonomy): Eukaryota > Metazoa > Chordata > Aves > Passeriformes > Furnariidae > Anabacerthia > Anabacerthia variegaticeps. Next base: position 62,646,990 of record JAWWEW010000112.1, read on the forward strand.
TGCTCTGTGTTAATGCCGTCCTCAGGCTCCCTGACATCATAGCTCCCCTGGCTCAACCTTGGATGATTGTTGGGACAATGCAATGGTGTGGTTTTCTCAGTGCCTCAAGCTTATCTTTGTTACTTCAAATGGTATCTGCAAATGTCTGTTGAAGGCAATAATGAATTTAGTGCTTCATAAACTCTCTCCAGGCACCGACACATAACAATTCTCTAACTGGGGGAAAAAAAAATGAAAACAGGTGTGCAGTTGAACTTGCCTATTAGGTCACTGCGTTCCCACAGAAAATAAATGCATATTTATTCAGAAATGAGAAGAAAATTTCTCCCATGTCATCAAAAAGTAACTAACATCAGCAACAACCCAAAAAGTGGGAGAGCATATATTAAAGGCATACTAAGGAACATTTGTTGCTGGATGAAGAATAACTAAATAATTCCTCTTTTCTCAAGTTTGCTACTAGGGATGCAGGAACTGGTGGTATGTACACATCTGGGTAAACATGAGCAAGCTGAAAAGGGAACTAAAAGTCTAGTGCACCTTTCAAAGCAAAAGGTTTGCCTTATTCACTCAAGAAGGTCAAGAGCATGCTGGCTCTTACTAAGCTCTTCTACTCCCAGATGTCAAAGGGGTGAGAGAACCGGAGGGAGACAACATATCCAGATCAGATTTTGAGATATCATCCCCTTTAGTTGGTGGGACTTTTGACATCAGCGGTCAGCTGCACCCACTGTGAGGGAGTGTAAATAAAAGGGTCTCCTCTAAGCACATTGCAGCACGTATAGTCCATCTGCTCCACTTACTGAAAGGACTGGTCAATGCTGGACATGCTGTCAGTGCTGTACTCCTGTGCTTAACACAGGATGAAGGGCTTGAGCCATGCAGGCTGACAACACTGTGCTTCCATGTACCTTTGTCTTCAACCCCTTTCTGCACGACAGATGCACCATTTTCCTTTCAAGGCTGCATTATCATAAGCTTTGGAATTAGTTACCCTAATACTTTTAACCCTTTTTCTCTTAAACATTGTGGTCATTTATTGATTAGTTCTCTGCCCTGCTATTTCCCTATAAGTATGCTAAGGCAGCTGATATGTTTCAACTCATTTTGTCATAGAGTGAGAATCTGAGACAGACCTGGGCAGCAATGGTTTTTATTGATTTGGCTTCCAAACTTTTACATTGTAGGTATTGAATTTTTAGACAGTTTTGAATTAAGAACAGTCTCGTGAAAATAACAGCATATGGATTATTTTGTCCTTATAGCCCTTTTTCTAACATCTCTCTCTCCTTTGTACCACAGTGGCAGTCCGTGTACTTTCTCCACTTCCTAAAAAGCCATTCTCATCCGCCTGCCTCTATCCACTTTTTTTCAGTTCTGCCAGCTGTTTGCATGTGATTATCTGTGAGCTGGCATTTACCAAGTACCAAGTAAGACAAACTCACATACACAGGCAACCAGATGCTTTTGATTATTGCTATTTACAAGGGAGACCAGAGCTGTGCATATCTTTCTGTATACTGAATTATGTGTATTTCTCCATCACAATCCCTTTCTATTTTGTTTAAGGATGAGCGGTTATATTTTCACACCTTTTCATTCCTTGATCAACACAAAATGCAAGGTATGCTTGGGAGAGGCAAGTTCCCCTATAGGGATTCTATGGCTGCCTCAGTGTATTTTTATTATTGCAGACCCAAAGGCTTGAATCTCTACAGTCTGGTGCTTTGTGACAATTTTACTCTGCATCAACTACTTTTCCTCTGTAGGATTTATACTTCTTTTTTACTTCTTAACACACAAATTCTTCACAAAAGACTGTGAGATCTTCCAGAGGAAACGAAGCAAAGTAAAACAAAGCAAACCAACAAACTATAGAGCAATAGCAACAGAGAAGGCTGCTTTCAATGTGGAGTTCAGCCGTCACTCCTTTATTTCAAAATGCACATGATGTACAAATGCAAATGTCAGAACTGCCTGTAGCATAAACCACAATAGGAAGCAGTATGTTTGCTACACCTGAACACACAGATGAGCTGGAGAAAAATAGATTTTTTTTCTTAAAAAGAAAATAAACAGTTATGTCAAAACAGAAGAGAAAGAAGTGACTTGCTTGTACACAGAGGCACATAGCTTTTACGTTGGGTTGTGGTAGTGTAAAATAGATTCTTAATTTAAAAGAGGGGACTTAGACAAAGAACACTCCAAAAGAAACCACTTTATCATGATCTCTGATCAATAAATGAAATTTATAGGACTAGAAAAGGTGTCTCTCTGTTTGCAAATGAACAATATGCTATGACATGTATACAATTTTTTTCTACCCATCATGTGAAATAATGGTTATTTGCAAGCAGGATAGTTCCTAATTTATTTTTCTAATAATCTAGTCACTGAGTAGCTATAATACTTATTGATTGTGATTCTTCCAGATCAATAACATATTGTCAAAACAATCCTTCAGTTGCTCCATAAAACAAAACAAAAAATGATAAAGGAGTATTGGCTGTATGGAAACAGCATCAAATGCTTTTTAACTATGCAATCATTATGGAATGTTACCATCAAAGGCTGGGGTGTAATCCACCTAATATTAGTCATCCAAGGGACATATTTCAGTCTATCATCTAAACTCTCTTCTTATCCAGATGGCCTACTGAGGCTAAGATGAAATGAATAGCCTTCTGAAGATCATAGAATCCGAGAATCATCAAAGTTGGAAGAGACATTCAGGAGATTATCTAGTCCAACTATCAACCCAGTACCACTATAATCACCCCTAAACCATATCCCCAAATGCCACATCCAGATGCCGCTTGAACACTTCCAGACAGATGACTCTGCCACCTCCCTGGGCAACTTATTCCAATGCCTGACTACTCTTTCAGTGAAAAATGTGTTTTCTAATATCTAGACTGAAATTCCCCTGGTACAGTTTAAGGCCATTTCCTCTCATTCTTTCACTTGAGACACAGCAGAAGAGACCAACTCACACCTCATAATAACCTCCTTTCAGGTTGATGAGAGTCGTCAATAGTCCTTCAATGACTATAGAAGTCTTGGCGTTTTGATGGTTGCTAGCAGGTCATAGCAGCCCAGGTAGCCCAAAAGGGCCCTGATATGACAATTAACCCGCGTGCGACTAAGCCTTTTGTGGAGAGGGATGGAAAGATTTATTGGGGAGCCAAAAAAAAAAAAAAAAAAATAAATGTTTGCTGACAAGTTCTTGCAACAGGATCACAATCTCTTTCTCATATTGGTCTCCCCTTTCACTGACACACTCTAAATGTTCTCAGCAAGAAAACTTATTTGTTTAAGACACAGAATAATTATGAGAGAAAGAGTTCCATCCAATTTTCTCCCCACATATCTGGGTTGGCTTACAACCTAAAACATATAAAAAACTTGAACCTGTCTCTCAGAATCCTGAGGTTAAGTTTAAAAACATTTAAACTTTAAAAAAAATAAAAATAAATTATTCCACTTTGTTGGTTTCTGAACCTATTTTGGGTATAGTTATGTCAAGAATTTAAATGTTTCTTAACTAATGTGAGGGTTGCAATTAAAATATTTTTACTTAGTATTTTTGAGATATTTCATTAGGATATTAACATGATATAGGGGTATGAATCTTGTCTACAGAAAGAGAAATTCAAGCAAAACACCAAATATTACAGAGATAACTGCTAAAACTGCAAGGTTTTTGCAGTTTTTAGGAATTTGATGTACACTGTCATTTGTCTACACTGACATTTGAAAGAAGCTGAAGCTGTTGAAACGAATCAGCAGAGGTTACTTTTTTCAGTGGGTTCTGGGTCCTGAACTGCCTTATGCTATCCTAATCAATCTTTCCAGTCACTATCTTGCATTTTTAGCCAGGAGTGTGACAGAAAAAAGAGTCCACCCAGACTAATTTCCTAAGCTTCTCTCATTCTCCTATGCAGACTACACAGAAATATATTTTGACCAAAACCAATTAATATTTCATTCTGAGACAGAAAATAGTGCCTGTTTGTGATTCAGGAAATTCTTGTGTGCTGTCAGGAAAATATTTCAGGTAAACAGGTTAGCAATAGGGTGTCTTGCAGTATGTAAAATTTTCATTTTCTCAAGACTGAAGATAATTGCACACTTCTGTTCTCTGAGGTTTTGTTAGCAACAGCAAATAAAGCAAACTCAAATGTTTTCTATCACCTCGACAGGTGTTCCTGCAAGCTAACAAAAGAAATATCAAAAAAAACTCATCCACAGAATAAACACAATCCTTGCTCACTAAATAGTCATTTGACATCCTTTTTCATAGAGTTTGCCCCCTGCGATAAAGATAAGCTCGCATTGTAAATGCTGCTTTATAGACAGCTACATTGAACTTAACATTGTAGTTAACAGTACTGTGAAAATTTCTTACTGTATTTGAGATAGTTAGAAAGATTATGCTGCTGGTGTTTCTATCAGAGTAATACTTCTGCCCAAAATTCTGCCCATGTTTTTCAAAGCTAATAGCATTGGATTTTTTTTAAAAATTAATTTTCTTCATATATTACTAGTTTTGCTTTGCTTACAGACACAGCGCTTGCTTTACCTATTAAATTGTCTTTATCCTAGGAATTTTCTCACTTTTACCCTTTTGATCGTTTCCATCCTTCTGAGAAGGGGAGGTGAGCAGGTGACTGTGTGAAGCTGAGCTGCCCACCAGGGTTAACCCACAACATACTTGTTTTATGGTCAGCTAAACTGAGGTATAATGCCTTAAATTCACTCTAACTTTGGCTATGACTTAAAACACAAAGTTGTACATATGAAGTGAAGCTCAATACCGGATTCAACCTGTTCTCTACTTTCCAGTTTCAGAACACAATAGTATGTGTGAAGGTCGAGTGACATTAATTTGCATGAAGTAAACCTCACTTTTGTGGCTGGTATAGTCCAACTTGGAAAGACATACATTTTCTTTCTGCAGAGCTTTTCTGTGGCACGCTACAGTAACTGACATGAAGAAGATCTTGTTTAAGTGATAGTATGTCAAAATTTGGTAAAATACTTTACTACTACCCTCCTTCTATATTTTAAGATTTTAAAGTTTCTGTTTAGCTGTTCTTGACATATTTTTTCTTCTAGAAATGTATAAAACGCTATGGCCAAAATTTCAAAGGGGAAATCTAAACCTGCTACCAAATCTATGCTGTCCACATTTTCAGAGATGATCACGTATTTTCACTTGTGAGCACAAACAGTTTAGGCATCTCATAATCCAATTTTGACTCATGAACGCACAGCATGCTTTCAGAAATATGCTTGCCTGTGTAATTAAAAGATATGGTGTAATGCTTACAGCTCCTGCCAAAACATTTATCAGAGAGCACCCTGGAGAAGGAGATGAAAGCAACCAGAGCAGGAATCAGGCAAATTGGAATATGGGGCAGCAACAGCAGGAGTCCAAAGCAGATAAAGAAGGTTAATGCTGCCATTGGTTGGAGGAAGATGGGGACTGCATATCAGGCAGGGCTTTGACCAGGTCCTGAGATTTGTGTGAAACAAACTGGTAAGTGTGAATTACCAAGATATAGTTCTATCTTGGGACTTGTGGCAATTTTGTAAGCCATGTTTGCTTTTCTCTCACGGTTTATGATATCATTGTAAACCCTTGATGGAAATATAACCTCATAAGCAAGATACCCACTATTTAATCTCAGTCTTGTGTATATAACCAACAAATACTTGTTTACAGCAAGCATGACTTACGTCTAGCCACATTTGAACTCAAGGACCTCCAGAGATGAAAAGCAAAACAATAATCTACAGCTTTCCAAGCCCACCAGAATACTTTGTCACAGTGATGGAGAGTGGGGCGGAGTGCATTTCAGTTTGTGTGTCTGTGAAAGGAAAGGAAGGTGGTCACGTGTGGAGTTACGTTAGGCATGTGGGAAGCAATGAAAATTCATTTTGGAAGACTTGCATTCACACAATTCCTTAATGTCTGGGTGAAATGTTTTGCTAAATTCCATGCAACCCCAAAATTTGAGAGAAAAGTCTTTAGCCTGTGATACAATTTAGATTAAAAGTTTAATGAGAGAGGGAAAATAGCAATCGGGGGGCAAGGCATTTGCATAGCCCACTTCTTCTGCAGGTGTCTAATTGGTGGTGATACAGATTTCATTAGAATATGCAGCAGGTTGTGGAGCTATCCAAAATGCCACTGAAAGTTATAGCAAATGTATAGCACTTTGTTATAGCAAATGTAACTGCTTGCAGTGGGTACCAACATCAGAATATACTGTATGACAACGAAACTGCACCCACCCTTTCATCCAGCTATCTGAAAAAACTGGATCACATAAAGAATTTTTAATGTTGGAGAGAAACTAGTTTAAAAGACACAAGTATGGAAATCTAAAGTTGGGGTGAGTAAATCTACAAAGTTTATTAGTACTCTGTTTACTGTAGTCCCCGCAGGAGCAAAGAAGGCAACAGAATCACCATTAGAAGTTCATGGGCTTCTGTAATTTCAAGACACGGTGTAAGAAGATAAAGAGGGTTCATACTAAATTCTGTGTGCAGAAAATAAATTTCTAGATATGGTGTTAACTTGCAAGTGTGCAGTTTTTTTGCATGGAAAATACTAAGGATTGTTGCCATGGAAAATATTAAGGAGAAGATGGTCCTGGGCTGGGAGTGGGAGAGAATTACGAGTCACAAACCAGAAGAAAATACTAATTTTGGACCACCTCTGTCTCCCTACTCATTGTTAAAATTGAGTGTGATTGTAATTACATATCAATAAAGGAAATGGAAACAAATACACTACTGCAGTCTTAAACCCACAAACATTAGTGAATCTAGACAAAAGCGACCAGTTAACTAAAGCCAAAGTGAAATGTGGGAAAAATAGGAAGCACAGACTTGCAGAGTTAAAATATCCTAAAAAGAGTTAAATTTATCCACCTCCAACATTTGAATTAATTTATGTTCCCTAGCATTTGGTGGTTTGTTTTTTTTTTTTATTATTTATACTTGAAATTGTGAACACTTTTGCATGGGACTATCTTTTTGTCATGTGTTCATAGAGCACTTGGCAGAGAAAGCATTGGTCGATGACTGATACCCCTAGGCAATATGTTTACACAAAGAAGAGGTGTCATTAATAAGAAAGCATCTGGCTGACTTATTGTTCCTAAGAAGTGGAGTTCTTGGGTATTTTGGAGAGAACAGAAGAGGAACTTATTTTTTACTGTATTTTTGTTCTTCTAACAGTAAGGAACTTGAAAAGTGTTATCACAGGTGCAAAAAAACATCTCTCACTTCTCTCCATGCTGTGTGTGGACACGGGGAGGCACTTCCATTAATCAGAAGGTGATTTCTTTTAAGAATCATAACAGTTTACTTCCACTTCCAGTAACAGAATATATTGGGGGGGGGGTTTGTTGTTTTGGTTTGGGCATTTTTTTTCCTTCAGGAAATGCACAGAAATTTATAATGGAGAGACAGGCAGGCACCTCACTGACTGGTTCAAAGGATGCCTTAGCACAAAGTTGGAGAACCTGACAGATATATTATGTCCACGTTTGCTTTCAATAACCAGGGCTGCTCATGTCTCTCCTGGGCTTCCTGGCTGCCAAGCAATGAAAAACCACCAAAGCTAAATGTGCCATCCACTATGAGTTCCCTGCAGCCTGGAGATTACATGTTTCTTAGCTGACTACTACTAACTTTTCTGCAGGCTTTTAATACTTAATAATAATCACCTGCTAGCTGCAACCTGCTGCAGATCCTACATTACATTACCTGTCTTTGAAAGACTGTTATTTTCTATTACAGCTAGTGTTTCAAATAAGCTGTGTGTTCTGAATCCCATATTATCCCATTAATTAGACAGCAAATAAAGATTTAAAGCTCTGTACTTAACTAGGTATTACAGGAACTTCTTTAGATTAGTTTTCTAAGGAAAAAAAAAAAAAAAAGGCTTCCAGCATCCTACTGCCTGCCTTGTTTTTTTCTCTCTCTCTGTATAACTCTTTCTTTCCTTCTCCTATGTAACTTTTGAGCTTGCTGGTAGATTTTAATCAAATATAACAGAGACATCTAGATAATAAAATCATACACATTTCATGAAAAGAGGAAGAGGAGAGACACAATATATTACTATATTCACAGAGGGAAAAGTTAAAACATGCTACAAGTTTTTCTGCAGGCTGGCTTGGTGGGTCACAGGGCAGCACACGCACCTTGACTAGGAAAGCAGCATAAACATAACTTGCAACTCAGCACAATCAGCTTTTCTTGCCCAAACAAGCAAGAAAATGTGGTAGCAAATGTGACAGGGTACTAAGCATTGTGCAAGTGCTTTTCTTTTGGAGTTTTTTTTGTTGGCTTTTTGTTTGGTTGGTTGGTTTTCATTGGTAAATGAGATATTATCACATATGAGAAATGAGGGTAGAGACGATGTGGGGAAGACCTGAGGGTTATTCCTGGAGATCACTGAACAAAAAAAATGAGAGTACTGTGCAAAAATAAGTTTTTTGGGCAAAAGTAATTTTTTTTACAGCAATGACTGTAAAGGATGTAAAATCACAGGAAGTCAAATCTTATGAGTTACTCTGACTTTGTAACAATTTGTTTTGTATTTGCTCATTTATATTCCATCCTTTTAGTGTTCTGCACTTTGCACGCTTTTTTTTCTATGTCTAAGGTTATCTTCTGACTTGTCAAACTAACCCATTCCCCTTTTTAGCTATCAACATAAAACAAAACTTTCCCGGCTTCATGAAGGGCTGAATTCATGAACATATATTGCTTGTCCAGGCACTGCAATACAGCATTAAAATGTGAATATTTATTGCATTTACTAACTATAGAAAGCAACTTTTCTTGATGAATACAGTCATTCTGCAAACTATCCCCGAGCAGGCTGTTTATTAAGTTGCTGTATTTGTTTATTTGTAGTAGTTTATATGCACAGTTTTTAACCTCAAGTAGAATTTATACATAACTGGTCAGTATGATTATTTCCTATTTACTCTGTGCACTTTGATTAATCATCAGAATCAGATGGTATTATTTCTGCTCCAAGAATGGATGACCTATGCATTTTAAACAGGAAAAATGCCTTGTTTGTTAATGAATTATACATGAATATCCTTTGGTTTTGATGATGTGCTGGTTTAAACGTAAACCGGCAGGAGAAATGGACCCACCACAAGAGAGATTATAAGTCAGAGTTACAATTTAATGAAAAATATTACAA
>JAWWEW010000112.1:62661128-62677351 GCA_035583185.1 Anabacerthia variegaticeps
AAAGAGAAAACTTAGGAAGATATTATCAACTTCTGTGTAAATTGTGGAAAGGAAGCATGCTACTCCAGCTTGCAGCATAAGAAAAATGCTTATTTTGAGTCTGGACACTTTTATAGCCAAATGTAAAGGTCTTGCTATATAACTTACAGGGCTGCTATACAACAATATGGAAATAACTTTTTGTGTGATGAATGTGAAGATTTATAGAGACAAATCCTTGCATCCATCTTTGTATAATACTCAGTTTCCTATTCATTTGTTCCACGAATAGCAACTGTACCACTCCATGCCAAAATCTCTCCCTCTTCTGGAAAAGCCAGGTTTCCACTGGTCCAACAGAAGCTCCACACATCCCCAAGAGGTCTCTTTGGCTGTGTTTTCTGCCAACGCAAATGAATGAGTTTATGAAGTGGAACCTCTCTTATTTTTACTTCACTAATCTGTACCAACCATGCAAAACTATAAAACTAACCAAGACTACAAAATCTATAAAAAAGTATAGCAACTATAAAATCTGTGCTTTTCCACAGTTTTCAAATTATTTAAGTTCCTTCTGTTGTATTAATGTCTCAGAGAACTGAAAAGTCATTGTTTTAACATTACAAACTGTAGAATACATTGAGGACCCTTACCCCCTATGTCTGATATTGTTACACTTTATGAATAAGAACTCGGTCTGGCCAGTTACAGAACAGTTCTTAAATATTAATAAAACACACCTTTTTCCTGCTTTAACCAAGGGAGAGCAAAGCTTTCTGGTGCACTATTGCAATGCTGGCCTTTTAATACCATATGACTTGCGATAAATTATTGACTATGTTTTCTAAATAATGTATCTTCATCAGTTCAAAAAATTCAGTAAAGCATGGTAGGGCCATCTGCCACCAGCTTGAATCTGAAATGTGTGGTCCTTTACATTTAGAAAACAGAGCACCACTAGCACTGAAACATTTCTGGAGTAATGAACATAGTCCTATTGCAAAATACCATAAGTTGCAAGAAACTGAATCCATACAAAACAGCAGGGCAGAACAAATATAAAAATTTGCTTTGCTGGATTTTGAACTGGATAGCCTTGCCTCCAACCCTGACCCTGGACATGTTCTGCTGTTCACCTGGATGGACCCTGGACATGACCCATTACCTCTTCTTGCGAACTGTCACTGCTGCCATGTGAACCTTGCTTGGAGCTGTGGGACTGTGCCCACATCCTTGAGGGTACTTCTTGTTTTGTGGTCACCTAGATAACCTCAGCTCATCCCTCCATAAGTAGCAAAAACCCTGCTTTTTCTACTCCCTCACCAAGCTTGTAGCAGATGAGAGTTTGGACATGCACTGCCTGCCTACGGGGAAGCAAGGGATTGACACAAGTCATTCTCATGTTATGAAAGTATGCAGCTTTGTCTTGATGCCTCTTGCTTGCATTGTACAAGAATGTACAAGACTGAATACAAGTTTCATAAAATAAAAGCTGTTTACAAGGATACTGCAGTTGCCTATCATTACAGCAGTTTACAACACATAGTCTGTTTTCCACGTATCTTCTTCAATCCTTTTTCCCACCCTCTGCTTCTCTTCACTCATGGAAATGAGTCCTGGTCTGAAATTTCTGAACTAAACTGCTGGTACCAGATATGCAACTATAGAGAATAATTAGCAAAATGGTCTTCATTCTCAAACTTTTTTCCTTTTAATAACCAAGATTGTTCTCCAGCTGTGCTGACCACAATAATATCCCTTTTCTTGTGTTATTGTTACTGAGGAGAGACTGCTCGCAGTCTAGCACAGTTTCCCCTATTTTAATGCTTTAGTGTGTGGTGGTGTAACATAAGCAGAAGACATTGAAGCTCACTCTGTTGCCTTTCACTTGTTTTATCTTGAGTGTGACTGAACCAAACAGTATTCCTGTCTCAGAACCTTAGCTCCTTTGTCATTAAAGGGTTTGTGCTTAGCCTGATATTATCTCAACAGCTTCTTTGTAGTGTCTGTGGTTTCTCTGATGGACATTGCATAATACTCTTTGGCACGAAAAAATGTTTTGTCCTGTTGATCATTCCTGACAGCCTTTGTTGAGCTTTTTCCGTACACCTTCTTCCGTGTCTATAGGGCAGTCTCCTCCCTCTTGGAGAACCCTACCTATCCAGTTAACCTTGTTTGTTCACATACAGAAAACACTTTCTCCTGGATAGACTGGTCACTGGACTCACAATGATATCCTCTACACATTTTGACTGTTTATGTGCAGTCCAGAACCCCATTTTATGTGAGTTTCTCACTGCTTCCTAGAAGGCTGTGCAAGATTCAGCATGGCCAGTTGCCTTTTCTTCAGTGATATGCCATTTTATTCTTTCTGAGCTGCACAAAAATCAAGTACTGCATATTATATTTACTTGTGCTGTGATGCAAGACCTATTTCACATTTTTCTTACTATCTTAGCAGTTATTCCTAGCCCTCTGCCTTTTTCCATTGGCAGCTTGTACAAGCCCCTTATAATCCTTCTCTTTCAGTTTGACAATATTTTGGTGCTGCACTGAAATTAAATAAATAGATTTCTCTATCCAGCTTCCTAGTATTTGTTGCCACTAATGTTTGCAAACATCTAAAACCATATCTTTCTCAGGAATTTCCTATCAAATTACTGCTTGTTGCCACTGGCCTCATAATGTTTTCTTTTTCTAAAACACTAGCACTTAGTCATGTTCCTTCAGCATGATATTACCGCTTTTCAGTGTGGCAGGGGTTACAATGCATCTGCCTCCACAAATCATCTGGAATATAATTTTTCACTGATCTAATAGTATTGTTGCAAAATGCAGCAGTCAAATGGATATCACCTTTTGTAACAGATATTTTTGAAGAATGTAATAATAAATATTCTATTGACATATAACAGATGCTAGAGTACATGATGAAATATTCAAAAACTATTGCATCAGCCTGCTACAAGAGTTATATGTGTTTCTGTGCATATACATGTATTGCAGCACATGGGTGCTACCTGTTCCTATATCCATAACTTCAATAGAGATTAACATAATACATATTGCTTTGGTAGGGTAGGGGAAATTAAATCAAAACAAAAAATCTCAGACTAAAGAGAATTAGTTCCTACAGGTGCAACAGGCAATGTTAGGAAAGCAAGATGTAAATGTAAGCTGCTTATTGCTCTGTGCTCTATTTCCTCTGTTATTTCATTCTGAGCAAACTGTACTGTGCTCCAAAAGCCTGGCCATCCCTGGGCAACTTTGACACTGCTTGAGAAGGAGCACAGCTGTTGATGTTGGTTTCACACAACCCTGCCGGGATAATCTGAACACAAGAAGCCTTGAAGGGACAGCTAGTATTATTTCTCACCCTCTTCCCACCACTGGAAAGCAAGTGAATACTTTCCTTCCAGTCACGCTGATCTTAATGATATCTGTACTGGACATTGTATGACTAAACGCTTAGTGTTTCCGTCCTGCTGGTTGAGCTCTTGAAGCTTAGCCAAGAGCTCTTGTTCTCCAATAGGGTTTGTCACCTTTTAACTTTTACCCTGGGTAGCTTGGTATTCTTTCAAAGTGACTGGTGCAGTGTATCCTAAGACAAGAATGCTAAAGAGCAACATTGGGAAGAATGGCTTTAATGAGTCAGACAAAAAATGCATCCTGCCTTATGTCCTTTCTCTGTCAATGGCCAGAAGCTGGTGCCTTGGAAGCAGATAAGAAAGTGCAAACATATTGCCTTTAACTCCTAAAATACTCTTACAGGAGAATGGATTGTATGTTTCAATAATCCTTACAGAATTTATTCTCCATGATAGTAATTTCTTTCCATTAAATGTAATGAAAATTGGGAGAAAACATCTAGGGCTATTGAAGTACTTGAAAAACTAAGAAACAGCTTTGACAAATGTGTTGTGTTAGAAATTTCCTAGGTACAGCATTGTGGCAGCTATAGGGACAAATAACTTGCTGAGACCCATTTCTGGTTCCAAAGTAAACTAAATTTTTTTTTTTTTTCTAAATGTTATCACTCTAGCCTTTATTGATGAAATCTCTTTCACTCAACCTTTTAGTATTGCTAGCACTGACCTAACTGAAGTTTTCTATAAGAAGAGATAAAAAGTCTTTGACTTTTTTATTTTAGTATGAGATTAATTGCTTCTGGAAATAAATTTTGTCTCTCTCTAGTCACTACAGAGGGAGTCTACGGTGATTTACCTTTAGACTGGGCACCTGATACCAGTTGCAGATCAATTTTCCCTAAAAGACAGGTCATTTCCAATCTATTCTCTCCTGTGTGACAGCACTCAAGTGTTTCCCAGCCGTTTATTATTTAGAAAGTTATGTCTAGCCACACTGTCTCACTGACTTCCTAATCTGTTCTTTAAAAGTGGTAGTAATGAACTTTAACTTCATAGTCTCATGTTTTTACTCTCATCCACCATACTGGTTATAAATACAGATTTAAGTTTTATCATAACTTTCCTGTTTATGCAAGGTTTTATTGTCCTGGAAATAAGGATAGCAGGTAGTCTGAGTCTTTCCTTGATGCCTGCTGCTCTGTTCCAATATGTTGTTTTCTTTTCCAATTAATCACTCTCTCGTCCTTGCTGTGAGAGCTACTTTTCTTCATGCGATGTGCACTGTGTAATTACATTAAAGGACCTGTGTTTTCTTAGTCTGAATTGTTTCTTTATTTATAAGAGCTATTTACAAAAGTGGTACAATTAAAGGAAGAATTCCAGCCTTGTGCACACAGACTGGTGTCCTGCCTCTTCGTCCAAACCTCTTTCTTTCTTTCAACTGGTATTTCTTCATCCAAATTTCAAGTATACTGCTCACGTCCAACATTAAAAGATGCTTACACTTCTGACACTGACATAGATATTGGGAATAACTGAGGAATCTTGCATCTGTTTTTGAAATACACTTATTGAAGTTCATAAAACTAGACCAATGTCAAGATGGGACTGATTAAGCCACTGTAGATGGATCACTACTTGCATGAGAATATGAAATTCTGAGAAAGGTGACAGTGCTACTTAGGTACAAACAATCCTATAGGCGCAGGACAACCTTTCTACTTCAATGACTACTCTGCTTGTCATTACAAGAACTCCAGTATGATTCTTGATTTTCACTGCTACAGATAAATCAATTTATTACTGCATTTGATAAAACAGACAGTTCAATAGTGAAAAAAAAAAAAAAAAAAGACTAGACATTATCTGCTTATAAGATTTTTAAATCAGCCAACAGGAGACATCCACAACACTATGCCATACTTGAAAAGCTCAAAACCTTCCAGTGGTTGTTTTTATTTTTTCTATTTTGAGACCATTGAGATCTGAATAAGAAAAATAAATATCAGTTGATGCTTTGCAGCAAGGATTCACTGCTACCAGGGGATTTGGAAAGTTGCAATCATATAAGATCAATATAGAATTATATATTAAAATATATAATTATATTTTGTATATATGGTTAAGAAAAGGGATGACAAGAAACCTGATGAAGTTCAACAAAGGGTAAGGAAAAGTGCCATACCTCTGGAAGAACAAACCAAAGCACCAGTACAGGACAGAAGATGATCATCAGGAAGGTATCTTTGCAGAAGAGGAACAGGGGTCCTGCCATAAATACACTCTCATGGCAAAGAAGGTCAGTGTAGCTTGAATAAATTGTTTGGTCCTGAATTATAAATCTATATTCCAACAGGTGTTTTTTTTTTACCTTGCTTTGTATAAGTTTTTTCTTGACCTTAGAAGAAACATCTGACTTTGGGTTATAAAGTAACTTAAAACATTCAGGCTCATTTGGATTGCTTGTTTAATATTCATTTTAGAATTGAAGGGTATCACATGAAAACATATTTCAAAAGAAAAAGCTGGAGTTTTTCATTTTCAAAACATAAAATTGACACTGTAAAATGTAAGATGTTTTTAAACTGACGCACTTTTGTAAACAAAGTGATATATGAAAAATAGTAGTGTTGTAAATTTTGTCTCTTGCTCAAAAAGAAAATGTTATGGGATTGAAGGTTTTACTCAGTTTCAGTCAACATTTCCTTTCCTTTATTCTCTTTTTTTTCTTCTTTTATTCCTTTTAGTATTAAAATGTATTCCACAATAGGAATGAAAAAGGGGGTGAAAAAGGGGGTAAAAAAATACATACAAAATTGGTCTTATCAAGTATTCTGAAACTGTCATTTAATTAAAAAAAAAAAAGGCAGAAAGATCTACATGCTAAAATTTCTATCAAAATACCTTCAGCTTCTGCCTATAGTTTCTTTCTGATATGTGGGGATTTGCTACATATGCAACAATCTTAGTTTGGCAATTTTAGAGAGAGGAGAAAGTAGTGAAAAAGAGTCAGTTCCCCTCATCAGAAGCATCATCCTCAGCTGAGCCTGTCCTAATACACACCTGAGTCTCTAACTGATCTAATTGTGATCTAATTGATCACAATTATATATGACAATAATGGACTTCATCTCCTGGAGTCTAAAAACATTCATTCTTAATTTTATACTCAGGACAGTCTCCTGAAAGGGAATGTGTTTGCTTGTTTTTTTTACATTAGGCAGATAACTCCACAGAACAGGGTCAAAGTCAGCAGGGACCTTTACAGAATTTTTTAGGTCAAACAGAGCATCTTAAATCAGAAAATGGCAGTTGAATGCAAAACCTGCGTTTTTCAACATCTGACTGTCAAGTCTTCCTCAATTCTAGTCCATGACTTTGAAGAGCAGTTGCATTCAATCACTGTGCCTGTGTACAGGTGACGGTAGTACAAAGACGTTTCACCCAGAAAGTTTTAGAATTTTCTTGGTGTCTGTGTGATAGAGCTTCTATCTTGCAGAAAAACTGAGTTAATATTTTTAGCCTTTAGGTAGGTAAGGAGTTCTGTTCTAGCTAGCTTGAAAAATCACACACACACACACAAAAATCTTTAAAGAGCAAGTGCTCTTAGATAAGTTCTACCAATATTTCCAGTGACCTTATGTGCTTAGCACAGCCAAGTATTTTTTACCCCCCCATCTCTACCTTTTTCCATCTCAGTTATTGAATTCCAGAAAGAAGTGCAAGACATTAATATCTCAGCTGGAACAACAAAGACTGAATCTTACTGAGCTTTCTTATTAAAAGTGGCATTTTCATTAAAATTCCTTTTTTCTTTTTGAAAAAACATGATGCTATATTATCTGTTCTGATAGAAGAGTGTCGCAGCATGTGCCTAGGAGGTAATACAGTTTAGGAGAACAATTACACATGGTGGCTGGCCCAAAGGCCATTTATACATTTGTTTCCTTATTTGCAGGCTATATTTTTAACAAGAAGTTGTGCATCTGAAGCATAAATGTCTTGCTTTCATAGTGACATAATAGAGAGAATAGTTGTTTTCCATAATCCCATCTACAAGGATGGGGAAGTCTGTCAAGAATGAGAGGACTTAGATGTTTCTGCCAAATTCAATGGGCTGTCTTGTGAAAGTAAAAAAACACTTCAGCAATAAGAACATAGAATAATTAAAGCGAAATGAATGCCAAACCATAAATTTGGTTTATGGTTTGATGTAGAATTACAGATACCAACTCCCCATAAATCTTTTGCTCATTTGAAAACTGTGTGCTCTGTGCAGACACAAATGAGTTTTCTTTCACCACGGATGCTCACTCTTAGCTTCCCTTATTCTCTGGAGTGTCCATATATTACAAAAAAAAAAAAAAAAGTCAATAAAATTAGTTTAATTGCCTTGTTCATCCATGGCCACGTTTTTCCATTTCATAAGAAAGCATCTTTCTGTCCCTGGTCCCTCATGTCAGCGAGTGGTTCATGAGGAATTCCTAACTGGGGAAATGCTGCCCAATGTGAGAGCTGGGGAGATGCTTCCAATGTTTTAGCTCTGAGAGCTCTATGTGAACTGTGTGGTTATGAATGTTTTTAACCATCTGATTTTCTCCATAGACCGTGACTGAGATATAGGTGCTTAATGCAGAGGCGTGGACATCTCTGTTGCCAGGACTTCTTTCAATACTGTATCCCACAACCAAACTAGTATGTTCACTGTAGCTGTACAATGGTGTACGAAGGCCCAGAGTAACAGAGAGGCTGCTCAAGAAATAGTCTAACAGTGTCCTTCCAGATTTGACACAACATTCTGGAATTGAGCTAGTATGTATGAGGCCAGTTTGCATTGTGGACGAGGCTTGCTTGCAGTTATCTTTAGTTAACTACAGAGATATGCAGCTTCTGCTTCTTCCAATAGTCAGTTGTGTACTTAATTTTGACCTTTTATTTGTGTGAGCTGCCCTGCTGGAATCAATGAGATTACTGTTGTACTACAAGACACCTATGCTGGCAGGGCTAGTGCCTAAGATGGGCTCTGTTCAACAAAGCACTCAAGCCTGTGTCTGCCTTTCCCCATTCAACAAGTCCTATTAATGGAACTCAAGTGTGTGCCTAAGTGCTTTCTTAAGCCTGAGCAGTGATAGCTCCTATAATTGGGGTCAATGAACAGAAACTGTGTTAGCAGCCATGTAATGAATGACATTTTCTCCATGTCAAGCACAGATGAAGTGTTTGAAAGCAAGGAATGGTATTAGCTATTCCTATTATATATGCAAAGTATGAAAATGATACCTTCAAGTAATTGCACTCTGGAAAAGAAGTGAAACCATTCTATTTTTTTTTTTTCCAGTGAAAACATTCTCTCTATTATTTGGTTACAGAAATAACAAAAAAAAATGTGTATTTTATTCACGGATATCGACTGGGAAAAAAAAAATTGAAAAGTACTTCTCCAATGCGTGGCCAAACAATAACACAAGAAAGTGTGTAAATATGGTTGAAATAGTACAAATGTCATTTCTTTGATTTTCATCACCAAAAATGTGATTAACAATCAAATCTTAGTTATTATTATGCTTATTAATATGGTTAAAATCAAAAGCATTTTTCATATTGAAAAGTTGATTAAAACTTCTGAAAAGATACCTTAGATTCTATTTTTCAAATCAAAAAGTAAATAAAACCCCCCTAAAATATTCCTACAAAATAATAGTTTTCCCTTTCTTAATGAAAACCATTTGCTAATTTTGACCCATCTTTTAATATGTCTGGGCCATGAAATGCAGTTGTCACCAGATTTATATGAGTTAATGAAAAATGGTAAATTAGTCAGCTACAATCTCAATACTAAAATTCATTTAGTTCAGTTAAGAAAAACAATTTTGCCATAAAATTATCTCAGATATTTCTTGTTTCAGATTTGCTAGAAATCAAGCTCTGGATCATCAGGAATGGAAGGCCCTTTCTCTCTAAATCCCATGCAGTGACCTGCTGTATGTTATGGTTTGCATAACATATATATATATATATATGTGTGTGTGTGTGTGTGTGTGTGTGTGTATAAAAACCACAAACAAAAAAAAAAAAAGACAAAAAAAAAAAAAAACCACCCCAACAAGTCCACTTTTCGGTTGCAGCATTACTCTTTGTGTTAAAAAATGCAAATACCCCAATGGGACTGCAACGAGTTTTTCTCATTCTAGCAATACAGTTTTTTCATACAAATTAGAAGTGATTTCTGAATATTAGATCACAGCACTACATCAAGGCTTGAGGGCAACCAAAGCTTTTGAAAGACATTCAGCCTTTCTTCAAGTGTTAAGGTAGTAGTTCAGGTAAAATTTATTCTTCAGAACTTGTTATTTCCTGATTTAAGGCTTTTAATTACTAAAGATTTTGGGCTCTTTTTTTTCCCCAGTATAAACATCAAACTTTGAGAAGAAAGAAAGGGTACTTTTAGCCATGCAAAAACCCCCAAATCTAAAATACAAACACATTCACACACACATCCTCTTCTTTCTCCTCTGTCCTATAAGTATACAAATCACTCCTTATGATTTTTACTGCTATGGAGATACTGATGCATTTTCCTCAAAAAAGATGTAGGGTTGTTGTGGGTTTTGTTTTCTCCTATTAAGATACCACCATCTGTATTTTGACTTGCCTACCTTCTTTCCAAAAAACTTTCAGCATTTTACACAATTTATCACTTTCATCTCCTCCAAAGCATTTCCTTATTCTGGTTCTGAAATAGTTTATCTTTCAAATGCTACACTTCCATATCAGTAACATTACAAGACACACCTTCATTCTGCAGTCAGCCTTTAAATAATCAGAGAATCTCAGAATCATTTAGGTTGGAAAAGATTTTTAAGTTCCAGTCCAAAAATTAAGACATCACTGCCAAGTCCACCACTAAACCATGCCCTGAAGTGCAAGCTCTACATTTTAAATACCTCCTGGGAGGGCAACTCAACCACCTCCCTGTTCCAATGCTTTCCACAATGAAATTTTTTCTAACATTTTATCTAAACCTCCCCAGCACAAATTGAGGCCATTTCCTCTTTTTCCATTACTTGTTACTTGTGAGAAGAGACCAAACACTCCTCAATACAACCTCCTTTCAGGTAGTTGTAGAGACCCATAAGGTCTACCCCAAACCCTCCTTTTCTCCAGGACAAACAATTCCAGCTCCCTCAGCCTCTCCTCATAATACCTGTGTTGCAGACCCTTCAACAGCTCTACTGTCTGTCTTTGGACATTCCCCAACACCTCAATGTCTTTCTTGTAGCAAGGGACCCAAAACCACAGGACTCATGGTGTGGTCTCACCAGTGTCAAGTAGAGAGGGAAAAATCCCCATCCCCATCCTGCTGGCCACAGCATTCCTGACACAAGCCAGAATGCCATTGGCCTTCTTGGCCACCTGGATACACTGCTGGCTCATGTTCAGCCATTGTCAACCAACACCACCATGTCTTTTTCCATCAGGCAGCTTTCCAGGCACTCTTCCCGTATGGTATTGTTGTGACTCAAATGCAGTACATGTCACTTTGCCTTGTTGAAACTCATACAATTGGCCTTGACCCAATGATCAAGCCATCCCAGATCGCTCGATAGAACCTTCCTGCTCTCCAGCAGATCAACATTTCTGCCCAACTTGGTGTCTCCTGTGAACTGACTGAGGCAGTACTTGATCCCCTTGTCCAGATCATCAATAAAGTCATTAAGCAGGACTGACTCCAAGAGTGGGCCCTAGAGAATAAGATTGTTTTCCAGCGGTCAGCTGGATGTAGCTCCATTCACCAATACTCTCTTTGCCCAGCCATCCAGGCATTTCTTTACTCAGCAGACAGTGCACCTGACCAAGACATGAGTAGACAGTTTCTCCAGGAGAATGTTGTGGGAAACAGTGTCACAGACTTTGCTAAAGTCCAGATAGACAATACCCACAGCCTTTTCCTCATCCAGTAGACAAGCCATCTTGTCATAAGAATGAGATCAGGTCAGTCAAGCAGGGCCTGTCTTTCAAAAACTCATGCTGGCTGGGCATCATACCTTGTTTGTCCTGCACATGCCATAAAATGCCACTCTAGATGATCTTCGTCATGAACTTCTTTGGCACTGACATCAGGCTGACAGGTCTGTAGTTCCTTGGACCCTGAAGAGGAGCATCACATCTGCTAAGTTCCAATCAACTGGGACCCTCTGGCTTAGCCAGGACTTCCAGTAATGTACGTCTAAGTGGTGTAGCAGGTCACTGACCATTTCCCCTGTGATTACGGGATCTTCATTCTGTTTCCCATCCCTGTCTTCCAGCTCAGAGGGCTTGGTACACTCACGTTGATGTTCAATTCTCCTAAAATTCATTATTAAAATACAGATGTTCCTGACTACCATCTTCCAGCCTTTCCCCCCCACTTTCCCATCTATAGCTTCGAATTTTTACTTTGCCCCTTACAGGGGGACTCTTGTCTCTGTAAAGCAAGGAGATCTTGTCCTTCACTTTCCACAATGAGTGATGTAGAAGGAAGTAAAAGGAAGGAGATGGAGTAATGCAAGAGCTGTAAAGCTAACAGAAGTGATTTAAGTATAGCAAGATGACCCCAGTCCCTTAGCTGTGAGGCAGCGTCTGTGTCTGTGCATAAGAAGAGGAAAAATCTGTCCCTCAAGCACATGGAGAAATGAGTTACTGTTCTTTTGCAAGAGAGGAATGAATAACAGCAGCCAAACAGAGGAAGAATTATTCATTGGCTGCAAGATTTCCCTGCAAATTGATAATTTCTAAAATTTACTATCTTACTGAAATCCCCTAGAACTGAAAATCCTAAATTTACTCCATAAGCACATTTATTCCAAAACCAAAAATAAATCCATGTTGTAAATGAAAAACTTGCCGTTCTGCAGATAACATACAGTTTTAAGTAATCTGGTTTCCCTGCAAAGGGAAGACAGCTTTTTGAGTCTGTTCTGAGATGCTGACATTCTCTGGCTGAAGTTATTCACCCTTTCAAAATCCACTCCCTCACAAAGGCTCAGTGCATAAAGGTTCACACTGATCTGAATAATCCTAATGTGAATGATTTGAACAAGAATACTC
Organism: Anabacerthia variegaticeps; assembly: GCA_035583185.1. Classification (NCBI taxonomy): domain Eukaryota; kingdom Metazoa; phylum Chordata; class Aves; order Passeriformes; family Furnariidae; genus Anabacerthia; species Anabacerthia variegaticeps. The sequence continues at coordinate 62,673,563 of JAWWEW010000112.1, forward strand.
TGCTGATGCTTATAAAACTCTTTGGGAAATTCAGCACAACCAAGTTCCGATTTCAAGAAACAAATACATCGCAAGGTTAAGATACCTAACTTTGTGACTTGTGTAGACGTCTGCTTGTGTGACAAGTATCTAGCTCCCATTATGTGAACATAGAAGGCTCTGCTGCAGTCAATGGAGGTGCAGTCAATGGAGCCTAAGGAGCGATTCAGGTGACCAGATTATAAGTATCTGCTTTTGGATGAAAAGACTTGCTCCAAGCTCATTGTGTGCTCCACAGCAGAGTTGTATAACAGGGCACATAAACACCTCAGTGTAAGTTTTAAGCATGTTTTTCCCAAATGAAACTTGGACTTACTGAGCTAACTAGTAGAACTACAACCTAAAAATCTCACAGAGTAAACAAAAATAGTTAGGTTGCATGTAAAAAAGGCTGTAACTTAAAAACCACCTTATGTCAATCTAATATTCACTCCTGTGTTAAGTATTTCTTTCTCTTTGATATCGAACTCCTTCCGTCAGTCTTGAATGGAAAAGTGAGAGGGAGTCCAACCTAAAATTTTCATTTCCATATAAAGGACCAGATGTTATCCTATTTGCTATTCATGCTAGACAAACATTCCTTCTATGTTTGGAGTTGTATCACTGCAGGAAAGAATATGGATCCACAGGGCTTTAGGAAACACAATAATAAGATGATCATCAGGAGAGAAGAGATCAGGGTTTGGATATATTCTCTAAAATATGCTATTTGACATTAGCCAGTGGCTTTGAAACACAAAATGTACAAGTGGAACAGAATTAGTATGTTTTTCTTATAAAAGGAATGCACTGATCACAAGACTGTAGATTCACGCTCCTTTCTCAATACAGTCCCTCTTGAGTTCTTCATTGCAGAATCTCTCCTTCAAAACCATGGAGAGACTTTTATTCTTAGCTTGTTGACTAAGGCATTCGTCTAGGAGTAGGGAGATTATTTTTGAATGCTGTTATGGGAAGGAAAGAAGTGAATCCAGATAACCTACTTTTTATACAAGTAATCTAGACTCGACTACCACAAATAAAGTCTTCCTTTTATATTTGGTAAGAGATTAGGCTCTTTAGAGAATACAGGCATAAAAATCATAGATTTTAGGTGAGAAACAGGATCCTGAAATAACACTGGATTTGGACATGTGAAGGGTCACTGGGCACTAAAGAATTTTTAAGTCATTGATGTGTCTGATGATACCTTTGTGGTCAGATAAAGCTGAATAATAATGACTGTTTAAAGCCATAATTTGCATTTCTGTTCCTCAATATACATTTTAGATCATCACAACCTTCAGAAGACCTAAACCTCAGTTCTTGCTTTATCACTGCATATGTTTATTATGCTTGCCAAATTTGGTAGCAAGTATGTGAATGCAAGCTTTCCAGACACTACTTTTAAGGTCGATTTTGTTCAATTGAAGGCAATTGTATAAATATAAAAGGAAATTTTAACTTTTTGATCAAGTTGAAGCTTTTGCCTTCTAGTTGATTTTATGTCAAACAGCACAGATTGATCTCTATAGTGTTTTGGATTCAGGACATGAATAAAAACTCCTACTGAATACAGCAGATGTTAAAATGTTGCTGTAAGCTCTGGAGAAGAAACATTAACTAACGCTGTGACCATGTTTCAATGAAGACAATGAAATAAAATGTCTCTTTTGCAGGATCATCAGACTCATCAATTTCTGCTCATCACTGGACAAAATTTCAGTCAGTGGCACATTTGATTTTGCAGAATCCAAAGAAACTTATTTTCTGGGCTTTTTGAGTTCAACACAAATTCATTCAGTCTCATGAAGAAGCGGTGTTTCTTAGTTAAGATCTCTTTCAAACAATCCTTTGATTCTTTCTCCTTATTTCAAACTCAGTAATGCACCTTTTCATTTTCATTTTCTTCTCTTATAGTCAGGACAGCTACATTCATTTTGTTAGTAAAATCTCAGTTCTGCAATTACTTTCATAACAATAAAAATGCTGTTCTCACTACTTTCATAGTTTTAATTGGTGAAACTTCTTTTAATATAGATTAAAAACTGTTTAAATCTTATATTTACCATTTCTGCGATGCCTAGAGACTGGGATATTTCCTTCCTACTACTGTTTTAGATTAATCTTTTTTGTAATGTAAATATTTTTTTCTATAAGGAGCTATTTCTCACTAAAACATATAATGCCAACACACACACACACACACACACACACACACAAACCAAACCAGAAAGAAGCAGTGGTTTGAGTTCTACAGAGGAATTTCCAGAGTCTCTAGGATAATCTGTTTGATAGCTAAAGTAAGTACTTCTGTCTGACATTTAAAGAAATAATTTTCCCTCTGAGATGACATTTACAACTGAAAAAATATACTCACCAGCATACTTGGAACCCATAGTACTCTGAATATCTATGATTTCAGATGCTGACTGAGAAATCTCTAAATAAGTTGAAGTCCACAAGATCTGTTTTCATTTTCTATTTGACTTGTTATTTTAAAGTTATATCATTATTATTTCAATAGCAAGAAATAAACTGTTCTACTGAAGTGCATCACACATCAGTTTTTGATGGGTTTTCTATGATTTCAACAATGTTAAAGTGTCCTGCAGAGCGCACGTGATAGTTGCCACACACCCATTGCCTTAAGCAAGTCTACTTCTAGTGATCATAAAACTGTGAGGGTAAGAATGTCATCAAAGTCTCCTAATATTTATTTTAAAGTGGGGGTTTATTTTTATATATACTTATGATCTCCTAGAAAAAATATTGATAATAGGGGAAGAAGGAAATTGCAGGTAAGGTAATTATGCTGCCATGGTTACTCTGAGAAGAAAAAACTCACAGTAAATTTTAATACAATTCAAAAAGGATAAAAACAATAGCATGCAACAAAGACATGAAATGTTTCCATAATACCTTTTTAGAAAAGTAGTACAAAGTCAGATTATCATCTTGCCTGTGACTGTCTAAATTTGCAGGTAACAGGTATGAGTCAGAGCAAAGCTGTGGTCTGGTGGGAAATATCCCTAGAGTAACAAAAGAGGTATATCAGCGTCTTCACTGCCTTCATATACATTCATCCTTAAATGGAAACTTTCTAAACCCTGTGTAAGGGTGGTGCTGAAATGAGGGCAGAATCTAAGAGACTATATCACCCTAGAGCTGTCTGAATGATCCTCAAGATTATGGTATTTCAGAGGGGGAAGGCAAAAGAACCTTTTTGAAGCTGCCTATTTTTCAGCCGTAGGGGAAAGGCTGCACCAAGAACCACACAAAGGCAGTCTAGTTTTCAGGGAAAGCAATTCAGAACTAAGGATCTCCTTCTTAAACAACAAAACCAAAGAATAACTTTCTACCCCTTCACCTTTCTGCTTACGCAATGTTAGATTTGCAGAATTACTTTGCTAGAGACAAACTCAGGCAAGACAGGCAAGGTGTCTTGATTCTTTCAGTGATACAGTTTGAACACTTATATGCTTCTGGTAATGGGTAATGGAATAAGTCTCAGGAAAGTATCCACTTAGGAGTTTGATTAAGGTACATTTATATACTTCAACACATCAGAATACTTTAAAATGTTTCTGTAGAGAGGTGCGCCTGTCCACTCAGTGTAAACAACAAAAAAAGGAATTTTAGGGTAAGTAGCTTCTTAAGTAACACAGCTTTTGGCTCACGCATCATTTCCATAGAAGAGATGCCTACATTATCCATTGTTAATCTCAAGTAAGTTTCCTAGCAACCCAGTCATTATCTCGGTGTGGGGGG
>JAWWEW010000112.1:62687154-62708814 GCA_035583185.1 Anabacerthia variegaticeps
GACAAATAAAAGTCATGAATAAATGGTGCCTGAAGCACTCTATGACTCCAGATATGAAGTGTTTGTGATTTTTTGTGAAGCATCTCTTCTTCCTTTTTCCATTCCTAGTGTCACAGTGAGGACATCTTCCTCACTGCATTTGGCACATGCGAGGGTGCTGTTGAGCAGCCTAGAATAAACGTGTCTGCTCTTTGCTGGGGAAGAGTTCAGTGAAGTCAGATATAAAAAAAAGATATCAAAGCCTGATGAAAGTGATTTTCAATACAATTCCTCTATAGGTACGATCCATGCTTGGTAACTATACCAGTAGAACATGCAGCAGAATTATACTACTCCAAATCCCTCTCATCCACAAAGAGGCCTCAGGCTGCTGAAATAAAAATATTTTCAAGGTACTCTCTTGTTCCGAATTCAAAAGCAATTTCTTCTTTTCAGTCATACTCCACTATAACACAGGACTACCTGTTCTTACATAGTTAGAGATAATAATGGTGCAGAGTCCCAGCTGGAAGAAGTCCATAAGTATGTGCTTATGTCTCTCTTTACTCAGGAGTTTGATAGTGAGGTACATGCTTGAAGATCATTAACAGTTTATCTTAAATGTTTTTCTTAAAAAATTTGTTGGTCTGTATTCAGGCTTGTGTATGAAAGAAATCACATTTTAGTAGTATACTAGAAGAAGGTAGATCATTAGATATATAATAAATCATTGCAGTTCCACAGTTACAGTGCAGAATCTATCACCTGCACCGTTTATTTTATTCTTACCTTACTTGGTTATCAGAGACCTGATTAATTTCTTACACAACATATTTTTAGTGTTTACTATTGTATTCAAAACAAATTTTTATTTCATACCTTTAGTTTCTATCTGATATATTTCAGCAAAGTACAGATATACTCTGATTACCCTGTGTCAAATATGATATCTTTTACACTTTTATATTAAGACATGGAAACCATATTTAACAATATTTTATCAATTTTATACAGGAAGAATAAAGTTTTGTTCACACAAGAGGTTTGTGGTTTATTACCTTAAGTTTTTCATAAAGTGAATTAGTTAAACTCCATTGTGTATGTATAACTTAGTTTAAAAGCAGTTTGTTTCAGTTTAGCTTAAACAGATTTCAATTTATGCTAAATTGAAAAATGCCTCATTTAAACTGCAGTAAAAGTATCTGCACAACTTCATTTACTGGTTTACTTAAATTAGTTAGATTTATTACATTTGGTTGAACCAAGATAACAGTATCACAGATTCAAGGCTGAAATTTTAAGCTAACATGTAGCCTGTCACCTGGAAAATTTATCACTTTTAGCAGTGGATATCTGCCAGTATTGTTAATTGTCTTGCTACTTTGGGCAGTACCTAACAAAGACTGAGTCTGAAAATGGTTACTGTGCAATACACACTAAGTTAAAATACTGGATTGGAACGATCCTCAAATACAACAATGTGTTTTAAACAAGAACTGAGACTTACGCATTTCCTCTTTATGTCAAAGAATTGATTTGGGAGAAACATATTTGTTTTCTGAACCATTTTTCACTGCCCTGTCAGCTCTTATTGAAAAAGACAAACATTACTATGACCCTTCTAAGGATTTTCCTTAGTTGTGGTTATGTATAACCCTAGCCCAGGTGAAAAGAACTCACTACTAATGTGACCTGTTTTTGCTTACACTGTGTTTTTAAACAGATTTCAAGCTTGCTGCAAGTACAGGTAAGGATTCAGCTGAGCAAAACAGCAAAGCAACTCACCTGATTACAAACAGAAGAAAGCAGGAGCCCATGACCTTAGCCTCAGCTTTGGGCTCCCAGGAATTTGCCACCAGCTTTCTCTCAGGACTGGAGTAGTTACTTGATGACAAAAATGAATTCAAACACATACTCAGGCAGCGCTTATTATTACTGTAATGTATTGCAATGATATAAACTCTTGCAGAGGGACTTCAGATGCCACAATTTCAACCTTAATGGGCAGAATAAATAAACACTTACAGAAGTTACAATTATTCAGACCTGAGAAGTGGCTATATGGTCAATTGTAACTGTTTTTTATACTGCTTTTCCCAAACAGTATTTTTAAATAATCAAATAAGTCCCTGTCACTACCATTTTTTCAACTATTGCAGGCTGGTAACTCAGATGTCATTCAAAATAAATTTGTGACTGAACTCAATGCTTTTATATCTTTGGCTTGAAAACAGACTTTGGTTATTGTGAAATGAAACATTTCCTCACAAAGAAATGACAGAAAGCACAAGTTCTCTATTTAATATTTCACTAATACATATTTTCATTCAACTGAATAGGGTTGCTATCAGTCTTGACCATTTCACAAATCATTTCTTCACCCACTTAAGTTATAAACTACATTCTAAGCATTATTGTACTTTGTTTTCCCACTATATACAGTCAAACAACTACAGAAAGTTAGAACATATGCAGTCATTTGCATATATCTGCACACATTCATATGCATAAATACACATAACACAGAAGGTGAAACTCAAAGAATGTGATTTTAGAAACTGAAATTCTCCTCAAGGGCTCTGCTTGCTTTGAAGGTAACTCACTGAGCTGTGAGGTAAACCAAGTACCATATAAATGTATATACTTTTTTTCTTCTTGTAAAGAAGAAACACAGCCTTGCAAGCAGACTGCAATTAATACACTACCTTGTCAGCTTGCACGGTCTAAAGTAAGCACAGGGTTCTTTTTTGTTCTTCATCTAGCCTGTGATCCTTTTTTCAGAATGGGGGAATCTGCTATTTAAAAATACCATTTACAAGCATTTTCATATCAAAATAGATATCTTCACATGAAAGTCAGAGGAACTTTTTTTTTGAAATATATTCTTTTTAAGTTTTTCAAAGAATTCTTTTCAGAAAAGGCAAGCACCTCATCAGCTCTCGCACACATAAATCTTCAAATGCTGTTTTTGAAGAATTGCATTTAAAAGTATGTTCAGTCATATACCAAGCATGAGAAGCTGGAAAAAAAAAAAAGTCTTTGAATCTGAACTACAGCTCATCATAATCTGGTTAAAATTATCTTCAACACCACCTGTCATTATTAATGCAGGAAGAGAGGAAGAAAAATACCTTCAGCCCAGCTACATTATTGCAAATAAGGTCCATCTGCTTTTCACTGTTCTGTCATACAATAATAGCAACTATATTTATGATAGATTTAGGATTTTGCCTGTAGTAGATGAATGTATATCTGCTTTTATTAAAAATGCTTTTCTTTGAAGGTGTTCTATCATCTTAGCAGACTGTATACCTAATTTTTAATGTGGAATCTTTGGTCTTTTATATATTCCATAACTAGGTAAATTATTCTTTCCAACTAATTATAACCTTAATTTTTATTTATATTTATATATATATATCAAAAATACTCTAGGTAATACTTTGTGTTAAATGGTACAGCTGTGTAGAATCTGATTTAAGGCATAATGGCTATAAGAGCCATTTCACAATAGTCATAGTAAAATATTCATTATCTGCATCTTTGAAGGAACACATTTAAAACATAAAATCTACAGGGTAATAATTTCTAAGAAAGAAAGCAAGAATGTTTGAGAAAAACAAATGAAGAGGAAAAGCTTAAGAGGGAAAATGTTTGTTGTTGTCATGGCTAGTGTACAAAACACAGCAAGGAGATCCAGAGTAAACAATGGCTGTGTCCACGTCAGCCATTAGCTAGTGATGCGGTGCATCAGCCCAGGGCCTCTGGTGTGAGTTATTCTTGGCTTACTGTCTGTTCATAACTTTGTGTGCCCCTTAAAAAGTATGATGGTCAGAACAGCACACATCATTAAAATTTTAAGCACAAAAGAAGTAAAAGAAGCTATCTGCAGTAAAAGATATAATTCAGAAATTGTCATTTGTGTCCAGACTAGAAGAACAGAAAGAGTATAATATCTGAGAATTTAAATGCAAAATCATGACATGACAGTCCAAAAAGAGAGTGTGAGAAATACTTTGTAAATGCAATAAACTCAAAAAGGAATTTTTTTTTTTCTAGACTCTCTAGAAGAGTTCAACCAGACAAAAAGTTTTCAATGCCTATACATGTCAACGTGTTGTATTAACACTCAGAGAAGACAAGAAGACAAATTCTTTATTTTTCTAATGATGATTACTGCAAGGATTTTTTTTTTCTTTCTTTCTTTTGGGTATGACTCTAAAATGTCATAGAGTGGAAAGTCAGTAGAATAGGTTTTAGAATAAAGTGATAAAGTAAATCAGTACATGATAGAAACAAATCACCTGATCTTGCATTCACTGAAGAATAAATACAAGCAGTATGTGCAAACGTCTGACACTTCAAAACTTGTTCTAATTTCTACAATTAAAAAAAAAATAAATCAGGACAGTCAGAACTGGAACAGAGATATGCAATAGGGTTGAAAGATATTGCCATGCTGAATAACAGACGGGTTAAATTCAGTGTTGATAAAACCTGATAGTAGCTTTTAATATGTGTATTACTCATTATTCTGGTCTAGAAAGAGGAGTAGGTGCAGCCTTACTATGGATAATACACACATTTATACTTACATGATCTTCAAATATATGAAGCTGAAAGGACTTGAAAAAAATTGCAGAAAATAGGATAAGGCTGATCAAACAAGTGGAATGGTTTCCGTAAGAGAAGAAGCTATAACTGTGGCAGGGAGAAATTGTTAGGCTGTGACTCCTCAACCTGGAGAGGATGGAGCTATAAAGTTCCATGCAATGCAATGACAGATATAATGAAAGAGTCAATAGGAAATTATTTTTTTCTTTATTTCTTCTACTAGAGATGCTAAATGAAGATGAGAATTGAAAAAAAAAAAGAAATCCACACATTTCAGTTGTGGAATTCATTGCTATCAGGTGCTTTGAATGCCAGAATTTTAAATGGACTAGAAAAGTTATCACAGACATTTATGGAAGAAAGGTTTGGTACAGGCTACTGAACAAAATAAACTGGTAGTAAATTCTTGTTCACACTGTTCTTAAAAGTTTGATTAACTGAATCTGTGAGGATATACAAGGAGAAAATAATTCTGCATCTTCTGCCTAACCACAGACACAGACAAAATGTACATTTGCTGACGTTTTTGGTCATTCTTATATCTTACATGAGGTAAATAAAAGCAAAGAATATGAATATAATTTCCAAATATATTATAGGTGATAAGAAGCTCAAATTTGGAAGATACATTACGCTCTCATCTCTCAACTCTATCCCACTTGATCTATTGCAAGGTATCACACACTGGTATGAGTGGTTAGGGTAGGCTTTCTAATAAGAACATTTGTCTCCAAGGCTGTTAGTAACTTCTTCAGATCATATCAAATATTGACATTTCTGTGAAAGAAACTTCCATTTTCCCCCACAATTTGTGTTGTGACTGACTCGTTGTTCTTTCTTTTTGCTTAGCATGCACCAAGAATTTTCTTCTCATACAGCAACACAGATCCTAATTAGTTTTAATTATTAAAATGCACATTCATAAAACTCCCATTCCATGACCCAGGATCCTGAACGAAAATTGCAACAGGCATTTTTCTCTATGATATGGAACACTTTACTATGTGATTCCTTGCAGCAAGTCCTGCATCCTGGAAGAATCAAAGAATTGAAAAAGAAATTATTTGGGATCTAAAAGGCAAGGGACATCAATTCCAGAAACATGAGCTGAGCCCTACAAATAGCATGTGACTTCTAACCTCACTACCTATGAGACAAGTAGCTAAACATAGGAAACATGGGTATGCAGACTGAAAAGCTGTCTTGTAGAAAACTAACTACAAACTAACTACAAACACCTTGAATTTCCGCTAAGGTTAACTGATATTTGTTGGAAAATACATAGCACTGCTGAAATATATTCCTGACATTCTAGAGTTTGTAAAGGCAAGCAATCTATGTTATCTGTTGCTGCCATGTGAATACCTAATTGTAGTAATGACTTTCTTAAATTGATGAAGCAAGGTCAGCTCATGTGGAAGGAATGAACAGGATTCAGGTTCCTGAACAGGCTTTTTCTTGTCTATTTTTTGTCTTTAAGATCTTGTAAAAACCTGCAAAAATTCTGTGATTAAGGAAACTACTTGGAAGGGATATTCTTTCAATGGTATTTTGTTTTTAACTAACAATTTGCATTTAATTACATTCAGGTGCAGCAGATACAAACTACAAATATGCAAGAGCCAGTTTTGTTTGGCTTTATGCCTGATATATGAATTTGCATTAGCAGAATTGACATTGTAAACTCAAAACATAGTTCATATTCTAATAATTTAACAAATATATCCTGAAAGTTTCAGGTCTCCTCTGCCAAAAATCTACCGAGAGAGGATAAAGCATATAGAAAATCTGGACTTTCCTACTGCTAAAGGGAGGTTGTCTTGTAAAATCTCCAGGCATTTCTCCCCTCATTTTTGAAAGCTTTTCAGTAGAAGCAAGACAGCAACATAGCAGATTATTTTGGTTTTGCTGATTTTTGCAGGCTGAGTGTACTTTGTCAAATGCTACTGCTAGAAGTCATATTTCAAAGGAGTTTCACAGAAATTAGAAGGATTTTTTTGTTAATTCTCATGGGTTTTTTGATGGATAAGGAACAAAATCTATATTTTGTTTTATAACTGACTGAGAGACAGAAAGGATTCTGAATTAATTCAACTTCATGAATTTGAAATAGTGTCAATTTGAGAACTGTTGGCAGAAACTATTATTTTATACTTAAAACTTCAGTGAATGCTCTTTATCTGATTTCTGCTACTATGCATACAAGAGTGACAGAGCAGAGGTTTGCTATGTTGTGTTCCTGAGAGTGTAGCCAAATCATTCCTTGTGGAATGCTGTAAACTGCAGGCCTTATTGCATGTTAAGGGAGTAGAAAGATTTATTATAGGGTTTTGCTGAATCTCACTTAAACCAGTGTCAGACTCCTGACAGGCCTCCAATATTGGATAATTCTTTTAGTCTGTTTGAGCATTTTCTACATACCCAATGTTTACAGGTCCTGGCCTGTCATGAATAATGCTTTTATTAATGTTATCACAATAAGGTTTTTTTATGGCAAGGATATTATCTTCATTGCATTGAAAGCAGACAAGGTAAAACTTGACTTTTTAAATAACTTCCCTAACTTACCTATTCAAAATAGTTAAGTTCCTACTTAAGTTTCTGGGAAGACCTACTCAAGCACCAGCAACTGTATACATAAGAGGTCTAACAGAAATGTGGGAGACCCAGCTTAAGTACTCAGTTCCGAGTCTGGAAAAAAGCTCCATGTAAGTGCTGCCTCCCTGGTAGTCACTTGGGCCTCAGGAGTATCCCAGGGGTGATGTCTGTGACTTTTACCAGTTAATGTGTCCACAAGGTGTAAAATGATAAAAAGATGAAGGTTTAATAAAAATTGCTGTCTTCTCACCAAAAAAACAAACCAAAAACCAACGAACCAAAAAACGTCAACCAACCAAACAAACCTCCCCATCACTCAATTTTAAAATCCTGAACAAATTTGGATTTATTTTTTTTTTTTTTTTAAGGAAAAGGACTGTTATCCGTCATAATTAGAATGAAATACCAATAACAAGCTGGACTAGGAGAAACCACAGTGTGTTGAAATCTGCAGTGTCTGCAAGAAACAGATTCATCTTCAAACGAGGCTTAATGTGATGCACTGTTTTATGCAAACTGGAATAACTCAAGATAAAAGCTATACCAATTAGATAAAGCTATAGTTGGAAAGTTTGGTCTTGTAGATCTTACCTAATCTGATTGTTAACGTGTTTTATAAACCAAGGTATTTATTGGAAAAAAACCCATACAAAATATAGATTTCTTCCTGTGAGCCATTTAAGATGACCTAGTTGGAAAAAACTCCCAGAAAACAAAAAGACCAAAAACCATCAACAAAAAAAAAACCCCAAAACTCACCAAACAACAAGAGGAAAAACCAGAAAAAACCAGTTCCTTACTTCAGAGTCCTACTGAGTTACAAATGACAAACAACTTTTTATTGTGCTCATCTACACCACGGCTTCAGTGAAGGTTTCAATTCACCTGAATAGTCTTTAATCAATGCAGGGAAAATAATGGATTCAATGCTGCTGTCTGTGGATTCATATCATCACTCCACTAGCAGTTTTTCTTTTCTGACAGGCTTCAGTCACTTCATTTTCTCACATTTCTGGCTCAACAGTTCAGAATGAAACTGGGCTGATGTTGCTGTAGGAATTGTTCAAGGTTTTCTCTATAAATTTCTTTTACTTTTATTCTGCAGGCTTCATATTTATAAGCATCAATGGTTATTTTTCTCCCTGCTTTTCTGAAGCCATAGGATTAATACACAGGATTTTGCTTTTGGGGCTTCAAGGGAAGCATATTACACAGTAAATATAACATCAATTTACACTGGATTTTCAGGTGTTTACAATTTAAAATAGCAGGAAGGTGCCTCTCAGAAAACTGAAAATTCTATATTTCAATTCCAATTCCTACTGTTTCCGTTCAACAGATCATCTTTCAATATCATATCAAAGGCCCAAAGGCCACTTTTTATTTACCATAGCAAGAACATATATAGATATCTCAGTCGTTCCTCATTCTTTTTAGAATTACACTGCCGATCTTGATCAAATGGCAAAACCAGAATATTTACTTGTCAGAAATCAGCATTTGGCCTAGCTATTGAAATGAAGCATAACATTTAAGATACTATAACGATTGCTACTATTAATAGGTTTAGTTGTTCTGTGTTTTTTTTTTTTTTTTATTATTACTTGTTAAGTAATTATTGTACATTTCAATAGAATGAGCTACCTAAAATGAAGCACTGATATGACAAATCTCTCATTGAGGAGTAAACATGATATTGGAAAAGATGCAATTTGTTTTGGCACTATGCAAGTTATCTCCAGTTAAAACCTCTCAACATCCTAGGCACATTGTACACAAAATACTTCCATTTCTGCATACAGAAATTAATATGCATTTAACACGTGTTTTTAGATGGAAAATAAGATTAAGTTATGCAGATGCATCCCATACATACTGGTGATATTCAGGTGACAAACAGCAGAGATATGTGATAAATTCCATCTGCCTTTGAGTTTATGTATTGATTTCCTTTATAGCACCCACCACACTAAGTGTGAATTATACATGCAGCTCTGAACACTCCACTCTGCCCACTACTCCATTTCTTCCAAGATTACTTGTAACATATCACACCTCTGCACAGTGTGAAATGTTTGCCACTTTCATTTCTAAAACCTATCTTCTAAGGATGCATTGCTTTCTTCACTGAAAAGTTACAGTTGTTTAAGAGGCAACAGAGGCTACATAGAAAGTGAAAACAGGGAGGAATTTTACCTTCGACACCTTGTGACACTGTATGTAGAAACAAGCTACACAAATTCCTGTAAGGAGAGCGAATTTGCTTCCAGTCAACAACCATCATTTCGGTCTGAGGGGCCTAGACACCATAATTTTGTTTTTACCAAATAGCTGTCTCTGCAATGGCATCTCAAGTGCCTAACAACTAGATAGCACTGGCATGTGCTGTCCAATAGTAAACAGCATGCTAGTGTCAAGGACCTTCATGGAAACTACCTACATAAAAATATAACTTTTCAAATATTACTATTCACATTGTTCTCATTCATGCAAAATTGATTATTATTATTATTGTTAATATAAAAACATAGTACAGCATTAAAGAACAATGGCCTGAAGAACTCATGTGCAGCTTCACTGCCTGTATGTTGCAGGTGCTCTCAGCTGTTGAGATCAACCATCCCTGTATATCCCATACACTGACACCTGCAGAGCTCTGTGCTACCACCTGTTTGGTGAGCCAAGCATTACAGTTACATACACAAGGCACATCCAAATTCAGCACTGAGAAAACACAGCTTTCACTTTGTAGATGGTACTTATGAGGTCTAAACAGTTTGATCTGTTTACTCAGGGACAGGAAAGTTTGTGATAAAAGTTCACCTGTAAAGTGTGAGCATTCATTTCAGCGCCTTAAAGTAAGCCCACTTACTTTGTTTAGTAATCAACTTGGGTTTAATACTATTTAAGCTCATTTTTGCAGAGAAGAGACCTTGAGTTTTGTTTTAAGGACCTAGACTAGATTCTCCAGCACTGTCTAAATTTCTCCATCCCAGAGAATAGCATTTGGCAGTTAGTCACTTATTCATATGTGATTCTGATTGGAAAAAATTGATGCCTACGTAGGCAGGGGATCATTGCATCTACCTCCTGTCAACATCTTTCCTAAATGGCAAGGACACTTTGTTTTTATAGTTCCTGGCTGGAAAGAAGAGGCAGTTGGCAGAAATGCAACTGTTATAAAAAGGAAGCAGTTCAGACAGGGCAGGGAAGCATAAAAGAAGATGTTCTTTTACTGGGAAGAGATTTAATTCCCCATTAATACTCTAGTTATTTGCAATGGCAATTTGGGATCTCACAGTGGCATCTGTGACCAAATGTCAGTACTTAAACTGTGTGTACTCTGAAGTTCTTCTAACAGTCTGTCATTAAGTACAACCTGAAAAAAGTTAAGTCATGCCAATATAGGATGAAGACTGTGCTACTACAAAGCCTTTTACCTTAAAAAAAGCTTTGAATAGCATGCTGGTGACTAAATATACAGTACAGCTCTGAGCTCGCAAATTCCAGAGAGTGAAAACAAATTCTCTCAATCCTTAAAACACTCAAATAAGAGCATCTGGTGTCTCTTTTTATGACATAGACCAGTTTCAGAACACTGAGAGGAAAACATGTGCACAGACATATCATTCTTCTCTGGTACATTCTTCCAGCTTTCAACAGCTAGTAGCTTACAGACTGATCTGCTCTTGTGCATCAAGAGCCTCTGAGACACTGCTGAGAAACCTAGAAACTGTAGAAGGTACAGCATTTGTACAGTCCAGGACAGGCAATGGCCCTCCCACGGGGTGGGGGTAACTGTCAGTGACTTGACAGTCTGTCATCCTTTGTACCCCTTAACTCAATGGGCTCTTGTTATTTAGACACTGATCATGGATCCTACCCTTCCCTATGCTTTCCCATTCAAATGCAGTCCGATATCAGAATACAAGGAGAGAGTCCCACTGAAGTTACCTGTGTTTTCTTTTCATCATGTCAGGGTTTTATGGCAAAGAAGCTTGAGATGCAATTTTATAAAACCCCTCCAAATATCATAGAATTACACTATGAAAACTGGTATGAGGGAATAAAAAAGTCCATTTTTTCTATGTATATTTCAAAGCAATCTCTAGGAAATTACTAGCAATTTACTATCAACTTGGCTTAAATTTCATCTCTTATTCTGACTTTACCATTTCATTTCTCATCTTAAAGCATCGATACTTTTCAGTTAATATGCCATAAACTAAATAATTGAAGTTTATTTCCTATGGATAACTGTGGTGCAGTTAACATTGAGATGTAACAGCTGAAAGAACTTTCAAATTATTTTCATCAGTAAAAAGATTCCTGCAAACACTCCTCAACAGGAAAAAGCTACTTGGCCCATTTTGACAGCCAAACAGCTGCTTTAGAAAGTTTTATGAAGTCTTTCAATGAGAGAAAAAAAGATCCCTGTTAATAACAACTACCTAACTATTTTGCAACAGAGTTGTCTCAGACATGTAAATATTGCAAGTTTTTGCTTCTGAAAGTAAATGAGAGAATACAAACTGGCAATCAAAATAGGTCTGCTTTTGCTTGAAAAAATGCCCATCTGTGTCACATTTTAATTTACAAAACAGGATATCTACTTATATTATTCATATACATATTTAAAATTAAGAATAACTTGGCAAGTCTATTTAATTTTATGAAGGCATAATTTAAATGTTATGGTTTTTTTAATTAATGTTTTTAAACTTTAGAGGTTGTGGTTATGGCAACTTTTAAAAATATTTTTTTTTTTGCCTGATAGACAAAAAGCAATATTAGTTTGGAGTCAAATTATAAAATGCTTTTCTTAATTTGGGGGACCTCAAACAGTAATTTTCATAGAAATCAATTTTTTTAATACTATTTTTGCATTATTTAATAGGCAAAGTGGAGTTTCTGAGTAGGTTTTCACTGCCAAAATTCAATAATTCATGTAGAAAGTTTACTTCTTCAGGATAAAATACCATTTTATAATTTAGAGTATTTTTGTTCACGTCTTCCGTCTTTCCTCAAGAAGTAGGCAAAATCCCTGCTAAATTATAAGAAATATCAATACACTCAAATTAATGGAATTAATGTTTTTCTATAAGGACAATTAAGGAGAAATATTTGTATCTAGATATCTCTTTAAAAAAATATTATCTGAACTGAATAGTACTGAAATCTGGCTGAGCTTTATTTGTCCATCTGAAGCAGCCCAGGAAAACAATGACAGATGCTCATGTTGTTTCACTCCCAAATTGAATACTACATTTGAATCAGATAGATACCTATTGCATAGTTTACCTTTGAAGCATAGAGTGTTGTCTAGGAGACCTAAACAACATTCATTTTTCCTTACAATACACAAGAAATTAGTCAGAGCCAGTAGACTTGACATACTGAAAGATCACAGATAGGCCCCTTGCGACTCTTTTAGGCAAGATGCTGTGTAAATGTATTGCATTGTTACTGCTCTGAAGAGACTGTTTAAATTCTCCATCGCTCATAGGTCAAAACCACCACATTTCAAGACACAGATCTTATCTCTCAAGTGAGAGAATAAAATATTCATTCATCATTATATAAATTCCATCAGATACTGCACTATTTTGCATTCATGTGCTTTGACGCAGATTATTCCCTTCTATTATATAAGTTTACAAAACAATACATTCTGGCATATAATATTTTATCCTTATCAAAATATGTGCCTACAGTCAATCCATCTGCATGTATTTTTACATTTCTTAAGGACTGAGTACAAGTTTCTGATACTAAACAAGTGTCCTTACAGAGGTTGAAAGAGGTGGTGCTGCTGTAATGGAAATAGATTGTTGGTGAGAACAGCATTTGCAAGTGAATACTGCATTTAACCCTGAGAAGAAATGATAACTTCTCAATGTATTCTTTAAGAATAAAAAGCCTCACCAACACTTCAGCTCTCCTCTAGTCATTCATTGTTTTTGAAAGAAAACAAAACACACCATACAATTTGAACAAAAATCTTACGCTAAGATTTAATATTGCTCTAGCTTAAGCATTCACTATGAGGGAAGGATGGCATATTTTACTGTTCCTCATGCCATATTATCACTATTCATAGGTATCTTAAACACCAAATTCAGTAAGCAAGTCCTGTATTCCCTGAAGTCACTTCATGTCAATTTTTCCAGAGGAGAGTAATTATCATATTTCAAGTAATGTAAAGGCTACATCTGGTGTCATATTCTCAGGAATATGTTTGTCTTTTAGATTAGTCCAACGTGAATCTAGGCTAGGTCGGGAGTTTACTTCTTTTTTAATTTCTGAAAATGCATTCATGCTTTACCCTAACACTGATCTAGAACAACAAAGTTTGGCAAGATTTTGAAACACAGAAACTAAATACATAAAAGGAATAAAACCTAGATTTGTTAATTTTCCCCCAGGTTTCCCTTATTCTTGTGAGGCAACTGCACAAATGGCAGGCAGATGTGTGCCAGAGATTTTTCTTTGCCAATGAACCTTTTACATGTGGCAGGGCTCAGCATAGAGATTGTTAAAAAAAAAGCCAAAAAACCAAACCATGCTCATATGGAAGGATGCCCCCTGAAACAACCAAATATAGTGAAGGGATTTGAGGTGTTTATGCACAAGCTGCAGTTTTGTGAGTTTTGTGACACTTATAGGATTTCAAACATTCCAAAAAAGAGGAAGGAGCTTGAATGGGGTTACAGCTTTACAAGAAATACAGTCTGAGTGGGAAAAAGATGAGCTTGCAAAATTCAAGATAGTGTTAGCTTTTATTTATTTTTTCCAATAACACAAAGATTTTCCATTGTAGTATTCAGCAGCATTAGCCAATATAATCTTAGCCATGAATGCAAGTAATGTAAAGCACATTTTATCAATTTCTGTGTATCTAATGTAATAGACTTCGAGATATCTTCTGACTTAAGTGTCATGTCTGCTAACTGAACTGCCTAGAATGCCTGACCTGGGAAAGAATGAAATGTGTGACAGCTACTGATCCAGAATTTATAATTTTGATTTTTTTTTCTTTTTTAAATGAGATCCTCTTACTGTTTATCACTGAACTTGAAAATGACCTGAGGAAAATCACCTTTGGGGATCAAAGGAATAAAGCTATTGTCCATTCTGTCTCAGTCCCAAAATTCTGCTGAACGCAGACTGAGAATTGCCAATTAAGCCTAATTTTGATAAATTATATTGCCTTTATGGAAGATAATGTGGGACTACTGCCTAACAGGTATTAACCCTAAAACACTCTTCTAATTGTGTTCACAACCTTAGGTTAAATTTAAATGACCATAGATGTAACATGCCAGTGCTCCATCTACTAGACCATTAGGACAGTATTCTCATTTGCAAACACAGTTAATTTCAGCACAGTGTTAAACAATATTTGCCATAAGTATGGCTAACTAGACTTTCCACTGTGCTGTTAGTTTTCATGTGATTATAACTGTACCTGAATCTGTGCTAAGAAAGTTGGAGGTAGGGAATGATTTTGCATCTCTGAGTTATATCCTCCTTTTCTTGCATTAAATCAGCCCCTGTAGCAGACAGCATTCTGAAATATGCAAGAATTTTGAAAACTTCCAAGTATTAAGTGCACAGTCATAATATTGATATTATTTGAATATTTCCCTCCATATGAGAGAAAAACCTAGCCAAGAGAGACCAATCATTCTTGGACTGATCAAAGCACAAACACGATAACAAAATCCCTCAAACACTTCTAATTGGAAAAATAACTTCTGTTAGGCCAATGTATAAATGAACTGTATCCATAAATCTATTCCTCAGAAATATTTCCAAATTTTCAACCAAACCCAGTGTTTCTAAAAGTCATATTTCCACTCCTTCATGAATTTTAGGAAATAGATTGTTTATGTAGAAATTTTCCATTGAGATTAAAATGATATTGCAATAACCAGGTGTACTTAGTAGCAATAAAAACATGTCACCAGCACTGAAATATGTAGAAGCTAAACTTCAGAGACTTTTTCTTCAAAATTTTCACTCAAAATATTAAATGATTTTTCCAAAGTCAGGCAGCAGCAAAATGGTAAAAAAGAGTAGAGTTTTGTTTCCCAACATCTTTAGATTGCACATGTGTTAATGAATGGAATTTGGTAAAGGATGGTACATACTGTAATTTGGGGAAAACTCTAAAAATAAGTGTTCTACTTTTGAACATAACTGGATCTTATTTCA
Source organism: Anabacerthia variegaticeps (assembly GCA_035583185.1). Taxonomy (NCBI): domain Eukaryota; kingdom Metazoa; phylum Chordata; class Aves; order Passeriformes; family Furnariidae; genus Anabacerthia; species Anabacerthia variegaticeps. The sequence goes on from JAWWEW010000112.1 coordinate 62,702,563, forward strand.
ATGAATATACATATGGAGAGGGAATTTGAAAAATCCAAATAAAATTACTACATAGAAAAAATGAGGTCACATTGAGGGATATAATGATTTTAACTGACTTTTTTGCTTCCAGTTTTGCTGACGTGTATTTTACAGGCCTTCTGTATTGCTTCACAGCTGGGCTACATCTATTTTTCATACATTACCATGAACTCCTACACTGTCCTCCTAAGTGGTAAATTTCCAACCCTAAAGCAATTTGAAATATACACACCTGAAATTCTCAAACACCACAAGGCCATTTAAGAAGTACAATGATATTCCTAAAAAGTGCAAGTAGATTAAACTAAAAAACCTTTCGCTATAAATAACTTTACATCCTGCAAAAGGCTGAAAATTAGCAAATTACCACATAAACAGCATAAATATTTTATTTTCTCTAACAATCTGGCCTGTAAAAACGACTTCTAATGTCTTTGAAGAATTATGTCTTCATCACACTACACAGTCCCCATTCCCTTCTTTTTTCTGTTAACAAACATCCAATGTTTTCCCAAAGCATTTAGAATCACAAACCCCATGTTCTACCCATACTAATGTTGGTTTCACCATCCAAATGAATATTTTCTGATAGAATGCTTTATCCTAAATATGCATCAGAACATTCAGCATTTGAAGTATTGGACTCAGTGACATAAAATAAATTGATATTTCTATTCAGCCTTTGAAATGAATGCTCCCTTAATATTTGTGTGAAAGTCCTATAAGTTTACGTGTGCAGAATATGATTGGAATTGAGAGAAGAGTTTATCAAAGAAACATATATTTGTGCTGACAGTTGTTTTTTTGTTTACTCCAAATTTAAAAGGTTACCTAAAATTCAGCTTCAGTTTTCAGCTTTTAAAAGTCTGCAACAGTATATAATAAGATTCTGTTTTTCATCTTCTTTTATGAACAGCATCATTTAATGGTTCCGATTCCTTTTTCTGTGATGTACTTTTAAGAGAAATTACAGTCTCTTAAGCTCAGGGCATGTTTTTGAGTTTGTGATTTGAAACTAAGTTTAAAGAACAGGAACTTAATACTGGTGGTTTTGAATGAGTCAAGTACAAGTAGATGCTATCATACTTTCTTTAAATATGCTTTTTACTAATGTTTATGATTTCTGAGTTACAGAGCAATGACACACGAAGAATATTTATAACCTGCTCAAATTTCAGATAAAAGGATTCACGTTATTTTTCTCGTTCCAGTTTCTTTCAAAAAGGCATTGCTTTTGTTGTGAAACTGGTGTTTCTTAGTTACTCACAATGCACTGACCATTGTCTAAAGTCTGATTCACAGTGCCACATGTGCGTAGGCCTTTGTGGAGGTCCATATTCTCCACAGCAGTCCTAAGAAATGATGGAGGAGGAAGAGACTTCTCATCAACCCGGCAAGGAAAGGAATTTACCTAATGGAAAGCAATGAAGATCAGAGACCCAGTCTTTCTCTTTACAAGTCAAAGAACAAGAGGCAGTGGACATGCATTAAAGTGCATGAAATACCATCTGAACATAAGAATCACTCTTTTACTGTGAGGAGTGTGGTCAGACACTAATGCAGTTGCCTAGAGAGGCTTAAGAATCTCCACTCCTGGATACTCAAAAGTCAGACATGGTCCTGGACATCCTGCTACAGCTCATCTTGCCTGAATGACAAGGGCAATTATGGTGTGTGGGATATGTGGACTAGATGATTTAGAGAATTCCCTTCCAACCTCACCTACTCTGTAATTCTATGAGTTGAAGTCACACAATTCTAAAACACAGGATGATCCAGATTCTGATTTTGAGGACACTGAAGTAAATCTTGGAAATCTGTCTTTCCTGGAAGTTAAATCAAAACAGGGCAATAGGCTTCTCAGAGCAACATTCACAACCTTATATAAGTTTGGGCATTCATGGAAGCCTTCATTTACAATTAGAAAAAACAAACCAAATTTTTCCCTTAAAGAATAGAAAAAAATTAATTATTCCATCCCCTTGGGAAGAAAGCAGTGTGAAGCAGGCAAATAAAAAAGGACAAGCTTTATTTGAGCTTCCGTTTGATTCTTATGGGGCAAAAAAAAAAAATAAATTCTTAAGGCTCCTCTGAGCAGACAAGCCCATTTTATACCCCTGCTGAAAGACTCTGATAGCACTGGGATGAAAATTCAGAACATTTCACTCAGTCACCTGCTATGTGAGTCAGAGAATAGTGTGCTGAGCAACTAGGCCACCTTCATTGACTTAAATCACACTAAGAGGAAAATGCCTAAACCCTCAAGACTTAGCAGAGTGCAATAACATGCATTTCATTGTTTTGGGCTTTGTTTTTTTTCTTATATAAGGGAAAGAACAAGATACAGATCATAAAAAAGAAAGGAAAAAAAAAAAGGTAAAATCTGACATTACATTGGAGATTTAATACTGTTTTTTTTTCCCCACTGCCAATGTAATCAGAGAAATAAAATTCCAACTACTACACACCCAGCATATTAAACGAGGACAGTTTATCTTCCCAAAAAGCACTGCATTAATTGCCTTGTCAAGTATTAGCAGTAGTTTCATCCTTTAATGAGGAAAGTGTCAAGAATCAAGGAAAGTGAAATGTCTAGAATAATAATCATAAAGCTAAAGAACATGAATGAATGGCTTATAGTAAAATATATGTACAATTTTTTTGAAGTAGGATCATTCAAAATAGAAAAGCAAAACTAAAGAAAGAGAAACTAGTAAAGTTAGTATAGCATAGTAAAGCCACTATGAAAATACAAATACAAAAGCAAAAGACATATCACAAAGAAACTACATAGGTTTAGTATAACAAACCAAATAATCTGCTACAAATTCAGCTATTAAAAATCAGTACAAAGAGCACAGAATTAACTCAGTGGAAGAAAGAGTGCAATTCTTCCTTACTCATTCCTTCACAGTGTAGGGTATGAAAGTCTAAACAGAATATAAAGGGATCATTAAAAGCTCAGAGTAAGGTGAAGGAATTTCACAAAATGCCATAACACAGCCAGAAATAGACAAAGGTTATTAAAAAAGTGCTAAGATTTTTGAAACATTTTATGTTACAAATATACTCATTTACTATGATAAAAAATGTTCCATGAGAACATTGTCAGACTTAGGGAAGCTTGCTTTAGACAAAATAAAAATATTTTTATTTTTTGTCATTATGAAATGCAGATGATGTTTGGTCCTGTAAATCATTAACACAAAATTTAAAAGTTGAAACAGGAAGCAAAATGTTCAACTGAAAATAAAAGAAAGATTTTTAGAGTTCTTATTCTATTTCCAGTAAAACAAACTATTAATAATGTAGTATTTATGAAAGCACTGAAAATCTGTGTCCTTCGCAGCTCTGGCAATACATATTATGCATAACAAGATTTCTAAGAAAAAATAGACAAAATTACTAAAGAACCAATGACCCCATTGAAAAAGACCAAAAGAGATTTTTTTAAATAATTATGAGCTACAATCAAGAACAGTTATAAGTGTTTCAGGTAAGATTTTCAACAGATTTGATAGTATATATTATTGTGGCTAAGCATGTGCAGAGGCACCATAGTACTGTGGAAATCAAATTGGTTAAGGCAGCCTAAAATGATTCTCAAAAAGTAGTTTGGTTAAAGACTTATTTTCAGATGCAAGTGGGAAGGAAACCAGTCATGATAAACACCAAGTCAGCAAAGCATTAGAAGATGTGGTGACTGTCATTAAAAATGTGGTGACTCTCATTTTGGGGAAAAATGGAGACTCTCAATCCATCTATTTTTATAAGCATATTTAAGACAAAACAAAATAGTGGAATTCAGTGTGCCTGAATGACTTCTGTACACATCTGTATGTTTAGGCAAATGAAGAAGTCTTGCATGTCAGTGATTTTTCCAGCTTGTTGGAACCGGATTGTTGCAAATTCTATGTGACAATCAAATCATTAGTTCTTGTTGCCAACAGAAGTGACAGACTTCCATTTACAAAAGAGATTTGACATGAATTTGGTCTCCTGTCAGTTTTTTCTCATCCTGCAAGGAAGGGGAGCTAGATGCAAACTCACCAAATGAAATGTTTGCCCCCGGCAAACATCAATTTGAAGAAATCAAGGTATTTCATACAAAACTGCCAATTTCTACTGAGACTTTTGAAGATAAGCAGGGAGACACAGATCCTCAGATCCCTGTGGGTATCTGAAGCTCTTGGTCCCCATGTCCTGAATTATAGGGCCATGCCTTCACTCTCAAGTCTAAATCATCCTGAATTCTATGGCATATAACAGGCTATTCTTGAAGGATAAAGATTATTACTACCTCTAAAGAGGATATTGCTGCCAAATCACTTTCTAGTATGGCTGGAGATTTCGGGCTGACTTTCCCAGTACAGAAGGAAAATTAGAAACATTCCCACTGGTGGGTGACTGCCAGGTCACCCTGCAGCCCCTGTGCTACTGTGCAAAACGAAGAGTGGACTGGATCTCTCCCTGATTCAGTGAAAACCACTCATAAGATTTACAACAGCAGATGACATTTGTAGCAATGTGTTGCCTTCCATCTACCTCATCATCGATACTACAGCAGTTACCCTCTTCGCTTCTCCCCCTGGTGGTGCCTGAGTCATGCTCTGAGAAGCCTACTGACAGGAATTCCACAGGACTGCCAGATGCTTCACCTCTTTTCCCTAAGCAGTCTACTGATTTGAATTGAGTCAGCCCAAATATTTGATTGAGCTGAAGTTCTCATAGACATGGAAACAGAAGATATGGTGGAGCTCTGCAATGTGGAGGATGAGCCAATTGCAGCAGCTACCTAGAAGGCATCAACAGAGCTGATGGACAGCAGAAATGTAGCAAGGAGTTAGTCCTGAGGCAGACAGGAGTTGTGACTGACAAGCAACACTTGCTGGGACACATGTTGAAGTGGTTGGACTTGTACAGCATGGAGCTGAGGTTGAATAGAAGAATGCCTGGGTAGTTTGGATACACTGAACAGATATGAGGACAAGGGCTATAAAAGTAAGGGACTGACAGATGAGCGTGGGGAAGGAAGGGCTGGAATGGATTTTGAGCTCTAGAAAACAGATAGGCTAAGGACTGAGATTTTGACCTGTAGGGTTGGTTGACTGCGCTTGCAACCAATGTGGACCAGTGGAGGCAGGGATTTGTGGGCTACAGGTTTGGAGACAGGCGTGGATGGTGGAAATAGTGTTACTTCTGCACCTGTTATAACTGCATCTCTGAAACCAGCTAAAAGAAATACACAGTTGGAATTGTTTCCTGGTGATGATCAACATCTTTTATTTTATCTCCAGAAATGTTAGCCTAAGCAGTAAATGCAGCTGAGGGATATGGACTCTTACTCATTAGGTTTTATAGTGTGCATGACAATGCAATGTTGAAGTGAATTACTCCTCACAAACAGGTATTTCATAATGCTTTGCACTCTTATAGCTATTGCCAGAACTGTGTCTAGAGTGTGATGTACAACTAGATTTCATATAATATAAATTCAAAAAATGTAGTCCTGTGTAATTTCCTTATGATTTGTGTTTCAGGTGATAGTGAAAAGACAGAACAAAAATTACCTTTTCTTTGGAATTTTCTCTGGCATAATCATGACAATACCCTTACAAAAATCAACCATGTCAAGACATGTCTTTGCCGTTAATGTTTATTGGTTGTTAAGTCTGGCCTAATTTTATTTTTTACTTCTGGATTAAAATAAAAGAAATTTTCATAAGCTCCCTCTGAGTTAACAAAATAAACATAGTTTCATTAGATAGTTAACATTCAAGGCTTCTGCTGGTACCAGTGATAGTATGCTCTAAGGATTTCCTCAATTAACTTTATTCACACTTCAGTCTTTCCTCACTGTTGATTCTATTCAAAATCTTGAACAGAACTGGAAAATCCAGAATATTAAGGCTCAAATGAAGAAAGCAACATCACATCTACTGTGGTTCTTTTCTAGCTGGACCATGGATTGCCTCCATTTCTCTTCTTTATATACTACCCATTATGATTTTACTTCCAAGAAATGGAGAAGCTGACTTGCTACACCTTGAATTGCTGTAGAGAAACAGCACTCTATTACTGGAAAACAGAGAATATAATAAAGAAATCTGAGCAGTGATTTACTAGAAAGTAAATTATTTGATCCCTGAGCAAGATATACATTTTCTCACCCTGTAAAAAACTAGCTTTCATGTTAATATCTGTGAGAAAAGTGGAGTGATGCAATTTGGT
>JAWWEW010000112.1:62708914-62784605 GCA_035583185.1 Anabacerthia variegaticeps
ATATACATTTTCTCACCCTGTAAAAAACTAGCTTTCATGTTAATATCTGTGAGAAAAGTGGAGTGATGCAATTTGGTTAGCAGAATTTATAGAATTAATCCATGAATAACTGAGAGCAATTAATACTTTCTAGTAAGTTATCTTTTTTCCACAGGTTCTCTACCTGTAACAGCTCTTAAAGTTTTACTATCAAATAAAATGGAGATAATGTCATACAATCATGTACATATTCACCTGCCATACTGTAACTGAGGGATTCACAAAATATTTTCTTCTTCCTGAAGATAACTTTACTATGTAACATTTGTACAGAAGGACTACTGCAAGTACAGGAGGGTATTGTTGCACTGATTTCAAATCATTTGGTTCTCCACAGACTTTGGTTAAAACCCCATATATTTGCGGTTTTTTTGCTCTTGTGAGTGCAAAATCAGAGGCAAAGAATAAGACTCTCATACAACAGGATGTTAAAAAAAATTAAAAAAAAAAATAAATACAAGAACCCATGACAGAAATTGTAGTTTCATAGTGGTTCTGTGATACAAATATCTTTCAAATGTTGAACTATGGACTAAAACTGAAAAGTCATTTGGTCTTGCAGAACTTTGAAACCAGAATCTCAAAAAGGATATGGGTCATTTAGGAAATACAGCAAACTAAAGGTGTCCCCGGGGCCATCAGAACTTTCTGAAGGATGTTTCAGAACATTCTTCAAATTCAAATGCTCATTCAAAATATATCAGAACAATGTACCAGATTTGCCTTATAGTCAGTTATAGTTAGGAAAGATGGGAAAAAACTTTTCTAGAATTTTCAGTTGAGATGGTCACCTCTTCAGGGAAGTGGAAAACAGGATAAAATCAGACAAGATCTTGACTCAAATGGGAAATTTATGCTACATCAAATTCTGTAAGATTTCATAAATCTATGATTTGCAGTTCATGCTTCACAGCTGAGTCTGCAAGAAACAAAAATGAATTTAAAATTTTAATGAAATTCAAAGAGAAATCACTCCTGAACAATAACTGTAACTCAAGTTAGAATTAAAGATTCTTCCAGGACTGTCTGCTAGTTGAGAAACATGACCTGTATGGTTTTCTCTCTCCATTTCCCTTTCCATCTCCCCCTTTTCACTTCCTCTTCTTTCCTTCTTTTTCCGTCTTTACCTTCTTTCCTCATCCTGTTCTCCATTTTCTTGCCTTGTCTTTCTGCCATAGTATTCAAACAAAGAGATATAGGATGTTCTCTATTGTGAAAGATCACCTGATATCAGAAAAAAATGCAGTTCTTCCAGTTCATGCACAGTTCTTCCGTCACTGGACAGAGCAGGGAACTGTCGTAATGAGATAATGATCATGGAGCTTTGGTATCCTAGCTTGCTGTCCTTTTTTATGGTCGGTTATGTGAACACAAAGAAGAAAAAAACTGAAGTGATGCAGGGATTCCTATGAATTCCTGCTCCCTACACAGACAGTTTTGAGGTTCCACTATAAGATCACAGTCTCCTGTGTTCATCTAAATCAAGAAGCAAAAGGAATGGAAAAGCAGGTGGTGATATGTACGTTAGAATTTCTCAAGATGAAATTAATGTGCATTTCACTATGTTCTCTGGAGTTTATCATGACACATGACTGATATGAAACAAGAGGACTATGACTGTAATTGTCCTCTACTTTATTTACTCTGTATAAACAGTCTGATCCATTTACGACACACTTTGTTTTCAGCCCTCTGCATCTCCAGCTCCAGAGAAGAGAAATACAAATTAGAAAATATTTCTTTGTTATTCCTAGATGAAAAATGACAAACCTGTTAATCTGCTCTGACTTTGAAATTTTATTTTTATTTCTATTTTAGAAATTGTATTTACTGAGATTCTTGAAGATTAAGGGAAAAAAGATTAAAGACAGAGTTGGTACAAAGCTATCAATCATTAAAGCAAATGAAAGCAGAGCTGTATTTGAAAAAAGAAATGGTACCTATTAGCAATGATGGGAAAGGCTCAAGGACATGGGAAAAAAAAACTATGCAAAACAAAAGTTAACACTGGTTTAAAAATTCAGGCAAGAAATCATCTTTTTTAACATTAACAATATATGTATTAGCTGTACTTTTCCATAAATGTAGAAAGGTTTAATGTTATCCTAAATCTTTATAGCAAGACAAAAACCAGCAAATCAAGTCTGACATCATTAACATTTTCGGCACTAAATTAGTTATAAATGCAATGCATGGATAACTTTGCCCTTCTTACATTCTAAAATGCAAATAAGTCTACTGTGAAACCTCAGGAACACAGTCACTAATAGAAACAGACCTTGGTTGTTCTGGGGCTAAAGTGATTTTATTTATATATTTATTTACTATCTAGAAAAAGAACTGCAGATCTGTGAGTAAAGGTTCTCTTAAATAGAAGGCCTAGAGAATTCCGAGGAACTATATAAATGAAATTTTGTGGTGTGGATTTTTTTTTTGATTGGGGGTTTGCTTTGGTTTGCTTTTTTTTTTTTTTAATGAAAGACATATAATTCAATATTTATTTTTTTTGTGAACCCTTCAAGTTGTATTTTTAGTAGGTGTATGACGGAAGGACTTTCTGTAACTAAACAGGTATTTTAAAAATATTTTGCCTAAGCTATGGACACAGGCAAAGGAAACTATCTCATTTCTGCAGATTATTGTGGGTTAGAGATGTAGAGGTGTAGACTGATAGAGGTGTAGTGGTGTTTGATTCACAACAAAGACTTGCACATAGAATGAGGTCCATGAGATTTATCAGTGTGAGTGAAAACATTGCAACCTTGTTTCTGTTATATTAAATTCCCCTTTGGGAGTATCTCTCTCTGTCTTAAAAAGCAGCCTGGCAATAACACCTGCAAGTTTTAGGGACCACAATATAGAAAAGACATTAAGCTATTAGCGAGGGCCAAAAAGAGGGTCACGAAGATGGGGAAGGGCCTTGAGGGGAAGCCATATGGAGACTGGCTGAGGTCACTTGGTCAGTTCAGCCTGGAGAAGAAGAGACTGAGGGGAGACCTCTTTGCAGTTTTCAGCATCCTCACTAGGGGAAGAGGAGGGACACTCTTGTGAACAGTGACAGGACTTGAGATGGCATGAAACTGAGTAAGAGGAAGTTTAGGTTTGATATCAGGTTTTTCACCCAGAGGATGGTTGGACACTGGAACAGGCTCTCCAGAGTGACAGCACCAATCTTGCCAGAGTTCAAGGAGCATTTGGACAATGGTCTCAGGCACATGGTGTGATTCTTGGGGCTGTCTTGTGCAGGGCTAAACTCAATGATCCTTGTGGGTCCCTTTCAACTCAGGATATTCTGTGATTCTATGATTCTATCATCCCACTCTTGTAGCACATTTTCATAGTCCAGCCTAAGAAAATGTTTAATGCTGACATCTAGGGACTAAATCCATTACTGATAATTAATATCAAAAAAAGCTAAACATTTTAGCACCTGAGTACCAAGAAAGTAAATCTGAATGTCTGTTAAGAAACCCAGCTGTGCAATCATCCTCAAAAAAACGCAGGTAGCATACATAGTAGCTTTTTTAACAGACACCAATGTCCAAGAAGAAAATTCTGCGCAACAGAAACATGGGATAATATAGAAATTATTTATGCTGATCTGTTTTAATAGGAGCACATACGGAGCAAGTTCTTCAGCTTTTTCTGCCTAGAACTGGAACACAGATATTTCTAACAATTTTTAATTGTGGCAGTTGAAATTCCTTTTTCCTCTGAGTATGCACAGGTGGCTCTGAGGCTCTGTTTGTATTGCAGTTTTGCGAGACGGATAGTGACAAATGCATTGTATGTGAAATCCCAGCAGATTGAGGATTCTTTTGTTTCATTCCACAAGGGCTATAAATAAGCCATGTGGCACAAAACAGACTGCTGAATGAAACACATGCACACTCAAAAAATAAATCAGAGAAACCTTAGCAGTTTACAAATGGACATTTTCAACTGGATTCAAACAGAGAGACGTGCTTTTTTATACAAATGAAAGAACAGCTTTACTACTTTCTACAGGCACTTATGGGAAGAAGTTTCTATCAAATATTCATGGTGGCCTCTTGTCTACACGCGTCTGGTTGATGGAGTAATAGTGTAGACTCACCTGGCACCAAAACGCAGCCATTTTCCCTTTCCCCATCCAGTAAATCTGTGGCTGTCAGTGATAGGAGCTGATGGGAAATGATAGCCTTATTGAGCTGCCTCATGAACTGTAACTCATTTGTTCTGAAGACCCAGACTGACAGCCTCTGCATTTCTCCCTTCCAGTGAAATTGAGTGTAAATCACTTTATCATTTTTCCCCATGACAGTTTATCAGAATTCTGGAGTTTTATATGAAGTCATAGAGGCTGGTGGTAGAAATAAGACTTACAATCGATCTTGTTGGAGAGCATGGCATCTTGGAAGGTTTAACATTCCCACAAAAAATTGCAATTTGACTTCCACTAACCAGACATGTGCACACACACACACACACACTTTACATGTGGCAGAGCGGGAAAGCTAATCAGGCTCACTTCTACTGGGCAAATAATCTAAGCTTATGATTCATGTGAACTTAAATTTACAATCACTTTCAGTTCTCGGTAAGTTAATTTTTCCTTTTGACTTGTATGTCTCCTAATATATTCCCTGACCAAAATAATAATAAAATCCTTTTCTACACAATACTACTTCACTGGAGAAGAAACCATCTGCTCTCTTTTGCTTCCATTCTTAATAAGGTGCAAAATAGAAAAACAGGATGGGTATACTAAAGGTAAATGTAGATTGCTGCTCTAGTCTGGAAACTGCTTTATGAAATTGATATTTAGAAAAATGAAAGACAATCAATCACCGTCTATCAGAATTACATAATGTCAAAAATATTAGTTAGAACAAACATGCCAGTTCATGATTGCTTTTCTTTAAAAATCCTCTATGAGTTGAAATGCACTATGTAAATATTATTCATTAATTCCAGTACTGAAGAACTTGGTGTCCTTAAGCAAATAACCATCTCTATTAAAAAGGTAAAAATATCAAGCAAGGCCCACAAAGTCTCTACATGAAGCAACAAAGGACAGAGACACTTAGAAAAATTTATATAAGCATGTAAAATAAAATGACTTATAGTCTGACTTCGTTCATTATAAATTCAAGGACACTTAGAGATTTGATGACCACTGTCTAGGAATACAAATCATAATTGAAGTAATATTTTTTTTTTTGTTTGATTGCATTCAACTAAAGTGTGTTTCCTTGCATCCCTAGCACTAGAGCACAATGACCTAAGCTGAAATGTTTGAATTTTGGTTTCTTTCACTCTCTAGAATGAATGAATTCCTCCAACTGATTATTTTTACCTTTGGAAGTTATTATATAAAGTTTTATTTTCTTGATCCCTGTGTGTAGGTAGTCAAGTATGTAAACCTTTCTATATAAGTGACAGGATGAGAGATAATAATTTCTGCAGGTGGATGATATAACAAAGCTGTGTGATCTAACATGTTCCCAGTTCATGACATTTTTTTTGCCAAAGTGCAGCTCTATGCACGTGGACTGCACAGATCTCCCTGCTTACTAGCCACAGTGACTATGGCAAAGTTCCCTGTAGAAAATATGTTATATTAAATAATAAACTAAGGCCATCACAGTAGAGGAAATGGCTCAAAACTGAAACCATTAATGTTTAGGCCACAGTGTAACACATGCCTAAGCTTAGTTTAGAAGTAGTTCAAGAGCCAAAGCTTCATGCTACACCAACCCATTTCCCTTAGAAGACATGTTAATAATCAGTAAGTTGAAAGGGAAAAGGTGTTAGAATTCGATGGACTTGTCAGTGTTGGTTTAATGGTTGGACTTGATGATCTTAGATGTCTTTTCCAACCTAAATTATTCTATGATTCTGTGATACTAGTAATACAGCAGGTCATGAGCATGTATCTTAATTATTTTAAATGGTTGAATATTGACATCAGCTGACTGTTTTTAACTCCCTTAGCACTGACTACTGTCAGTCTTAACAATGACTTGTGCAGCAGAAACCTCCCTCACCGTTTTTTATTAAACTCCACCAAATATTATTTCTTCTGCTGTTGTATCAGGTTGCATCAATCATTAGAAAATGGACACTTGCTTGCACCATTAACTCTACTAATGATATGGAATTTTGCACAGCTGATGGGTCAGTAAGCTAGAAAAATGTGCACACAGTATTCAGAAAACCATGCAAGATGGATCTGAATTAAATGTAAACTGAAAATAAAATATGGAGATCCCTGGCAGATCAAGATTAGAACATGATGAAATGTTTCAAAAGTTTCCTATTAAGTCCAATGCTAAAGGCATTGAGAAGGCAATTTACGTCCATGACACAAACCTAAACCAAGAGTAGATTAAATCTGAATGTAACTGCATCCTTAATGGTGGTATTTGTAGGAGAAGAAGAGTGTATATATAAAAGTGTTTAAAGGGTTTTTTTGTTTTGTTTGTTTACATTGTAAAAATCAAAACACAGGGAACACTTGTGGTGAAATATTTTAATTTTCCCATCTTACTATTGAAATCCAAATTGTGAAAATAATCCTGATGGAATTTTTTCTCTTAGATAAATCAATGTATAAAGTTCCTAGCCTCAGGCAGACCACAGAGAAACAATTTCAGAAAGGCAGCTGAACAAATATGAGTAAGAAATAATATTGTAGGGCATGAAAAAGACATACAAACTGAAATGGATTTTCTGGTCATAAAAATCCAGGCTATCTACAGGAAATACTGCACATATGCAAATTTAGTGTATCTACATAGCTGTCTATTTTTTGAAAATATTGTAAGGCTTTTATGAAAAATTATTACAGTTTTAAAGTCTGTTTCCACCTTTAACTTCTTCAAATGTGCTGACATTGTACATTACCCTTAGGTTAAAAAAAGTCAAGTGAGCAAATGTTCAGAAAACACACTGCCCTGCAACTGTCATAAGGCTATTGCTGTTTTCATGTGGAGAGTTTTAAAGGCTGTTGAGATGGAAAGGAATTATAGCCAAGTCACTTAAGTGTCATGAATTTTGCACTGTGCTCCAGGCATGCTTTTGGGAGTTTATGTATGTCATGCTAATAGCTTGACCTTCACGGATTATTAAGATGAAATTTTATGCAATGAATACGCTGATAAATTTGAGCTAAACAGCATACTTTGAAACAACTATGTTTAAATATGCTAATTGCAGCAGTTTTGTAAAGCAAAATGTTATTTTAATTGCAGAGAGGATTGAGATGCTGGCTATCACACAATGGTATGCAAGCAAGTCTGCCTTAGCATTTTATGGGAGTGGTTTTTTTCCTTTGGGTAACATATTTTTTTCTGTATTTATTTATAGATTGGAGAACACACAAGAGAAACAAAAACCATCTTTCTTTAGACACTGTACTGTTCCCACCCTAAAGTGAGTCAGAAAGATAACATTTCTTAGCATATTAATCAGACTGATTTTCCTTTCATCTACATTCCAGATAGAAATATGTATGTTATAAGCAAAGTTTCACTGCTGCTGAAACGATAACCCTGTAGAACAGCAAAACTACTGGAAAATGGAGGCAGATAAATGGTAACAAGTCAGACTCATTCTTGTTTCTGTAGATGAATTGCAGGTGTTCCATGAGGGCCATGGGTTGTGACCAATGAAAAGGTTTATAAAATTTCTGAGCCAAAGCACTGCAATTTGGCTACATGAGAAAGGCATCCTGATATAGAGGGAGATAAGAATCACACAAAGACTTCTGTAAAAGAAAAAGTAGATCTTTTAAATAACGGAAAGTCAAGAGAGATTATGAAAAGATTATCAGACTGCAAAGCAACAACTAGCAAAAAAGAAGGGATTCAAAAAATATCTGGAGTTCAAAAAAAGAGAGGGGGCAGATGGTACAAATTGTTGACTTTATGTATATGCCATTTGGACAGTAAGGTTTCATTGTTGCATATTTTATTTCCTCAGTTTTGTTAATTCCTTTTTTCTTTGTTGCATTTTATCTTTGTTGCAGAATCCTTTCTCGCAGGACACCAAATAAGAAGCATTTGAAACAACTGATTTCAGCATTGCCTAACAAAATTTTATCTTGTGATACATTATTTGCAAAATAGCAGAGATTTTTTTTTTGCCTCTTTTTCTAAATTTGATAGTATAGTGACTAGAATGTTTAAAATGAATGTGAAATCCCCTAGGCCTGTTTTGATTCTTCCATCACTCAGATAAATCAGGTAAATCTCTTATCAGCTATAATGTGTTTTGAAATACAAGTGTCTCATCCTTGTCAGCTGAAATTTCTGGTAGAACTAGTAGCAGCACCTCCTTGGAAGTTCATAGTTGGAAATTATTCTAGTTGAAAACTATTCCAGTTTGTAAAATTGTAAGGTATTCATTAAGTCAGAAAGTGGGAATAAGTGCTATGACCCTGTGATTAGGTTTCCCATATTATCATTAGGTGTCTCTATTCTTATCTCTGCCTTCTGAGTGGAACGAGTCATGTGGGCTTCAGTGTTACTTCAGTTGTCTCAGAGGGGAGATTTGAGTTACATTTTTCTTCCTGATAGTGAGACCTCTATCTCTCCCATGACTCTTTGTGGTCTGTAGCACTTGATTTAATTTTTTTATATATATGTAATCTTCTTTCCAGGTTCTCTGAAAGGAATGGAAACTCCTCTGCAAACAAAGCTGGTTTTTTTGCTTTTGTTGGCTTTTGCATTTTGTAGGATTGTTTGGTTAGTTTGGTGGGGTTTTCCTATAATTAACGGCCAGGAAAATAATGAATTACAGAGTTCTCATATACCCACCTTTGGCACCTTTTTGCTGCGTGCACGTATTTTTGATATTAGAACTGTCATGTATCCATAACTGAGATATATGGCCTGTGCATTGCAAATATAGTTCCATATCTAGTCCTGGATTCAAGCTCACTTAACCTACTTATATCTATCAAACATTAAGTTTTCTTGGAAACAGATCCAAACAAAAAATAGTTCATTTGCCTGTGGTTGCTTGTAATGATGGGAATGCCTTACCATCTGTGTTTCTTCAGGTTGTGATCTTGTCAGATTTCATAAGGTAAGCAGATTCTGACCTGCATAATAGTTGGTTGGGAACTTTCCAAAGAAAATCCCAGGTGCTAAGGAAAGCGGCACTGATGATTCAATTTTTGGCACTTTGCCCTGTTCTGTAGAAGACCACTGTCTCAGCATAATATTGAGAAACCATTTGGTAACTCAGTGTGCCAGCTTCCAGGAGAGACAATATCAGTGCAGACAAGACTTGGAGTTAGGAAATATCTGGGGTACTTCTTGCAACGTGAGAAGACAACATAGCATTTTTTGCATATAAACCAAAGATTTTGCTTGTGCCGTAAACTGCTAAACAGGATGGGAGGATCTTGTACATGCTATTGCAAAGTCTATTTTGGAGCACTGAATGAACAACATCAACACACGAACTTACATGAAGTGTTTTGGGACAATTCATTAAAACTACTCTGGACTATTGTTGGCCCTAATTCCTAGTTACTACTGTTGGCATTCTTCCTAGAAAGACAGACAAGAGATTTTAGATGCTGTGTAATTGGATTATTAGGCACCCTTAAAATAAGTAATTTAGATAAAAGAAAGAGTTCCCAACAGATCAAGGAGTATCCAGGGAGCTGAAATACCTGATTTGTCTTCCTTGTCTGTTAATTCTGTGCCTGTGGTAAACCATTTGCAAAGAAAACTGGACTGCCTTATCAGGATGCAGTTTGCACAATATTTCTAATCTATGCATGTGATGTTTCAGTGGATACCTTAGCATGAATTAGTTCTGATATATAATGAGCTTTTTAATTCAAAATTACTACATTGCTTTCAAAAAGAAAAAGTTCATCAGGGAAGGGAAAAAAAAGGTGTCCTTATTATGGTTAAGCACTATACACACTCCCTTTCTTTTTCTGTAAGAAAATTCTATATTTATATAATGTATATAATTATAAAGGTAGCCTTCAAGGCTATTATTCTATGCAGAGATTGGAAAACCATAGAAACACAGAATCACAGTATCAATTAGGTTGGAAAAAGACCTGCAAGACCACTGCGTTCAACCTTTGACTGTGTCTCTAAGTGCCACATCCACTTGTTTTGTGAACACTTCCTGGAATGGGGATTTCACCACCTCCCTTGGTCAGCCCATTCCAATGTCAAATGTGTAATATACAATATGAAAATGCGTATTATACACACATGCAATGCAAAATGTGTAACGAATAAGTTATGTCACAAACAGAAATTACATGCCACTGTTTTAGACCATCACCAGCACTCTGTGGACTTAATGTGACAATGGTCATGATGTAAAAGTTGTGTATGACCTTCTAATCACATTTTGCACAATATTACCTTCACAAAGGACAATAAACTAGGACTTCCCTTTTCAAATACCTGAATATTAGTCTTTAAAATTCAAGGACATGACTTCAAATATGGTAGGGCTGGCTGTGTTTTTTTTCTGGAGATATACACAAATCTATATGGAACTGAAAATTTCGAATGTAACTGTTGATTATAATGTATCCTGCATTTAACATTTAGTAGACCATTTATTTTTTAGCAGCACAATGAGCACTGTTCTTAAGGACAGTCTGAAAAGTATATGAGTCTACTATGTACCTGTACTAGAAGAAGCTATCTGTATGAAAAGGTGACACATAGTTAGTTAAAGACAAGTATTTCCCAAACATAACCTATAAATAGAGTAACTGCAAGTAGGCCTCAGCTAATGATGTGATCTAATTAGAACTGCTCTAAGGACTGACCAGTACAACAGACTTACTTCAAAAAGTTGAAATTCAAAGACTTTTAGGCATTTTATAATTTAGAAATTGAATTTCTCCACCACACGTGTTTTATAATGAAGAGGTTAAAGAGAAATTTTTTATCAGATTCAGGAAACTGAATTGGGTTCCTCAATCACAAATTTTAATAGCTTGGAGGAGAGTCATTATGCTTCAAATTTATTAGTCTTAATTCATCTTCAAGTTACTTTGGCCAATAATACAGACAATACATATGCTGTTCATGGACACTAATCTAATACAATACACAGATAATTTGTACTATATATAATAATATAATAATAAACATATCTTGTTTACAGATCACAGATAAGTCACAGATAAGTCCATGCTGTTCAAGACCAGACAATTATATTTATACCAAAAAATATGGCAAGTAAGAAAAAAACTACTAAATCAATATTTATTGAAATCACTTAAAAGGAAAACACCTTAAAACTATTTGGAGGAATTTGCAAACCAATTGCAATAACATTTTTGAAAGCACAGCATCTAAGCCTTTCCCAGGTCATAGAATTAAAACCAAATATATTGCCTCCAGAATAGATGTTTTTACATTTTTTTTTTACTTCTTGATTTTAGCAAATTTACAGAGACATCCAATTAAAGTATCCTGTTCAATAACTAATAGCAATAGGCATTGGAAATTTCCAAAGACAAAATCTCCTTAGGAAAATTCTGGATCAGAGACATTTCATAGATTCCTTGCAGTGCAGTGCGAACTACATATAATTCCAATGAAAAGTTTTAATTGGCAGTATTTTTGTCTGCAAA
The DNA here is from genome assembly GCA_035583185.1 of Anabacerthia variegaticeps. NCBI lineage: Eukaryota > Metazoa > Chordata > Aves > Passeriformes > Furnariidae > Anabacerthia > Anabacerthia variegaticeps. The sequence goes on from JAWWEW010000112.1 coordinate 62,720,568, forward strand.
AATAACTCGATTAAGCTTTGTACATGTACACATCCAGGAACATGTCTTAGCAGTTGCTCAAGGTGAAGAATCCTCAATTGTAACATAGTATGCAGATCATATTTTACTTTCTCCTAAATTTATTTATGCTTCTTATGGATTTTAATACACTTTTTATAAATGTGGATAATCAAATAGATTTTGGTTATACTTTTTCTCTTCCACACAGAAACCACAGTTATTGTACTGCATTTTCAGTACCTGTAGACCTTTGCTAATGTTTGATGAATTGCAGTGCAACCTCAAAATAAAAGGACTTCCAATATAACATTTTTTGCTGGCATTTCAAAAACACTCTGTACTCTAATTATTTTCTAAGATCAAGATGGCAACAAAATGTATAACTGATTAGCTGGTAAAATAGTACTACAAATTCTACTTACTTCCTTTATATATGCCAACCTCATTTACTGCACAAGAGAGGACTGGGTTTGTAAAGTGGAGAAATTAAGCCTTGTTTCCTAAAAGCACATGTTGAAAGGGCAAGAGCAGGGGTGAAAATGGTAGATTTTTTTTTTCCAGAGTGTTTTGGGGTTTTTTTCTGATTGCACCACTTTTCTGGTTTTTTTTTTTTTTTTTGTTCTTTGGTATGACTTTACAGGGACCCTCGTGATGTATTAATCTGAAAAAAAATTGGAAACTGTCCAAATACATACTAAATACTTGAAGACATCAGAAAGGTTTTTGGTAATGCCATGCAACTCTTGTAACTAATCTGCACGAGTCAGGGCAAAATACACTTCAGAATGAAGATGGTTGCTCAGCTGCTGTAGAAATCATAGTGGCATCATGGCATTCAACAGAGCATCGCCTGTTGACACTGCTTCACCCTGGTTGAGGATCTGGCCCTGAGATTACAACTACATAAAAATAATGAGATTGAGAATTATAGATCCATAATTAATAAATATTCTATTTTCTACATACGTTAAAATCTTTCTTATCCATCATCATTGAAAGCAAGACATGCTGTGTAGTGATGATCCATCTTCATGGTCTCCCTGGGGCATGTATTCTGTCATGACAGACAGGACAGTGCTAAGAATACTGAACTATGACAAAGGCTTTAAAAACATACTGCTGAAAGTGACTATCTGAGCTAGGAACAACTTAATGGAGCAGAGAAGAGTTTGAGCAGACTGTGACCTTTCCAGCAGCATCATCAGTATGGACTCTGTCATGTGAAAAGTAAGTGATATTCAGCCTCTGCATATACATTGCAGGTAGTCTGCCCTGTGTGGGATGGTCTGTTCCATGGCAGGCAAGTCTGAGTCCTTTCGAAGGACATACTACCTAAAACTGTGCTTTCCATTCTGTATGGAGATCTAAGCTTGTATTTATAAAAGAGAATGTAAAGCAGAAAGATCTGTAATTGTCTATTGTAGCATATTTTGTAAAGGGTAAATAAGATGACCCAAATAATTATAGTTTGGTTAGCTGAACTTCCATTCTCAGCAAAGTCATAGAAAAGCTGATGCAACATAAAAGTACTAAAGAATTAAAGGATGGTAGCATAATTAATGCCAATCAGCACAGTTTTATGGAAAACAGATCTCATCAGAACTTCTGATGAGGTGACAAGTTCAGTTCACAAAGGAAAGCGTGTTGACATAATATGACTTCTGTAAGGGCAGTTGTCTGCACAACATTCAGATTAAAAATTAGCACTATGCAAAATTCCCTGTAGCACATAATAATAATAATTTGTAAAACTTGTTCACTGGCTAATCTCAGAAAACAGCTGTTAATTGGGAACCACTGTGCAAAGAGAAATTTCTAGTGCACTAATGCAAAGTTCTTGATCTATACAATATTCATTTATGCAGAAGAAATTGCACATTCATGACAGCAAAAATTTGCAGTTGAAAAACAAAACGGTGGAATGATGAATTCTAATAAGGAGCAGACATTGCTACACATATACCTCCATTACAGAGTAAGGTGGACTTTTCAAAATAATACATTTTACTGTCTTAGAATGAAGATCAAGGAACACAGATCACAGATTTTCTGATAGAGGCCTGAATTCTGGAATCACAGAATCATAAATCATAGAATGCTTGGAGTTGAATGGGACTTTAAAGATCATCTAGTTCCACCCTTCCTTCCATGGGTGAGGACATCTTTCACTGGACAAGCTTGCTCAGAGCCCCATCCAACCTGGCCTTGAACACTTCCAGGGAAGGGGCATCCACAGCTTCTCCGGACAATCTGTTCTAGTGCCTCATCACCCTCACAGAAAATAATTTCTTCCTAATATTGAATCTAAATCTACTCTCTTTCAGTTGGAAACCATTCCCCCTTGTCCTGTTAACATACTCATGTTAAGAGTTAGTCTCTCTCCATCTTTCTTCTTGGTTCCCTTCAGGTACTGGAAGGCCACAATTAGGTCACCCTGAAGTCTTCTCTTTTCCAAGCTGACCAATTACAGTTCTCTCAGATTTTCGTCACAGGACAAGTGCTCCATCCTTCTAATCAATTTGGTGGCCCTCGCTCCAACAAGTCATTGTCCCTTCTGTGCTGAAGACCCCAGAGCTGGACTCCAGAGTGTTTCAGGTGGGGTCTCACCAGAATGGAGTAGAGAGGGAGAATCCCCTCTTTTGTCCTGCCGGCCATGCTGCTTTTGATGCAGCCCAGGATACAATTGGCTTTCTGGGCTGTGAGTGCACGTTGCTGGCTTATGTCCAGCCTCTCATGCAGCAGGACCCCCAAGTCCTTCTTGGCAGGGCTGCTCTTGATAAGTTCATCCCCCAGCCTGTATTGATACAAAGGGGTGCCCCAGTCCAGGTGCACTTGGTCTTGTTAAACTGCATGAGGCTCCCAAGAGCCCTCTTCTTGAGCTTGTCCAAATCCCCCTAGATGGCATCCTGCCCTTCATATGTGTCAACAGCACCACTCTGCTTGGTTTCATTTGCAAATATGCTGAGGGTGCACTCAATCCCTTCATCTCTGTCATTAATGAAGATATTAAATAGCACTGGTCCCAGTATGGAACCCTGAGGGACACCATTTGCTAGTGATGTCCATCCAGACTCTGTGCTGTTGACCATTACTCTCTGGATGCAAACATCCAATGATTTTCTTATCCATCTAACAGTCTGCCCACTGAACCTATTTCTCCCCAGTTGAGAGAGAAGGAAAATCATTCTCAAGGAGGATTTTGAGATCTGTAGTGATTAATGAACGTGAATTCCCAGAGTGAAATAATGAAAAAGAAAATAGATGTAATCCCTGAACATACATGCAGGATGTGTATGTTTGAACTGGACTTTTTATTTAACCTGTTCTTTACATAGCTGAGACCATTACTGGGAAACAGCTCTCACATCTCGCTTTTGAATGGAAATTGAAAAGGCAAAAAGAGCTCCATGAAGAGCTCAAAAACTTATTCTGGAAGTGGGAAGTCTGAATTACAGTGAGAGATTTAAAAATTTCAATCTATATAATTTATCTTAGTAGTCCAATAGCAGTAATTTTATAGTTTAGACTTGGTAAAGATGATAGAGTTCTACTGGTGCAAGAAGGAAAACAATATAAATATGAAAAGAAAATTTCTGGTGATGCAGAGTTTAGCAGAAAAAGGTAAAACAAGAAGGACAGGATCAAAGTAGAAGCTAAATAAATTCATATGAGTTAGGAGCACTGTTTTAACCCTAGACATACCTATGCAGTAGAACAATTTATTTAGAACAATGGAGTTTAAAGCTTTTCAGATGAGATTGAGTTTTTTTCTATATGGTAAGAGAGCTCCATCAGAATTTGAAAAATTACTCAGTGAAATTCAAAGGACCGTGTTATTAAAAGATCAAACTAGAGGATCACAATGGGCTTTCACAGTCTTAAAACGGATTACTTATATCTCCACTCACAAATATCTAATTTTAAAGAGTACATAGCAAGTATAAAGGCAAAATTGTCCTAACATTTGAAGAAATACCTTTGACTTTTTTACTATTCCCCCACAAAATATGTGTCTATTTTCTTCCTCAACAGGAGTTATCATTGTAATGAGTTTTTCTGACAGACAATGTATCTGATGATGTAAAGTTGGACTGAATCAAAAAATTTTCCCATTAAAAAGCACCAGAAATCCATGAATACATATTTTTGCTAAGGCAAATCACATTATTTTTAGACTGGGTTACTTAAATACGTTATCTTTACAGTAACTTGCTTCTCATTTAAAATAATGTTATAGCTCTTGTGCAGCATCCAAGCTCTCTCATAATACCTCCAGCTTTCTTCCTAAACCTCCATTCTTTTCTAATTCTAAAATTTTCACAAGCAGTGACTGCTCACAGTATTGTTACACCTATTAAATTACAATTACTGAGAATAATCTCAATTTAAATTTATGCTTGCAACTTTTGAAAAAAAATATGTTATTTAATGACTGTGCTTAATAATCATAATTTTTATCCTCAGAAGCAAAAACTTTACTTAATATTCTGACAAAAACTTTACTTAATATTCTGACAAAAACTTCATTGATTTCTATGGTCCTCAAGGTAAAAAGACACTGCTGGATTATTTCAACAAAAGAGATGTGCAAGAGATATGTATGTATGTACTACAACTACAACTCTTAAGGTGTGATCCTAGAATTACAAAAGACTAAATACATGGTTCAAATTTTAATGTTACTAAAAGGTCTCTAGATGAAAGAATGAAGGAACACAAAATTCACAGCAGAATCTGAAGACAAACAGTGCATTCTTTTATCATGCACTACCTAGGCAAAGATTTGTTGAGGTAATTTATGTCCTTTACAGCTCCCAATTGTCAGCAAATGTGTCTCCAGACTGGTGTCTAAAAATGTTCAGAGGCTTAAAAGTTCAATTTGCTAAATAATGCCAATGATTAGACATGGAAAAGACTTAAAACACCATCTACCTGTTCATATATTTATATCAACATGGTAATGAGGCAATGAAAAAGGAAAATAATCAAATTTTGGCAATAAAACAGATATACTCCAAAATATCAGATCTGTTGAGAAAAATAATATTTATATTTTTGCTTTTCTCCATAGAATCATTTTTACACCACTTTTTACTATCTTGAGCCTGCCACCTGCATATTTCTTCTGCTGGTGTGTGAAGGACACAAAAGGCATCCAATGCACAACGCCTCATTATTCTCACACAAATAAACAACCCACATCCAGAATCCTATATCCATTACTTGAACTAATTAGAAACGTGTCTTAAGCAAAGAGATGAAAAATGTAACGCTCTTTCTTAGAGGACTTATTTAAGAAAATTTTTACTAATTCTGCAGAACATTCCCCAGCTCTTGAGGCTGGTGATTAAGTTATAACTTTGGCTATGAGATAACATCCTATGCCAAAAAAATTTATTGCAATTTTAAAAGCAGAAATCTGAAAGCAAATAATATTTCATCTACATGGAAATATATTCAATAGATTTTCCAATACTGTGCATTTTTGTTGCCACAAGTATTACTTATGTCTAAAGTGCTAAAACCTTACATTTTATGAAAAAGAAGAATTGTGGTGTTAACCCTCTAATTGGTTCTCTGACAATATTTAGATATTTTTAGTGTTGCACCATTAGCATAGAAAAATTTTATTCTTCTATTTTGCATGTGTCAAGAAGATTTCTAGCAGTCCAACAAATTGCTAACAATTACCACTAAGATGCACACAGTTATTCCAGATACTGCAGCATTTAAATGTTATAGCCTAAATCAGCAGAGGAGGCATCGTTTTATCTTCTGCCATCATAAAAGCATTGCATATTGGAAAGCCAAAACAAAACCATGAAATAACCTTTTCTAAGTCAAGCACTATAAATGCAGTTTTTGGTGGCTTTTTATATATGACAGCTTAAAAAAAACCCACAACATTTTAGCATTAAATTTAAGGCCTAATTAGTCATCACTGATACCTTTTTTCAAATTGCAAAAATGACGTGTTTTTCAGAAAAATACAGTAGTGTGACTTATTAGAATTCTTCTCTCTTAGCTTAATATTTATTTTGAATGCATTGGCTATCATTTAAGCTGTGGACTTAGAGTTAAGGTACTGAAGACAGAAAATACTCTTACTTTGATGTTTTCTGAATTCTGCCTTCATTAGTTCTTTTTTTCTAACATTTCCATGAAATTATAAAAGTAGATTGAGATTTCTCCTAAAACATCCTGCAATATATATAGTCCGAGCACTTTGTACACCATAAGTCATTAGAGACAAAACTTGCAGGAGGAACTGGTGAAGGGAAAATATCTCAATATTCAAGGAAAGGTATATCAAGATTGTCAGCAATCATCTCACATCCAGACTGAATGCTCTCTAGCACCCTGGCCCATCATTCCTTCATCTTCTTGACCACGTCACGTATCAGCAATGTGGCTCCATTTCCTTAGTCTGCAGTACTATGTTCCTGAAGGCATAACTGCCTAAACTGAATTTTAAAAGGAAGGGAAATAAAAATACAATAGTGCAAATCCCCTCTTCCCCCAACACTTGCAATATTGAGATCATGTATGGCAATAACCTGGATAAGGACTACAAAGACAAGCAATCTTCAAGTGCAAGCAAGGATGGCTCAAACTGTTGGCATCAATTCACTGGACATTATCTTACAATGGTGCTTCAAAGTAAACATAATTGTGCTCATGGCTTTTTTAAAGTAATACATTCAGTCTTTATCAAGAAAATGGACTGAAAGCAGTATTTCCAACTTGGGGAGCTAATCTGTCACAGATGGAGCATTCAGCTCTAGAATAAACCTCACAATTTAAAATCATCCATGTGATACTCTCTGGTAGTAGAAATAGCTAGTATTAGTATCCTTTTCCCCTGGTTTTCCACTTCAGCCTTCTGATTTTGCATGAGGACATAACTATGGATAGCACATGACAGAATAGGAAAAATGTAGTAAAATATAAAATGTGCATAAACTAACATTATCCATAGGACTTTTAATTACATTCTGTGCTTAAACATCAAGAAACCAGAAAACACTTTCATTTTTGTCTTTTAATATTGTCCTTTAAATTTCATATTATTTGGATTCAATGTTAGTATAGGTTATTTGCCTTGTTATTCTATGTAGACTGAAGAAATCCCAAACAATAGCATTTTCAAGCACAAATTTGACATATCTAGAAGAAGGGAGTTAAACCAGCTTGTAACCTTCTAATCAGTTTTGCATTTTAAGCATGCTGTACATTATTTTCACTACAGTAAGAAACAAATCTGAATGATCTCAACAGTATTTTTGAAAGTGCACAGATTTGCATAAGAAATACAGAATGAAAATTAAGCGCATTCTTTCAATGACATGTTTTAATGATATTGTAGTGTTTAAAGAAGTTATAGGAATCTACTGAGAGTAGGTATGTTTTACTTGCAATATTATACCCTTTGCACTTATTAGGATATACATTTATCAACATTTTATGGTGGCTGTAATGCTGATCACTACAAATGTTTCATCTGAGTTAAAACAAAGTTGCCTAAAATTGCTTTCCATTCCTGAGAAAATGCAATACATGTTGCTAACCCAGTTGAGATTTAACTGAAAAGAAGTTCATAAATTAATGTGAACTAATGAAAGAAAAAATCTCCAATGAGTTCACAGCACAGTAGGCATTGTAGAATAATAATATAATTTATTTAAAAAATTAAAGAATAACTTAATGTGGTTGTTGTTTGTACCTTTTTTCCTACAGAAAAGGTATTATTGCTGTTGATTCAACAAGGCTCTGAATTGCTTAGCATGCATGCAGAAACGCTCACTCCTTTAGTGAAGTTTCCTTGTTCTAATCCCCTTGGAATGCACTGTTTATCACCTACCAAACAAGTGTAAAATATTTCAGTCCAGGAGGATTATCACCCCTGTCTTCCTCTCTGCTTTACTGGAGCAGAAGAGGAGAGGGAGGGAAGGTGGGCAGAGCGATTCATCAGCTATAAGAGTAAATCTAAGTAATTACAAGAAAATTCCTAAATAATTTGGTCCAGTTGTCTTTATCCCTCAGTTTTTCATGATGGATTTTTTTTTTAATTGATGTTTTTAAGAGGGCAATATTTACAAGCATCAAATCAAAACACATCTTATTTTCTGAAAACAAAAAATCATGGGAACACTAGCCTAAGCTAAAACTATAGCCTTGATGTTGTAAGTGTGAAACAGATGTTGCAGGAAAATATTCATTATTCCAAGAAACTGTGACATTTATTCTAGCATACCTATGCCATTCTAGCATACCTGTTCCATCTTGAGCACCTTTATCCCTTATTTCTGTTACAAATGAACAGAACCGAACACAGCAGCCAATACTGGAGCTACCCAGGCTTTTTTTTTCTGAGGTATGACATCGCTTGCCTCGTGATCAGTTCCTTTCCTAGCAAGTCAACATTGTTTTTTCAGAGTTGAGTTGATGCTTTTAGAGACTAATCATGTTAGACCTTTTTCCTAAGTGGTAGCAGGTAACCTAGAGGGTATGACTGTATATTTATCATCTGGGCCAACTCGTCCTATCACCTATTTTTTTTAACTACAAAGACTGTGAGATTGTTCTGCAATTCTACCCAGCCTCTTAACTTTGGCTAACCTGAAGCTCTTGGCATACTCAAATACTTCTATCACTTCACTTTATTTACCAATTTTGCTTGACCAATGATGAATATTCTGCTGGAGAAAAGGTTAGCACAAATCCTGCTAGGATACTTTGGCCAGTTCTTCCCTTTTGAAAACTGTCTCTCTGTCTTCTATCTTTTGTTTTTTATCTACTTACAGATTGTCAAATGATAATTTAACTAAAAAAAATAAGGAAAAAGATAAATTAGCAGCATTTTACTGGGAGAACATTGTAACAAAAGCAGAAGTGTCTAATCTTGCTTTTGATTTTCCTTATCTTCCACATTAGTTTCACCAGCTTTTCAAAGAAAGCAAATGTCCCATAGCTTGTAAACTCAATATGGCAAATAGACTCATCTTATCCAATTATACTAATCAAATCAGTAAAAGAAAAATAAAAAAAAAATCTTTGGACCAAACTGTCAGCCTTCAGGTGAACCATTTCTAATAAAAGAATTTTTTCCCCATAAAGTTCTATAAATAATTTGAATACTCAGGTATGATAACCATAGTCATCAAAAAAGTTAGCAGGAGAAAGATTAACTGTATTATTGATTAGTTTTCTTGTTAGCAGTGCACTGCAATTTTATTGAGAAAGGGAACAATTCATACATGAGAAAACTTAATAGGACCTGTTTCTATGAGCAAGGCTCCAATTCCTCAATGTGAACAGGGCTAGACTTGGTGAACCAGCAGAGTAGGGTGTCTACACTAATACTGTGATGCACTTGAGGAATATTGAGTTTAACCTCACTGTGGTGCTGTCCTTTCCATGCAGGCATCTGCAATCATCTTTGTTTTACAGTAACAACGACTGAGAGCAAAATATGAAGTAGAAGCTCTGATTTGCAGGAAATCTGAATCAGAGTTGAAAAGTGGACTTAAACCTCTCAAGGTTCAGTAAAGTTATTTGAACTACAAAGTGATGTTCCTCTTCTGCAGTTACTCATGAACTCACGGCTTACTCATGAACAGATGATATTTAATAGATTAATACATGTTTACTTCTTCTTGTACATATTTATAGCCCCTAATGTTTGCACATCTTTTATATTCCAAGTTCATTGAAACATGAAAGCTAAGAATCAAAAGAAAATTCATATTATTACTTTATTTGTGTTTTGTGATGATGAATAGCAGTACATCTTTTTTACTAAATCTAAATTAACAACACTTTTGTGAGGATGACAATTACCTACGCATGCTTTACATAGTGTTGGTTTAGACACTGAATACTTTCACAATGCATGCTCCATAATATGATTTCCATATCAATGAAACTAAAATCTTCTCTTCTATTATGAAATTGTTTTTGATGTTCAGAATTCTGAAGACATCATCATGTTTTTAGGGATAAGACTTGACAATTTGAAAAGCCCTTGAAGAGTCTATGTCAGATCCTGGCCTCACTGTAGTCAATGAAATAAAAAAACAACCCAACAACCCATGCATTGACTTCAACAGGGCTATGATTCCACCTGAAGTTCCTGACAAAAACAAAACAAAATTGCATTACTCCCTGTGTAACTATGTAAGTAAGACAAAAAGATACTTATATGAGTTTTCAAAAGCAATTCATACTAAAATAACTTTCCTTTTTCTGTGATAAGTGAGTTGTCTGTGGTGGTTTTGGATAGGCAGAACGGTATACTTTAGGACATACTTTATTCTGGTTTCTGACACTGGGCTATGGGATGCCCCTTATATATGAACAAAGAGAATAATGGATGTAAATCAACAGAACAAGTTACACAGCTGGTTTGAAACCAGTTCACACAAAAGTATTCATCAGTGATTGGCTGCTAAGCTGAGAAAACGTTTGAAGTGGAATGTGGGTGTCTACTCCAGATTCAACTCAATTAGTATTTTCATGAATGATTCGGGTGATAGAATTTTACACTGTTTATATTGTGCAGAAAAAGGATAGCAAATACTGCAGAGGGAAGGTCTGCAACCCTAATAATCTTAGACAACTAGAGATATGACCCAAGAACAACAAGGTGAATTAAATAAAGAATAGAGCAAAGTGTTTCCTGTAGGCAGGAGAAATCAGACAGATTGAGAATAAGTAACATTTGGCAAGGTAGTAAAATATGGCAAAGAGAACTGCAGAGGATTCTGTGACTCAGAAAAGAATATCAACACTGTAGCACTGGGCAAAACCAAGAAAATCTCATTCAGTAGTGCTTACTGGTAGTTTTGTAGACAAAATACTAAAGGTCCTAGAGGTCAGCTTTACTTGGTTCTGGTGAAGTCTCAAATGGAATAGCCTTTTATATTTTTTTTTTTTTCCTTTCTATTTCATATTAAAAAGGCTGCAGAGTACATGAGAACAATCTAAAGAAGTGCAGTAAGAAAAAGAGACCTAGAAAATACGAGCAATAAGGAAACATGAAAGAAATTTATCTGCCTACAGAAGAGAAGAAAAAGAGAAAAAAAAGAGAAGAATCGGAATGATAAATACCTTTTAACATGTAGACGGTATAATAAAGAGAATGTTTGTCCTGCTTATTCAGGAAAAGTCAAAGATATTAAAATAATTTAGATTTGATATTAGGAAAAACTTTGAACTCTGTTCAAAACCAGATTACTCAATATATACACAATTCATTTCATCAGTTTATTAAAAAATCACTTGGCTAACCAAGACAGGTTAAATATCATTATTAATTTATATAACCAAGAAATACTGTAACTTTTATAAACAGATATCTTCCATCTTTATATTTCTATAATTCTACTTTAGGGAATTTAGCATCACCTAAGTGGAGAAGAAGAAAAGACAGGACATTCTGGATTCATGGGTGTTTTCTTCTAAATATAGCAACAACAACAACAACATGTACTTTGTTTATCTGGTTTATCTATTTTTTTGTTTTGTGTTTTTTTTTCTTTTTAATTCTAACGATAAAGTATATCAAACCAATGGATTTTATATTTGACATATTTCCATGTGACTATGTATAAAATAAAGAAGTTCTACACCTCTACAGTTGGATATTTAATACTAAAAAAGCAAAATAAAATTATTTGTTCAAGCAGTTACATATTTAACAAACAGTTTGACTCTTTCCCCTTTTTACCTAACCTAATATGTACCATGTAGCCCATCACAAAAGAAATACTATGGAAAAGAAACAGCCATTAATAAAAATTTAGACTTAAATTTTTTAGTAGGCTAAATATATATCTCTTCCTCAGTATTGGAAATCTTCATATCAGATCTTTTGCCTTGAATTTTTCATGCAGTCTTTCTCTTTTTCTTGCTATGAGTGCCTTCTCTAGTACCAATCAATACTGAGCCACAAATTCTTGACATTGCTCTTTGCTTTGAAGCATGCACTTCACTTCATTTGCCTTTTTAAGGATTTCAGGGTTTGACATTCAACTATTCCATGTTCTGAGCCAAAACCTTTTGCATACCAACATTTGCATGTTGGTATGATTTTTTTTTATTAGATTTCCGTAACTGACTCCCATTGTTTGTTTCATAGACATGGTAGGCAGCTTTTTAATTTATTTCATGTGCAGCATCACTGCCTTACTCTGAAACAAAATTATAATCAATGAAGGAGGAGAATTAAATAAACTATACAATTTCAATTGAAAACAAGGACCAGTTTGTCAGTATGTTTATAAATGAAAATTCTACTATTGCCATTCTTTTCCTTTGGAAGGTAAATCAATAAATGTAGGATTTTCAAGAAAGGATAAGGATTTTTTTGTTAGAACTCAAACCCCATTTTCCAAAATTACTAACTGAATAAATACTCAAATTCTTATTTAAATGCAATTTAGGCTTCATGGCACCAGATTTTTAAATATATTAGGAGCTCAGTGTTAAAGCCAGACATCCTGTTAGTGCTTAACTACCATGAATTCAGTGGGTGATAAACACTGAGGGTTGGATTCGGCTCATTTAACTTCCACTGTCTAGAAGTCAGGTATTCAGTCTGAGCTGGGTTGGCAGTCTAGGCAGAGAAGCAGGGATATCCAAAGCATTTCAGCTCAGCACTGCCTGCATCAGGCAAGTGTCCAGGAAAACAGGGGAATTGGAAAAATAAGGAGTGAGAGACACTGAAGAATTACATGGGAAAGGGGCATGTGGTACGGGCATGGGAGGATGGCAGCACATTAAGGCATCATCTGCTGAGAAGGAGCAGAAGACACATCTTCAGCCTCTGGACTCACAGTGGCTTGCTGGCTTTCTTCAGCCCATGTTTTCCTGCCTACAACTCACCATTAAAAAAAAAAAAAAAAGGCAAATTACTTGACTATTCTTTGAAAACAATTCTTAGAGTTAGGGCTATCAAAGACCTAAATTACATGTGAAACAACATTCTATCTATTAGCAATTTGCCTCATATGCTTCCAATATTTTGTACTGCCTCTGTATGTGACATGGAAGAGATGGCACTTGACACTTATACACTGAAAGCATAATTATTTATGATAGGAAACAAAGGAGTACTGTCTTATACAGCACAGAATGATTTCAGTGTAAAAAAATTTATTATCTATAAATTCTTTTTAACTGACACATTACTGTGCTTGTGAAAAAAAATGGAAATATTGCCTAAAGCTAAACAGAATGTGTACAGGAATCAAAAAAAATTCCTGTATAAGCTTTTTCAATCAACTTTAGTCTTCAGTGACTTTTCATATAGAAGCAACTCTTCTCTGCAGAATCTATCATTAATGCTACATGCTGTGACACAGACAAACATCCTTTAATGATAAGTTAACAAATGAATGCTACATTCATTTTCCCTTTGAGACCTGAATGAGAATCAGTACTATTATCTCCTGGAGATGTTTTGCCAAAAATTTAACATCAAAATTAAGTCTCCATAGTCTTTTACAAGCTCCTGCTTTCACTATGCAGACAGAAACATTTCTTGAAAGAATCTCTATTACTTTAGATTTGTACTTTACACTATTTCTACGTGTGAAAACCCAAGAGTCTGGCAATTATCATTATATTCTCATTCCTGTAGCAGGTTGTATATGCTAATGAAGAGAAAAAAAACTAATTACATGGTATCATAGTCTGTTGTTACTAAGCTCTCCTGCAGCCTCTTCTTCCAAACAGATGTCTGAGCTCATGAATTTTTCCTTTATTAAAAAATAAAACTATAGAATTCAAAAAGGCAAACACAACAGCCAGAAGTTGCAGCTTCAGGAAACATCTCATGCTTTGAACCTCATTGTTTGTCAACCATGAGAAATGCACAATTAGAAGCTCCAAAGATTTCTGATTCTACACAAATTACACTATATTGTATATCCTTGTGTTGAGTTGAAACCAGTTCTGTGATTAAACTACTTGAAAGCATTCACAAAGGCACTGATAGTATTTGGTAAGTAGAATAATAACTATTCAAGAGAGAATAACTAAAAGAATATAAGATATTTCTGCAGAAGAGCAGAACAACTTTTTTTAATTAAAATTCATGACTACAAGAATAAAGAAAAAAAATAATACTGAAGAAAAATAATCCGACAGAATGGCACATATGTGCTGTCAAATGAAGTGAAAAACACTGATCTTGTATAAATGTATGTATGTGTGTATGTGTATGTTTGTTTTTCAGTAAAAGTGAGTGGTTAGTTCCCTAGACCTACAGAGAAGCTTTTCCTATGGAGAAATCTCTTTTTTTCTTACATGGCCACTTGAATACCCAGGATTAAATGCAGTTGGGTAGGTGATAATATTCACAGATAACCTTTGCAAAACCCTTAGTATCAATTTTTACATAATTCTTAAGTGAATACTTATGCAAGAAGTTTTTATACTGTATATTATCTAGATTATATTGACAATATGTTTAACAATGTTGCATTACAATTTATAGCATGATGTGCTATGCAATGTATGAATGAACAAATACACATGCACACACTTTATATTGATATTTCAATGAGAAAAAAAAGATTAAAAAATGTCTTTAAGTCAAACTTTAAGATAAACAAATATGTTCTAACTGCTCAATTTCACCTAATGCAAATCAATCCCCATCATCACTTCTTCAGGACAAATGTCTCATACTTGTTTTTTAAGAACACCTGTGGGAACATGGTGGATCAATGGAATTTGATTACAATGGGTAGCGAAGAATAACAACAATTCATGTATACTGTAAATGATGGTTAAAGAGAAATACCTAAATGAAAATGCACTCAAATACAGTGTTTCCCCATACTGCCAAATCCAAGTAAAACTTGCCAGTTTAGCCAAATCCAGCTAGAATACATTTGGATGTGCTAAGCATCAGAGGAATGTGCCAAGGTGAGCAAAGCCAAGATTAAAAAAGCATTCGGCTTTAATAAGCTGAGGGAGGAAAAGGGAAGAGTGACAAATATAAAATTGCCAAGAAAAGAGAGAAAGAGGGAGATTGCTTTGTGCATCTGATCGGTAGTTACAGAAGGGCCCCTTTTCTGTACACAGGGAAAGCCCTTCACTTTTAAGATATGTACAAAAGCCCAACAAATCCAACACTTCTTTTTTCTTTTTTTTTTTTTTTTTTTATCTGAGTAGGGAGGTATATCTCAATCATCCATACATGAGGAACTGGCTTCTTCACACAGTTTTGAGCACTCCAGACTTACTCTCCATCTACCTCGCAAGCAGCAGTTTTCCTATAAAAGGATTCATTGGCAGTTTAAAGATACCAGTGAGATACTTAGACACAGCACATTACAGATCACCTCATTATTGCTGAATTATGCAACTGTTGTGGGGTGGAAGAAAAATAGCCAGTTACACTGTGGCCTGCCGAAGAATAGGCTTTTAGCATGAAACCCACAATAAAGCACACTTCAGTTCAATTCACAATATTACTCAATCAGTCAAATCCTACCCTCAAAACACAGAATCCAGTTTCTACCCAAACAGGTATTTGTCTGATAAGTGGGATGTAACACCATTATTATAGCACTCCTGAAGACACAGGTTGTCCCTTAAAATTGCTACCATTGAAATCGCAGCAGAAAGTTTTGAAAACAACACTAGAGTGAATTTATCCTCTGGGGATAAATTCACAGGGCCAGTCATTTAGTTTAATTGGTTATTAGAAAAGGAGATCAAATATTTTTCTTAGCTAGCCCTTCATTCTGAACATGTGGAATCAAAAAACAAAACTAGATGAGAAAGTGCTGTCAGCTGCAGTGAGACAGCACTGAAGTCAAAGAGATTTTGCAAGAGAATATTTTTCTGTTTATTATGGACAAATAATAAAAATTCATCATCAAATTCTACACTTTTATCAAAGTTGACATCAGTTAATTCACTCATCCATATACCACAGATCACTGCCTTTCAGTACCAGTTTTGAAAACATTCTTTTCATTGTAATGAGAAAGG
This sequence comes from Anabacerthia variegaticeps, assembly GCA_035583185.1. Lineage (NCBI taxonomy): Eukaryota > Metazoa > Chordata > Aves > Passeriformes > Furnariidae > Anabacerthia > Anabacerthia variegaticeps. The sequence continues at coordinate 62,736,576 of JAWWEW010000112.1, forward strand.
AAGAAAATGACATGAAAACAAAACAACCTAATATTTGTAATAATTCTACAGTTTTGAATTTTACAGAACGAAAAGTTTATTTCTGTTGTATCTTGAATAGTTATATTGCAAGATGTTTTTTTGAAACATCTGTTTAAATGTTTAAAGAGATTTATCTAGTGAGGGTAAATTCTGCAAATTCTCTTGCGATGCAGAAAGCATGGCTCTGTGACTAGGCCAGACATTCACTTTGAAATATTTGTGACAGTTTAAACACATTACTGTCTCCTTAGCTTTCTATTAGTGCCTTCTCTAGGAGCTACTCACCTGCTTCAGTGCAAAGCTGTGTGTGTAAGAACATATTTTATGTGGCTGCTCAAATTGGCTTAAGACACACCGGTGTATTTTAGCCCAGAGATAGATCATGAATGTTAAAGTGCTTTAGTACTCTGGCAGGACCATGGGAGTGGGAGCCTGCAGCACAAGGGCAACTGCTATATGGATTACTATAAGATGATGACCCACTGTAAGAGATGATCAGTCACCGCAGCCATTCTCAATGGTGTGACCTGTGAACTCGCTTCTACCATTTCAGTGGTTAAAAAGGTCAATATTAAACAGGATCCAAAAAAAGAGCATGCTTCACAGCTCACATTGCTTTCCCAGGTTCAATAAATGCTTATTCATATGTGAAAAGTTGCTGATAAAAATAAATAATTTTTATTTCCTCCTGGTTTAACACTGGCTTAATTTTTAGTAACATAAGGATTAGAGTGGTTCCTTTCAGAAATTCCAAATAATACAAAGCTCCTTAGAAACTGCATGGGTTTACTGCTATTTTGAAATTTCTGGTAGAACCCTGGTTCACAAGATGGAGTTTATCAGTTATATTATTATTAGAAGGTCAATTATTTATTTATATTTAGAGGAAAAGTAGATGTGGGGAAAGTATATTCTAGCAATTGCACCTACATGTAGAACAAAAAATTATTAGGGACTATGCTAAAGTATTGAATCTGTAGCCCAAAAGAATAAGTAATGAAATACAAAGCTGACATCACGAGACAGTGAAATTTAAAAAGCAGAGCATGTTTTTGTGTGTTTTTATGCTTCCACAAAACATGAGTGGTTACTCTGGCAGACTCCTCTGCTTTCAACTATGTTAACTAATCCTTTAGCTCTTTTTCCATAGCAGATTCATATACCCATAGGAAAGGTACTGTATATGAGAGGCATAGACAACTCCCTAGAAGAGCTGTCATAGCAAACATGCATTTTCTAGCTGTAATCTTCTGAGCATCTGCTCGACTAGAAATAAATTTAGCTTCTGATCTTTCATTTTGAGCAAAATCAACAGTTTTTCCCCAAGTGCCTTACACAGCTGGTGAAGTGTTAGCAATGATGCACCATAGCACACAGAAGAAATTTCCTTACAGAGGTGGACCATGAAATGCTGTAAAAATAGGGCTTTGTAGCACTCGACTATCAGTCCTCACAGAGATGGGAAACATGGGGAAAATATGATGAGAAAGTTGTAAAAATCCAGACCTCATGAAGAATTTGAAAGATGTAACACTGGTCAGGATTCCTGCAACATTCTACTATTATTTGGTTTCCACTTCTTATTCTTACAGAATCACATACTAAGACTATGCACCATTTACAACAAGGTCTACTTATATTATGTGTGTCTAGGGCTCAAAGTATAATGGCACCCTGATATCAAATTGGGACCACTAGATGGTACTGCAATATAATTAATAAATATTAAAAAGTAATCTCATAAATACACATTTAGATATTTTTCTGCAATGTCTTGGCTGTAACACTTGAAAGACTTGCAGAATGGCACTGCCTTTAGGTATATAGCTTCCATGTGCAGTTTTAAGGTATAAGCTAAAATGTGTGCTTACTGATCGTAACAACCTAACTAAGGTACTTAATATAGGTGTACACACATATATGATATTTATATATGTGCACATGTGTAAATTGTCACATGAAATGATAATCTGATCAGTCACTACACTTACTCATTTCCATGTATTCCTGTATTCAGTGCCAAAATATTAGATTATGGGAAAAGTGTACGTACATATATCAACATGCAGACACATTTATTCATAAATTCAACATAAAATAATCCAAGGATTTTAAAAGATAAAGTTGCTACAATTAGCAAAAGCTATACAATCATATTTCATATTTTTCTATACTTTGAATGATTTCCTATCACAATTTGCTTCACTATTACAGAGATGAAAAATTCCACTTTTATCTAAATGTATTCCACCATATGCCACGTCTACAGTAATAAACAGATTAAATTTTATAATCAGTTATCTTCTAGCTGGTAAAGATATTGAGGTTTAAAAATTGCCACAAAAATAAATTTTATGAAACCATAAGCACGCTTAATAATATCTACCCATGAAACTACCCTCTGAATAACATAACACTGCTGGTTGCCAGCACTATTTTCAATTTTCATCTGTTAGATATATGATCAAGCATGTCAAATCTGCCCTAAGTAATAGAAGTGAAAAAATAAAGTCATTTACTTAAAACATTCTGATAGCTCTTTATCTGAAAACCTTGGTCAGATTTACTGCTCAAAGGCATTTACCTACAAAGTTAACCAGATGCTTTGAGTTGAAAACTAATTTAATTTCTCTGTTATCTTAACAGGACATCTGTTAAAACAACATCCAAGGAAGGTAATATGTTCAAAATTAACCATCCTGCAGGTTGTTTTATTAAAGTATGCCTGACATTGACGTTTAACTGTTAATGGCCACTGCCTTACAAAAATAATTAGTGCATGTGTAATCAAAGCAGCATAGTGATTACACTAATGGACACAAAGTAATGTCAAATGAATTTGTAACTGGTTTAAGTTCAATCTTGTTGCCAAGTTCATTGCTTTGTTATACCTGAGTTATGCTGAACATGAATAACCCATTTCTTTTGTTTCCTTCTTTCATCAGCTTCATCTAGGTATCAAACCCTCCCTTAAAAATCAGAGTATATCAGCTGCATAAAGTGTTCAATACTCATAGCCAGCATATTTTTTAAGCAGCATGAGTGACAAGTTATGTAAATCATATCCTGAAGTAATTTGCATTATTGCAGTTAATTTGCATATGGATATAAATGGGATTTCAGAGCAACTAGATATCAATCCAAGCAGTGGTATGTGAAAGTCAAACACATAGGTGGAAGTGTGCTTGCCAATGTTGGGATATTAAAATGGAAAAATACTATATACTACAAGGTGCCTATTTCTGTTGGTCCTTACAATTTTGCTGAATAAGAGGGTGCAGACAAGTGGGATTGGTAGGAAGAAACAGGCTCTGTAGTTCCTCCCACACCTTGCATTTATTTCCACCAGCAATGCAGTACTGGTGTCAAATTGTTGACAAGAAGTGCTATGACAATTTCTGCCTCTTCCTCTTCCCATTAGAGTTACCCAGTAGAAAAGGAAAAGAAAAAGGATGGACTGCCCTACAGCCACTAAAACTCAGCCATATCTGGCTAATCTGGAATAACATCTCAATTCAAGAAGAGAAAGGATGATGTCTCAGAGATGAAAAATTGTTAATGCATGAGTGTCATATGTGGGTGGATTTCTACACTGCTCATTTTCCCCTTATATCTGTTGCATCAGATGCTCTCCCATAGTGCGGGTTGGTTGCTGAGCCTGGCTGGAGGCAGGAGACTAGCCATATACTGAAATTCCTTCTGGCCTTATTTTGCTATGAACCATGACTATGAGTATGAAAACACTGACTTTAATCACAGCGCACATTGGCAGTTGGAGAGTACTACTGACATGACTTCTTACTTTTGTTTTTATTCCTCTGATTTCATGAAATGGAAAACAGAATAACTTGCACTTCATCTACCGAGTGGACAATACTTGTAGGTAACAAAACAAACTCTCCCTAAATCTTCATTTCTCCAGTAGTTCTGCCTTGCAGAGCTGTCTCTCTTTCCAAGGTATTCCCCAGCAATGCCATTATAGAGCCTTCCTACTGCTCCCTATCAGTTACTGGGAAGATTTCACCAAGTTTTGGTTAACCTTCCTGATTCATACTTACCTCAGCAGGAAAGGGGAAGAACATTTGCAGCATTTTATTTGACTGCAAGGTTTATATGCAACAATTTCAGTATTTTGCTAAATACGATATCCAGAAACTTAAATAATGGTATAATTTGAGTTATCTTTAAATTAAAAGATTCTAATTATTTTTGAATGTGTTACTACTTCTTCCAAACACAGATAACCTTCATTTCTCCACATTTTACCTAAGATACTATTCAGCTTTACATATATGTAAAGACCCTTCATTTTTCTTCTGTAGTAAAGCATGCAGAATTGTGAAAAGTGAACTCATCATTTATGACACAATAATTAGCTTTTTCTGGTGAAGTGCAACAAGCTATCTGTGGTTGGAAATAGGAATACAACTGTAGAAAGGACAAATACAAAGCTGAAGTACTCCACTTAAAGGCCTAAAGGGAGCATTAGAAAAGATGGAGCATGACTTCACACAGGTACACACTGAAAGCACAAGAGGCAGTGTCACAGACTTCTGCAATGGAAATTTCAACTGCATATCAGCAGAACTTTTTTTCACAATGAGAATGCTTAAGAAATAGAGAAGCTGTGAAATTTCCATCCTTGGAGATTTTTAAGACTTGCCTGGCTAAAACTCTGAGAAACCTGATATAACTTTCAAGTTGGTGCTGCTCTGTGCAGGAGACTGGATTAAGTGACCTTGAGAGGTCTCCTTCAACATGAATAAGCCTGTGATTTTGTGAGTCTAAGTTATCTTATATTTCCAGTTATTTGGGGTGGGTAAGAGAGAATGTGTTCAGAAATATTTGATTTCCATTAAAAGTTCTGCAAGAAAACAACCTGATTACATATTTTGCCTTAGCTTACTTTTTAATAACTACACAGCATTCAGTTCGTTGTATCATATTTAATTATTTCAATTTTAAATAAGTGCATTTTTTAATCTTTCTTATTCTTTCATGTTCCCATGTTGCAGTTCAGGGCAATATAGGAAAGGAAGCAACATAATTTAAATGCAAATAGAAACTTTTGGTTTGTTTTTTTTTTTTTTTTTAAGAACAGTACCTTGCAATTCAGATGTGTAGAATGCGTACTAAAATCTTGAGGGACTACACTTGGGCTACACATAGTGAACTATGTACACAATATCCTCACTGTGCTTAGAGTTCTCAGGTGCCACTGTTCTATACCTAATCTTTCATATTCTTATCCTACATGTTTTCAGATCCAAAATGAAGTACAGGATTTACTTTTATTATTTTTTTTCTGACCACTGCAATACATGGAGTAAGATCCAGTGTGGCAGACTCACTCAACTCCCAAACCTTAATCTCGAAATAGCCTGTGTTGTACAGAAATAATGAAAAGGATTCGGGGAGGAGGGGGGGGGGGGGGAACCCAAAAAACCAAACCGACCAACCGACCAACCAACCAAAGCCACCACAAAAGCCAAAAACCACCAAAAAACCATAATTACAAAAGCTATATAAATAATTAAAACTGCATAATTAAAAGCTATATAAAAATTGTTCTAAAGAGTGAGCTAAATCATGGTGAGTTAAAAAGAAATCTCACATTTCTTGATACTGGAGTGTTTGGCTTTCAAACATCTAATTTTTGTGTCAAAAGATATAAAAGTACAACCTTGTGATTTAATATATTAAATGTAACCTTTGTATCTTATTAGATACAAATACAAAAGATGTCAAGAATGCCACACAAATAGAAACTAAATCAATTTTGACAGTTAAAATGAGTTTGCAAAAAATGTATTCTTGGTCACATTCACATAATACTCTAGGGACTACAGCAAAGCGATTATGGAGCTCAGCGGGGCCACAGTGAGAGGAGAGCCCTTGTATCTGGTCACACAAATAGGGTTACATGCAAAGACAACCAAAAGTACTGACTCAAGGCTGGAATCATGTGCAGCAAGGGCCACGTCGCACCCTGAACTGGTTCCTCTTGTTCAGTATCCCAAACCCAGCTTCTACCTTGACTTCCAGTAACTGATAGCAGTAGCATCACCATTCGCATGCTCATTATGGGACCAGTGCAACCTCAGCCATGCAATTTTTTTTCAGAAAAAAAATGATTACTTATTTTTAAACCAAAAATGGGAGTATGATAGTTCTTATGCTTTTATTCTGCTTGTGGGATCATTAGACATCATTAGAGGAAGCTTTTAAAGGCCTTGAAGTGACTACTGTTTCTTAATCACATGGGTATATTTTGCTGTTGTTTTTCTGAAGTTCTATCTCCTTGTGTCCTTTCCTGGGTTTAAAAAATCACAGAGATATTACATTTTTCTCAGAAAGGCTTTCTATTATGTTTTACTTTTTTGTTTCACTAGTATACTTCAGGTGTGCCTCATTCAAGACAAGAGGTTATGCTTTTCATATGCTACATTTCCTTAGCCACAGGCCAAAATAAATATTACCAGTCCTGATTCCTTAAAGTCCTACTTACACTGAGTATGGCACTCACCAGCAAGCAAAACAACACACAGATTAATTAAATATTTCTGTAGAGTAATAATGAAAAGTAAGTCTGAGAAGTGGGCTTTCCAGGCATTCATTCACTGATCCACATAAAAATCAAGCTTAAGAGCTAGTCGTTCCACTCCCTTTTTGCTACAAAACTTTCTTACATAGCCATAAATATTCCAGCTTGCTGTGAAAGAGTTTCAGCAAAGACAACTGTGCCTTGAGGACAAAAAATACTTAGTGTGATGCCATTTCCCACAAGGTATCTATGATTGCAATGGTGTATAATGCAAACAGATTTCCATGGCTGCTCACTAATAATCCTTGAGCCTCCTCAGTCTCTTCAGAGATGATTATTTCATTGTTCTAAAGCTTTCTGAGTCTTTGTGGACCTGTTTCAGTGTAATAAGGAGAAGCTGTACAAATGACACAACCTACACCCCCATGCACAACTAAAATAAAAAAAAAAGATGAAGCTAGCAAGCATTTTGTTATAATTATTATTAGCAATTATTAACAATTGAAATATGTCTCCTCCATTGTATTAGCAGGTATGATGGAAAAATTGTTGTACACATACATAGAATGAAAGCTGTTCTCAAAACTTAAAAAAACCCAGAACCTTACTTTTATTTTATTTGGTAGTAATCTATAAATTATACATATAAAAATAAACTATACCCATCTGAACTATTATTAGACTGTAATTTTAACCCATCAATTCCTAAAGACATGCTGCACCGGATCCTCTCTCATGGTTTACAACCTCAGAGGCATCCCTCTGGTACTTGCCTAAAGGTTATTTTTTTTATTCTCTATTTAGAACCAATTCAGACCAGAGCTTTTCTCAAAGTTCTACGTGCCATTCCAAACAAACAAACAAAAAAAACAAAGCAAGAGTCTAACTCCAAGTTTAAAGTTGTGGTTCTTCCCAGATAAAGAAGATTCAGTGCAAGTTTTATGAATATAACTGAGAGACATAACACTTAAAATGATCCACTTTGTAAAATACCCACATCTGTAAAACAGTCAGAGCCTCTGAAGGGTCTAGAACAGGAGCATAAGTTATATGCCAAAGATACTCAAACAGTTGGGTATCTTTCCACTAGAAATACATTTCTAGTCCCTAGATCTTGCAGAATATTTGGTCATGTGGGGGAGTTTTAACGTACCGTTCGCAGTTGAAAAGGAGAAGAGACTGATGTCCCACGTGTGAATTAGACCTTTTGTAGATAAGTTGATCTCTACCTATTTCTTAAATCCATTTTTCTTGTGACTTTTCATTTTCTCTCTCTTTTTAGCAATTCTCTTGCTCTGAAAGCCAGTTGAAGCTGAAGGAATGTAATCTACTGGGTATTTCAAAGGAGATCATATCACTGGAACAAACAATACCTCTGAAGACCAAATAAAAAAAAATAACTACATTCAAATATAGGCCTGAAGCCTATGGTTGGTTGAGAGACACTCCAGATGACACAGACCTAGACTTCAGAAAAAAATCAGTTCAAGGTTTAGATACTGCTTGTAAGCCCATTTTTATTCCAACTAGCATTTACTAGTGTTCTTAAGCTGGTTTTATACTCTTTAAGACACAGTGCTCAAACAGCTGCTTCTCCTTTTTCCATTCTTTTCCATTCCCTTTGACTTCCACAGACAAGGTAAGTATCCTAACACTTACAAGTTTAGGAATCCAGGTGGCTGAAACAAGCAGGTGAAAAGAGGGTAGGTTGAATTGAGTACAACTGCACAACAGGTGCCAGGTTTGTTATATACAATAGTTCACTTAGCAATAAAGAAAGGATTTTAACCGAATAAAAGATATGCAAGTTCTTTTATTTACTATGTTTTTTGCCAAGCTTTTAATGAGATGGGGCCTGTCTGAAGGTATAAAACCCAGAAGCTGTAACATTTTACCCGCAGAAAATTACTTTACACCCTCAGGAAATGAAATTCTGATGCTTTTGAAGTCAGCATCTTTTGAAGAAATGGAATACATGGGCATGAAATACCCTTGTTTCCAGTAGCTTTTGTACTTTGGGGGTGATTTGAAAGAAAACAAAGGTAAGAAAGTACCTTTGCCTCATTTATTCTTCTTATAATTGTGTTTAACTTTCTGTATCATAAGATATAAGTAACTCACAAAGGATCAGAGAATTACATCTCTAATTTACAATTGGACTAAATTCCTTATAATCAGCAACAGCAATTAAAAATGTGAATCAAGAAGAGAATGTGCTCTCTTTGACACATGGGGTTCTCCTTGATGATCAGTTCACAGCACTATGAGCATAATTCAGCATGAAGAACTATATTTAGAAGTGTATTACTCTAACAATATAATTCGTTGCTGCCTTTAATCTTTTATCCCGCAAATTGCCAACTTTCCGGGAACACCATAGAAAGTAGTTTTGGTTTGAAATGTTGGTGTGAGCCCATTACCAAGTGCTATTTTATGTGTTAACACTTACAGTGTCAATAAATCCCTATAAATATGTCATTCTTGGGAAAATATATTTTTTCTATGGATTTTTACTGTGTATAAGTGTTCAAGCATAACGTTACTATCAGAAGCACAACCTTAAAATCCACTGCTGTACCCAAAAGGCAGTATGTCCTGCAGTCTCAGTTTACAACCTAATTTAATGAAAGTTCCCTTCTTTTACAATTATTATGCTATGGTGTAAGACCACTGAAAGGAATCCAGCTAAGTAACAGCAAGTCAAATGGTAAAAAATCCCACTTGTTTACCCCTGAGATGGCAATGTTTTGTATTCATGAAATCACTAATTAATGTCTCTTACAGGGGTGAAATTTGCAACGCAGGACTAATGACAGGGGCAAAAAGAAGAAATTTTCTCTTAAAACATATATACTATTATTGTTGTGGGCATCACAATGTATATCTCATTATTGTTTAGTTTAAAAGTTTCTAACACATACAGAATACTCCAAATTTCCATCATACTACTGCACTCATTCTGGTAACACTAAAAGGATGCATAAAACAGACCCCAGCCTGTTGACTGTGGCATGTTCACAAAGTGCTGATGGCTTGAACATATCCAATGGTAAATTACCTTTGAAAGGTCCCCAGCCTCCAAATAGAAGCAGATAACAAACACATTCCATGTAACCCAAAGGACCAGCCAGACAGCATACTGTAGGGAGGAAGAGAGAAACACTGCATTAACAACTCCACTATCACCTGGGATAAACCTAGTTCATCAGACCATTAGTTCAGTCCAAGACAAAACCAGACTGTAAATATGGTGCATACGAATAAAAATGTTACACATAAAATTCTTCCCTTTCCCAGACACATTTTAGAGTGACTTAGTGAGTACTCAGTCACACCAGAAAAATCTATCTCAGAAAACATTTGATAGATTTGACATTTAAATATGAGACTAATTTGTATTTCTTATTTTTGTTCAAATGGGGAATACTACACTAGAGAGGCATGTAACATCAATTATGTATTAGAAGTGCAGAGCTGTTTATTCTAATGGTTATTAAAATATAATATACTAAATAACAGTCTAATTGAACTAGGCAACGGATTCTGGAAGACTTCAGATTTAGTCTAAAGAAACCAAACATATATATAACCTGAAGAAAATAAATCTATATATCGAGTTTATTTTGTGGTATTTCTACAAAAGAGGGAGGGACTTGGTCCTGGCAGCTGCCTCTATCATTTGTGACATTCCAAAGCATGGTTCATAATTATTCAATACGCTCAAGGGGCATACTGCATTTTTAACTGCCAGTTTCTTGGCTGTTTTGTTTGTTTGTTGGTTTGTTTTGTTTTAAAGTGTATAGGAGAACTATGCATGCTAAAGCAATATCTCAATACCAATACCAATATCTCAATACCAATATCACTGGTAGTCGCCAAACTTGTACATGTATCTGGTGGGAATAATGGAGTACATGTTTTCTCTCCTTCTGTCCACTACTTTGCTTCTGTTTTGTATTCATAAGACCTTATTTGCTAGGACTGGAATCTACACTCCCCTGCTGTAAAGCTGGAGAATCTTGAATAAAAAGTTTGACCTGATGTTGCTACTCTTATCTAATGTTTGTACTTGAGAACTTCCCTTGACAAATTAGTCCTTCATCTAATAAACTTTAGGATTTACAAATGTTTTTCTAATGGCTGTTGTAGCTATCCTCTAGTTGTTCACAATTTAATTCTGCACATTTGCTAATTTCATTCCACATGACACTGCATATGTTGAAATACAACAGTAATAAGATACTATTCCCTATCTGTTATAGCCAGCAGCTTTTTTCTCCTTTCATATCACCACCTTCTTTCTCTGAAACATTTTCAGACTCACTCTTCATGTCCTAGAGACTTTTCTCCAAACTATAATGACTAAACTTTAATAAACTACTTTTCCAAATCAGGAAACATTATTTTCTGCACACCTCTGTGTTCACATTCTGAATACGCAGGCAATATTTTTGACTGTATGCTATCCATCCCCCACAAAAAATACATGACAAACTATGGTTTGTCATGAATGACAATCTCATTTTCTAAATTCAGTAACAACCTATGTAGGATTCTTCTTGAATTTCTCTTGCAAGTGCTGTTTTGTCTCGCATTGTGTATCATTCAATATGCCATTTTCTACTTAACCTTCTAGATACTGTGGAAATAATACAGTTCTATCCCTTCTCAGGATCTAAAGTGAGCCTATACCCAACATGACTAAAATTTACACCTGTTCCAAATTTTTATTTTTATACATAATGAAATAATTGCAAGCCAGCCTAGCTATTAAATAGACCATGCACAGATTTTAAAGATTTATGATAAATATTGTTTTGATTTAATGGAGGCTAACACAGCTTTAAAGTCTTGAACTGATTTATACAGAAGTAATTTAAAGCATACAGATTACATATACTTTATAGGACAGCTCTTTCTGGTCACAGATGATAGATTTATTTAGGTCAGGAGAGACTCTCTGGAGGTCACCTGGTCCAATCTCTGCTTAAAGCATGGCCAACATGGATCAAATTTTGCAGGAATTTATCCAGACATGGCCTTGCTAATCCACATCCACTTTCTGAGTCCAGGATAATAAAACTTTAGAAAATAGGAACTTAGATCAGGTGCATGGTGCTAATAACACAGAGGTTGTGGATTTGATCACTGTATGGGCCATTTACTTAAGAGCTGGACTTGATCTTTGTGGATCCTTTCCAACTCAGAGTATTCTGTGAAATCTATGAGACACACTCAAATTTTTTAACACAACTCTGAGATATTAAGTATATTGAGCATTTCATTTTCATGTAGCTTGCTCACAGTACCTCAGCCTTCACATGTAACACAGAGCTTTATAAATACAAGATAAGTGAAGGAAACATTAATTTAGACTCCATAAGCTTAATGTGGCATTTTTTACCAACTCTGCAGTATTTTAGCTTGCTGTGTTTTGCCAATTATTTTAATACTGGAATGTTATATATTCTGATGGAGTCAATACAAGTAGTCCTTCTAACACATGGATTTCTTATAGTGAAAATTCTAAATATTGCATTTAGACTGGTTTCTCAAAGAAATGAGACCAAAGAAGTAATATTTGTGTGCAATGTCTGTTTCCTTGAAAGATGTTTTGTGCTGCAGAACAATTTTAAGCAAACTTGACAAAATAACAGAAGATTCAAAGATATTATTTTTACAAAATTTTCAGGAAAGTAAGCCTTCAAATGGGAATATTAAGTCCTTATACAGAGAAAGACTTAAAAGATCATCATTTATCAATCAACACGAAGGAAAAAGCTGTGAGAGAGAGACACTGGAAACTAGGTTTCATTAGATTGGCTGTTCACGGCACAACTTGTCACATAGCATGGAAGCAAGAGCTGCTTTAAAAGCTCATTGTGCACAGCACATTAACAGAACACTCCAAGGTACATTGGAGTTGTTTGTCCCTGCAGAGAACCTTATTAAATGAAGAAGCAAAACTTTTCCACTGTCTAGGCTATCATCAAAAAAATGACAAGTTTATCTGACATTTAGATAGACTCTTTTAACAAGCATCTGTTCTTATTGCACTACAGATAAGGTTAAACATTTCTTTTAAAAGTATGCTTTAAACTGCTTCCTCTTGAAATGTTATACTAAGTGTTTGTTGCCTGAATTCTGTGGATAAACACTGAGTTTAGTTGTCCTGAAATACAGGATGTTTCTGCTTCCCACTGCTTCTTATTTCAGATGCTTCAGATCTAGCACATCTCTTATCTCTGAATCACACGCAGTCACAAATGCCTCTTGTTATCTATGGGCTTCAGCAAATTGTTGCAGAAATTCAGCTCTGAAGGTCTGTGACAATGAACAAATCCCTCTGGCACTCTCTATTATATGTATCTAATTAGAAACACATTTTATAGGAGTTCTTCAAGGGCTACAGTTGTATTTTTTCTCATATGTGGGAGTTCAAGACAACTGCATTATCTGACAGAAAGCCACCACAATGTTACAGCAGTCACATATCAGCAAGACAAGAACTTTGATGAATACACACTTGACCAAGCAGGAGATTCTGGCAGGAGATTCTGACAGGAGATACTGACAGCAATGACAATGCAGCTTATTATTTTTATGGAGATCCACTTTGGAAAGAGGTATAACTGGAAGGTAAAGACTGAAGTTTTCAATACTTACTATCTGGAAAATTTTTAGCCAATCAATAAAAGTTCCTTTCATTTGTAAAATCAGTTTTAGAGATACAGCTCTTATAATGTGCTTGAAGTAAACTTGAATTTACAACAGTCTGCAAAGAATTTGAGAATTAGCTACCATATGATTTATTGATACTCTGTAGGTACGTGTTTGAAAATTTCTATGAATTATCTCAAAAGAATATAGGATGTCTTTTTTCTTGTGGAATGGAAAACTGAAATATTAAGATATTGGTGCCAGAAATAAGACTCCATACATTCTTCTTCACACTTCTGTCAAAGTTGCCTAAGTAACATTATCTACATTTTACTAACAGGGAAATGGAAGGTCAAAGAAATTAAATCAGACTTAATTAGACTTAATTCCTCAGCTGAATAGAAAAATGATCACAAGGGCACAAGAACCAAGGCTTCACGTAGCCCAGTAGTGCCTTTGGATAAACCTGGTTACCAAAGCTCACATCTAATACTCTTGTCACACTTTGCTTGAAGGAGAAATATGTCACATACCTTTCAAGTATAAAAGTCTGACAGTTTATGAGCATTTTAAATTTAAGCATTTTTTTTCCCCACAGAACTTTATATGACATTTCTCTTCCTCCTAAATTCTTTTCTGATATGTAAGTCAATTGCAAACACATTTAACTGAGGGATACAAGGGCTGCAGAGAGGAATGAGGAGCCAAATTCCCGCCCAGTAGAGATACAGTTTTGAAATGCATGAGGACCAGATGTTTTAAACAGAACTGCTGCTCTCAGCAACCTAACACAAAGAGCAACCATGCTCTGCTTTTAATGATCCACGTGAAAGTCTTCCCCACCCAGCAGATACCTACAGGCCTCAACTGAAGACTGCTCAGGATCAAAACTAGTAGTCTTGATAGCAAATAATATTCGTGGCACCAGAGGGCTTTGTGCAACCAGTTCAACTTCAGTGAATATTCATTCACTTTCCTGAATATACTCGGGAAACCGGGAAGCTTTTGCAGAATGACATAATCCTCTGGATATTTTTCATTTGGTTGTCAAAGCATGTAGGTTGTACTAGTTTTGCTTGGCTGAATTCTTCATATTCTTCATTAGGACTTAGATGTTTCTTGCAGGTGTTTTTTTATTCATTTTATTTATTTTTTTAATTAACCATGTCTATAATATCAGATGACTGTCCATCTTTGTGAGCTTGTTTGTAAGCAAGTATGAATTGATTTTGTAGAATCCATTTTGAGTTGTTGGAGGTTTTTGTCTCAAATTGCAATAACAGTCTAATTTTCTGCTTGCATTTATCAGGGATTTTTTTAACCCATTGGTATTGTAAGTCCTTGGCTCTCCAGTCACAAATTTGTAAGCATTTTTTCTCCTTCCCTTTGTTCCCTTGGGTAAAAAAAATATCTGTCTGATATTTTACTTCCTTGTTACACTTTAATAAGTAGTGTTCTCTGCCAAGACTGACTGAAAGCTGCTGAGCTGTCAAGTGCATCAGAACTGGTCACTACCAAATAGAAAATTACTATTGGAGTGGTTTTTCACTCTTGAGCAACCTCCACTTGCAGATATAGAGCAAGTGCTGCTTAAAATTTCTTTCCAGATGCTTCCATATGCCCATCAGCTATAAACTTTCAAGCTCCTTGAGCTCAGTTATAAGCCCTGATTTTATATAGGAGTTCATTAACTCTATTTTTCCCTTGATTTCTGTGAGAAGGATTCATAAACATAAAAGGCAGGAAGAAAGCTGAGGCACATTCTGGTCAGGTCATAAATGGATGAAGGGACAGCCCAGAGCCCAGTACATTGTTATGATGTGCAGTCACTCATCAATCTGCTCATAGCCAGGAAGTTAGAGCTTGGGTGGGATTCACTGGACTTCTTTCTTTTGGCTTCTTATATTTTGGTTCCATTTTCTTGTGTGCCAGAATTATTCTGGGTGTAGAAAGCACAGCAGAGATTTACTTTTCCTTCTGAAGACATGGCTCCAGCTCCTTTTGCATAAAAGAAGCTGAATTTCTACAGAGAACATTACTGTCAGAGTAATATCCATCTGCCCACACTTCGATGTCTGCAATGCAGATGTCCTTCTCTAAGCAGCATCTAGATTCCTGTTACAGTCAATTGAGAGGAAAGGCACTTTCAGGGCTCGGTTCACTTCTCAGTGTCTGACACAGATCATTCTACCCTTGCTGTTTGGAAAGCTAAACTTCTCAAAGGCAAAATTCCCAGTGTCAGAGAGCTCATTAAAAATCTTTTACTGGTGACATAAAAAAATAAGATAGTAACACTGCACTATGCAGATGCACACTCTCTTTTTCCCACAAAAAAACCCAAAACAAAACAAAAAACCACCAAACCACAAAGTAAACAAAAAACCACCAAACAAACAAAAACAAAAAGCAAAGCAACAAAACAAAACAAAAGACAAAGCAATTTAAACCTCACCAGAGTAAAATGTCACCAGTGGACTGCTGAAGAGACTCCTTTTGACAACTGTTGCCTCTTGTATCCTACACGTACTGATGATCCATTAATGCTTAAGCTTGACCCATTCATTGCCTCATTTCCTGTTGCTTGGCTTCACAGCTCTTTAGGTTTCAGCAAAAAAGACTGAGAGAAGTGCTTTTTGGTACTGCATCACTTTCATTAGTTTTTCAGCTTCTGTATCAGTGTCTAACTGTACCGCTGAAAGTATTACCCTAAACACTAAATGACAACCCTCCATTCCGAGAACCCATGAACAACTCAGGAGATGTATCCATCCATTCCTACAGTTTTCATCAGAAAGATACACACCATTTTCTCAGTGTAGTCACTCCATTCCTACAAATAATAATTTCTTTCCACATGATACTATCAGGATGAACGGCCAAAACATAAAATTAAGCAGACAGAAATACTTAACTTACATTGTAGCACTGTAGCATTGTTCAGTGATGTTACAGTAGGAAGTTACAAATATTCTAGATCCTCAAATGAAAATATTCTGTAACTGAGGAGTTACTTTAAAAAAGTGTATTCTTTAAACAGAGAATATTTCTGCCATTCTTAAAAATGGGGAGCAGAGAAATTTTCTTCTTGTTATCTCAAATTCTTTTCTCCTTGGCTTGTTTTGGTTAGCGTTTTTTGTTTGGTGTTTTTTGGTTTGTGTTTTTTGGAGGTTGTATTATTATTATTATTATTATTATTATTATTATTTTGTTTCTTCTGCATCTATATGTTACTGTCTTTGACCTTTGGAAAAAAGCATTTATTCTATGTACTAAAGAAAGGTAAGGCAGAAATTTTAACAGCACATATCTATTTTATCTTTTTGACATAGCAGTAGAGATTTAATTGGTTTGGCTTCACTTGTCATTCAATTCCTGCATTTCTTTTGATCACATCTTTGTTGTGAAACATTTATCAGCAGGAAGCAACTTCAAATATCTGAATACTCAATGTGCTGCAACACAGTACATATCCAACCAGCTGCAGACACATGCATATACATGCATATATTCACAGATGGACTGATATTTTTCCTCTTATGTTACTTCCATACTCTTTCAGTATTCTTTTTTTTGTTTGGGGAAGAGATTATAAAGTCTCTCAAAATAGAAATTACTAATTAAATATAAGTAACAGGAAAATTATATGCAGATAATTCTCACTTAAATAGAGCTCTAAAGCCTTTATATCAAAATTCTTGTAATATCTCTATATTTCAAAACATAACTTGAGCTTATCAGGTAAAAGTGGACAGTAAAATAACGCTGTTTTGATCTTTTTCTAACCTTTCTGCTTCAATTCCAGCATTAATCTGCCAGGATCTACCTCAAGAGTTACTAGCACTACAAATCAGTGCTGTTCAAGATCTAAATATTTGAAATAATGGCTTTGAAATTACATTATTTTTGACCAGTTCTAATCAGCTGTTAAATTCATATTAAAGTTGGTATAAGAAATATTAAAAAAAAGAAAGGAAGAAGAGAAATCAAAATTTTGTGATTTTAGAGGTAATTTGGTTCTTCAATCTGAGGGCTAGAAATATTTTGAAAGAATTTTTTGTGAACCCTGCCTCCTAGAATGCTCATAAGATGCTAAACATTTCAAGGCCTGGATTTCCTCAGAGTTAGTACATAGTCATCAGTATAGAAATTGCATTCACAAGAATTCAAGCTGTTTTCTGTGGATATGTTTTAATAAAAAAATCTTAGGGGAAAACTGCAGGAATTGTTGCTGCAAAAATTTCACTGTAACTTGTGGATATCCAGAACATTTTACCAATTAATTAGCAATGAAAAAGAAATATGAAATAGATCAGTCGATACTGTAAGCCACTTTCTCCGAGGATTCACTGACAGCAAATATTACTATGGAATGATTACATTGGAAAAAAAAAAAAAAAAGGAACAGAAAAGAACGATCCCACACGTTCAGCACAAAAGTGATAGGTGAAAGAACAGTTGTTTTGTATGTACCACTCTGCCTCAATAGTTAAGAAATATTTGAAACCTTGCTCAGGAAGATCATATAATTCCTTTTCTGCAGAATATGTGAATAGCTCCTTACCAAGAAGTGGTGTTGCTCACCCCTTGCCATTGCCCAGTCCAAAGACTGCTCTACCAAGAGGCTCCGCTGATGGTAACAGTTCAACAAGCCACACTGCAAGCCACACCCAACCCCTCTGCAGAGTAGCAGCGCTGCTCCATGTGGGCTCTGTGCTGTGTTCACCCTGCTATATGCGCGCATTTTACCCAGTGTAAACCACGCCGCCCAGCTGGGGACCACGTATCTAGGTCCTTGTCAACCTCAGGCAATCCTAGGCTGAATCTACCCCTTCTGCTGAGCGACCAGACATCAGTGGAAACACTGTCACTCCCTCCTGCTTGAACTGGACAATGTGCAGCCAGGAAGGCAAGGTGTTTTTGTCAGCTAAAATAAACATAAGACATATATCCTCGCTGTAAGCTAACGGGAAGCGCTTCTCAGTGGGAAAGTGGGAAGCTGTAATTTGCTTCAGGCATCAGCAATTGGTGGAGCTAGACATGTATTGACTGTTTCCTTGGTGTCTCTGGCTTTTTCAGAAACACCCCAAAAGAAAAATCTTGATTATAATTCAGTCATTGAACAGTTTATTTTAATGGAGTTTTTAGCAGCTGTTCCCATTTAAATTCCCCATTAAAAATACAAATCAGGACAATCAGAATTCTTTCAGTGTTCATTTCTAACAGAATGCAAAAAATAAAATCAATAGCTACCTTTGCTAGGAACATAAGTCTACTGACATTTATCTAGAGTCTTTTATTGATGCCTCAGTATTTGAGTGCCAACTACAACTATTTATAAAGGGAATCCATCTCCCTTAGTGAATATACGAAAATTCGTGCTAAAACTAAGTCATTTATAATAAGATCTTTTTGATAAATTGAGAGGTTTTATTCAGATTTCCAGGTATTGTTTTCTTCCTTCCAGTTTCTTTGACTTAATACTTTAACAGTGAAAGTCATGAGGAGCCTGGCTGATGAGCTCACAGTGTGAGTGTGGTCCTTGATGTTCATATTCTAAAAGAAATTTAATTTTAACTAAAGATGTACTTGCCATAGGAAAAATAAATGAGGACCATCTATCTCTGAACTGTTTTTTAAAGCACAAATTTTAAGAAATCCCTAAGATAAGTACAAAGTTTTTGGGAAAAAATTGGGAGGTGGCTAAGATACTAGGAAATTTTGGGTTTCATAGTTGCAGAACAGAGCACATAGACCTTCAAAGTCACTGGCTGGCAGCTCTGTTTTGGGAGATTAATAGACATTTTGAAAGTACTGGTAAACTGCAAAAGTCACTTCCCATTCTTTGGAAATAAGAAACAATCAGAAATTGGATCTGCAGAGAGTTCTCCTTTAACCTCAACTAACACAGCCCTTCAGAGCAACCACACTATGGAGCCAGACTGAGTTTTGTTTAGGAAGCTAAGGTAGCTGGAGTAG
Organism: Anabacerthia variegaticeps; assembly: GCA_035583185.1. NCBI lineage: Eukaryota > Metazoa > Chordata > Aves > Passeriformes > Furnariidae > Anabacerthia > Anabacerthia variegaticeps. The sequence goes on from JAWWEW010000112.1 coordinate 62,755,777, forward strand.
ATGGAGCCAAATTCTAGAGGCATAAAATCTAGCCTCATGAAACTGTATGGTGAGTACCTGGTTAGATGTAAGTTCCTTGTGTAGGGGGTGCATACCTGTGAGATTTCCACTACGTCCACATGCACGGGACTGACTCACTGAGTGAGGCTAATGAGCCACAGTCAGGGGAGAGAGGAAGACAAAGAACACCCTTCTGCTTCCCTTATTCTCTTCTGGTAAATCTGATAGGCAAGACTGCCTGATTTGGCAAGTCTTTTTCCATCCTGAAAGTATTGAATCAAATAAAAAAGAAATCTGAAGCTATAACAATAAAATAAATGTGCGTACTGAAACATCACTTTCTAAAAGCGCATAAAAGGCAAAATGGACTTAATTTTCTAATGTCTTCAGGGAGATTTAAGACTGTGTTTGTCTTAAAAACATTCATTTCATGCTGAAACCAGGCAGCATGTATTCAAAGGAAGTACTGCTTTAAAAACATTTTCTTAATTTATCAATCAGTCTGTATCTGACTTTTCTCAATCACCAGAACACAATACACTTTGCTCATTGGGTGAATAATGGCCTTCCCCAGGAAGGTTTATACCTGACTCTGTGTGCCAGTTTGACTGTTCAGGAAACAAAGAAAAATCTTCTTTTAAAAGGAGTATCTTAGGGAAACTACCTTTTCCTTTGCTTTCAAAAGGTATTACGAAATATAAGCTAAAAATATTCCACACCTTATATTTTTCTAGTTCTGAGAAGAAACTAGAGACTTAATCAGATAATGTTGTGGCCCAGCTCTCTTCATATGCATAGATTGGCCAAATTATATTTCTCTAAATGTGCCGCAATCAAAGAATAGCATAATGTTCCTTATTCATGTCTTTGAGTTTTTTCTTTCCTGACTTAACCTCAGAATTATTTTTTTTTTTTTTTTGTAAAATAATGGTAATTGTATTTCTCTGATTATATTTGATTTTCTTTCTCTGAAAGTACCTGTTTGCTTCTCTTCTCTGCATATCACAAATACCCTAAAAATCCTTTGGTTATCCTTCCTTTGGAACTCCTGTTTGCGTCTCAGTTTTGGGTGGGAACATATGCCTGTTTAGGATGGGGAAAGGTTATTGCCATTATTTCCTTTACTATTAATCTTTTTGTCCCAAGTACCTCATAGGCCAAGCATTCTCAACAAATTTCTTTATAATTTATAAACAAACCAGGAGAAATTTTCAAACCCCACCCAGGAGTAAGGCTGGCATCTCTGTAACTACAGATGCAAAAAACTTGGGACATTTAATCGTTAAGACATCACTGACTGGGAAGCCTGCCACCAACATCCACACTTGATGCACATACATTGTCTTTTGGCTCTGTACAGCTATGCCCATCTGCTTCAGTGGCATGGTGCCTGCTTATCAGCTAGTTGGACAGTTTCAGTACACAGAGGTGCCAAAAAAAGGTTTTACATGGGTAGCCTGTATAACCACAAAAGTGCCATTTCTTTTGTAGGAAGAAATGCTAGAGCTGAGGTACTAATAGACTATGTCTTTGTGCCTTTTTTTTTTTTTCCCAATTGCTGAAGATGGGTTTTGCCATAGCCATTTTTACATCTCTTTTACAAAGAAAAATATTGTACTGGGACTGAAACGGAAGGAAAGCACTACCTACAGACAAGACACTGAAAAACAAAACCATTATGAGATAAAATGAACGTATGGCAGGTTAGGAGTATAGTTTAAGTATTGAGCGCTATGCACTACTAATTCAAAGAGACAAAAAAAAAGCCTAAAAACCCAGCCTCACCTCATATTGCAGAATTTGAAACAAGGAAAGTTTGGCAAATGCAGGAATTGGATCATATTGAGAGGAAAGCAAATTAATTATTTTATGATAAAATAAAGCTGAGATAGTCTAGATAACAGTAGTTTATCCTAAAGAGATGTCACACCATTCCCACAGAAATTTAAAAATTTGTTGGTTTTCTTTTCAGGACCATTGTTCAGTGTTCATATTATTTCGAGCTAAGGTTAGACTTCATATTCTTTTTATAGCAATCCTAACTCAGCAAATTGAAGTCCAAGGAGATTATTTAAGCATTAAATTAAAGAAGTCTTAAAAAAAAATTCCTGAGAAATACAGAATGAGGGAATTAAATTTCAGTGTCCAAGACGCATATGAACTTGTCATGTATCATAACTACAATCATTTACAGCATAATTTCTGGTGCAAGAACAGTAGAGATATAACAAATACAGTCAAGAAACCCAGTGATATGACTCCAAAAGCCACCTTGAAATATCAAATTACACAACTTTGTTTTGCTTTGGGAGGGATATTTGATGATATGATTTTCAGGGTTTTCTCCCAACTCAGTTTTTCTTTGATTCCTTGATTCTCATAGATATTCCTTGTCATTATGACCCTATGAACAGCTCCGATGGAAGAGCATACACATTAGTCTGATAAACACCCAGTGTTACACAAACCCATTCCCAGCACTTTTTATAGAAAATAAAAGCAGCAAGTTGTTGAAAGGATGATAACAAACTATAAGGAGGTAAGAAAGGTCAACAGTGAGGGAATAAACAGCTGATGCTTGAATGGAGGTGGGAATATATCCAGATGTCAAGATGGAATTTGATGACATTAATATTGAAAGGCACAATAGCTTCCACATTGTGGCAGAAGAACCATGTGACTTTCACTGGAACAACCTAACTTGCCATGCAAAATCTGAGCACTACTGAGCCAAGAAGCTTTGCCAGTGCCCCCAGCATTACCACATTAGAGAGACTGTGATGACAGTTTTATGACAGGAGACAACAGCATGACAGACTGATAAATTTGCTTGGAACACCATTGGGTTTTTTAAGAGACAATACTAAACTATTCCAAATTCCGAAAGATATAATGAAACTTGAACAGGTTTATTCTGCTCTCCAATTTCATTTCAGAGTGCCAGATCAAGTGCATACTCCTCCTGGTATGTGGAAATAAGTACTGAAACACCCAGTAGGAAAATAATGTCATATTTTAATTGCTGCTGCCTTAAAATCAACAGGATAACTCTGTGACCATGCAAAAATTTTGTATCTATGCAAGCTAAAGTTTATGTCTATATTTCATGCTTGAAATAAGTTAGAATATGCTGCTGGACTGATTGCTTGGATGTTTCAAAAATGCATTCCTGTCCAAGCACAATAACCTATTCCGTGCAAGACAAAACCCCCAAAACCAAACCAAAACAAACAAAACCACAACAATAGCAACAACAAAAAAAATATTTCCAAGCATCCCTAGGCAATTTAAGTAAATTACTGGAAATCAACAAAAGTGTAAATGAAAAGTTATCCATGTTAATTTTCAGCAACATCCAATTATTTTTCATGTATCACGGGAGAGGTTCCTGCTGTTCAGTATTTCTTTTTACCTTCATCACCCAGTTCAGACTTGTGCTCTACTTACTGAATATCATCCAAATTAACTTGTTTACAGGATTTTTTTAGGCTAGCTGACTTAGTACAGCTTCTGAGTACATCTTAACCATGGATTACTTTCCTAAACACTGGCTGGGCAGGGTAATAGTTATTAGTCCCATGTTAAAGGTGAGAAGTTTCTGCTGCAAATGAGTCTGGGGTGCTGAAGGCAACCACATTATTCACTACCAGTATGAGAAAACCATGTTATGCACTAATAAGGAGATGCTCACTTTGATCACACTATTAAAGACTGTAGCATAATTCAAAAACACAGGAGGCTAAATAAAGGTTACAGAGGCAGCCTCAATTCTGGAACTTTCTAAGTCTCAGATGCTCCATTTGCAGCTTTAATAGACTCCTGTTCCAGTGCATGTACAAGTGTATGTAGGCATTTTCACAACTGTCCTTATACTGTGGATAGTGGGTGTTTCACAGGTCAGGTAGCCACATTTAATAACATGTGGTGAGCAGTGTCCTCCACATGAGCTGATAATATGAGGATAATAATTTTTTAGCTCCCAGATAAGTCTTCTGGGACTTAATACATAGGTATAAATGCTTATATATTGCCTAAAGGACAGATTGAAAACAAAGAGGAACTCAAAAACACTTACATGGAGATGTTGACCTACACGTGAGCTGTTAGAGACTCTCAGCCTCTCAAAACAGAGCTGTGCCAATCAAGGCAACACAATGACAGAAGGACATGCCCCACCATCCATAATAATATGGGCTAGAGGTTTCTGTGGTCTTCCCTCCTCTCTTTCCCCACAGCTTCGTTCCTCTCCTCCACACCATGGGCAAAGAAAGGATAGTCTGTTTTGTTCTTCATCCTATCCAGGTGCCAGTTGCCTGAGCCAGAAGACACATGGGCAGAATGAGGGCCTGCACAACTGCCAGGTTTCATCCTTCTGTTCAGCAGGAGCAGAGCCTGCTCCCTCAGCACTGTGGCTCAGTTGTGGGGTGGATGGCTGCATGAAAAAACTCTCTTGCCTAGAGTTTGTTGCCATCCCCTAATTTGAAATCACTACCCATTCAAACAAAACTAGATGAATTTGCAATGGGGACAAATGACAGCCTTGAAATGATGCCTTGTGATATGTATTCCCTCTTTCTTTTTATGTCAAATGTCACATTGACTTTGCAAAAAAGAATTATTAGAATGCATTAGTGTAATGGCTGTCAAAAACAGACAAACAAAACCTCTTCATATTTTGTATGTTTTTAGTTCCATTAATCTAGATGATCAGAAAGGCTGAATTGCTTTACCTGTAAAATAATAAATAGACTTAGGCAAAACCTTAGTTTGAAAGGCTTAGCTGTAGCCCACTCATAAAAGTGTTTAAATATCAAGGTTCTGTAATGGAAAATACTAGACAACTTTATCTATAAACAGTTATTGCCAAACCTGACAATAACTATGCAAATCACTAAATAGACCCAGTAATTTTTTCCCCCATCCTCCTTTAGAACTTCAGATGCTGAGGAAATGCACTTCTGGGACTTCAGTAATATTCAGCAGATATGTCCCCATTCTTTGATGATACATCAAAAGAAACAGAGTACCATAGAAAAGCTCTGTTGTCCTTTTGTCTAGAAGAAATTTCAATAGGCTATCCAAATCTTGCTGCTCTTTTCTGCTCAGCTGTCCTCACGTTAGATATTCATTTGCCCTCATTTCTACATTACATGCATCCCATAGCATTAGTAATACAGAGAACAAACAGGAGAATTTCCAAAGCAAAGTGGGTAAAGAAGATAGGAGTATTACTACTGCAAAGAGATATAAAGAGATATAAAGTCTCAAAACAGAAAGGAGCAAGTGAAAGGTTAAGAAAATAAGATAATGTTCAAATATATAAGCCACAGAGAGCATGGTCACATCTTTAAGGCATAAAAAGTGTAATTTCACTGACAGAAGAAAAAGAGAATTCTAAAATGTAGACAGGATCTGCGTCTCATAAGTACTTGGGAACAAAAGCCAGAAAGATAAATATAAAACTGCAAAACTCCAAGGGGGAAAAGGAAAAAAAAAAAAAAAAAAGAAAAGAAAATGTCAGAGTACCATTATCAGGTCAGTAGTGATCAGCAAGAAATTAGAGCTGGAGGATTAAGAAAACTTCCATAGCAGTTGGATTCTGTCCCAGAACACTAATGAAATGGCAAGAAAGATAAAAGAACAATTAGCTTATGTTTGCAATCTCAGCTGCAGGACCACCCTTCCATAGAAAAGCAATGGAAGCAACTGCAAAGCAGTTTGGCAGTAAAATGGAAAGATGGAAATCTAGAACACCCTTAGATACATACATCTAGCTATAAAATTAGAAAACTTTCCCCTACCAGACAGACTTGATCCAAAGGAATCAGAAAGTCTTCACCGAGCAGTATAAATATGGATTTATCTCGAGACTTATGTAAATTCTCATTGTGTTAACTAAGTTTTCTAGCAGATGCAGACCTAGAAAGAGGGAAATCCTTAGAAATTTCTGTTCTTTCCCATTACTAAATACTAGTTTCTCTCACCCAGCCTGAGACAACATTCACCTGGAGGTGAACGGATGGGGGGAAAAGGAGAGTGCAGTTTGGTACTCTGCTACACTTGCAGTGTTTGGTTGAATTAATTTTGTGGCAATCTTGTCTGCTCTCGGTTTAAGTGAGAACTCTCATGATGACATGCGTATGGCACTCATTTTTGAACAAAATGCTGCAGAAAGCAGATGAAGCATTGTCAGAGGCTGATGTGTGGCCTCACATTCCCTATTTACCTCAGAGCTGCTCCTTTAAGTGCACTGAAGTTTTGCCTGCTGAACGTGTTTTAGGAAGCAATGAAGTGTATCTTTTTCTAGTTGTCCCATGGGATATATTTGAAGAACATTCAGACTAATAAGTGGCAAGTCTTTAAGAAGGTCTTAAGTGCAGATTGCAGATGCAATCCCCTAACTCACTGGAGGGAGTACTGGTGTGAACAATTGTTTTGGTTTAGCAGGGATTTTTGTCTTAATACCTTATTTTGTCGTGGAGGATGAAAGACCACTGTATATATAAACCCACAGAAATTAGGCCTTACAAAGACTCCAGTGCAACATTTTTATTGATGAAAGAGAAAAAAAAAGAACATCTGCTTAAAGTCCTGAATCTCTTTGTCTTAAGAAACATGTTAGTCCCCTATATTCTTGACTCTGGCATGAATTGCAGTGTTAAGAGTTCTTCCTCAAAATTATATGTAACCAGCCTATGTAAATCACTGATATGGCAGATTGAGAATATCTGTTTGGTGTGGCAAGTCTGTAGCTTCTTTCCATATGCCTTTTGATACCCAACTTGTTCCAAATTTTGTGGATTTAACACAGCAATAAAGAAATCACAGGAATTCAATGCAGACAATATGCTGTCCAGCAAATTCAAAAACTTTTAAATTATTAGTTTGCTCTCTTTTCTTTCTACCTGTTAGAAAGCAATTTAGAAGTGGACCATAAACTGGATAAAGTATAGCATACTTAGGACACAGAAATATAATTAACAAATTGCAGTAAGATTTACCATTATGGCTAATATTCTCATTTTTATGTGAATTCTTAGCAATGAGAGAGCAGAAAACAAGGTTTGGCTTCATTTACTTTCACAGTTGGAAGGCACCAAGACTATTAGCCACATGCCTGTATTTTGAAAGATATATCACAAGGATTGTGGCACTTCCACAGATAAACATTTATTAAAGAAAAAGTCTATGAAAACTAGTCTTTATTTTGAAATAGCAATGATATCCATTGTACTTATAAATGGTATTTTATCCAGAAGAAGGCTGTTCAGGGAGAGGTAAAACTTTCTAAAACATTGTGGAGTAGACCTGCTCTAGCTGTTTTAGTAACAGAAACCTGACAGGAACCTATTATGTGATATAAATTACACTTTCTGATTCTTGAACAGAAGACCAGTTGTGAAAGATGCCTATAGCAAATTAGTTGTCCAAGTGTTTAAAATGCTTCTGTTTAATGTTAACTGTCCTATGTCTGGAAAAGATCATTCCTATTACAAGATAAATGCTAAGGAAGGAAATATATGAGTAATATGCAGTAGCCTCTTTAATTTTGAAGATTTCAAACCAGTCTTAAAATTGGCTTAAAAACCTAAGGTAAAACAAAGAAAAAAATGTGTTGCAGATAGAAAAGTAATGAATAACACAGAAGCATGCATTAGAGATTTGATTCCAGTGTAAAAAAATACATTTCTATTCCTGCTTGTTGAATATTTTCCTCAAGTGGAAGAGGCGTACGACCAACTTAGAGGCCTCTAGATAAAAAGCAATGCTGTTTTATTCAAAGAGCCCCCACTATGATGACATTTTAAGCTGTGATCAGCGTTTTCTAGCCAGAAGAACAAACTTCAAAATGTTAATAAATTATAAATGTGCATACAGACCTGCAAGAATAAAAGGAGAAGAATAGAGTTCTGCCTTTTTAATAATAACACAGAAGGATTTTAGATCCACTCTTCAAGTAAGAGTTCAGTTTTGTTCTTAATGGAAATGTTTGAGACCCGGAAGGGGAAAAGGCATGTAACTACATTTAGATGACTGCTGTTAAATCATCAAAACACCAATATAAATGCTTCTTCATTATGATGCTTTCCTCCTTTCCAGTTAATATGATTTAAATAAAAAAAAAAAAAGAAAAAAAAAAGAAAAAGAAGCAGAATTGTAGATATAAAGCAGCTCCTAGTCGAATGTTATTCATATGGATATTTTTGGTTTAGATCAGATTCATTTAATGATGTGATGAAAACTGTTCAAATATAAAGAGCAAGTATTCTGAACATCACCTGAGCAAGCAGTAAAATTCAAATATCAGCCTAGCACTATTTCATTCCAAAGCTGACTTTACAACTGTAGTGGGTTGACCTTGGCTGGATGCCAGGTGCCTACCAAACCATTCTATTGCTTCCCTTCCCAGCCAGACAGGGGACAGAGAATAAGATGGAAAAAGACTTGTAGGTTGAGATAAGAGTTTACTAATGCAAAAAAAAAGTGAAAGTTTGCACATGCACAAGCAAAGAGGAAAATAACGAGGTTTATTCTTTACTTCCCATCAGCAGCTATGTTCGGCCACATCCTGGGAAGCAGCACTTCAGCACACATATTCTTTTCTCAGTAGGCAAACATTGCAAACAACAAATGTCCCTCCTTCCTTCTCCTTTCCTTAGTTTTTTATATCTGAATATGGAATGGACATTGGGTATGAAATATCCCTTTGGTTAGTTTGGGTCAACTGGCCTACTTGTGTCCCCTTCCAGGATCTTGCCCTCAACTGGGGAAGGAATGTTACAGTACTGATGTTGTGCTCAGCAGCAGCCAAAGCACTGGTGTGTTACCAACACCTTTCTAGCTACCAAAGCAAAGTACAGCACTGTGAGGGCTGCTATGGGGAAATGAACTCCATCTCAGCCAGACCCAGTACAACACCCAAATTAATTCTTTTAATTTTTTGATTCTGTTGTCAGACATACTATTGAAATATTTCTCAGCTTGTTTGTAGCTTTGCTGTTCTCCAAGAATACTTTTACACTTGTCAGTTGCTCCTGGCATGTTTAGAGATTTCCCAGTAGTATGAGATTTCTTGCCTTGTGTTGCTGTCCTAAGAAAGATCAGGTGAGCAGTCCTTAATATTTCCCCTGGCTTAGTAACTACTTATTTTCCTTTTTTTTTTTTTTTTTTTAAATCTTCCCATAAATGATATTAGCTTATTGTCTTCTAGTAATTTTCTTTACAAAAATAATAATAATAAAAAAATAAATCTATAATTTTATCTTTAAACTCCTGCTGTTTTGTGGCCCAGTGTCTGAGAAGCTTTGATGGCTTTATTGACTCATTTTCAAGCACAAGGATCAGAAAAAAAGTTACCATATTTTCCAGCAGACTCCATAAATTAAAAAAAAAATAAAAAGCAAGTAACCAAACATCAACCTGAGCATCATCTTATCATAATTTCTGGCAGAACTTTTTCAAGTGTTTTCTAAAGCCAGCAAAGATTATTGATCTGAAAGAATTTTTGAAGAGCAGTGAAATGTTTGCAGTTATTTCAACTGCAACACTCATTCTAGTGGCAGCTCAGGGCCTGAGCTGTAAGTTTTGTTCCTAGAGTATACAGCTGTAAGCCAAGTCATTACTTCACAACTTAATGAGAATCAGAGATGTAATAACTGCTCTATTTACCTTTGAAAGCAAAACTGGATAGCTGTAGACTGTGAACAGTACCATCTTGGGTGTGTGTGTCCTCCACCCCCAACCCGCCCTCCCCCCCACCCCCCCCCCCCCCTTTTATCCGTTTTCCTTTAACTTTTAGCAATATTGTCACATGTTGGATGACTTTCCACGGACACTTTAACTGGCTCCAGAACCAGCTCTCTCTGTATCTATGACGACTGTTTCTACCTTCATAACAGAACCATTACTTTTTCTCACCACCCACACAAGCATTCACTTGCTTTAATTTCTTACTCCTCAGTATTTTCCCTTTTGCCACCCCAATGTGTTAATAGTGAAACCTCAGTTCACTGGTTTCAAGGGTTAAAAATCAGAGACGTAATGTTACAATTTATTGTGACTGCTCTGCAAAGTTCTCATTTCTTAATGACCAGTACTGAAGTTTCTGTGGAACCTGTTTACTAATGTTTACACTCTCTCTCTCTCTTTCCCTCTCTCTGTGTGCACGCGGTAAGTTACTCCTTCCTGTCCATTTGTGTTTCCACTTTAGCAAGCTCCACACAGTGCAAAATTTGACAGGACATTTGCTATGTGATAAGTAAAGTGGAAAAATATTAAGCTGGTGCTGAAAACATTTACCCAGTACGCTCAGGAATTTTGCACTGGGTAGTACAAACCTATGTAGATTTCAGGAAGACAAATCAAATATTTGTTAACCATTTCTCTTCTGTGGAAGGATCAATAAACTTGACTTCTGTTAAAAGCAAAAAATTAAGAAAATCTGGGGTCACCATCAGGTAATTATTACATGGGCAGAGATCTACACTTGTTTGTATTACAATGCTTTAATGTAGCATGATTAATTTAATCCTCATTTGAAAATACATGTAAATATTTATGATTAACTTCAAGCAAAGTCCATTGGAGTCAATGGAACTGAAGAACTTGCTAAGTACGTGATAGCTGTCTGAACAAAATGTTAAATGTTGTGCTACTGAAGAATTAACTCTAGGTTTTGATTTTATTATATTTCATGGCTAACAGACAGTATCTATCAAAACTTAATTCCCTTATTAGTATTTGCAATGATGTTATGAAATCTCCTCTATAAAACAATAGTGTAAGAAGAAGAAAAAGAAAAAAAATATTAAAAAAAAACCTTCCTAAAGCAGCAGATTATGCTGAAAGATGTTATGCTTATATCTACATATTTCTTTGTAGAAATATGACCTAATTTTCTGAGTTTTAAAATGCTGATAATGTAAAATATTTGTAAAGCACTCAGAAACTACAGTATTGAGTGCTGTAAAAATACCTGTTTTGATTAGATTAGATCTGGCAGACAGGCGAAAGGTTGAAATATTTTGTCATGAAAAATTTACATACATTTACTATTGGAACTAATCTACTCTATCACCTATTGGCCTAGGATGAGATACCTGTCAGGTTATAATGCAGATGCTAACACAGATGTCAATTACAGGACGCTCATGTCTGTTCAGTGGATAAAAAAGATGACTTAATTTTTAATGCTATCAAGTCGCCTATTTCCATTATAATTAAATTCATGTAACAAAAATAGAAAACTAGTTCTGAACTAAATTTTTGCATCTGCAACATCATGAGATCTTTGAAAGGGAGGAAGTTGTTGACAAAATAGATTCTTATTATTTTCAGGCTCTGATACAAGTACTCTTACAGTTATGCTGCTAATTGGTGGTGGTATTATTCCTTTTCATTTACCATGAAGAAAAAGCATCATCCTATCAGTGCTACTTTTAGCCCTTAATAACAAATTCTTAGCTAGTACGTTCAGTTAAAAGCACTGAAAGCAATAGCTTCCCATGTGTTTACACCAGGGCTATAATCCAGAGAAGGATTTTAAATCCTCATGTCTGCTGGCCTGTGATAACTGTGTGATCTCTTTGTGACATCCTGTATCTGATACAGGCTAGACATTTAATAACTTGTATGGCATCTAATGCATCATCTTGTTAGAAAAGGAGACAAAGCCGAAAAGACTCTTATCTGCAAGCTCTTATTTTTAAGATAATCTTTAACTCTTCCACAATAATTGTACCCTGGCAGCATTCAAACAGCAGCCACTGGACAGAGTCACACTGATCCCTCTCTGTTCCCCAGGCAAATAAGACAAAACTTCATAGGGACTCTCCTGCCTTACCACAGAAAGAAGCCAGACAGAGAGCATCAGCCTATGAGACCCTTCTGCAGTTATGACCAGACTTCCCTGTTCTGAGCCTTTGCATGTCAGTGCCCTTCTCTTCTGTTCCAGCATTTTCCTTCAGCATGCTGAGGGTGTGAATGGAGGAATGCTCCCATTCTCAGCCTCTCCAGAGAGTTTGACACTCACAGGACAACATAACAAAAGTCCAGTCTCACCTAGTGCATAGTCATTAGGTGCTAGGACCTAAACGGGGGATCCCTTTCAAAATGTCAGGCTGGTGTATGTCTGCCATAAAACATAAGTATCTTCTCATTCATCTTTACTCTTGCCTTTCTCTCTGTGATTGATATGCTCTCTCACTTTTTACCTTTCCTCTCCAGTTACTATCTTGTCCGACCATTGCTGTATTTGTACACTGTTTAGCTCAATAGAGCAACTTTTTGCTTAGATCTTAGAATTTATTGTAACAAAAGTGACTAATAATGATATTAACATCAGCAGCCTTACAGACCATGCATTTTACTGAGTGATAATTCAGATCCCAACATTCTGACAAGAAAGCTTAGTTAACCTAAAAGGTGTGAAATTAGTCTGCAATTTTCCACAGAAGTATAATTTATTACTTGCCTAAGTAGGTGATAATGCTCATAAAATGCTTTTTCAAATTGTAAATGCGTAGAAATAAAATTTTGGAAACTTGAACTTTTTATTTCACAATTAATCAAAAGGTATTTATGCAAATACATTATTACTCAAAGTTTGACTCCAGCATCATGCAAGACAACTTGATGCATTGGCTACTACAAGCCATGCTTAGTAGTAATACTTTGATACTCTCTTTAGTTTTGGCAAAGAGAGTCCATATTTCTGTTGTTCATGCTGTTTCAGAAATCTCATAAAAGCACAGCTGTTTTACTTGCATGAACAAGCAATACAGTGAGCTAAGAATAATATACATGAGTGTAGGATTTGCATTCAACTTCAACTAATATTCAAATGCACATGATTATAATCATGGGCATTTTTTGTCTCTCAGCCTTGAAGTTGCATGCTTCTGAAGGTCATTTATGAGAGTACTCACAGGAAGGAAAGGCAAAGGGAACAATGTAAATTCATTTGATATGTTGTATATTTCCAAAAGTGTTTTTGTAAGATTGACCAAATATATTTGTTTGGTAAGACATCTTCAAAATTACACCTACAAGTGCACATTCTTCATAGATCTGAAATGAAAAGTCATCATTCTGTTTATGAGGGCTAGAAAACTCAGCAGGCAAAAAGTCCTTTTGCATTGTAGATTTGCATTTAAATTTTATTTAATTTAAAAAGAGATTTTGTTTTCCCTGTCCTGTGCTAGGTCTATATTAATTCCAGTGGACATTTTCTTTTCAATCAGTTATAGAACCACAATTCCTCAAACGTGGTCATACTTATCTTTATCCCTAAGTAGTCTTGCTAAATTCAGTGTTTTACTGACATATGAAAAGTTAAAACGTGCACATAGGTGCATGTAGGATTGGTTTCTTAGATGTTTGAACAACTTTTTTCACTTCAGCAAGCATCTTATGACTCCTCACAGCTGCCTATTCATAGAAAATTAAAGAACCCATAGTTCAACTACTTTAATGAATGAGTGAAATGAAAAACTTCTGATTAGACCTAGTGTTAACATCAGCATTAACCTTTTTTACTTCTAACATTCTTAGTACCTTGTTACAATACTTGTGATACTTGCTAAAAACCGTGCAAAGTAATGAAATACTGATATCCTGTACTCGCTTTTTTCTTTTAAAAGGGTCCTTAAACTTTTAAAGAAAATTTAGAAACTAATATTCAGTTATTCATGGCATTTTGTGGGCTGTCATTTTTATTAGAATCTAATTGAGGTAATATATAATTTAGTTACTGAAAACTCATTTGGTAAAAGCAGAAGCAATTTTTTGGGCAAGCGATTATTCTAGAAGGACATATAGAATTATACAAACAGCAAAAGAAAACCTGCAATTGGAGAAGAATTTTAAAATAAGTATCTAGCCAAAATGCAGTCATTTATTGCTTAAGATGTTGTATATTCCCTGGATTAAAGGAAAGAAATAAAATTTCCATTACGGCTGTTATCTGTTATGTATATTAAAAGCTTTCCATTTTCACTGGTGACAACCACAGCATGCACACTACTATTGACTAAAAACCTTTCATGAGGAATGGATTAATAGCATTTCTCCTTCTGGTATATATAAATATTTCATCTCTAGCTCAGGAAAACTTCAAATAGTTGAACTGTTAGCGATATCATTCTCCATTCTCTTATGCTACTTCTCACAGAAGTTTTACATCAGGAAAGCCTTACAGAGGTGAGAATCAGTTTTCACTGCACTATAGCATATTCATTATATGCCTTAACTTTCCAAATGTCCCCTTGTCATATTGTTTTCTTGGTTTTGGTACATGTAATTAGAAGTATAACTGAAAGCAGCGCAGTCTAGCTTCAAAGGAAAACCTATTAAGATGTAACTCAGCATGGCTCTATTATCACAGAATAACAGTCATTTAGGTTGGAAAAGACCTTCAATATCATCTAGTCTAACCTTTAACTGATCACCATGTTGTCAACTAGACCATGGCTCTTGAACACCTCCAGGGGTGGTGACTCTACTACCTCTGAGCCTTGTTTTCCTCAGACTAAACAACCCTAGCTCCTCATCCACTCATCACAGGACATGCGCTTCAGACCCTTCACCAGCTTCATTGCCCTTCTCTGGTCTAGTTCCAGAACATCATGAGGGGCCCCAGAGATGGACATAAAACTTGAGGTGTGCCCTTACCAGTGCTGACTACACAGGAACAAACACTTCCCTCATCCTGCTGGCCATGCTATTCATGATACAAGTCTGTATGTGATTTGCCTTCTTGTCAAATCTATTATCTAGGTCTTTACCAACCCTGCCTGTTCTTCAAGATATGGAAATAATCCTATTTCCACATGAGTTGGTGAAAACTTCAACCACCTCAAATAATTGAAAATGGTTTTTACTTTTGGTATAACAGACCAAAATCAAGTAATGTGGTTCCTTGGAGCTTTTCAAGACTCAGCTGAGCAACTTGACATAAATTCAGTGTTGACCACTCAATCATTAAAGTAGTTGAACTATGTGTTCTTTGATTTTCTATGAATAGGCAGCTGTGTGGAGTCACGAGTCTTTAACATATCTCCAACGACTGTCCTAGAAGAGTTTGGACATTCAAAGGAGGTGTTGACTGTGAAACAATCGTGTAACTCTATTTAAAGTGGTGCTTACCTGCCAAAAAGCATGAAATGTACCCTTTTATTTTGTTTATTTTCAAAATTTTATTGGGTCTTGACCCATAACAATATAGCAATTAAGGGAATTCTCTTAACAAAAAAAGGGTTGAAACCATGTCTCTCTCCTAACTGGCATTGAAGGACCTGCTGAATTCCCCCAGTTTCAAGGAAATATTTGTTTATTTGGCTCAAAGAAATTAAAACAGTGATACAATGATAGTGTTGCATTACTACTTCATCTGCTCTTTGCTAAGAAAATAGTGATTCTTGTCTATGCTAGACTGATCAATTAACTAGTCCTAAAGGGCATTAGGCCTTTCAAGATTGGCATAAACAAATTGTATTCTACTAAACTACTAATTTCCATATTTAAGTTCTTAAACAAACATTTTTAAGTGTAATTGTTTCCCAATAAGTGAGTATAAATAGTTCCAAGTATCAGAGAAATGAAACAGCAAACTACTCAAACATATTAATGATTATTCCTGGTTGTCTTAACACAGCTGTCATTGACATTCAGCATTCACTGCTCACCATGGAGCTTCAAATAGATTACATAAAAAAGATAGAGAGGCAGATGATAGATTATTCATTGAGAGTCAACTCCTACAGGGAGAGGGCTTACATTACTCTGATTTTTGTACTCCCTCGTGATAAAGGTTACATTGTAAAGAAATGGAAACTGTCCTCCTATTCAAGTAATGGCAGGATCTGACTGTGACCACTTTGATAGACTTAAATGAAATGGGAGGCATCAAATGTTATAGTTACCTAGTATAAGACCTCAAAATGGAAAAAAATCCCCCACAGGACACTTAACATCAGAGTTACCCCAAAAACACCCTTTCCCATTATGCAAAATGAGATTTGACATTCTAGGCATTTTTTTAAGGTGTATTGGAGACAAAAAAATCCCCAACAAACTAAACCCAAATTATTTAAAAATATAACTAAATAGTAGTCATCAAGAAAACAGTCTTATAATACAGCACCAGCCCAGGAAATATAGGAGCAATTCAGAGCCTATAGAGCCTTAAATCTAATTCCCCCATATCTCAGTTGAATAGCCTACTTTCTACTTTCACCTACTAGCCTCCCTGCATAACTAGGTTTGAATTACCTTTGTAGAAAGTAATTCATTGGCAAAACAAATGTATTACTGTGTCCAATTTAAATTCTAATAAAATCAGGCTTCTAGCAATAACCAAAAGCCAAATGAAAAGTGCTAGTGAATGTGAGCTACTTTGTTTTTGTTGTAAGGTAAACTCATGGTTCAATTAGCATTCAATTGCATCTTGAAGCATTCCTATCTTTACTTGGATTTCACAGAGAGAACTGATATAAGCAAATCCTAATCATTACTGCTAATAAATTCCAGTTTCTGTGAAAATGTATCTTACAGGTAGTAAAAGCTATGGCCAAAGTGATTGCTCTAAACCTGGGTGGTTGCTAAATATCAAAGCTGATAGGGGACATACGAATTAAGTGCTTTGGAATCACAGAAACATAGTGAAAGATTTTGTCATTCAAATAATGTGAAAATACTTATGTACTATTAGGCAACTAGATAAAAAATAGTATCAGTTGAACATACCACATTCTAATTAAAAAATACTGTCAATCCAACATACTGTTCTCCAATTGTTCAATTAACTCCCTTGGAGTCTGTGATAGGAGCACTTCAGATTTCTCATCACTAAGACAATATTTTGCAGCTCATCTCATGAGCATTTAAGGACTTGATGAATACATAAATGTGAAACTTAGGTAGTCTAATGGTTTATCTGGAATATATATATATATATGTAAGACCATATTCAGATACTGGAGTCAGTGAAGTTCAACATGTATACCACCCTATCTAAATAGGACTAAAAGCAAATTAGCAGGGAATAACCAAGCCTTAGGAAGCAGTAATTACACCAAGGAGACAGCTAAATCAAAACAAAAAATTAAAACCAAAACAAGCAAAAAAAACAAAACCAAAAAACCTACTATCCTTTATTCTAGTAACTTTTTTTTTGCATGATATATCCAGTAAGGAAGAGTCCAACAGAAATATGAAGGCTGATATGACTATTAAAAGAAATTTAGAAAAACTGAAGATACAAAAAGTTCAGAAAGCTGAACCTTGGAAGGATAATTTTTATAGATAGGTTTACTACAGCATGGGTCCATATGCAGAAGACCAGTGCAGACTCTATATTTGACAATGGGAACTGAGTAGAGGATTTGCACCACAGTGAAGTCCAGGAGACCACAAATGGCAGAGTACTAATTATTTATATAAGAATTAATAATTATTAATGAATTATTAATTATTGCCCAGACAGCATACATTAAGGAGCACAAGATCTAACACAGGGAGCTAAGTTATGTGAATTTAATAGAGAACATTCATTAAGTTTTGTAACTACTAAATGGAGGGTTTCTAGAGAGAAAAAAGGCCAAGAGTAATACAGTGATTAAGTCCATATACTGTTTAGTTTACTTTCAAAACAAGCAAATTTTACTTTCAGGATCATTCTGGTGAAACACAGTCTTCTAAAAACAATAAAAAAAAAAAATCCTCATAGATTTCAGTGTTTCAATCCTCATGATTTTCAATGGTAGCACTTACTTGGCATCCCTGTTTCCCAGATGACAGAAAGGGATAAATCTGAGAGTCCCACCATCTCTCCTACCAGTGGAATAAACACTAGTCTTATGGGGGAGGCGACACTGTATGTAAAATCCCCAGTCATTGCCATGCATGAACATACCCAACGCTACCCTGACTTAATCAGAGATTTTTAATTTCTACAGACTCTCAGTGGTTTGTGCAAGAATAGCCCTACTATACCCAATTTTAGAGTGCAATGGAGTGCAAATCACAGTACCTAAGGATCAAGACTTATTTACCTCATTTCATGATTATTTTTATGGGTTTTATTCCATCTAACATTCAGAGTTTATCTGAAAGTCCTAAAAGGATGTCAGTTGCTGTACTTCAGACATTGCAGTCATATTATTTAACTTATCATTATTTCTAGTTATATTATTTACTATTTTTCACATCAGGCTTAAGAAAAAAAAATAAATACATATGTTTAACATACCTACATTGACAATTTTTCTTAACAAGTGCGTAGCTACTGCATTTTTATAAGCAAATTCTCAGGAGTGGACTCATTTATTGACAACTCTGAACAGTGTATGCCTTTTCTACGGTAAGCCCTTCTAGGGCTTTTTAGTCAACAACATGTGGATTCCTTTTTTTTTTTTTTTTTAATTGTGAGACTTTCCTGTGACTTGCTGTAAGTTCAAAGTGGGCTGGATTTTATTTCTGTTTTGTCTTTCTTTTTTTTTACATTATACATTTTTGCACTTTGATTAGAGGTTGCACCTATTAAATTAAAATATTGATTCCTGAATTTCTCTGGTAGGTCTAATTCCTGTGCAGTACACTGAATAAACCTAAATGTCAGGTTTAGATATCTGGAATAATATATAATGTTTTGTTTATTCACGGTCTTATTTGCATCTGACCTGAAATGCAGACTGTTGATCAGTGCCCATTTTCAGACTTTTTGTAGCCATAAATAAAACTGACCACTTTTAGAATCAGTTAATCTAGAGCTCAAATATCAAATGGTAAAAAGTCAGTGTAAATAAAACCATGACAAAGAACCTTCTCACAAAGAAACAGCAGTGTATCTTAGAAAGACACGTATCACAAAATACTGCTTATTCATACTGTGTCTATACTTCTGTGAATTTAACAATGACACCTTTATGAGAAAAAAGCACTGTCAATCAACCTAAGACATGCAGACAAAACCACTAATATTGGCAGTAATTAAACTTACTACAAGTGCAAGTCTCTCAAGATGGAAATTTGATCTAAGATTTTATAGAATCAAGAACACGAAGATGAAATCCAAAATTTGCTTAACTAGCCCAGTTAGAGGCATAGAACCCAGAACCTTTGTACCATTTATATCACTGAAAACATTTCAAGTCTATGAATAGGTATTTCAACAAGACTAAAAACAGAATAGTTCTTGTTTCACAAAAAATAGTAGTGAGTAGGTAAAACCAAACATAAATAAAAACAGTGACACACTTGTTTCAACATTGATTTTCAAACAGAAATTTGCTCTTCAGGCAGATACAAAGTTAAATATGCAGAATGCTCAGTGCCACAGTCTATGAGCAACTTTTTGGTTTTTAGTCATGATAGAAAACTTTTTAAGATTGCTTTAGATCTTGACTAGAAAAGCCAAAACAATTAACAATGAACTGCTAAACTAAACAACATCAACTTAAAATTCATGATTTTATTTTCAAATTTATCACCTATTTAAACCATTTGACAATGAACAGATGGCTGCAATAATTTTGCTTGTCTCTGAATTCATTACAGAATTCTATCTAACAACAATTTTTGACCAAAGAACAACATCTACAGTCTTCCTAAAGATGGTGATTCCATAAATTTGGAAAGTTTTGTAGCTATTCATTCTTAATTAGCTATTAGTTCTTAATTTTTCTGGTTGGATAGTAAATTCACCAGCTAAATGTTAACTCCTTTTGAGAGCCATAAAGAAAAGCAAAAATACTCATTGGTCTCAGAGCAAAACCAGCACAAAATCTTTAAGTGGCTTAATGGCTGAAAAACAGTAGCATGAAAACCAAAATTAGTAATGTCTCATTCACCCAAAATTGATACTGAAATCAATGAAAACAGCTGCAGAGCTTAATACAATAAATAAATAAATAGGAATCTAAAAAGTAGTATGATTGGAAATAGTTAAGGAATTACAGATAGAAAACAAACTGAGCAGCAGCACCATGGTAGCTCAAACTGGTATGGAGGGAATCACAGCATTTACTTGTAAAACTATGTGTTACTTTACCAGACTTGCTTAGAAGTAAAATTTATATTGATATGCAAAATTGTGTCCTTAGAGGCATTTATAATTCAAATCATACCTGCTGAGTTCACAGCATGTAAAATGCTGCTTCACTATGATCTAACCAACGATGAATGTATGTAGCATTAACATCTATGTCTAATATACATAATAACTCATAGAACAAACTGCAAATAAATAGTGCCCTTGACAGCTAAATTACAGAAATGGGGAACAATGGAAATTTTGGAACATGTTTAGTAGTGCATTTTACAACTGTACTCTTACCATTCAGAAAATGTATCTTTATTGGTAATGGTACTCACAGCAACAGGAAAAGCTTAAGAAAAGTACAGTGCCCTGTTTCTTGTGGAGGTTCAGGAGTTGAAAAACGTAATGAAAACACTAAAAATTTTAAAAGGTAAGTACAGATGGGAAGAGAAAAACAGCTCCGAGGTTCTGAAATGGAGATTTGTGACAAGATTTACAAATGATTTTTAGGTAGATCCTTGTTCAGAAGGAAAAAAAAAAAAGCCACATTTGAAATATAACTAAAGAAAATCATCTCCATCTTCTCTCAAAATTGGAAACGGGAATTTGTAAATGAATAGAATGGTATAGCTTTGTGTGATTCTCAATGCACCTTTCTTGAAGCATAACTTCAGGGTGACAATGAAGCTTACAAAAAGAATCAGCCACACTTCCCACTGAAAAAAACCTCTTGGAAAAAATACATAAGGATGGACTCCAGGTGCTGTCAGCTCATCCTGAAGATATAAAAGATACAAAAGAACTATGACTAAAGTTGGCTTTACTGGAATTACTGAGAGTAAATCTGTGAATATTAATCAGTTGGCCAAAACTAGAATTTGGTTTCAGTTCAGTACTGGTAAATAATGCTGTGCAGACTTCATTCAATTTAAAGCGGGAAAACTTCATTTTAGCTAAGTTCAGTACAATGCCATTTAAATGTAGAGATTAGAGGCTGAACCAAGGTGAAGAGAATAGAGGGAGACATAGAACTACAGAAGGAACTGGAATGGAAAGAGGAGCAGGAACAGAGCTGCTGTTACGTGACAGTACTCCAGATCAAAAGTTGAACCTGGAGCCTGTTGCAAACAGCCACTGAGTCTGACAAAAGAGCTATCACTAAGGAAGCTTCAGGCACCACCAAGCTTTACCCTTGCTGAAAGAATGTGCTGGTTTGGAGTTTTGTTCATAGTAGCTGGTATGGAGCTATGGTTTGAGTTGGTGCTGAAAAGTGTTCCTAATATAAAGATGTTTTTGTTGTTGCATGCACCCTGTCAAGGCCTTTTCTGCATCTCACTTCACCCCACCCCACCAATGAGGATGCTGGGGACGCACAAGAAGTTGGGAGGGGACACAACCAGGACAGTTGACTCCAACTGACCACAGGGATATTCCATACCATATGATACCATGCTCAGTATATAAAGTGAGGGGATAAAGGGAGGAAGAAGGGGATGTTCTCAATGACAGCATTTGTCTTTCCAAACAACTGTTAGGCATGATGGAGCCCTGCTTTCTTGAGGATGGCTCAGCTTCTGCCTGCCCTTGGGAAGTAGTGAATGAATTCCTTGTTTTAATTTGCTTTCATGTGCAAATTTTATTTTATCTATTAATTGTCTTTATCTCTAACCACAAGTTTTATGACTTCTACCCTTTCAATTCTCTCCCCTATCCCAGCAGGTGGGAGTGAGCAAGTGGCTTTATGGGACTCAGCTGCCACCTGGGATAAAGAGATACTTTCCAAAGACTGTTCTGTTATTTTTTTTTATTATTTTTTTCCTTTTTTTCTTTTTTTTTTTTTTTTTTCCTCACAGAAGTATTCCACACTGTTAGGGAGCTGTGATTCAAATCTTTATTCCTAGACTTTATAGAGAATTTGGAGCATTTTTATGTTTTCAGGATGCATTGGATAAGACACCTGCTTGTTAACTTGAGAAAAATGAATTCATGTGCCAATCTGTCACAGTCTTTTCTCTGATACTGAGGAAATGTCTCAGACTTTTAGTGTAACAGTTCCCATGTTGTAAAGAAGTTGCGGGGTGGGGGAAGGATTACTTTCCTATTTCAGTAGTGTGACACAAGCACAGAGACATTAAAACCTCTGAGGTGGAGAGATGAAAGCATGATATAAATATGTACAGGATAAAAAGATAGAGCTATAACCTCTTAGACAAGCAAATGTCATCAGTAATTGATATATAGCAGCTAGGAAAAAAAAAACCTAAATAAAAACCGCAAAAATCCATAGTAACAAGTATAGGAGCAAGTGTGGGGAATACAAGGAAATCTGATTACTCTAGATAAAGAGAAATATTTAGCAATGAATTGCAGAGGTCATCTCAGAGCAGGGGAAACATTATCGTATCCTGCTTGATTTTTAATTATCTCTACTGGCCAGAGCTTTTGGGTGCTGGAGAGAATTTTAATGCTTTCCACTGCAATTTAGGTAGCGGTAGCAAACCCCACAGATTTTATCTCTAATCTCTTCCTCTAAGTATCTGTTTAAAGACTTCATCAGTTAAGTCATTCATTCTCCATGCTCTTTATGGTATTTCAACTACAAAGTGCCAATTAGACAATATTTTAACACAAAGGGCCGCTAGTTCTTATAAAAAGAAAAAACCAGCAACAAAAAAAGGGACCACAAAGCCCACTGTAGAATAAAACCCACTTGTTATTATGGTGACAAATTAGAGGATTTAGTCCAAAGAAAGAGAAAATGAAATGTAGAAGAATTTCATGTTTTGACACCTTTCCAGGGTGAGCTCTCTGGTTTGAATGAAAATAAAATATAATATTTGTTATATGTTATTAGCAGTTCTACATGGAACTGCACTCCTCCGTGGAGACCCTCTGGAAAACCATCTCCCTTTGCTATGGAATAGATGAGGGACAGACAATTTGGATGGCTACTTTTTAAATGTGAATCCAATTCACTGAAAGGGGATAAAAGCACTGAAAAAGGATGAATGTAGCTAAATTCTACACCAGTCAAACTTGCTATGAGATTAATAATTGATGATTTAAATTAAAAATATCAGACAGCTTCATGCACTGAACATATTCTGCATAATATTTCCCAGAAATCAATGATGTACTTAATTATATGATGCAGATTATAATCTTTCATCTTCTAATACTCAATAAATATATCACTTTAAAAACCAGTGTTAGCTAAGTATCTTCAATCAAACTTAAAATGGAAAACTTAAAAAAAATCTCTGAAAATTAATGACAATCCATTTCAGTCTGAAATAAAACAAAACTTCAAGCAGAACTGTTGCTGAAGTAAATTCTGTCCTGGACTCTTGTTCAGGGTGTCTTTGATCATATTTTCTGAAAACATATCAAATTAATTTTCAGGAATCAGTGGTTCTAAGTACCTAATAGATTTCTTGCTCAAGTAAGTGAGAAGAATCTATTGTGTTTTCAAAATGTTTACTATTTAAAAAGTCTCTTGGTCTCTGGCAGTTTCTCACTTAATTATCTACAATGAAACTCTGGAGAGCTAATATAATTTTTCTCTTCAGAAGTCTCTTTTCTGACAGTAGGGGACTTCTGAGAAAGTAATGTCCTACACAAAACTTAGAGGAGTCAGAGACTAAGGATTC
This sequence comes from Anabacerthia variegaticeps, assembly GCA_035583185.1. Lineage (NCBI taxonomy): Eukaryota > Metazoa > Chordata > Aves > Passeriformes > Furnariidae > Anabacerthia > Anabacerthia variegaticeps. The sequence goes on from JAWWEW010000112.1 coordinate 62,779,462, forward strand.
TTATCTGGGATAATTTCCTTTTTATTTGAGTAGTTTTCTGAACAACAGGGTTTGTTTGTTTTTTTGGGTTTGTTTGTTTGTTTTTCCCACTGTGCTTTCTTAGAGATGGCAGAGTAATTGTCTGGGTACTCTTTAATCTTGAAAGAATATTTTAGACTTTTTAAAGAAGAAATTTCCTCTTCATATTTTCCTTTAGAATAATTCTTTTTGCCTCAATGCCTCACAACTAAATATGTCCCAGTGAAGAGAGCAGATGAAAGTAGTCAAACTTTACCCAGACAATCTACAGAAAAATATTACTTTATTCTAAATAGTATAAGAATTCTAAAATCAAGACCCCAAAAAGGGCAGAAAATGCAAAGAAATTTACTAAAGAATATTTTCTTTCACCTACCTTCGTACAATTAAGACAGATAGACTCTGAATATTATTATACTGGAAGTGAATCTTGGACATATTTGCCCAAGCCTTAGCAGAATCTCCAGGGTTTAAGAATTTGAAATCCATTGAGATCTCTTGCAAGTTTTCAGAATATTTCTAAAAGGAGAAGTCAAAATCCCTGTGTCATCAAAGTCTAGACTAACGTTCTGGACTAATTATAAAGTAAAAAAGAAGACCATCTGTTTTAAACTTGTATTTAATCTACAAACTAAACAATAATAAGCATAAAGAAGAAATGGGTTTTTTTAAAAATATTTAGGATTTTCTTTGATTAATTTCTGTATGTGTGTAAGGCATTAGACTCAAAATTTGGATTACTCAAACTTCCAGAGCTATGACACTGACCAGCTGGCTATTCATGAACTTCTACTCCCTTCACATACTCATCCCTACCCTAAGGCAGGCTAGATTCAGTTACAAAAGTAAACTGCTGAGCCTGTCCTTTTAAATATAAATGAAAGCACATTTAAATCCACAACGTACTGAAATATAATCTTTTAACACAACAGCAACAAAAGCACTCTATTAAACTGCATACCTCCCCATGAATCAAAACCCCTTTCAACATATGTTGTTTAAAGTCCAAAGGGCAGTCTTCTACTTACATCCCTACTGATTTTTCACTGCATTTGCCAGAAGTGAGCAAAACCCTCCAATAAAACTGTAGTTAGCAAAGTTTAAAAAGGTCATTCTATGAAGGTAACATCAGTAGCGAAAGGACAGACTATAAAAAGAATCACAAATTCTACTCTTCTGTGACAGATAAATTGTATCAGTAATCTTTAGAAGAATTTTTAAGAGAAAAGGTTGTAACAACAAGCTCATGGTCTGGGTATATCTGAACATGGAGATATTTCAGAAAACACCAATGAGATCTGAAAGATACCTACTGTAAAAGTGGCCAGAATAAAGGATATTTTTAAAGATGAACTTTGACAAACAGCAAGAATTCCACAACCAAAGTATTTAGTATAAATAGTTATGAGAAAAAAATTAACAATATTGAATACTTACTATGCAAAGTGCTTCAGAGACTTTGTGTTGCTATTCATGGCATGAAAAGCATTTCAAGAGAATGTCCCTATGCAATCAGTATACCATAAAATACCAGTGTTTCATTTAGCATCAGTTTATCTGCCATAACAATAATTAAACCATGAATGAAACCTGAGGTCAATTTAGGGTCGAGGTGTATTCTCTAGCACTGTAATAGTCTTAATTCATGTTATGATTTGGAGTTTTACCATAGTGTCACAAACATGGTTCTGCAAGGTTTACTACTGGTCTTTTATGTTTTTCACTTTCAGTCTGTATTTCTTTTTTTGTTTTGTTTGTCCTCATACTCTTGGTCATGCACTTTGCACTTCAAAGCTTTTTCTTACTTCTATACAATTCTATGTTGCATTATATTTTTAGCAATTTTTCTTAGTTTACTTCATCAGACACAACCTCTCACAGAGATGTTAGTTATCTGTCTCTACTAACTACCTATGTGAGTGTGCTTTTTCTCCTTCACTTTGTCTCCTTTTTGAATTTATGGGGATCTTAAACTATGAGTAATATCCTATACCATTGTCCCTGGAAGTATTCAAAAAAGCATGTAGATGTGGTCCTTAGGGAGACAGTTCAGTGGTGGGTCTGGCAGTGGTAGGTAGATGGTTGGACTCAATGACATTAGAAGTGTTTTCCAGCCTTAATGATTCTATCATTCTTTGATTTTTCAAATGATGAAGATTCACAAAAAATGTTTGTTTCTTGATATTTTCTGAGGCACCATGACCACTAATATTGTAGTCACCGTTATTTGAATATAATTATGTTTTAATGAACTTGTCTGATTTTCTTTAAAACTCTCTGACTGATTTTTAATCAACAGCCCCAAGAATAAAATGACTTAGCACTGAGGAACTATTTTGTTAGAGTTTGACCTAAACATTTTTTTTCTATTTAGATGTAGGCAGAGCTTTCCAAAATGGCTACTTTGGGAGTTGCTATCACCACCTTGAACTTGTATTAATTACATTTTCTGAATACTTTTGATATTTTTGATTGAAAATGTAATGGTAGTGTGCTTATGATATTGTAACTTGAAACTCGTTGAGGACCTTCACTTTTCCTTTTCCAAGTGTAGAAACATCTTACTAAACATAGAATTTGCAAATAAAATTTGGTCCTCCCTGTTTAAGGAACATGTGGTGCTAAATTCCCAGAATTTGACTATCTGGGGAAATTACTGTTCTGTCAACATTTTCTTTAATTGCTTGTCATTGACATACCTCTCTTTTTTATTCTAACTTTTTCAGTGAGTAGATACATATTTGCACTACTTCTAACTTTTTAGACATTACTTAAGTTTTCACTGACAAAGATTTTTCTACTAACATGGAAATATAATCTCTGGTGTCACAAACTTCCTGGTTGATCTGGCTTGTAGGTACTAAAATATAAATCATGTTGTGTCTCAATACTTTCAACCTGAGTGAAACAAATAAATACTGGAAATTTTTACACTGAGAACAGCATGGATAATGAAAAAAAATGTTTTCTACAATGTTAAGTGGATTTACTTCAGTCTTGTTCAGCTTGCTTTCTGATTCACATTCAGCAAAGATTTTAGTAGAGTGACAGAATATCCTAAAAACATAATCATGTTGCTGGTGGTACTGATATTTGCAGAAAATAAATTGTGATTTTTCAAAACAATTTGTGCCAGAAATACAAGTTAAAATGGCTGGTCTTCTTTGAAAGATAAGTAGATATAATACCTATTTTTTTTTTTTTTTTTTAATATAGCTAACTGTTCTGTTGTTCAATTTACAAAGGAAATTACCAAGAATCTGAGTTGAGTATTAGAAATAATGTAATCATTAACTAAATACATTGAAACACAGAACTGAATATATAGACACGAACCCACAAACAAGGGACATTGACAAGGCAGAAATGTTTAATGCATTCTTTGCCTCTGTCTACAACACTGATGATGGAACTGGGGGGTCTAAGCGCCCTGAGCTGGAGGACCATGACTGCAAGAATGCTCAAGTCTCATTGTACCCCAAACTTGTGTAGGACCTGTTCCTCCAGCGGCATCCCCACAAATCTATGGGGCCTGGTGGGATTCCTCTGAGAATCCTCAAAGAGCTGGCTGATGTCATTGCTAAGACTCCCTCAATGAATTTTGAGTTGTCTCGGGAATTCAGGGAGGTTCCAGTTGACTGTAAGCTGGCTAACATCATTCCCATTTTCGAGAAGGGCAAGAAAGACAACTCTGGAAACTACAAGCTTGTCAGTCTTACTTCCGTGCCTGATAAAATCCTGGAGAAGATTATTCTGTGCGGTATTGAAAAACAGCTGAAAGACAATGTAGTCATTAGTCACAGCCAGCATGGCTTCATGAGGGGAAAGTCCTGCTTGTTGAATCTGATTTTCTTCCATGACAGAATAACCCACTTAGTTGATCTAGGAAAGCCAGAAGGTGTAATCTTCTTGGACTTCAGCAAAGATTTTGATGCTCTCTCTCACAGTATTCGTCTGGACAAAATTTCCAGCACATAGCTGGATAAACACATGATGTGGTGGTGAGCAATTGGTTCACAGATCAGGAACAAAGAGTTATAGGGAATGGGTTAACATTAGGCTGGCATCCAGTCACTGTTGGGTTTCCACAGGGCCCATTTCTCTTCAACATCCTCAGTAGTGACTTGGAAACAGGATTCAAAGGAATGCTAAGCAAGTTGGCCAACAACACAAAATTGGGAGGACTTGTTGACTCACTGGAGGGCAGGGAGGCCCTGCAGAGAGACCCTGACAAATCAGAGGACTGGGCAATCACCAACTATATCAAGTTCAATAAGGGGAAATGCTGGATTCTGCACCTGGTATGGGGCAACCCTTGATGTTTGTACAGACTGGGAAATGAGATGATGGAAAGCAGTGCCATGGAAAGGGACCTGGTGGTCCTGGTCCACTGCAAGTTGAATATGAGTCAGCAGTGCCCTGGCAGCCGGAAGGGCCAACCCTGTCCTGGGGGGCATCAGGCAAAGCATCACCAGATGATCAAGGTTGGGAACTGTCCCACTTTGCTATGCAGTGGTGTGGCCTCACCTTGAATATTGTGGGCAGTTTTGGGTACCTCAATATAAGAAAGATATTAAGCTCTTAGTGTCCAAACGAGGGCAGTGAAGATGGTGAAGGGCCTGGAGAGGAAGCTGTATGAGCAGTGGCTGAGGTCACTTGGTCTGTTTAGCCTGGAGAAAAGGAGAGTGAGGGGAGACCTCACTGCAGGCTTCAACATCCTCACAAAGGGAAGCAGAGGGGCAGGTAGAGACCTCTTCACTCTCATGACCAATGACAGGACTCAAGGAAATGGCTTGAAGTTGAGTCAGGGAAGGTTTAGGTTGAATATTAGAAAAAGGGTTTCACCCAGAGGATGGCTGAGCACTGTAACAGGATCCCCAGGGAAGTGGACACAGCACTAAGCCTGTCTGAGTTCAAGAAGCATTTGGACAATGCTCTAAGACACATGGTGTGATTCTTGGGGTGTCCTTTGCATGGCCAGGAATTGGACTCAATGATCCTGATGGGTCTCTTCTAACTTGGCATATTCTATGGTTCCATGATTCTATGAATGTTATAGTTTCAAACCTTTTGAATTCCTTCCACAAGCTTGGAGGCAATGCATTAGCATAACTACAGAGGTTAAC
>JAWWEW010000112.1:62784705-62843048 GCA_035583185.1 Anabacerthia variegaticeps
TTCTAAATTTAAGAAGAGCGATTATTTTATTTCTTAGCCAATAAAATATCTTAGTTTCCCTTCAAACTAAGACAATGAACTACAGAAAAAATATTCACATTCATTATTATCCATGGCAAACTACTGAAAGAAGAAACAAACTGAAGAATATCATTATATGTGCTTGAGCAAACTTGAACAAGCAAAATATCTTGCCAATTGCACATTTTGAAACAGAATCAGTAGCCTGATTCAGAGCCTCCTGTGACAGCCAACAGACAGTGCTGCTACTAAAATGCTCAAGGTCATTTACTTAATAGAACTTATAACATTATTGGGCATTTGCTCAAAGTGATTATGCAGAAAATTATTGCTTATTTTCCCAAATTATCATTTGCTCTGAAAAGTTGTGTAGAGCACAGTAGTTTGTGTAACTCTATGCCTCCTTCTATAAATATATGTCTACATTTTAGTTGGAACACATTAAGTCATCACATAAGTACAATTAAGCTGAAGCACTGAATGGGTATAAAAGTACTTCCTAAGAAAACCTTTAATAGAGAGAGTGGGCTCAGGTAGGAGTCTGACTTCACAGACTTCCAAGAATTTTGTGTCTTGCAGTCTGATGAGAATGTACAATGACCATTCCATTTAATTTCATCATCCTTTTTATTAAATGGGTTTAGATATACCTTTTGGGGCTTTTTCCCCCCAACAGCTATAAAGAAAGTAGAATTAAAATACAAAGAAGAACTTTACTGTATGGGTGACTGGACACTGTAACAGATTGTCCAGAGAGCCTGTGGAGTCTCACTCACTGGAGATATTCACAAACTGTCTGGATGCAATCCTGTGCCATGTGCTCTAGGATGACCCTGGCTGAGCAGTAAGCTTGGACCAGATGACACACTGAGGTCCCTTCCAACCTTACCCATTCTGTGATTCTGTGAAAATGCATTTTTTAACAATTTCCGTATTGAGCTTGAGTACGCACACTCTCTTAAATAAAACAATTATCTGGAAAATAAATTGAACTAGTTCAATTAATGTGAATTAATTCAACTCATTAAAAAGTCTTAAGCATAAGAATCCTTTTCTTTCATTCTAAAAAGCTTGACCTGAAAACTGGTTCTCTTAACAAGATTTAGCAAAACAGTCTTCTGAAATGTTTTCTCACCAAAAATTCTGGCCAAAGAATTCACTATTTGGAGACTGTCTTAATATATTTAATATTCAAAAAGGTAGCTCAGAGAACATGGCTTGGCTTTACAATTTTCTATAGCATGATTACGATTGTTTGACAGTATCCTGGTATGTACATATGACAGATCATACTTCTGCACATTTTCACATACTACTTTAAGCATTTATAAAAATGGAAGGTTATAAATTATGATATACAACTAAAATACTCCAAAATAGATTTGGTAGAGTCAGAGCTACTTGTTATAAAAGGCATTAAGTAGATCCTGCTAGGTGTTTTGATTGATTGACAATGTCTAGTCTTTAAAAAGACATGGATTAACTCAGCTGTACTCTCAGGGGCCTAATGGTTTGGCAGACTGATGATGGTGCAAGACATAAGGTAATTGCCTCTTTCTTTTTTCTCGTTCCTTTTTTTTTTTATGCATATCAGCAATTATGTGTTAAGTAATGTACCAGTAATAATCTATCCTTTTCTCCTAGACTTAATGTGATCAGGCATAAGGTTGAAAGGGACCTTTAAAGATCATTTAGTCCCATGCCATGGGCAAGGATATATTTTATTAGATTAGGTTCCTCAAAGCCCCATCCAACCCAGCCGTGAACACTTCCAAGGATGAGACATCCACAACCTCTTTGGCTCATCTGTTCCAGTGTCTTGCCATTCTCATTGCAAACATTTTCTTCCTTATGTTCAATCTAAACGTACTCTTTTGAATTTAAACCTATTGTTCCTCATCCTGTCACTACAGGCCCTGGTAAAAGGACCTTCTCTGTCTTTCTTATAAGTCCCCTTTATGTATTGAAAGGCTGCAATAAGGTCTTCCCAGAGCCCTCTCTTCTCCAGGCTGAACTACTTCAGCTCTCTCAACCTGACTTCATAGGAGAGATTTCCATTCCATTGACTGTTTTTATGGCCCTCCTCTGGACTTGCTCTAACAGGTCCATGTCTTTCTTGTACTGTGGTCTACAGAGCTGGACACAGTGATCCAGGTGGTGTCTCAGGAGAGTCTAGTATAGAAGAAGAATCACCCTTCTCTTTCTGGAACTCACACTTCATTTTATGCAGCCCAGGATACAACTGGCTTTTGGGGCTGCAAGCACACATTGCTGGTTTATGTTCAATTTTTTTTAACTGGTACCCACAAGTCCTCTCTAAGGCTCTCAATCCAATCATCCCTCAGCCTATACTGGTATCAGGAATTGTTCTGACCCACGTGCAGAACCCTGCAGTTGGCCTTCATGAGGTTCCCATGGGCCCACTCCTCAGTGGTGTCCAGGTCCCTCTGTATAATGTTTCCTTCAGGAAATCAATTTCATCAGTCAGCTTGGTGTCATCTGCAAATCTATTGATGGCGCACTCAGTCCTACTGTCCAATGACTGTCTCAATATCATATTGGAAATCAGTAACAGGTGGTTCTGGGACCAATAGTATTTAATATCTTCACCAATGTGACTTCGGTCTCTGGGTAAAGCTATCCAGCCACCTCCTTACCCATCTAACCCATCTCTCCAATTTAGTAGGCAGAATATTGCAAAGGACCATATCACAAGCCTTACAGAAGTTTAGATAAATTAAATCCATAGTTCTTCGCTTGCCTACTGATGCATTCACGCCATTGTAGAAGGTCACAAGATTAGTCAGGTGACTAATAATCCACAGTAGAATGTGGAATATGTGCTGAGCCTATCAACACAGCTGGAATCCCTTGACAGAAGAAATGGAGAGAAATTGAACCTACAGGCAGAGCCCTACCCAGGTGAAGGGCTTTGCTTCTTTCCAGAAACCTTAATAACTTGCTTTGATATTACCTGTCATGCACTTTAATGCTAAAAAGCCCAACATTTACATCTTAGTTGTTACCCTGGATAACCATTGTCCCTACTGGAATCCTCATTCTCTGTTTCAAATTAGTGCTGTTCAGCAGTCCTTCTGTCATAGATATTTTCACTAATAACTGGCTTAATTTCTACCTTTTGAAAAGATATCTTCAAAAAGACACTTATGCCTACCAGCAGAACATATATTTCACCTCCTGCATCAATTCCTTATTTATTGGTTAATGGTTTAAGTTTATCATCAAAAATTAATATGTTCTTGCTGAATCTATATTAAGATTAACCACTCTCATGATATTAGACTTTAATTTCCTGTCCTCCTTGTCTACCATAACTCCTGAATCCCATGTAGTTTGAACTATATTCCAGTGTCTGAGAAGACAGTCACCTTTTCCTCTCACCCACTTCCAAACTTCCCTGTGACTCTTGCAAACTTAAGGAGACACTTTCAGTTGTGGTGTTCCTTCTATCTAAAACTTATTTCCTCTTCTCCCTAAGCCACTGAATCATGTCTTTAAATCTTAACTTAAAATCTCCCTGTTCTCTTTAACCTATGATTCACTTCCTCTGGAACATATTTTTGTGATATCCTTTATTGAAGCATGTACAGTAAAAAGGAGATTTTTTTTAATCCTTGTTGAAGCAAGGTAGACTGGAGATACTAATGTGACTGTATTAAGGGTTCTGTAAAGTCACTCAAGGCAGACTAACCCTTGCAGAATCTATTGAAGTCTGAGTATTTACATCAACTCTCCTGAAAACCATATTGGTACACTCTTGCAGGTTTATAGGTTGTTGTCTTTCTTCTTGCCTTTGAACTCATAATTTTATTCCTGATATCAAATGACACCACTGAGTTTTCCCCAGATTCAATAAGGTGCTTATTCTGGGCCCAGCAGAACTAAATAAAAGGGTGCAGTTCTCTTGTCTCTCCCTTCAGTGACCAGTAGTATTCCCCTTCTGCTGCCTTTAGATACTCACCAAAGAGAAACACAATAGAAATGAAAAAAAATCAAACCACTCCTCTGTTGATCCAACTAAATAAAGGATGAAATTTTCATCGTTTGCTTATCTAAGCAGTCTGTGATAAATGGTAGATTCAAGCGTCTATTATAAACTCTGAGCAAGACAAACAATTTGATCTTAGATTGGTTCTATCCAATTCAATGAAAGGATGCAGAGAGGAAAACTCACAAAGCCAGATGGGTTACACAGTGAGGGTGAGCTCTGAGAAAGATGTGTACGAAAACTAATAGAACAGTGTGGCACAAAACACATCATCCAGAAACTCACACAAATGATCTCAGTTTATAAGGCTGGTATTCCTTCTCATTCACAATGCACTTATCATAGTAGTAGGCCATTTAAATATAACATTTTGTTAGTTCAGCTATGCATTTTATGTTCATGATTGCTTTTGTGCCACAGAATAGTCTTGGGATGGGACATTTAACCTTTTTTCTTTAACTGATCCTTGAATTTTGGATATTTATTTTCAAGTCTTTTGTACTAGTCAAGGTACCAGAAATAGAAGAAAACTCCAGTTCACATTCAAACGGCTCCAGTGTTGTAACTTGTAGTAAACACTAAATATTGAAGGCTTGCAATATATTTTTCAATGTTGATAGCAATTTTATTGGAATATATTAAATTGTGTGCACGCATAAAGACATTGTATCACAGAGATAGAAACAGACAAAAATGTTAATATATTTCTCTTAGTATAAAAGTAATGCAATATGCATGGTAGCACAGTGTACAAGCAAAATCTTTCTATATTCTGCGTGCCTGCTGATATATGAGGGAACAGTTAAGAAAACTGGCTGAAACTAGCTAATCTTTAAGCTCCCTTACATCCCAAACCAGTCTATCATTCTAAGATTCTCTGATTTTCATCTGACATGAAATATGGCTGTGTATGGGCAAATCTTTTCAACTCCTGTCTGTCTCTGAAATGTATACAAGCTTTAAGTGAATTAATAGTCGATTTTGACAGTAATATTGTTATGCATATTCATTTCTAACAAAAGGTGTTCTGAACAATGGCTTTAAGAGTTGTTGTTTTTCTTTATAGAACTACAAATGGCAAAAACCCTGAAATTCCAGAGCATGGAATGGGGATTAAATTAATACTGTGTTGTGCCAGAGTATAACCATATTGAGTCTGTGTATGAGGGGTAGCTGAATTAGGAAAGAAATGGATTAAAAATATTAATTAAGATCCAAATTCTTACTTTCACAATGGAGACCACTTCATTATTTCCTACCATGCCATCATACTTCATTTTCAGGTTGGACTATAATGTCTAGGAGGCATATATATAACAGATAGGCCCTCTCGCAACAATGGTTAATAACAATAATGAGTAATTATAATAAATCATGGCTCTGTTGGGAAGGTCCAATGTATCTAAGAAAGTTATGCCTACTATTTGGTCTAGCTCTAAATTCCTGTAATACTGAGGATGCTGCAATTTCTTAAACTGACTCTACTTTTTGAAAGTTCATATTGTCATGCAGTTAAGGATCATATTTAATTTCAGCTTTTGTATGTTGTTACCAGTGGATTATTGCAGGCATCCCATAAACATAGTAAGTTAATATAAAATGTTACAGAAGAAAATTAAACCAAGACAAGATTTCTATTCGTCTTATGAGCAATACAGTTCAGAGTGCTTTTTTGTTTGTTTGTTTTTAACATGCACATTAGAATAAGCAAATGAAATTAAATACTCACTCCTGTTATGTAACGAGGTCTATACTGGATGGTTCCAAATAAGCCAAGTATGACTATAATAATGTGTATAAAATTTGCCAGGATGGGTGCCCACTGATAACCAAGGAAGTCAAATATCTGCCTCTCGAGCACTGAAACCTATGATAGAAAAGCAAAAGCATAAATAGATTAGAACACACCAGAAAACATCTATGAGGGTACATCTATGAGGGTATTTCCCCTTCCCATACCCAAGACAATTACCCTGAGTTAAAAAAGCACTTGTCAGCAGTAAAACAAAATGAGTTTGCGATGTTTCACCTTCTTGTTTTAATGAAAGCTTCATTTCTCACTGATGGCTTAGTGAGTTTTATTCAGTTAGCTAAAATATTCCTGTGAGCAATTCTACCAAGATACTAAACTGTTCACTATGAGGATATGTTTGCAGGAGGCGAAACACAGATCACTTTGTCATATACAACAGCAAATGCTACGATGTTCTAGGGTATCAGTGCTGAAAATAAGTGACAGGCTTATGACACCTCAGCTACATTGCTTCCACTTACAACACCATCCTTTAGCCTAGTTCTGTCTTTTCTTCCAATATTTCCCTGTATTGTGACTATTTCCTTTCCCCTCTATCCCAGCTATTCTGTCAGTGGGCTTTTACCTGTGACCAAACACACACAACTTTTTGACCTGATAATGACTCTAGTTTAGCTCCTTCCACTGTCACAAACATCAGCTGAAGTATAAGCTCTTCCCCAAGACTCTAGATAAATAATTTTAAAAAATGAATTAAGGGACAATCTCAGGCTGATGGTTACTGTTTACAAGCAATACCATTACAAACAGATAGATCAGATATTAGACAAACTGCCTTTCTAACAGTATCAGTAGGAATAGTTCAGAATTCCATTGGTAGATATCCCTTAACCAGTATTTGGACATTATGTCAAAATACAGTACTGTAGCCCAACTCAGAGGCAGAATGGCATCTTTTGATAAAAATAATATTTATGTTAATATTAGAAGGCAATGTAACGATAAAATGAATTTAGACAGAAAGACTAAGGAGTTTGCTTGATACCATTCCAGCAATTTTGCTAACTGGAATGGGGAATAGATGAGCTTCATGAAAATGTGAAGAATAATAAAAAGAATGAGAAAAATAATGATAATTATCAACAATAATAAAATAACAACAATCAACACCATACATTAAAAAAAAAAAAGTGCAAGCAGATCATTTCTTGGTTAAGTTTCATTAAATGAGAGGTGACTATTTTATGGTGCACTGTGGATTAGCGAAATTAGTGTATGTGTCACAACTCCATTCATTTAAAAAATAGCATGTTTTGAGATCAAATACCAACTGAGTAACTAACTAGTTTTCACCACTGTTCCTGCAATGATATAGCTATGGAAGACTTTTTCAATATTCATGCCTCATTCCACACCAACACTTTCTTTTTGAAAATAAGTAAGAAAACTTTTCATTAAAAAGACAGCTTACATTTACACCAGCATTGCAAATGTAAAGATTATATAGTACATATATAATTATATTAGTATATATGTACATACTGACATATGTAGATCTTTTAAGAGAGACTGTCAATTCTGGGGAAGTTTGCCAGCTGTCATTTGAAATTTGAGTGTTCAGGTTTCATGTTAAACATTGAATTTCCTTCTACAACAAAGACTCCTTTCACACAAGTCATCCCACTTATAACCAGTCATGATATTTTACCTACCATCTTATTTTACATATTTACTGACAGATTCTGTTCCTACATTATGCAAAACCTTTATGAACTGATTTGTGCTATCCTGCAACTCTCCCTAGCAGAGGAACATCATAGAAGAGTTCCTAAAAACCCAAGAAATGTCTGATGATGACAATGTGATGAAGAAATAAAAGGAAGATCAAGGTGTATCTGGAACTTCATGAAAACTCAGACTGCGAGTGCTTGTAAGTTTATCATTAAGAAATATTTCCTTGACTAGAGACATTGTCATCTATGTAAAAAAAAAAAAAAAACGAAAGCCAACATGTGGCATAAAGCAGTATTATGTAGGTCAGTGTGAAGTCTATCAGATGTATCAGAAAAAGACCTGTTGCAATTTAAGTGCTGTTAAACAGGTAACAAAGGGAAAATGCTCACTCTGAGCACAGAGCTCTTATTTTCATCACCTAAAGAGTAAATGAGAATAGCAAAGCAGTAGCAAAAAGAGGCTAGACTGTACAAGTTCTAGTGTAGTAACTATAGAGATTCAGCAAGAAGAAAAACAATACACAGGAAGATGTAAATCATTAAAACAGCAGGAGATCATACAGTTAAGTATGCCAATTATAGAGGAAAATTGCAGTATGCTAGTTAATTTTATGAAAAGTAGAAAAACTCATATCCCTGCTACAACTTTTAGGTTAAAAGGAAACTGCATAATCACGTATCAACATGTTTTCTTTTGTTTTGCCTGGTGAAAGATGCAGTTCCACCAAAACTTGCATATGGGACTATGTTGAATAAATGGATGTTCTGTAAGAATCTTTCCTTTCCACACACCAAAGTACCTTTTTTTTTTTTTCTGGTGACAGCAGCAAGCAACCACTCCCTCAGATTTTGCGGTCATATTGAATTTCTGGTGAGTTAATCTACCAGAAAACACAGCATACAAGGCAGTGGGCAACTACTGGCTGTACAGAGGAAGAAGACAAATCTGCACCACTTCTGTCCCTGAGTATCTACGTTTCATTTATCTCTCGCAGACTTGCTATTAGAGTTTTTCATTTCACTCCAAAGAATTAGGTATGTGTGGGACTGCTGCCTATGTGGCAGCATTCTGGTAGGCTGTGCACAGATTAAATGCTGTGGAAATGCAGCTACTCTTCCTTAGAAGATCAGACTACTGCAGCAAGGTGCATCCCATATTTATCAAATGGAAAATATAGGACAGAACTAGATCTTTATTACCACATCCTGAAGAGATGAAGGTGGGGAGAAAATACAACCAGTCCACAAACAAAGATAAAAATAATTCAGACTTTCTACATGAGTTACTTAAAAAAAATAAAAAAATTAAAAAAAATCTCATTTGGTCTGTGTTTTTAAAAGGCAAAAAGTGGAAAGTAGGGCAAAGTAGTGAAAAAAGTTATTAAAAAACAGTATTATGCAGTTTCCTCCTCTTCCACAGATGTCAGAATCATAAGGGATTTCCTTACACAGCAAGAGAAAATATAGACCTGATTTTGAAAGCTCTTTATTCCTTTATTTCAAAAACTTAAAATTTTTGGTCAAACAATTGCAATTCTTCCTTCAAATCATACCCACCAGCTTCAAGTGTTTAATGATGTTTTAAGGGCATTACAGCGAGAAAGGAAAGAACTAACAAAGAAATATTAATCTTTAAAGTTCAGTAATAGATATAGGATAGCCTGTTTTTTTCCTTCTTCTTCTTCATCAGGTGTTGGTATTGGCATGTTTTAACATCTCTGTCATTAACATGGAAAGTTGGATTTTGTGCACGCTCAGCAAGTTCGCTGATGACAGCAAGCTGTGCAGTTCAGTTGACACAATGGAGGGAAGGGATGTCACCCAGAGGGACCTTGACAGGCTTGAGAGGTTAGCCTGTGCAAACATCATGAGACCAAGTTCAAGGTCCTGCACCTTAATTGAGGTAATCCCAAGCAGAAATACAGACTGGGCAAAGAATGGATTGAGAGCAGCCCTAGGTAGATGGACTTGGGGGTTTTTGTGGACAGGAAGCTCAACATGACCTGGCAATACACACTTGCCGCACAGAAAGCCAATTGTATCCTGGGCTGCATGAAAAGAAGAATGACCAGCAGGATGAGAGAAGTGTTTCTCCCCCTCTACTCTGCTCTTGTGAGACCCCACTTCTAATACTGTATCCAGCTTGTGGTTCTCAGCACAAGAAAGATGTTGACTTGTTGGAGCAAGTCCAGAGGAGGGCCACTAAGTTGATCAGAGAGCTGGAATGCCTCTCCTATGAAGACAGATTGAGAGAGTGGGGGCTGTTCAGAGAATGCTTCAGGAAGACCTTATAGTAGCCTTCCAGTACCTAAAAGGGACTTACAAGAAGCATGGAGAGGCTCATAATGAAGGCACGTAATGACAGGAAAAGGGGGAATGGTGTTAAGCTGAAGGCAGGAAGGTTTAGATTAGGTAATAGGAAGAAATTATTCCCTCTGAGGGTGGTGAGGCACTGGAACAGGTTGCCCAGAGAGGGCTGGATGAGGGTCTGAGCAACCTGGTCTAGTAAAAGGTGCCCCACCCTGACAGGGGTGTTGAAACTGGGTAACCTTTAAGGTCCCTTCCAACCCAAACCACTCTATGATTCTGTGATTCTTCTGGAAACAAGAGTTTAAAATAAAAATGGGAAAGAGGGAAAATGGGTGCTTTAGATCAAAAAGTATAGTACAGTAAGAAAAGTTTAATTAAAATATGTTTTAATTCAACTCCATTTTAATAATGCAATGACCCCAAAATTTAAGGTTATGGACAGTCAGTTCCTAATGTTAGAAAATAAACACCCATGACACTGTCTTCTTAGGCTTCCATAAATAAAGTCTCATAGACAGATTATGTATTCACCAAAAAAATTATGGAAGAGCATAATGCATTAATGTTTTACAGACTTCTGCTAACTGGTTTAAAAATAAATACAAAATAAACCCAACTCATATACTGTCAAGTCAAAACAATTTCCTCATTCAAGTCAGAGGCTGGTTGTTAATAGATTAACAGTGTTACTGACACCGAGGGATCTAAGAATTGAATTTCTGGTGGCAAATGAAAACCATTTGGAGATGATTCCTAAAGTATATGATTGGACTAGAATTCCAGACAGAAACCACAAAGGAGAAACCAGTCAAAAGATGATTTATAATACAAACTCCAAAATGGAAAATGACTAAGTGCCTTTGCTCAGAAAGCTCCTTGAGAAAAAACTGAACCACAACTACTTCACAAGAATACAGAATCTAAGCTTTGCACTGATATAAATTAAAGTGCACACAGGCCTAAATACAAAAGTGAGTCTGTACAGCTTCTGCCAGCCATGGCCCTTGGGCAGCAAACACTGCACAGAGGCACTCGGTGTGCCAGGGTTTGTGGCAGGGTCACACTCAACCAATGGACTCACCAGCTGAGTGATGGTAACAGGCTCTCAGCTCACTCCAAAGGAAAAAGAGAGTATTATCTTAAATTGCAGTGTAGGAGAATTAAACAACTGTGTTTTATATCATTGACTGGTGCAGGCTAAGAATGAGCTAAGGAAATTAAGCCTTAATCATTAAGTCGCCTCAGCAAAACTGTGCTGTATCAGATGCTCACAGCATCTAATAAGTTGCTCCTATTTTTAAGTTAATATTTTTTAATGACTTTCAATTCTTGGTTCTATGGCACAGAAAGTTAAAAAGAGCCAAATAAACACAGGAATTTTTGACTTTTACCTTATGAAAGATTTCTAATGCTGAAGTCTGCCTACATCTCATACAGTATCACCAGCTAACCCTCCCCCAACACTTCCATCATTTTGAGGCAGAATGCATATATTTGTGCCATTCCTTAGAGAGGTTCATTTAATTTTTCATCAAAATTGAAGATAGTATCCTGAGATACAGAGCCCAGTTACTCGACAAATTCTCCACAGTCATCCAGCAGAAAAACAGATTAACATTTTGAAAGTAAAATCTACAAAAATACAAAATACACATACACATCTGCAAGTGTGCATGTGAGTCAAGCCGTTTAATGCAACACGGCAGGGAAAAAAAAAAACCAACAATTTGACTTCTTTTTTTGTAAGAAGAAAGGCAAATCTAAAATGAAGTTCTCTCAAGAGCTGGGGACACAATGGTGTTCTCAGAACATCTAATAAAAACTATCACAAGCACAGTTAATTCAAGTTAAAATCAAGAAGGAATTAGTTTTCACTTGTCCATTGGTTTCTTAAAGAAATCACATATATAATACTAAGCCCCTGTCCTTAATCCCTTTGATGCTGCTGAGAGAAGGAATAGGCCTTCACCACACCTGATAAGAAGGTAATCATAGTTTTTTAAAATCCTGTGTAGGACCACATTACTGCACCACATTGTGCATAAGTGGATTTCTGCTGTGACCTACTAAGGACAACAGGGCTCTCCACAGGGACAGAGTGCATTCTAAGTCTCAGCTGCTGCCTTCCCTAACTGAGCACAGAAATAATGAAAAAATGGTAAATACAAGTTTTCTACAGCGTGCTTTCTTTTATGTAATAGTGAGAAGCAGAGTTGTTATCTAAATAACACTTCAGTTACTATTACTCATGACATGAAAATAAGAAAGATTCCAGTCAAATCTAAGCTGGTGAAGCTGACGGTTTAAATAAAAACTATTTACTGCACGCTGAACATATATTTAGGGTATTATATTCATGATTTAGATACATTTAAACTCCACCATACATACATGGAGATGCAGTGACTCAATAGCAAAATCAAACCCCTGTCTTTCAAATACTTCCCTGAAAGATTCACCTGCTGAGTGAGCAGGCAGAAAAAAAAGAGGAAATTGCTGGAAAAATGCTGGATCAAGGAGTTCTAATCTTGCAAAGTACTTTCTCACACAAGTTATGTACACCAAAATTCATGAAAGAGATAAATGACAGAAAAAAATGGAGGAAGTCCCTAATTTTACAATAAATTATTTGGTATTTTTAATAATGCTTCCTAAAGTTATTTTTTGATTAACCTTATGGGAAACATATAACAAATACAAATAACAAAATATAATAACAAATACAAATCAACAAATAACAAAACATAATCAAATAATAATTGCATTTAAGACACATAAAGTTTTGAAAGCCATAACAAATAGTTGAATTCATGGTGCCATTTTTACATAGCCTGCAGACCATTGTAGAGATAATCACGTCTCAGATGGCTGTAGTTTTTACTGTACAAGACCAAACTCACTTTTGCTAATAACTTAAATCAACAATAGAGTTCAGAATTTGTGAGGTGTAGTAGATTTCAATACTCCTGACACCAGCAGAACATTTTAATTCATTCGTCTTCAAAGCAAAGCTCTGTATACGACTGCACACTGATCCCAATGACTTGCTTAAATGGGTTAGAGTCTTAAGGTCATGCTACAATTTAGATCATAAATCTTAATATCATGTTAGGGCAAATTTTGTGTGTGTGTGTGGTGTGTGTGTATGTTTTAAGACAACAGAATTTCTTGTTTCTCAGTGCCCACCAGCAGCAAGACTTAGATATATGCCAGAACCACATCCTTTTGCATGTCTGAAAGAAAATTTGAAAAATCAGTTTCATGTAAACTGTTCTATTTACTTCTTAAGACTATCAAGAAGTTAGTTGTTCAGCTACAGGAAGAACTTAAGCAAGAGGTGCTAAAATTTTTAATCCCTGTGAAGTATTATATGTCCTGTTCATGAACACTTGTAATAACAATTTGTGCACTATTTTAATAAGACATATTTTCACTTCACCAAAACTGGGAAGATGTGCATAAAAGTGGTTCACTCTCAAGCTAATAGATTGACAAGCCTCAAGTTATAAGGTTCATTTTTACCTTAAAACTAAGATAATTATAGAACGCAAAATACTCACCTAGGCCGTGTAGCAAGCAGGCTAACTGTGACTGTGGCCAAAGGAGGGATCATGACAGATGGGTTAGTGACCACCCGTGGGAATACATTTAAACACTGACAACATACTCAACCCAATATTCATCCATTCTGCTATTGACAGTGGGAAGATCTAGACTGATTTCTTAGGAGTTCCCTCTCATCTCCACTCTATCCTCATTCCTCCCTCCCTCCCTCTCTATCTCAATCCTTCACATCATTCAGAAGAACATTGAAGCACTGGCACCTCTAAGGTGGCAAAATTCAATTTTACAGACACTACTGAGAAAGCTTGAACCAATTCTGAATGTAAAAATACTTTTGAATTAAGATTTAATAATAACTTCTAATTGAATAATATGAATTTGCCTGCAGTACAGCCTGAAGGCAAAATCAAACATTCAGAGAGCATTCAGAAAGATTAAACTTATCAAATACTTTCAGATTGTTTCTATCTTTATGGAAATATTTCACAACAAAACAGGTCTTGTGTCTTCACAAAGACACAACTAGTTTGTACACAACAAAGATGTCATAATGCTGTTATGGAACTGCAAAAAGGAAGTATCTAGGGTATCTTCAGGTAGTGAAACTATCTACTGTGTATGTTTCCTTAACCCAAAATACAATCTTGCTTAATACCTGCAAAAAATTGCCTTATAATGACAGAAAAAAAAATAATCTATACTCCTCAGCAGGAAAGGTACGTATGGAAGAAACCTCATTAGCCAAATAATTTTGAGTGGTATTGGCAGGGATCACTCATTATCTCATCAGGACTGAGTCTTATAATAATAAGAACTGGGCATTTGGAAACAGAAGACTACATCAAGTGAAAATAGCCAATCACTATGGTGGTTTTACTTGTATTCAGGGATATAAGAATATGCTAATACAAAGCAAGAGAGAGAATGACAAATAATCCATGTCAGAACTATAAGGCACAGAGGGCTCCTTGCTGTGTAGTCTCTCATTCCACAACTAAACCTGGATAAGCATGATGATGGCTTTGTCTGACCTTAGAGAAAGCTCTCTATTAAAATGCTTCTGGTTGAATCATCATTATTCTTATATATAATATGTGATGCACCTGCTACATTTTCATGCCTTGGCATATCCTGAAAACTGATTTAAACTATGCAGATCACTTTATGGAAAAAGATAATTAACATCAGTTACAGACAGAAAAGTCTCTACTTGCTAAACTTTGCCTATTACCCATGTATAAAGCCATCTGTCCTTAGAAAACCCCTAGTGCTGAAGGAAGCAATGCATCTTCTCTGCAACATGTCTACCTCAGAGAGAGACTTGTCATCTTGTCTCTACACCATATTCCCAGGGACAAGTACCAGGTCTCAGATCCCATCCTCCAGATGTTTTGTGTTCCCAATTCCTAGATTCAGTGCCTTTAAATTCAATGGAGGCAGGGGAACACTGATAGTTGTCCACAACCCAGTTCCACAAACAAATTTCTATTCAAAATGCCAAGTTTTTTTTTTTTTTCTGTTTTGTTTTTTTTTTCTTTTTGTAAAAAAAATGTGGTATTCTCATAGGTTTGTTCAAGACTGTTCATTCAACTCAATTGTTGATTAGAGCTAGCCAATTTACAGCAATTTTTGGTATTTCACCTTTGTATTCAATCTTCATTGGAACAGGACTATAAGGAAAAAGGCAATATATAAAGCATTCTGTGCTGTCACAGTCATTACAGGAAAACTCCAGGTCATTGGGCAATTGGGTTAGAGTTCCCCATTCCAAGCCTTTTGGACAGGCAGAATTAGTCAGTCAGACACTGCCCTCATTAAATATTTTAAGGAAAACACGGGTTTGTTTTTTGTTTGTTTGTTTTTGTGTTTTTTTTTTTCTGATTTAATGAAATATTATGTTTAAGTAAGTGGGATCCTAAGCTTTCTGTTTTGAAAAAATACAAAACCTATCACCTGTTCCCGGAAAGCACAGCCTCTGTAATATATGTAAATGGTACAGATTACAGTCTCATTCTCTTGCCCTTTCCAACATCAAGCTATAATAAAATTAAGAAGCAGACTGACCATTTCTTTTCCTTAGCCCTGATGACAAATGTAAGGAACAAAAAGCTAGTCTGAAATGACTAACGTACTCATACTATGTATTGAACTCTTTTCAGTATGCCAATTCGTGTATGGATATAGATATCTCCTCTTAAGTCCATTGCTTCTGAAATATTATCTATTTGTATTCAAGCTTTATCAACCTACAGGGTAACAAATATGCAAAAATGGACAATTATAATGACGTTCCAATTTAAGAGGTAGTGAATTGCAAAGCTTTACTCCCAGTCTGTTATAGTGAAAAGTTAGAATGTGAGGGACAAGGAAAAGCATAGATGCAAAGCTCTGACAAAAGTCTAAATACACAAGATGAATGTTTGCTATATTATATAATGCTAATAGGTGCCATTAATGATAAGAATGGTGTCAAAATGTTCATTTTCCTGCTAGTAGATTTTCCAGAAAAAAAAAAAAATAGTTGGATTAAAATTAAAATTTTCAAACAAAAAGTAGACACTGGAAAAGAAGCAGAGATACTAGAGGATTTATATAATTGGCCTGCTCATTTGCATAACTATTGCAGTCAATAATGTTTCTCTGATTTACACAGAAATAATTTACATCAACTAATTTGAAGCTAAACTCTGATTTTAACTGGGTGTTTATTTTGTGCAAAGGTTAGTGTTGTGTCCTGGATTAAACCCATTTGTTTATCCAAACTAGGCACTTCAGCACAGCAGCACTTTCTCAGTAGGTATTTTGATGATGACAATATTGCTTAATACTTAAAATAAGACTTTGTAAACTTTGCTTCTGTACGTCACACTGTAAAATTCTGATAAATAGTATTCTCTGTATTAGAACAAGAATGACATCCATTGCCTCACACCAGTTGGTATCTTAATTTTGTGAGGAAGACTGGAGAATGCTGTCTAATAAACCCGCATGGCTGACGTGATGGTGTTTGTGGAAGTTTTTGTTTCATAAGAGAGCCAATCATGTACAGTTAACAAAAAATTGCTTTATTGTCAAAGATTATCATCCCCCTCTACATTTGCCTTCAAATCTTCATTTTCTCCACCTTCCAATTTGCTTTCTTTAATTCAGTGCCCACAGCAATTCCCTTTGGAAGAAGCAAAAGCTATAATCTAGAACTGCTGCAAGCTCTCCTCCAGCACAGGCCTACCCCTGCCAATAGCTGTCATCATTCAAGTGGCACTTGCTGGCAAGATAGCACAGAGTTGCAGCAATTTCTTTCCACTTTTCCATACTTCACATCCCCAGCTGTTCCAAGGGGGTGATCACCTTGCTAGTTTCACGAGGTCCAGAAAACACAGCAATAATTATTGTGCTGGCAGAGCTGCAGGCAGCCAGCATAACTAAGGCAGGAATTGGAATGCAGCCCAACCAGCATACCAGAATCTACTAATTTGTTGCACTGAATATTTTGTTGTAAGAAATAATCATGAGCCTTGTGATAGACTATGAAAGGCAAATTACATTGCGTGAGCCAGACTCTTCTACAGTGCCTAGCAGAAAAAAACCCAACAAAACAAAACAAAAACCATCCAAAAACCAAAACCAAAACAAAAAAAACACCTGACAATTTTAGGTTAGCTGCTTAAATCTAGCCTTTTAAATTCTGCTTTGACGGTAAATTACTTCCTCTGATTTACAAAAATTTACGAAAACATAATCCTGTATCCAACCATAACCTGTCAAAAAAAAAAAAAAAAAGTGTTTATTATTGTTTTTCACCAATTTTGTGTGGATTACACTAGAAGAAGGCTAATAGCATTCAATTTAATTTCGTATCACATTATATGTTACAGAAGGTTGTAAAGAATATCTAACTTTCTTCCTATAAACACATTAGTCAATGTTTCAAATGATGTGTGTCTGCAGAATTTCTAACCCTTGCTAGACAGCAGCTTTTAAAACAATTATTTGAGGATAACTACAATGTCTTTTTCGAAATGGATTCCTGTCATTAATGAAACAATAAGAAAAAATATGATTTACATAACACTGAATGCCTGAGCATTTCTAAGTGGTATAGGTGACCTCTCTGGAAAGAGTATTTTCAACTCAAGAAAAAGATTATCAGATAATATTGTGCATGCTGCTTCTCTGCTAAAGCAACAGCATACCTTTATGAAATAGCCTGCTGGCTCTTGCTTTGCATTGCATGGCACTGTTTTGACTGTGGTAATGGTTTACCCTGTGGTTTATTTCCAGCCTGATGACATACCGATTAGAACTCCATTTACAAAGAAGATATGGGAAACAGATCTCCCTGGCAAACAATGCAGTTAGGTGAAAAAAGAACTTAGGTTAGTAAGAACTGCCTTCTTTCTAAGCATAATAAACCTATTTTACCCTGCTGTTCTCTTACCTCAGCCAAGGAAAGAAAGCATCAATGCCCATTCAAGATGCCTTGCTATTGACAGGGAATTCTACCCTGGAGAGAAGAAGGAATAGATAAAGCTCGTGCACATCTGGGTAAATACGAAGAAAAACCAGGAGCCATCCAATTTTCCTGCTATGTATCTCCCCACACAAAGAAAATCATGCCAAAAAATAAAACTTCAGGATAAATACAGCCGTGTACTCTGGGAAACTAACCAAAGTGCCAGAAGATTTCTCAGATTCCTGTCAAGAGCTGACAAAGGTTGTCAGCATCAATAATATTTTTAAAGTGATATTCATGTTCTCGCTTTGTGAGAAGTTCAGGTAGGAACCATTAATTCCTGCACAGCTGCCTCCTCTGGGTGGAACTGCCTTCCCTGCTGTGATGAACATTGCTAAACGGCAGGTCTCTTTCTTTGTCCTCTGCCTTGCAGGCTTCACCCCCCCACATGGATGTAAAACTCTTTGAACTAAGTAAGTAGACCTTCCTCTTGTAATAACACTATCCTAGCAAAGAATACACTGGCCCATCCCAGTCATAATTTCTATTTAGAAAGCAGAGGTGTAGTCCAATCAACCTAATTTAGGACTCTAACCTCTATCTACATTTTAGGTATTAACCACCACCAAATTTCTGGCATACTGAATGAAATTGTATGTGTCTGAAGGCCTCCAGAGGCAGATCCAATCTAGGTTCAGGAATTCAGGTGAGACAAGCTGAATCTGACTCACCCATTCATTTAATCTAAAAGAGGCATAATTATTACTAAATTAATCAATAAATGTGATAGTCCAGGAATAGACTGCTAGGCTGTATGCTGTTCCCGGGACTGCCATAGATGCCCCATGGGATTCAGACAACATCTTTTAATTTCAGATTAACAGATATAGGCAGTATTTAAATCCTGACCTCAAAATGAAGTCACTTGGAACTGTAGATTTCGTTGACTTTCTCTAATTATTAATTTTCTATATTATTTACATATTTCTGAATATTTTATTTTGTTTTGAATGCATTTGAACCAGTTTATTCTCTTTTTGTATTGAGGATTACAATCAGGTTAGATTGGGAAAAAATTTTGATGGATATAATTGGCTGTGGGAGAATCAACACTACTTTTGCTAAAAGATGTTAAGAATCAGTGACTGAACCTTCCCAGTATAACTTCTTTCATAAAGCTTCAGCAATACTGAGCACTTGAAGAAAGCATGTTGTAACAGGAGGTTATGTGGGGAAGTGCTGAAATCATATGACTATCCAAATTTGCAAGGTAGAGAATATGAAAGAATATGAAAATTGCCAGCATATTGTGGCAAAGGATATTACAGCACTGAATGACTGGGCATCAAAATGGCAGATGAAATAAAGTCCTGATAAGTACAAAATTACGCGCCTCCATGGGAAAAAAATATTTAACATACACAATGAATAGTTCTAAATTAACTATGACTACATAGGAAATTGTAAAATTATTACAGATAATTAGCATAAAGTGTCATCTTGGTGATAAATAAAATCCAAGTTTAGAAAACATTAGGAAAAAGGTGGCAATGAAACAAAACTGCACTACTGAAGAGAGCACCCCACTTGCAGCATTACACACAGTAAAGCTGGAAAAGTACAAAGAAATATAACAGGGATTATCAGAACAGTGGAAGATTTCTGCTGAGGACAGACTAAACCAATTAGGACTCTTGAAGTCAGTAAATAGAGAGCTGTAGGAGGATATGAAAAACTCTTTAAAATCAAGGATTACATAAAGTAAATAAATAGGGAACAAGTTTCATTACTTTTTCTAGCATTAGCCATAGAGACAACTGGCTGCAATGAAGTGAGAAAAACTGAAAAGAAAAAAAAAAAAAAGAGGAAATATCTTTCCACAGGGTGAATAATGAAACTAGGAAATATATTTCTACAGGCTTTTGCGTTTTTGACAGACAAAATCCAGATAATTTCATGGAAAATTAGTCCATTGATAGCAGATAAAAATTATGGTCTTGCCATAGCCTTTAGTTTAAGAAGTCTCATAATTACTGATTGCTGAAAGCTGAGAGGTAAATTGAAGGAATGGCCATGCTCTACAGGGTCCTGTACTGTTCACTAGGCAACTGCAACCGGCTGCTCCTGAAGGCCACTTTCTGTGCTTAGGTTATCTTTTGTTCTCATCTAATATGACTTTTTTACCTTCCATTTGAAACACCTTACAGGTTTGTCTTTGTAGGGTTTTTTTGTTGTTGTTGTCTTTTTTTTCCTAATTTAAAATTCAATTACATGACTGTGAAATCACAGATCTTATTAAAATTATTCCCATTGACTGCATACACGAATATATACACTTATGCTTAAGTCACAGAATATTATGTCTTCAGATTTTTGAAATTTGAAGTGTTAAGATTTAAATTGGGTCAAACCCAAACCCAATAGGATCTAAAATCATATTGCATAAACTTAGTTTTTAAATGACTTTTAAACACGATCACTTTGGAGACATCCCCCATTTGCTTTTCAGTAACTCTGCAATAATCCCTTCCAGGTCCTGTAGAAAGCTGCTCTCTAGTGGCTAATGGGAAAGGCTAGAATTAGGAGAATATAAAATGAAATCACTTCCTTTATTTAAAACTCCTTATCCATTTGTTTTCATTTTCTTCTTCACCACTATCTTGAAGACCAAGTAGGATAGAGATCTACCAAAATTCACCCAGATCAGTCCTGCCAAGAGCCCTAAACAGTGGACAGTCTTTGTTAGCACTGAACACAACTGTTAGGTAGCGCTTTCCTTTTGTTGTCAAGAACATCAATAAACCATCTATCCATTTCTAATAAGCATCTGTTACTTGCATTATTACCTAATAATGTATGCCATGAAAAAATGTAAGACTGTAAGGTACAGTAGGAATAAGTTGATGGTGTTCATGACACTTTAAAAACATCCAAATTATGAAAACTTCCTTGTTTTAATTAGCTCCTTAATGGGATGAGCACTAGCTAGCATAGCACCAAGAGGTGAC
Source organism: Anabacerthia variegaticeps (assembly GCA_035583185.1). Classification (NCBI taxonomy): domain Eukaryota; kingdom Metazoa; phylum Chordata; class Aves; order Passeriformes; family Furnariidae; genus Anabacerthia; species Anabacerthia variegaticeps. Next base: position 62,805,557 of record JAWWEW010000112.1, read on the forward strand.
ACATCTGGTAAGTCTTGCAGGATACACCCCCACTGAATAACTGTCACTGTAATAAGAACAAATCAACAAGTCTATTTTCAAACTAAAAATTATTACTCAGATACAGCAGATTAGTGCCACACCATGCAAGCTGGAGCACAAGACATAAAAATTCTTTTGCAAGCTTAAAGTGTAATATTTGAGGAGAAAATATATACCCTATGAAGCTTGGATAGGAAGAATAGAAAGACAGATGGAAAACCCCACTGCGTGCTTCATCAGCCACCGGCCAATAACTCAGTGTTGGCCAGTAAAAAAGCTACAACTTGCTAAGTTATAAAATGGAACGTGAGTCTGGTACAAGTGGAAAAGTGCAACAATTTTGGGTACTGATGTGTAACTGTCTCTAAACATAAGAAATTCAAGTTCTGCTTTGACAAGAGAAGACACAACTGAAATAATGAGTGGTGGACAAGACACACAAGACTTTGCAGATAACCATCCTTGAAAGTCTTCCCAGATAAGTAATCTAAAACTTCAGGTTTTCCATACCTAAACTAGCAATCTCTTTGCTGTGGGCCACAGAACATGAAGGAATATGAATTTATTTTTATGCTAATGTGGATTGCAAAGAGGTTGGATAAAGGAGTTTCCTAGAACTTTGCACAGTTTCCTTGAGATTCAGGTAGCTATGAGTTCTAGTCTCCCTGACTTTGTAAAAATACATCATATTACAAAATATATACCTACTTAGATGAACAAAAAAATTGAAAGAAAAAAGATTATTCTTAAAAGACCTCCAAACCACAATTACAGCACTTTTTTGTCTATCCACAAAGGGAAGTGACAAGAGATAACAGAAAACAAAGCAATATGTAGTCAGTTGCATAGATAAACTGCATTATTGTAGCAATCATACAATAATTTCATTGCCTTGGAAAGCAACAGTGATACCAATGGCAAACAGGTGATGATTGAAAACAACACAGATATGGACATAGAAAGTAATATGGCAGTGAATCAACCTTCTCTTCCTGTTATTTAAAGACAACAAGCTCAACTAGGTTGAAAGGATTTGCAAACAAGGTTACTTATGTACATGTATAATATGGGCTTACAAATTCACACTTCTTATCTCGGTGGTCTTTTTACCCGTTTGGTTTATAAACATAGGCAATGTAAAAAAGAATTCTACATGTATATTATTCTATATTATATTACGATATTCTGTATTATATTCTTCTGTATTGTGAGTACCATGGCAGGACACCTAATAATACTGTCTGAGGGATAACATCATCAGATATCTCAACACAGTCAATATGAAATAATACATGCACACTATAGAATAATATTATTACCATTTTTTTTGCTCAAATATTTGAGATAATGTTAAGACTCAGAAAGATTTGTGATTTGATGGTGTGTGCTAATGTGTTATTTTTCATTTTCAATGTGTTTCTTAACTTGCGCTGTGCCTTCATGTGACTGTGCTCCTCACTCTGTCCTACAGTGGTGGCTTTATGTAGAGCCCCATGCTGTCCTTTCAGAGCTTGTTTTGCCCAACACAAGTTTGTGTGACTGTGCAATACCCGCTCGGGAAGCACTTCATTACTAAACCCGATTAAACTATTGTAATTCCATGCATGTATATAACAGAGACTCTCTCAAAAAACAGAAGTTATATTAAACTGGTACTATTCACTTTCCTTATACTTTACTCAGAAGGATTTTTATGAGAAACCCCTTCAGGTTTTCATGATTACCTTTTTATTTCTTTAACTCAATACCACCAGTTAAGAAATGTACTATTCCACCATTCAAATCCACTTTAATTGGCAATAAATCAAGCTATTTTTTTTCCCAAATTGTGCCTGTTTTCTCCTTGACAATAATGAGAGTGATCTCCCTGCCTTTACTTTGGCCCACTAGATTTTTCACCTTTTTTTTTGCCCCTATTCTATTGAAGAATGGGAGTTAGAACAGCTAAACATATTAGACCTGAGTTACTCTTATTTATTGGACAAGAAATATTGCTCTTAACAATTATGATTCTGATTAATGATAACTTTCCTAGGATTTTTATAATTATTGACCATTTCTGCAGAAGTTCATAAAAACTGCATTTGCTAGTTCGGCACCTCTGAGGCTCTCAATTTTTAAAAAATCTTTAACTGGCTTATACTGGTTTATACCTGTTACATGTATACATAGCACAACAGCTTGTATTAGTACAAGTAATGCTATGGATTAAAATTGCTTTTAAAAATAAGTTCTGCAGGTTTTCAAAATTTGAGCACCTTTACTAACCAACATGAAAAACATTTTTTTCTTTTATCAGGAACTATAGTGCTACTGGAGCTGTAGTGAATCTATTCTACCCTGACTTACCTGACTTATTCTACGAAGACTTCAATTATTTTGGTTGAGCTTGCCTTGTCTTGCTGGCCTTTATAGAAAACAGAAGGCACAAAAGATAACTGATGTTTCCCCATCTGTTTCCTTAATAAATGCCCTTTGCTACAAAGGACTGGTGTGCGGACAAGAAAATAGGACTCACTTATCAAACGATACACTCAGTGCCGCCAGAGATCCAAGCTGTGTTTTGATAAGGATTTCCTGGATGATGCGACAAATTTCTGCCTGAATCTCAGAGGTATCTTAGGCATCTGGCAAAACCACTTCATCCAGATCATGAAAACAAATGGCTTTTAATTAGTCAAGTCCTAAGCCCATCACTCCCTGCCCCTGAAAAAAACCCCAACAAACCAAACAAACAAGAAAAAACAACAAAAATCCTCCAGCTAAAATAAAATACCTCTGGCTCTGACATTTAAAAACATGACACCATATTATCTCATAAAGGTCCCAAGTGACAAGATTAAATAACAGAAAAAAAGTCAAAATCAAAATCAGATTTGTATGCAAACATAAAATAACCTTCAATTTGTAATCAGAAAAATCTATATGTGATTACTCTGTGCAGTGCTCACAAATCATTAGTGTGGTTTTGATATATTTTTTAATTGCAGCTGTATGAAATCGTGAATGTTTTCAAATACAGACAGCTAACAACATTTTTGTTCTGGTCATATATTTTATTACAGATAAAGCCTTGTAACTTTAAATGTAAACAGGAATCTGGATGCATCCTTTATTAAACTTCTCTACTGTGATGATTTTCAACATACTAGATCTATCCAATGTAATTGACCAAAAGTGCTTTTTATACCAACACTGTTACCACAAAGTACTCTGTCAAGGATGCTGCATTCCTTGTGCCCTGCGTGGAGGACAGATTCTGTTTGGATCTTATCCTCTATCTCGTATTTGACTTTCTCCACCGTACCCTATGTCACCACATAAGGCCAGCTCTCCATCTTTTTTATTTCAGACAAAGGAAGTCCAAACAACAGAGAGGCATGCTGCAGTCATAGGTGCACCAGTTACAAAAACAATTTAAAAAAATATTCACAATCAAGTTGAAAGAATCAATTCATCCTACTTCACTCAGAATAACCCAATTGTTCAGGTGCCATGCATATGATCTCTTTTTTGGCATCGTGTTTTATAAGCCAGTGCCAGAGGCAGAACTTTGAATGAGATAAATCAAAGATCATTCCCACATGCCAAACCAAGCAACTGTCAATCGGGTGAAGCATGTTCCAGTTTAAATGTCTGCAGCACCTTCCATATGTCTTAGTAATGAGTGGGGTCCCTGACTGGCTTAGTCCTGATAGCTTGGGAAGGAAGCAATACATTTCCAGGAGAGCTATCACTCTGAAGAAAGTAGCAGGGAGAGAAAAGGGTTTATAGACTACAAAGCTCTTTGGCAAAAGGTCATACTGTAGATGAGTATTATTCTTCAAGGAGAAAAGACAAGAAGAGATTGAAAACATTACTGTTACAAACAAAAGGAAAAAGCAAACTCACAAACTGATGAAAGAGCTGACAGAAAAAGAAATCTCTGGCATAACAATTAGATAATTTTGCAGTGCTTTTCTTGACAGACTGAAGTTTCTCAATTTGAAATAGCTCTTTTGGAAAAAGATTTTCTGAATGGGTTTTATAGATTACTTCTCTGGATACAGATCACTCTAACAACTTGCAAAACTGCAAGAATGAGGATAATTGTAATTCTCATACTGTGGATATTATTGTCTCTGCTCTTCCAGAAAATGGAGCAACAAAATTAACTTTACATCAGAAAAGGGAACAGAAAAAAGTCTGTTGTCTTACCCTTCTTTTGAAGAAGACAGACTTTGTATCTTTTTTTGCATTCACGGATGAAGAAAATACCTCACAGTGAAAAAACACCCTTTTAATAGTTTGGAGTGACACACCATGGAAACAGTTTTCAATTTTAATTCTTTCTGAGATCAACATATACAGCACTGTGTTTTTCTCCAATATACACTTTATATAAAGTAAAAATGACAACTTTTTAATAATCTCTTTGGAAATAAGGTAATTGTGTAATTGCACTTTTGTGTCAATGAAACTTTGGTAAACCCTCAGTCAAGTGTTTCAGAAACTGTTTCAAAAGTATCTTTTTTTTTTTTCTTTTTTTTTTTTTTTTTTATTGCATAGGTTTGAAAAAGGGTAACCAAAATATTCCTAATCCCTATCTCAAAGTTTCTTAAAGCAGGTCTAACCCACTGCTTTAGCAAGCACAGAAGATTAATTGAAACATCCTTGAGCCCACTGCTGCATTGACACTTACAGCCCAGATTTCTTTGTGATACACTGCTACTTCCATGAAAGCCCAGGAGTTTCAAAACGACTTCTCTGACCTGAAGTGAAAGGATTGATATGTAGACATTAAATCTGACCCGCTGTAGTGCTGGCCAGGTCATCTAAATCACTGTCCTTAAACCACCACTGTCACAATAGCCTTGATCCTGGTCCTGTCCTTTATGACCTTCTGATTGTCCAGCAGTAAGTCCAGGTTCTAATGACAACCCAGAGTCTTCACGTACACCCTGTATGTCCCCTCCCCCAGGGCTCCCAGCAATGACCAGAGGCAAAGGCAAGATTACGCTGTGGTGGTTCTGAGTCACATATTCACTGAAGGGTGCTTATGAAGGTAAGCTGTGGCCATCATGGAGATCAGAATAAAACTGAGAGCTATTAAATTCCATTTCAATCTTGCAGACTTCCCCTCAGTGAAGCCACTAATTTACTGTCCTTCCTCTTTACCTAGCCATCATACCTTTGCATACTTAGAGTATCATTTTAGGGAAAATAATGTGTTAGGAAAAGTAATGTAAGAAGTAAAAAAAAATATGGAAAATGAATGTATGAAGTAAATGTGAGTTTTAGATACCATTTACCACATCAAATACATCACACTATATTTTGTACATATAATCTACATAAAGGAATTCCACTGAAATTGCCTTATGTGCAAGTTTTCTTCTGCTTTTGAGACTGTAACTGTTGTGCAAGGAAGGATGATAATGCTTTAAGAAGTATTAAAGTATGCCAGCAGGCTTTTTAAACTTGTCTTCTAGGGGCAAATGGCTCTTGTTCAGAGTCCAGGAGGGACAGACACTTGCAAAACTATATTACTCCAATTTCATTCCTCCTCCCCTTCCCACCACGTATAAACAATCCCTATGGCCATCTATTTTTCCTCCATTACTCTTAGTTTCCATTGTGAAGTTGTCTTATTTTTTAAATTCTTTTTCCTGTATGTTTTCTTGTTAAGATGGTAAATTTCTCTAAGTGACTTTTCAAGCACACTTTATGTAGGCAATTCTATGCTTCAGGAAGCCATACTTAGCAGATCAAGACAAGGTTTGCACTTCAGACAGACTTCAAAACTTCACGTACAACATTCATTTATATTGCTTAAAAGAAGCTCTGCCATTTGAATGAGCTTGTACTGAGCCACTGGGATAATTAAATTGCTTTTGAATTGCCTGTCTTACACTCTCCCTCCTCTTACCCTTTCAATAACAAATTCAGAATACATTTCTAATTCCATAGAAGTTCATTATTAAACTTCATTTTTACATCTACTCCAACACAAAACCTGAATCAGACCAAACTTTCTTGAGGAGAATGGTAGCCTGTGCTATTTGGCCAATACGTAGTGATGGTCACTTTTCAAATAAAATATTAAGTCAAACATAAACAAAACTGCAAAAAAGCATACTGATTGTAAAAAGTCATGCTGGATAGAATTTATTCTACAACAGATGGCTGGAGTAATGCCAGTGCCCCTAGTGAAGAACACTTACGCTTATGGACCGTTCTGACATCCAGAGATCCCTGCTGCTTAAAAAAGTGTACAAGAATGTAACACACAAAACAGTGTCTCTATTTGCCAAACAACATGTGCTGCAAATGACTTTTTAAAACAAAATAGAGCAGAGCAGCCTTAACATCAGGCTGAGGATATTGACCAAAGTTTCTAGATTTTTGGAACATTTGTCATAGTACAGCTTCACACAATTATAAATATTTTTTTCCTAAATTAAACCTTGCTTAGTATTCTGATTTCAGAATAATAAAAATTGGTATTCTTTCATTGTGTTTATATGCAGTTTTTTGAAGGCTGTAGAAACCAATGCAGCTTTCTCAATTGTGGAATGGCCCTTACACTGCTCTTTTACCTTGTCCATGTGTAGCAGGGGAAAGCAAAATATGTGGATTCAGAGATGTTTGAGGAGTTTGCAGGAAAAAATGTTTAGGGTGCCACTTTGTTGCCTTGGCAGCAAAAGCTAGATTTTTTTTTTTGCCTAAGCCCAAATGTGGCCTCCAAACCAAATTCAAACAAATCCTCTTTCCAGCAGATTAATTCTGAAGGTGGTTATAGTACACAAGTTGACTTACCCTGTTTACTCATCTGTGCATGGTCAAAATTGCCTCAAAATGCAGGGTAGATGACATTTCTTACCAAAGGCTCCATTATGATCCAGAATCAAGGACCTAGATGTTATTCCTGTTTAAATTCCAATAAAATGGAGCTTATCACCTGTTTAACAGCTTAGTGGTTAAGCACTGATCCAGAAAACAGCCAGCATTCTTTCTAAGCTGCATATAGCCTTTGGTGTTCTCCAGAAGTGCATTACCTGGGGCAGGGCCATTTGGTGCTATCCTGAATGTAAGAACTCCCTGCCAAGTGCCTGACCAAAACACGTGCATTGCAGAGACGAAAGCATCATTACCAGTGCTGCAGGTCTTCAGAGGCATTGGCCTGTTGCCACCTGCTTTTTAAGCAATTTAGGTAGTTATTCTGGAAGCCACAGATGCTAGTTTCCTTTGGAGTATACTGACACCTGAGGCAGGCACCTAAAGTTTTGATGTATGGTGAAAGTTAATATCAGGCTTCTAAAAGGCTAGATTAATTTTCACTCTAAATCTAAAAGCATAACACACAAAAAAAACCAAACAAAAACCTAAACCAAACCAAACCAAAACCAAGGCTGAAAGTGACTATGCTTTCTTGAATAAAATTGCCTAGACAGCTGAATTTCTAATGTGATGTATACTGAGTGCCTTAATAACTTTTGCAAAGCTTAGCAAATCTCTGCTCTGATCTTTGACTGGTCCTTTTCAGACTTACAAACCAGGTACCTAAATCCCATGAAGTGCCTGGTCCTATGTGAGAATTCAGGGTGTAAATATACAAGGATTCAACACAAACTACAGCAGTTCATTACCACTTCTCGTAAATAACATGGCAGGAAGGATAAAATAACTGGATTTGGTAGCAGCCCTCACCTCAAAATATAACAGCCTAATGACTAATCCAGGAAATGGTACACCTGATGGCAGGCCGAAAATGTGGGGAGAACTTGACTCTATTCAAGCTGTGCAGAGGATTTTATTACTAAAACAGATCAGGTCAGTAATTCTAAGACTCCATAAAAAGAATAAGTTTTAGGTCTTCACTGGCAGAGGGTGTGTCTGCATAACTATAACTTGGTGTGTAATTTTCCTTGTTCGCTCTTGCTTCACAAATCTTGTATTTTTGTCTCTTCAGTGTAAAGAAGACATAGAAACATATGAGGGAATATGAAGAGGAACAGCAAAAAGAAATTATTGAGTGAAGAGTATGAGACGAATAAGCTAAGGGTGAAAAACCTAAATTTATAATCTTCAAGAAGAAAAATGATTGCAGTCTATAAATGCATTCAAGCTAACAATATAAGAATATGGATATATGAACACAGGAGGGAGGAGTAATAGCCAGTGGGTATGAAAGGAAAAAGTTTAGCAGAATATAAAATAATGTATTCCCAATAACAAGAATACTGTGGAAAAGAAATGTATTCCTCAAGGAAAACAAGCATGAAAAAACTCTTGTACACATTCAACAACAATTAGTGAAACCATTCACTACTGAACTACTAGCAAAGTTATCAAATGGAATAAAAGTGGCCTTTGAAGACTACCCGTAATTTTCTATGTAAAAGAACTATCATATGGTGCTAGGATTGAGAATCTACGCTGTTATTCATTAAATAAATAAACAAACAAATAAATAAAAAATAAGAATTACCGCACCCTAAACATAGCCACACTGTATCTGATAAAAATGCCTGTGGAAAAATAAAAAAGTTTATTACAATATTTTAACAGGGAAGAGAGGGGTTTTAAATACAGAACATAATGTAAAAAATAAATACATATCTCATAATAATTTTATCCATAACAAAATTTCTAAATACTAACATTAAACAACGAGAATCTAGTGAAATCAATAAATAACTCATAATCATTATTTTTTTTCCCCCATGACTTACATCATCACAATATTAAGACTCATTGAATGAATCTTAACTCTAAAGTTCAAAGATATGAATATACATAAATAGACAGACAGATAGACATTCAAATACTGAAGTAAGCTTGATAAGAAATTTAATATAGGCTTACAAATGCAGATAAATTATTTATAATTTATTGTTAGACTATGCATAAATAAAACAAAAAACCTGAAGCCATGATACACACATGATTATTTTGAACCTCAGTTGTGGATATGTTTTCTGGTTGTCTTAATTGTGCAAGTCTAAACTTGGAACCGAACCACTGAGCAGCATGATTGTATTTTCATTTACAAATTGGTCTTATTCTATTCCATTTGAAAAAATGAATTTCAAAGGTAAAACAGTAAGACGGTATTTCAGACATACCCTATGAGAACAAGTTCCATGTTCTGTACGATTTATCTTTTAAGCCCTGAAACGATAATTACATTTAAATTGCTCTCCAATTCTATTGCATTAACATAATTGTGTGTCAACTAACATGATGTACTTATTAAATGGAGAATTTCTGGGCAATTTACACATGTAATAACATGTTATTGTTAAATTTATAGCACACCTAACAATACTTTGCCTAGCAACTCGTTCTTACTGAATACGGTGCTACTAAATAATAGCACATCTACTGTTTCCTGTTGACCTCAGCGAACTCCTCAGCTCTCTGCAAAGGACATAAAAATTAGCATTGTGATATTATACCTCTCTTAAAAAAAAGTATAGACTTTAAACAAAATCTAGAGTAACACTTAAAACTGCAACACTCAGTTCAAGCTAGAAAGGAATATTGCCTTTGTAACAGGTACAGTAAAAGCAAGAATAAGGTTTTGCTTTAATTTTGTGCCAGCTTAGTAACTCACAAAGACATCTGGAGAATTAAACTAGGCACTTTCAGTGGTTTGGTACTGGACCTGGGAAGCAAAATTTTCTTCTCCCTACTAATATTAACAAAATTTCACAATTAATTTATTTTCTCTTGTAAAATAGGGTCTTCAGAGTGAGAATTTAATCTTAGTGCAAACTGTTAACTTGGTTAATCTATTCAAGCAATACATTAAAAAAAAAAAAAAAAAAATTGTAAGACCTTGAGCAATGAGTTAAAAGTTTTGTGCAAATTCAGGAAAAGGTTCTGATAATAAGTAATATTGCTGGGTTACTATTTTCTTGCTTTTCAATCCCAGGGCAGAATTGCTCTCAACAGTGTAAGTGTTTCTGAAAGCTGAAACGTACATATGGACTGCTTGGCTTCTGATGAAACACTGTTAAGCCTAAAAGGTTCTGTGAATGTTGAATGGTCTGCTTGTAAGTTGTAACTTGCCAAACTCCATCTTTACCTATAAGACAACAACTCCACAAGTCTACAGTTGTGCAATACTTTGTTGTATAAATACTATTTTCTCTGTGAGAGTTAGTGCACATATTTCTGATGGAACAGTCTGGAGATTTTTCTGCTCTACTCCCAAAGCAACACTGATTACATTTAGAAAAGTCTTAGAAGATGTCTTCCTTTTATTTGCAACTAAAGTTTCTCAGAGGAAAATGAATGTACTTATTTTTCACAGACAAGTTTGTCTTTTTTGGTTTCATATGTTAAAAAAAAAAAAAAAGAAAATACTTCTGTAGTTCTATATTTTTCTGTATAGTTCTTGGATATGTGCTACTATTTTCCAGAAACTGCTAGTTTCTTTGACTCAAATATTCAATCAGAATGAATATTCAACAGAATATTCAACCAGAAAATTAAATCTACCATTAACAATCAAAGGGTATGCACAATTTACGGGCGAGCGGTTGTTTTAATTAAAAGAAAAAAAGTGAAATAGAAAGTGACTTAAATCTGAAAATAGCTACTGAACATTTGCACTAGCTACTTTGCTAATCTGTGCATTCAGAAGGGCAGCCGTGCTGTGTGCAGACCTGGAGATGCCACAGCAGAGTGAAGAACAGCAGAAGGGCTGGCACTCCAGGAAGCAGGGAGGGGGAAAACTACTTATTTAGTCTCATCCTTTCACTGTCAGTTTGTTCCCTACAGTATTTTCCTTCAGTAGCATATTGAATCAGGTTTTAAATGACCCGAGAGATGAGGCTACCACCACTTTTCTTAAAGAACGATCTCAGAGCCAAAAGAAAGAGAGGAATTTTATCTTTTTTGATATTGTATTCCAGCACTTTTACAGTAATGTTACCACTATGCATCACATTAGAAACAATAATGGAAAGGAAAAATGAAATATCTTTCAGATACCTGTATCATGGTTCCCTCTGGTTATGAAAGAATCATTGGACTGAGAAACAATTTATGGCTCACTGACTTTAATATAGTGCTAGTCTATGTAATTCATGTTGTGAAGTAAATAGGTATTATCTTAAAAGCAGTTAGTTTCTTATTTTTCTATTTCTGATAGAAAGCTTTAAACACAAACCTGTCATGGTTAGAAATCTATTCATTTCCAGCGTAAAATAATTCTCATAACTTTGTAATTTTCTCTCTTCCTGCATTCATACTTTTTGTGGATTTATAAGAAACAACCATGCATGCTCACAGCTTTAGTTTTTTTCAGCTCCTTGGTTTTTTCTACTATGCTATGTTTTACCCCAGCTTGATTCTTCTGAGATGCTTTCATTCATCAGTTACACTGTGGATTCATTTCTTTCTTAGACTTAGTAATCTCAATTTCACAAAGCTTTTCAGAAGAGGTCTTAATACTTCCTTACACAATGACATTAGCATTTTTTCATTTTCAGAGCCATCTCCTCAACTGAGTTTACTTTCTTCACATCTGAATGCTTTTGATGATTCAGTCATCTAATACACTCAACTTTTTTTCCCTTTCACCTACTGATTATCTCTTAGTTTATTGTACAAATTTTTAACAATTCTTAAATACATTACTATCCGCTGCAGTACTGAATTTAACTCTATGTTCCTATTTTTATTATTTAAACCTTTGATTATTTTTTAACTATTTATTTTTCCTATGGCAGTTTTCTCTTGAATTGACAAAAATCTTCAAAGCATGTACCACAGACAAAACCAACGGCATCCTCCTACCTTTTAGACCAAGGTTATTAAGAAAAATACTAAATGAGAACACATACAAACCAGGGCCTCAAGTCTCCCACAATAACTCCCTTCCCCTTCAGTGTATCTTATCTATTCTAATATCATTCATGATTTTCTCCCGTTTAGTAATTTCCTTGAAAGACATTAAAATTCTTGTAACAATCCTATTTTTAATTTACTCTTTGGCACTGAATCAAGTATTTAACTAAAGTCTAAATAGATGAGCTTTACTGCATGTCATTTGCCTTGAAAATTATCAAAGAAAAATTGCAGTTAAAAACATGTTGTGCTATGTCCCATTTCTAATTGCCTTCATACATTTCACTGTAATTTCCATAGAAATTTGCTCTAAAACTTTGCATGCCACAAAGGCCAGATGAACCCACTATCCCAAATCACTTAATGTCTCCCAATAAATTAAAGTGTAGGTTTTAGTACCGTTGTCTGAATATATGGTATCTTCTGGGAAAGGTTGACTAAGGATAGGTTAATGGAATTGATCTATGGTTTCAAATATGATTCGTTCAAAATCCTGGAATGAACACTATCTAATCTCCCCCATTTGGATCACATAGAATTTTTTAAGCTTTTTTTCTACTGTGAAGCAGTAAGTCAGATTTCCATGTCCTCATTTTCATTATTTTCTCCATATTAAATACCATTGCCATTACAGAAAGTCTTGACAAAATTTTCATTTAAAATGTGAGGCAAAAAGAGACATTTTAAACATCTGTCTATTCCTAGAATAAAGAGCCTTTTTCTTCCTCTTTTCTTTTCAATTTTGCATGGATAAAGATATTTTGATTACTCTTGGTATGATGTAGTTTGGCTTGATATTTGGCAATTCTCGCACTACTACTGTGTTCTGAATTCTAATATTGACTAATTAAAAAAAAAATTGGAAAAAAAAGCTGTCTTCTTACACTGATTTTCTTAAAAAAACCCCAAAACCAAAACCTCAGAACTTTTTATTTATCAATTTATCACTTGAGAACTTCAACTATTTCTTATTAAATATTTTCCCTTAAATATCTTTTGCATACATGATTAAGAAAATTCTAACTCCTCTTAATTTTTAAATTCTAGAACTATTTAATCCACTTAGTTTTACTAGACAATGAAACTAACACATCATTATTCACATTTCCTCTTGTATGTACTCTTTATGTAATCCACCAAACTGATCCATTTTAGGAACACTCACATGCAGGGTTGTTTTTAAGCACTAGGTCTCATACAATGACTGTCCACTGCATGATATTAAAGTACTCCTTTGTTGGTAGATTAATTATGTGGTGTAAAAACATATAAAACCTGCTATAAATTACAGCAGTTGTTCTTTAATCAGGCAACTTCAAATATCTCAAAGAAAATTTATTCCTTTAATACCAACAATGTTGCACCAAAGTTTTTATAACCTAGCATTGGCAATCTGTAAGAACTCTCAAATTAGACCTCTGAATCTTTTCCACACTTGTGTCACATATCTTGCTTGGCTTACAGATATTCAATTTTTAATGCTCATTGGCCTTCTTTCTAATACCCCAGCACTCTGAAAACAGTCCTGCTTAGTACACTTGTATTTACATATTTTCTCACTAACCAGTTCTTCCAGTCTTTGGATGCCTTCTCTCTCCTAAATATGTTTTCATTTCCTGTCAACTTCTGTTATCTATGAATTTCATTAACATGTCATTTAGTTCTTTGGAATCATTAATTAAGATGTTAAACCAGAGAGTACCCTGCAAAACCCTAAGCACTTACTTAGCTTTACCCTTGCAGATTCTCACTGCATATTATCTCACATATTTTTTGCCTTTTCACCTGCACATCCATATAAAAATTTTAAAAGTTTCTGTCATCTGAAATTTCAATGACAGTACTATACTTTTTTCCTGGCCGAGATACACGTGATCTTGCTCTGCTCTCTCTGTGCATAACACTGTAGCAAGGATCTTTGTTTCCAGCAAGTTGCTCAGGGGCATCCGTTTCACTCCATCCTACTTGTTGTCTTTTATTTCACTGTTGACTCAAATATCAAAGCAATTTCTCTCTCATCAGCTACACAGACTGAATTCTGACATTGGTTAAATCCAAGCCTCCATCCACTTACTCTATTTAAAAATATCTGCTTCTTTTCTCCCTGCTTTGCTTTTTAGATTTTGGAAGACTTCCTCATAAGCATATGTAGCACTACCTTATTATTCTCCTTTATGAGCTTTTTCCAAATTTTTTTCTTTGTTCTGAAGCCATTACAAAGTCATAATGTTAACATGCTGCCTATCGTCATCTTCTTTTATCTCTGATGGGGAAGTTTCCTGATATGTGATCAGACTGACGGCATCAAATATAATTTTGTTTGGTATTCACACATAGACACCTAAGCCATGATTGAGTTTTCTACAAAATATTAAAAACAATAAATGAATAAACTTAGCAAAACTAGACATTAAAAAAAAAAAAAAATTGAAACTGTAAGAGTTCCTTTCATCCTGATTTTACACTAGGCATGTGCACAGTATTTCTCCATAGTACTACAGTTGAACTCACAGAAGAGCCTTTCCCAAACCATTTTATTGCCTTTACAATTTTTCCCTGCTATAGATCGTAGTTACTTGACCTAATTGTGTTCCTATTCAAGCCAATAAGAAGCATTGCTATATACTTTTCCAGGAACAGATATTATGTTCAATCTTTTGCATTTATATAAATCTAAATCACAGAAAATTATCATGTTACTTAGCATGGCAACAATAAGACTGCAAATAGCAAATACTGGTGGCACTGTGCACAGGGGAAGATCTCATAAGTGATCTGCAGGCTGATATTCTGCAGCATATAACAAGTGTCAGAATGATTGGCAGCAAAATGCAACTCCAGAACAGATGAGTTGAATTGGAATCCCTCACAAACTGATAAGCAGTGAAGTCTTCAGTAGATAATTTGCCAGAAAGAGAAACTCTGCCCTCGCTATGTGAACCTTCTCACTGAGAATGTTTTTCATGGTATTTCTGTGAACAGCACTTTTTTGCTTTAGTGTGTGCAAGTTTGAGGTGAAACAATGGAAAAATTCTGTACCCTGTTGAAACCTGAAAAATTTTAAGTTTTTGACTTAAGTCATTGACTTAAGTCATTGACTTAATGACTTAAAAATTTTAAGTCATTGACTTAAGTCATTGACTGCTATGATCCAAGACCTACAGGCCAAATTTCACTAAGAAAATCACTAGTCGGAGAAACCAATTATACAGCTATCACATCAAACACAAGGTATTAAAACAATAAGCTTTGTATTGTGCATTTAGCTAACCCAGTAATAGATAAGCAAAATAAATTTTAATGCAGCTAGTGAATCAAAATTGGGTATCTTGAAAATATACATACTTGTTCAATTCCCAGAAGAATAACTGGCAGGACTGGGGCCAGAAGATTGTTACTTACCCCCAAATAACCTGCTCAAATTATGTTTGCTTCAAAATCAGAGAAAATAATGGTCTTAAACTAACACTGACCATCTTCATGGACAGAGATAACTTTCTAGGAGTAATGAAACGAAAAGATTTTCTGAGTCTTTCTGTCAAATTATCTGCCTTTGGGTCTTTTCTGCCCTCTTCCATTATGGGAATGCTGCAGCTTAGTCAATGAGCTACTACAAGAAGACCAACTCCTTGCTGGTTATTGGTGTAGTGGTCTGAAAAGCATAATGTAATCATCCCTAAGCAGGTGGGTGTACAAGGGAATCTAGCAATCTGACAATCATAATTTCTGACATCTTATTCTCTTGCTATCTTTACCTCCCTATTCAACCAATACTGAGTTTCAATGTAAAATCACTGCAGATCCTGGGAAAATAAGAAAACAAGTCCTCTAGAATTTATTAGAAGACTTTTCCTATATAGAAGGTTCTTAAGTCCTTGTTTTTGACAGGTTAAAACCCTAGAGGACTTGTTTTCTTATTTTCCCAGGATCTGGACTTCATCCAACCTTTAATAGATATAACTGAGTTTAGAAGAAATGCAGAACTATATTCATCATGAGAGAGTTAAAAATAATCTCAAAACAAATTGTGAAACCGTCTTGATTTTTCTTCACATTTCCTAATTTCTTTATTTCTTTCAGAGCATAAAAAGAAGAAATTGAAATAAATGAAAGTTCAGTTACTACTTTTCTAACTAAATTACTTAGTTCCTGTAACACCACTACATAGCAATACACTGCTGTATGTCACATGAAAGATAGAAAAGCTGGTACTTCTGCTTCAAACATGAAAAGACTTTTTAAGCCAAGAATACTCCATACTACACAGAAGTATATGCTGCAGAGGCCAAGTGATGGGTGAGTATATGTTAGAGGTCTGGTGTAAACATCAAAATGTAGGAGGATTTTGGCAGTTGGGAGAAAGGGAAAGGATGCCAGATCCTCTCTCCTGCTTCTGCTCCAGACACACACCATGCTGAGGAGCACCTGAGAAGCTGTTTTACAATAAATGCTGTTTCTCTCAACTATGCAGAATTCATGGGGCTTTTCTGAAAAAAAACAAAGACTTTTCCTGCTCTGTGTCCTTGTACTCCCTGACTTTAAGACATCATACTGGATGACTTTAGTGGTTAAACATGAAAAAAATTATGACCATCTTTGAAATCAAGAGACATACCTGTAAGCCTTAGCCTCCAAGTAAATTTCCACACCCCTCAAAAGCAGAATACCTGGTGGCAATTGAAACTGAAAGCTTTTAGCTCATACCTTGAACACCCTGAACCTCCAAAAATAAGCATATGAAAACGAGATAAATCTTCAACAACATTAGAATAAATGTATCTCTTAAAGCTGAATAAATATCGAGTATCCTTTTAGCCTGAAGAGATGTATTTAAAATTCCTCCCTCTCAGTCCCCAGACAATTGATGCTGCCAATTATAGGACTACTTTTTTAACATCAAGTTATGAAAGTACATCCCTACTAGCAAAGTAGAATGAATCAGAGCTTACAGTTGCTACTAGAGAGCTGTCAGAACTACTAAGCTCCCAAACCTCTCTCCTGGCCCACAGCCCTGCTATCACAAAACCCAGAGTCAAAACATAATTTCACTCAAAGTCTTCTTTAATTAAGAGATGCCTAATCCATTTTTGCTGTATTCTTGAAGACATTATTTCAAACAATAGTGTTCAGAATGTTCAGGAACTTATTCACATTGAATTTTTTTCTGTTTTCAAACATGAGAAAATCGCTTTAAATACTTCAAAATATTCTGAGTGACAGACATGCATGCAAATTTGAATAATCTTATTGCTTGTTTGGCATATCTGAGGTAAGATTCTCTAAAGCTGAAGACTGCATGTATGTTTTTTTTTTTTCTTATATTCCTGTTCAATTCTTTATTAGCTACTACTATCTTCCAAATCTCTGGTTTACATCTTCTGTAAAAATTTCCCTAGCATTTTTATCCTTTCCTTGCAAAGTGCACTTACATTTGACCACAGAAATAAGCATGCTGACTACGGTTTAAATTCTACCCTGAATAGGTCTTATATATAGTGTTTTTTAAGTAGCACTTCATTGCTTTTATTAATTATTAAGATCTTTGTGTTACAGTGAGCTTAATCCACATCTCAGAGACTCCCAAAAAAAGGACCGGCAGAATGCAATTCAGTACATTGGGCAAAGTGATTTGATTACAGCTCAGGACTGTAAGTTAAACCAAGAAAAAAAAAATATTTGAATAGAATATAAAAGAGTGCTCCTTATTTTTAAAAGATTCTTTATTTGGGGCTACTACAGACAAAGAGTATACATCAGCAGGAACAAATTTCTCATGGTCTCACTGAAATCAAGGCACTTGTTCTCATCTTCTTTTTAGTTATTTATTTTTCGTGACACCTTTCACCTTTTTGAAGGGAAGAGCTGAACTACATGGATAATCTCTTTATTAGTGTATCTATTAAAGTACAAACCTGACAAGCACAAGCTATAAAATGGTGCATAAGAGAACATGTGTCGTTGGAAGATAATAGGTCCATCTGCTGGAGTTCTGCACAAAGCATTTGCTGAGTTCAGTAGAGGGGAAGGAGCACATAGGTTGATCAGTCCTTGCTACATAAGCAAAGCATGGGAAACATGCTGGATGAATGGAAGGTGCTAATTCGATTGTGTGGCATGCATAAGAACACTTTTAAACAAAGTAACTGTCTTCAAGACAATACATTTCACAGCATTTCTTTATCATCTGGGATTTTGGACCAACCAATTTAAATAACTTGTCCATGCAGCTATAAGCAGTATAGGATCCCAGGCCAAGAAGAAAGTATTGCCACTTTCTGACTAACAAGGTTGTTGTTTAAATGGTATCTGCCTGAGGTTACTTGTGCTGCTATTCATCCAACGTTTAATAGAATAAATAGTCACTCAAATACTTAGTACAAAAAAGGAAAGATTTACTGCAAACACTAACCAAGCTTTGTTCTTCGCATTTAGTATTAGAAAACAGTTCTAAGGTCTTTTTTTTTTTTTATTTTTTTTAATTTTTTTTTTTGTTTTGTTTTAAAAGATGGACATTATCTTATTCCTCAAAGTATCTGTGGTAACAACTTTCCCATTCTCAACTTACATCATTACATCACTATTTCTTTCTGGCAGCTTGGCCATTAGCAAAAAAAAAAAAAAAAAAAAAAAAAAAAAGCGTTGTCCAGTTTATTTGGCAACTGAACACATGCTTTGAAGCATAAAGGCCATAAGCTGCCCTGACTAATCTGCAACAGCTCAGCTTCTTCCCCTGCCTCATCAACACCATGGCACTAAAACGACATGTCCTATTAGAGACCTATTCAAGCTTGAAGTAAACAGGATCTTCCAGGACCTAATGGCTTTTGGATGATGTCCCAGAGCTCCTGTTCTCAAATACAGAGATGTTTTGGTGTTTTGGTAAAGAACCATCAGATCTATCCAGTGACTGAAGAACTGATGCAAAAGCAGTACAATTAAGCATTGCTTGACCTGCTGTAATCCATACCAGAAGTACTGAGTCACGTTTTAAGCACACATGCTGTCATGGTTTAATGCCAGCCAGCAACCAAGCCCCACACAGCCGCTCACTCGCTTCCCCACTAGCAGGATCGGGGAGAGAATCGGAAGAGTAAAAGGCAGAAAACTCATAGGTTGAGATAAAGACAGTTTAATAGGGAAAGCAAAAGCCTCAAACACAAGCAAAGCGAAATGAGCAATTAATTCACTTGGGCAAGCAGGTGTTCAGCCATCTCCAAGAGAGCAGGGCCCCATCACACATAACAGTTACTTGGGAAGACAAGTGCCATCACTCCAAACGCATCCCCCTTCCTCCATCTTCCCCTCACTTTATATACTGAGCAGGATGACATAAAGCATGGAATATCCCTTTGGTCGATTTGGGTCACCTGTCCTGGCTAAGTTTCCTCCCAGCCTCCCATGCACTCCCAAACTTCCTTGCCAGGGTGAGAGTACAAAAAGCAGAGAAGGTATTGGGTCTGTGTAACCACTGCTCAGCAATAACAAAAACATTTTATTATCAGCCCCATGTTCAGCACAAATCCAAAACATAGCTCCATACAAGTCACTGTGAAGAAAGTTAATTCTACCTTTGTCAAAACCAGCACACATGCAAACAAAAGTTATGATCGTTCAAGTTGTGCTAGGATATTATGTGCTGCCCAGAGCTGAACTGGGTTAAAAGGATACAAACTCCAATGCCCTTCATCAGAAACACAGCACAGCATGGATATAAGTCCATAAATTGTCATTCTTAAATTGGCACCATGGTTTAATGGGTCCTTAGTGTTAATGCTTTCTCATCTGGATAGCAATGGGTTACAGAGCAACAACCTGTGTTGGTGTGCTGTCAGATATAAAAACATCTGAGCCTCTAGGAAGTGGTGAGGAATAGAATTATCAAGCTCAAGAATTACCCTGCATTCAGATATATCTGCTAAAATCAGGGAAAACAAGAATGACTTTTTGACTTAATGCCTTTCAGTGAGGATCATGCCATAACTTGTGATAGGGTGATAAAGAATTCCAGAGCAGTTTTCACCTTCCACAGATTTGGTAATATAAAGGGATCCCTTCTGTCACGACTTTAACAAAAGTTGTACAGACATATCACAACCTCCAAAAGACAAGTTAAAAACAAGCAGATAAAAATTCACCCTGTAAAATTTGTTATGCTTGTAACCTTTGAGATGTGCTAGGGAAAGAACGTTAGAGGAACAATAATTCACATAAAATAGAATTAAAGGAATAAAAATTAAGCATGTGATCCTTAGTTCTTATGCAAAATGGAGATGTTTAGCAGAATACTATATCAAATACAGAATAAGACAAAAATCTCAAGAGATTAATTGTGCATGAGGAGGAAGGTACATCCAGGCTTTCACAATTTGAAGTATTAGGTCTTCAATCGAATCCCACAGTCTGTTGCCTAGCTAGTCAGGACAAAATTAGCATCCTTTTGCTACATGTTTCCGAGAAATAAATTCTCTGCAGCCTAGGGGAAGCACACTGAGCTGTAAACCAGAATAATATATACTCTTCCTACCTATCTTGGAAGATGTGTATACTGCCATGAAAAGGTTTGTTGACAATAAAATGGAGTTAAAAAGATGATCACTATTGCCTCATATTAGTACTAATTGGTTGTGTTGCATGAGAAAACTAATACATAATCTGAACTGAGAATTTTGAGATTTGTTCTCAACTAACTCTGCTGAATGTGATCTCAAACATCCAGTAGTCTCATGCAGTGCCTCATACAGCAAATGTGTGAAGTGTATAAGCAAATGTGTGAAGGTTTCTATTGGACCATTTGTTAACATTCCTTACCTAGCTAGTTACACCATTATTGTTAAACTACAGTAGTCCTGACTTTGACTGACAGAAATTTGCAATTCTAGCATTTAAATTAAAGAACTTATTTTCTTAGGACTACATGTAAAATAGTTCAGATTTATAAACCTTTTTTTAAAAAAAAATAATTTTTCATCCTAGGTTATTTTTCGATCTAAAGAAATATTCTAAATAAAATATAGTATGTTAGAAACTGTAAAAAAAAAAAGAGTTAGTTTTAGATTTATACAAGCTATGATGATAACTGCTCATTTTTACAAGCAATGTTTCACTTTAGGGAGCTAGCAGGAAAGACTCACTTGGGGAGAGCAGCTAGTAATAGCTGAATGAGAGTTTTGAGATGGTTGAATTTCCCCAAAATTTTGCTCAAGGTAATTTGAGATAATTACTTATGCATGGTGAGGAGAAACAGCTGTAGATCTTCCTGCTCTCTTCCATGTTGTGGCTTTAGGTGTAGACTGACAGCAGAAACACCACCTGTTTGGGTGCCCAAATAGGAACTGAGACTCAAAGTGTTTGACAAGGGAAATGTCTACTTCTAGAAGAAGGGGATAAGAAGGGGGATACAGCACAGGGTTGAGGTAGAAATTATGCCAATTCCCACAGTAATTTCAGAATATATTAGCTGCCATAAACATTTGTTGACTTAAAACTGCTAAAAGACCTCATCCCTTTTTTTTTTGAAAAAAAAAAAAAATAGTCTGATAAAATAAGCAATACCCTGAAAAGATCTGACAAACTTTTACACCACTGGTGTTAGACACATGATACCTGCATCTATTCATCATCTATTCATAATTCTTAGGTTTTGATACTGACGTAGCACATGCATGAGTCTTTATTAGAGAAAATAATTGAAGTTTATTAAGCTTTCTTAAAAAGAGCACCACCAATGTTTTACTTCCTTTCTGCTAGGAAGAAATAGCTGGTACTTATTTTTGAAAAGACTGACTACAGTTTGTCAATTACAATTGAAAATTTATAATTGTATAAGATATAATAGTTATGAGAGCCACTTCATAGAGCATGTCAGAGTTAGTGTCACACTAGGGTGTCTATTATGGTTTTACATTAGTACGTCTTCTATCTTTACGAAAAGTATTCCTTACTTGTTTAAATGGTCTAGGGTAAAACACAAAGTAGTACGGGATTTTTGTGCATTCAGTAAGGCAATGACAAAATCTCCTTGTTTACTAAGACATGTAATTTGAAAAAAACCCCCACACTATGTCATCCAGTCACCTCCAGCAAAAATTAATATCATATATGGGTGTATATTAAGGTGTAATATACCGAGTTCATACTACAATTTAGACAGAATGAATAATATGGCTTAGAATATTTGTGAAACTTTTTTAAACATTTGAATACATCATTTAATAAAACTTTATGTTCAGTTTAAAAAGAACTGAAATAATACACACTTAGGAAGTGCAATTTGGCATCTCTGAAAGTTCAGCAGTCTCTTCATGGCAATGAAAGCTGTTAGGCATGATAACGATTCCTGCGGTTGAGGCTTACTGGACAGGGTTGGTGTTTTGTTCATCCTGCACTAAAAAGGACTGATTAACTTGAAATAAAAAGCACGGAGATTTAATCCACTGAAAGTAACTGCTTGAATGTTCTTAATCTGTTCATTCTATCTGGTAATTTTATGAGCAGCTCTTTGTACAGCAGTGCATCTTGCAGGAGCCATTTTTACACTTCATTTACGTAACACAGGAGATGTGATTTAAGGATATAACAATTCAGGGAATCTCTCTATACCCAAGTAGAATTCTAATTGAGGTTATGAAGTTGCTGCATCATTATATGTCTTAGAGTACATGATATCAAGACAACACCATGGGTGTCCTGGACCAGGAATAATAAAATCTTGATAGCTCCTATTTGAATGGCATCATTTTAGGACAACACACTGCTGAAGACTAGAGAAAACCTTAGATACTAGGAAAAAATTCTCTACTGTTGAGGGTGGTGAGGCACTGGAACAGGAACCAGGGAAGTTGTGGATGTTCCATCCCTGGAGAGGTTCAAGGCCAGGATGGATGGAGCTATGAGCAACATGGTCTAGTGAAAGCTGTGCCTGCTCCTGGCAGGGGTGTTGGAAGTAGATAATCTTTAAGGTCGCTTCCAACCTAAACAATGCTATGATTCTACAGTTCTATGATTCCATGAATGACCTCCCACTCAAATGAGATAATGACTTGGTTTGGTAAAGAGAACAAACACGCTACAAACTAAGGATGTGAGTAAGTCAGAGGTACTTGCACAGTACTAAATGAGCAGAACTTTAGCATGTATTTTAAAAAAAAAAAAAAGTTGTGAACTAGTTTGCTTTAATTAAAGTCATAATTTTACTGCAGATTAGTCCACACTATGCACTGATGTCAGCTTGACTAGTGCTGTCAACGTCAGTGATATGCATATCCTACTGCAACCTGAGAATCAAATGAACATTTATAATTTACTTTGTTGGTAAAAGTTAATTTCTATAATTTTTTTTTTTTTGTGTGGTAGGTTATAAAACAGAGATGTAAGTTAATAGCTTAAAAAAAAATTTCTGGTAGGTCACAAATTTGTGATGTGCATGATATACTTCCCTAAAACGCAGTGCCAGGTGTGCAGCATCAGAATACCAGATTGCCCACTACAGCCAAATAGCAGGCCAGTGTAACATTTATTATGTATAGTCATTATGCTTTTGGCAAAGTATAGCTTGCTTACAATAGCTAAACATTTTAGGCAAGGAGGACTGAAACACAACATCATAGAAATGTAGAGGTGTTTCAGCTTTTCTAAAGCAGCTTTCTACAACAAAGCAGGTTTTCCAAATACTGTTTTTTACCATGACAAAACTGCAAAGGCACACAGACTAAAGTCTTAACACCTTGACACTTGGCAGAGATATGGAATTCTTATCGGTATGGAGTTACAGTTTGCAATCACAATGGATAAAAAGAACCAGAAACAACTTTTTCTTCTCATTTTTTCTTATGTTTTTTTTTTTTTTTTTGTTTGGTTTGGTTTGGTTTTTTAGATAAAAAGACTGCAACATAGAAACATAGGATTAATTAATTTGCATGGGATCTCTGAAAGTCACCTAGTCCAAATTCCTGCTCATGACTTGGTTAGCTTCAAAGTTAGATGGGTTACACAGAGCGGTCTTCAGGTGAGTTTTGGAAATCTCCAAGCTTCTCTGAACACTTACTCCACTGTCAAACCACTGTCAGCATGACCCATTGTCCTCATAACTCATCATAATTTCCACTGGTGCAACCTGCAACTGTTCTCCTTCCACAGTGATAAACAATCTGTGTCTGTCTGTAGTCTGCATTTGGGAATGGAAGAGTGAAGTTATACCCCATCTCTTCCTCTCTGCAGGGTAAACTAGCACAGCTAGTTTCTTTTCTGCATGTTCTGTGCTGAAGTTGCCTAACAGTCAGTGATTCTCCTGAACTGAGATCCCCAAAATAGGAACCAGGACTCAAGATGTAGTTTCATCAGTCCTTTGTTGAAAATAATCATGTTCCTTGACATGCAGTCTCCACTCTTGCTAATATAGATCATTATTAGACGGGGTTAGTAATACAGTGTTAGTTTCCATTATCACAAAGTCACACTACTAAACCATGCTCAGTTCTGTCCACCAGGACTCTCAGTTACTTTTCTTCAGAATTGCTCCCACACAATCACTCTACAGACAGTGCTGCTTCATGGCTTATTTTATCTCAGAAGCAAGTATTTACATTTATTTTTGTTGAACTTCAATGAGATTTGTCAACACACATTCTTCTAATTTACTGAGGTCCTCCTGTACAGCAGACCTTTCTTTCATCATTCAACTACTCAACAATCATCAACTATCCTCCCCAATGTAGAGGCCTCTGTAGACTTGCTGAGCATCCATGCCATCCAATCATTCCTATTGTTGCTGATTGGGCTTTTTACCTTAGGATTCATGCCTTTTTCCTCTGTTCTCTAGGATCTACATTCCTAACTTTTGACACAAGTCCTCTTGTCAAGTTCGTATCCCTCCATCTTATTTGACCTTTCCTTTCCCACATATCTTGTCCACAACTACAGAAAACAGTGCTGTCATAAAACCTTCCTTTCATACTATCCACATGTATTTCACCTCAGTTATTTCTGATCTTTACATTATGATAACATATCATAGATTTTAAGTGGGTATATCCCTGAAAACTGGGAGGGAGGGAGGATGGTGGTTTGATTCAAACATACAGGAGCAAAGACAGCGCCCTGTGGAAACACAAGTAGCTTTTCAAATAGAATATACTCTCACAGACCTTGAGAAAAAGTGAAAGTTAGTTGGCAGAACATTAAAATGATTATAATTCATGAAATTAATTATGGTAAAATCTCATATAGAAGATTATCCAAATGTGTTTTATATCAGGTGCAATACTACCAGGACCAAGTCATATTCCAAAAATAAATACTCTGATGACTATGCATAGAAAATAGGTTTTCCCTCTCTAGTTATAGAAGTATCTCTACTTTCAGTAGTTTATGAAGCTTCTGGTTTCGAATTATACATTTGCATGAAGCTAGAGCCACCACTGAAACTTTAATGTAAAAACTTTCTTCTGGAGTAAGGTTATATGAGACAACCCAAACCTGGAACTCCATCTATTACTGTAAAAAGAACAATGGTGATTATTTTTTGTAAGAGACTACATTCATGCAAAATTAATTTTTCCCCATCAAAAATCAGAGATTCAAAAGTTAAACTTGAACTTCTGAAGTCTTATCTCTTGTGCATATGAATATTTTATGTACCTTTTAATTACATAATGATATACTACTCTTTGACTCAGGTCTCTCTTTATTGAAGGAATGTTATTTTTAAACTGATTCAATATTTTGAGCTGTCTGAGGCTATAATTCCCATAGAAGAAAGCCTTTTCCCTAGAAATGATAACATAATAGAACAAAAACTCCAAAAGGAAATCCAAGAAGAGCTAATACTTAGTACAATGGCAGATATGCATGTGCAGAAGAAAGCCTGCTGACATTTTCTCTCACAAACATATGGATTTTCAAAGATATTTATTGACAAAATGCCATATATGAGATTGAGCTACACTTCAAAGATAATTTGTAAGGACATCCCAAACGAAACAGTGTTGGAGAAAGTGCTAAATTCTGAAGAGCAGAAATATGGGTAGAAGATATTCTTAGCTCTTGCTTTAGGCTGATTGATTTGCACTAATTGCATCACTTTGTTTTCATTCATTATAACTCTTTCATAAAATCTAGATGTATTTTATAGGAACTGATCTTCATGAGTTTATATCATATATTCGCTCAATAGAAAAAAAGATGCTTCTAAGCACATAAATGCTACAAAAAGACAGCTTGCTTTTTGGGTGATTCTTCAAATGGATAGGTTTCAACATAAAAACTATTTAATCTATTCCTATATTCAAATTTTGATTGATATTGCAAACTCCATTTCATTTGTGATATCCTAAGGTAATGGTAGTTTCTGAAAATGCCATCAGTTACTGATGTGGACGTGACAAATAGTGACATGAACTTCGCCCATTTTTTTAACTCAGTGTATTCGAAATCTTTTTCCGCTAAATTTGCAAATACTCAGATTGAGGGGTGTGCATACGATGTGTAAACCTGCCTATGAATTTTAGATACTATTATTTCTCCACTGAAATAGAAGAGTGATCTTGCAGAGAATGTCAAAGGGATAGTATAAGAGACTGTAATTTGTCTTTCCCTCAAGAATTAGCACTAAATGTCACTCTTGCCTTGGAATTATGAGAAAAATATAAAAATGTACTTACTTGAACAAGGCAATTGCTATAATTGAAAGGTATATGGAGAATATATGTTTTGTTTAGCAAGCATTGAGAGCAAAAGCATTTAACAGAAGTAATTTTCTTTCAGTATCTGGGCCTTAATTCTCAGAAATCTGCACTTGGACAATCTCTGCACAAAGACACCACAGGTTCTAACCAGCTCATACAGGAATCCCCTTCAGTTACAGTTTCCCACAAAATGGTCCTTTACTTCCAAAACAAAACCTGCATAATCCTCAGAGGTCATGGAAACATAAAACAAAGCCAAAACCTCAACTTCATGGGACTCCTTTTCTCTCTTAGGGGCTAATTAGCTATTTTATTTTAATCCCAAAGTAGGAAGGTTGCTAATCCTTGACTTCAAAGACCCCCAATTCTAAAATGCAATTAAAGGGAGAAACTCATTCTTCCACCCTGGGAAGAGTTGACTTAACATTTCTGTTTCTTTTTTTTCTCTGCTTCCAAAAGACCCTTGATTTGCAAGAATCCCTCCCACCCATCCAGCTCTTTGAACAGTGCTTAGGGACATAGGGCTACTTGAGTCTTAGCTTTTAGGTTTTATCTTTTCTGGCTGTCTTGGATGTAGCTTTCAGGTACTGGTGCAAAACAACTGCCCAAAGTGGAAATACAGCAATGCCATGAAGGATATGGCACTGTCAATGGTAGAAGGAGAACCTACAAGCACATATAGTCTGAACTGTCATTAGAACATTCTTAGAAGTGCCTTACACAAATATTTCATAGATACAAAGAAGGATAAACACCTATATCCACAATTTAGCTTCATCATGATACAATCCTTTGACTTACAACTGAAAATAAAACCTTATTTAAATTGCAGATCATTTTCCCCAAATATGTTTTAAGTGAATTTCAACAGTGCATAGAAGCACAACACTTTTTTGTATGGATTCTTTATTGTAGATTCCATTATATTTTGTGAAGTAAAAAGTAAATCAGTGTTAGATTTTTTAAATTACAACAAATTATAGCAAGTCGGCCTTCTAGTTACCATGGTTACAGGTCCCAAAAGACCATTCTTTAAGAATTTTCTCCTCCACCCAAGATAGAAACAGTCTTTTAAAAATGTTATGTAGACTACAGTAAAAGACGATTTATAGTATATTTATGCTGATGTGCACATTAACAGAGTTTTTGTTAATGAGATTGCCACTTGGGGCACAAACACGGGCATCTTATACTGAGAATGACAGCTGCTGGAAAGTACAGGTCTTAATTCTAAATAAACCATGAACACTAAAAGTAAACTCCACAGCATTTTTGCTCAACAAATATGAAAAATATTTACTGCAACTATTGACTAACCTATGAACAAGAATACCTACTATACAATGACTTTTTCTCAATCTGTCATTTTCATTTCTCTCAGGTGCCTCTGTTCTGTTTTGCACTAATCTATAATCTTCTATGATAACTTTCACTATAATTAGTAAGCACCTTTACTCACAGCTATGTACTAAGCAATTTAACCCGTATGTTATATGCAACTGTTCTGTACGTTTTGCTTATCTTCTGGAGCTCTCATACAGGCTCAAAGGTAAAAAATTTAGTCAAATTTGCAAACAAAAAATCAGAATTAATTTAAACGGATGAAAGTTGTTCATATGTATATATTTTCGAGATAATCACATGGAATAATGTTACAAATGGATTTGCAAACAATCACTTTGAATGGGTGTGAAGCTTCACCTACAATACCCAACTACACTCACTGAGTTGTCAGTTCCCCCAAATTTTCCTTTAAGTTGTAACCATCAGACACACACTGAGGGGACACAATCCTTATATTTTTAGAAACAATGGTTTGGACTGACTGCAATAATAAATATTAATGCCTAGGCCAAAACTGGTATTTGCTGGCCTTTTTCAGAAAAATTATGTAAGTCCACTGCTAATATTATTGGCTGCAACTTTAAGAATGTCAAAGAAACTGGACAGGTTTAAGCTACCAATGGCTTTGGCTGCCACATATGGAATCACGTTTGACTGCCTAATATGATATTCTGGAAACTGTTTAAGGAAATAAGAACCAAACACTTGTGCAATATTTACCTAAAATTCATTAATACGGAGGAACATGCATAAAAGTCTATGTGACATTTACAGGACTTACTATGTGTCTTGTATTACACAAAGGCTGTTTCATATATACCAATAACTAAAAAAAAAATAAATAAAAAAATAACTGTTTCCATGCATTGAATTATCCTCTATTATGTTTTACTTCATATCAAGATTGTTTTCTTTTTGCCCTCAGAGTCCTATGAATAAAACTGTTTATAATGTTTTACAGCTACTATAAATTCCTGATAAATTTCTATAAACAAATCCTTTTACTGCTAATGGATTATACTAATGTAATCTTAACCTTCTATTATGTTTATTTTGTTTCTAGTACAGGACATAATATAAAACATTGGCAAAGTTAGAAAAGCAGTTAAATATTCAGGTAAATATTAATTCAGCAATTCATCAAGGTATTAGACCACCTGCTCAGGACTAAAGAATTCCTTACTACTAACAAAATTGAGAGAGAGTGTGGGCAGCACCTACTTGCTGTAATCTTGTTCAGGTAGATGCATTTCCAGGGCAGAAGTCATCCTTCCATGCTCATTTAACAAAGCAGGTCTGCCTATCTAAATTGTTGTTTAAGTACCTTAAATTCATCTAGGTCAACACTAATATAGTCCACTTTCTAATTCAGGGGAAATGTGTTTTCCACCCTCTTCCTTTGACTGTGGGGAGCCAGGCATGGAGAAGTCAAGAGCCAGAAGACCGGAAGTAGCATGAAGAAACATAATTTTAGCAGGGTGTTTGGCATTGAACTGGCTTCTGGCTGCTGCTGCAGTACTGTTTCTTTGTCTAAAGCAGTCCTAAGTGAAGAATTTTCCTGTTCATGGGACTGACCAGGAATCTGGTTGTGTCTGCGCCAAGTTCCTTGGTCATATGGAGAGACTCTCCACTGAGCTGACAGTCATGTGCTTCTAACTCCCTGTGGCATACCATGAAGAGAGAAGCACAGGTTCATTCAGAATAGGGGTTAGGACGTAAGATGATGAGTTTGATCTTGCTTGAAATGAAAAATGCCAAAAGCTCAGGTTGCCATTCCTCACATATGGGGCTTCTCTCTGCCAGATAATGAAGGAGGTCAGAAGTAGCAGTAGTAAGGTAACAAATGAGGGTACAACCCACACCACAGTAGGTGCACATTCACAACAGAAGGTTATGCAAAACAAAACTCAAGGAGATATGAACCAAACACTGACTACTGGCTCTCTATACTTGCAGTGGTGAGCTAGGCATCTGACTTAAAAATGATCGGACTGCCTCTTCTTGTGGCCTGAACTGAATGAATTGCATGTCTTCAGGAGTGAGAGCATTTTTCATTCAACTCATAGGGTTCTTACACGGTTAAATTTCTCCCTTCTTCTCTTGTTTGTTTCTCAGGAGTTAAACACTATTTATATGACATGTAACCCGCACCTGCAACATTTCTGTGCTTACCATTTTACAGCTTATCTACCTAGAAATCCGATAACAATTACAAACTTTACTCAAAGATAAAAATGGGGTGATTATGCTTCCACTATAAATTTCTGGAGAATTTTGTTCACTGATTAACATTAATGCCTATGGTCATCCTGTCATGTTTGTTTTGAGAAGTACAAGTATTTTAAAAGGTATTGAATACAACTGGCCTAAGCCAAAATTCTCCAAGGATCAATCTAAAGCAAATGAATGTTCTGTAACTGATTCCCTCTTTTGGTCCCTTAGTTGTAGAAACTGGGGGTTTGAATAAATTACATAATGACTCCTTTATGGCTGATGAGCCCAAATTTTCTGTCTTTGGAAATCTGTGGCTTATATTCATGTTGATCCCACCTTGACTGGAAGTCAAGTCCAGGAAGCACACATACATAGATCTTTTGGCTGGGGACACACAGCTTTACAAACTGTACAAAGCCAGGGCAGGCTAAAACAGAAGAATAACTCAGGAGTAAATACCAATACAAGAAGCATTGAAATCCATTGTAAATAATAAAGGATTGTGATATTTAATTGTGACAGCAAAGGGAGAGAGTTCATAGGAAGAGCGCATGCCTCTACTTTACACTGTAGGCTCAGTTAGTGAGTAATTTTCCTACTGTCAAAAATTTTCCCCCTACTGCGACACAAATAAAAATAACAAGCATCTTGGGCCTAAGCACATTTATCCTTTTCTTATTAAGATCAAAATATTACACATTTACCAAAGACATTTTTTAGGTGTTAATTGAAAACTGCACAAATTCACATGAATAAAACCTAGTAGGCTGGAAAGGGCTGCCTGCCAGTACATCCCAGTTGTCAGTGGAGATTTTCCCTAACATGGGCAGAGCTTTATATGGTTTAACTGCTCTGTAAGTAGCTGTGAGATTCTGACTGGGTGGTCTAGGCACTATACTGTCAATAACTGAATTATAATTCTGGGCTAAAAAGACTGGGGTTTTCCCTCATGAAGAAAACCCAAACCAAAAAGTTTATATATTTCATTGCTTGAGA
This sequence comes from Anabacerthia variegaticeps, assembly GCA_035583185.1. Lineage (NCBI taxonomy): Eukaryota > Metazoa > Chordata > Aves > Passeriformes > Furnariidae > Anabacerthia > Anabacerthia variegaticeps. The sequence continues at coordinate 62,836,654 of JAWWEW010000112.1, forward strand.
CATCCATACTCTTCACAAAAACACCCAAGAATTATTCAAGAAATTATCATTACAATCTGCATCCTCATGGAATATTATATATTATAATTTCTAATACTTTGTAATCTTCAAAACAGAATAATTATTTATAATTCCCACAAGTAGAAATGTATTGTATTACTTAATTTTCAATTATTAAGCTTTATCAGCTGGTTGAGATAGAAACAGTGAGCAATACCATTGTATGTACTGAGAGTCATAACATGGAAAAATGCAGCACTTCCAAACTTCTGCCACCAACAATAGATAGCTGATTTCCTTTAACTTCTATGATTCCTATTAAAAATTATTACAATAGCTGACTTCTTAAAATCTAAAGGTTGCTTCACAGTACAATTCCAATATCAGTTATCTTAGTGTGACACTTTTGAAAAGCAGAAGACCTGCAGCTTCAATTATTTATTAAAAACAGGTGTTCACATACAAATGTGTTGTTAGACCCAGAAAGGAAAATGAGACTGTCTGGGAGAATTGTATTACATTTGTCTGATTTTCAACTAAGGCTGTTCTAATAAAACAAAACAAAATCACTATCATACCTGATCACAAGCCACTAATTTTCTAGCAATTCCCTAGCTTATTTTCACTGTTGATATAAATACATGCATTTTAAGAGAAAGCAGAAGCAAAAGTCATTGCAAGTGTTGGAAGCATTAAATAAGGTGTTGGAAGAATAGCAGAAAATTGATTATATAGAACAAAACTAATGAACCTTGGCAGCACTGTCTGGTTAATCTCTTTCTTTCTGCTTCACTTTTTCATTGTCCATTCAGTTCAGGGCTACTAGTAAAAAAATCTATATGCCTAGTAATTTTATAGTGCCAAAACTCTCAATGGAGAACAAAAAAACATCTTTGGTACCTAATAGTCTTCTATAAGCTGCTTTCCTTTTGTTCCAGTGGCATCCAGCCTGCTTTTGTATTCATTTCTTGGTCTAAGCAGCAAAATCATTTGCATCCTAGTTGTACTGGAGATGACTGTTCTCTCATGACAAGGCTGTTTTCAATGCTGGTTAATTAGTAAGCACACGCTTGCAGAGCTGTCCATCTTGCCCTTTACCACACAAACCTGGCATTAGTATGCAGAACATGCTGCAGACTTAATATCAGGACAAGTCTTGCAGTGGTAATCAAGTTCTTACACTTGATTTTTTTTTTTTTTTTAATGGTAATAATTTATTTCTGAAGTTCCACCTATCTATCCATTAAGTGATGAAGTGTCAGGGCACAGAGGGGAGCAATCTTTTATGTTGTCTATGCATAATTTAACTCTTAATTCAGAAGGGGGAAAAACTTATCTAGTATTAAATAAAGCCAATTTTTCTCATATGCATTAATGCTTTCTTTACTTCCTCTATGATCTGTGCTGTTAGGTAAGTGTAATAGAAACCTAGCAGCCCTTCAATTTATACAGCAAAATTGATGACTGAGAAGTCTGCAACACCAGCCTTCGCACAAAGAGAACCCTACAGTATAAAAAGTGTGAAACCACTGCAAAGCTATAAAAAATGTAGAGGTCTGAGTGTCTATTCTAAAATAATTCTAGGACACAATTCACCACACTTGCTCTCACTTTTACATAAAATCTGTGCAAATCCTGTCTTTGCATATGTTAATCAAAATCCTGTTTTTTGGCCAATAAGAGGTAGCAAAAAGACCCAAAACACTACTTTGAAAGATATTTAAATATTGTGGTATTCCTGCTGAGAAAGTGAGCTTCATAAATTTACTTATAAGATTAATGTGATGAAAATTGCAGACTAAATAGTATATAATGGGTTCTATACATATTTGTAAATCTACTGAATACAGATTAGTTTCCTTTGATCTGTTAGAGAAATATTACCACAGTTTATCAAATAAGTTTAATAAGATATTTGATATATAAAGTTAGACTTTTAAGAAACAGTATTCATTTCAAAATGACAACTTCTTGTCTTTCCCTCTCATCCCTCAAATAAGGTTTGACACAGTGGGCCAATTTTAGGTAGAGTTAACAAAGAAGTAAAGGCTCAAAGAGAATGTGACTTTCTGAAAGATGTTATAAATTTGGAAACTAGAAAAAGGGGAGATAGACAGATTATTGTGGACACGGCTACATCCTGAGATACAGTTTCCCGAGAGGAAGGTAGGCGGAATGTAACAGCTACACACCCCATCTGAAGGCATCTGGGCCAGGCAATCTGGACATATCTAGTTGCAGACTAATGACAAAATGCTTTATCTGCTGCGGTGTCACAGACAGACCCAGGAAGGAACAGATGTTATTGCCATGGAAGACAGATCTGAGAGATTAAAGGACAAAAGACAGTAGGAAACCAGACATGCTCATTAGCTCTACAGCTGATAGAACAATTAGTACTATACTTACATATATTCACTAGCATGCTTAAGTTATACTGCCTTCCTAGGTGGCTGAATGTGGCCTGTCATATAGGTAATGTGTGTACATCAACAGAAAATCTTCATTAACAAGACACCATGTTTTCATTGTGTGGCTCCCGGAGAAGGATGCATGGTGTTCCCTCAAACTGAGGGGTATTCCTACAGTTCTCATTTGAAGACCACATGTGGCAACAGAAAGACTCAGGGAAGCATAAGGGGCTATGTTGTCCCTTGCAAGATTTACTAAACAATACCCATGCTCCTGTTGCCTACAACTATACTGACTCCATAGTCCAGATCTTACTAAAGGAACGTTGTACAGATGACTGGTAACTAAATTTCATTCCTCTTCAAGGCACAAACATGAAGATCTCCAGCTGTTATGACTGCAGAATATACTGAGGGCTGGCTTCATTGGAGACTGTCTGTCATGGATAACTCCTATTTCACATTTAGATGTACTGAGAGTTACAATACAAAGAACTGCTGTGCTCACATATCACTGTGACAGACAATAAACAATTAATTTCCTTTAAGCATGTCATGATATGCTTGCCACAAGGCAGACAGGCAGCCCTTTTCACTACATTCTTCTTGTTCCTAAGAGAGAAAGAATACTTGCATAATGATAAGCATATTAATTATTTTATTTTCAAATTGAAGATATTTAGAATTGCTTTCTTGGTGACTGTAAGACCAATTATGTTTGCTTATGTTAGTATTTGCAAGGCTTTCCTAGGCACTAAGATTTTGCTTTACAAAGGACAGCAAAATAGGTAGCATTATTAGGTAGACAGAAATTAAAATGCTGTAGCGTCTAAATGATCAACAGCAATAGAATCAAAGTATATATACTATGGATATATTTTATAGTAGAAATCTAATATGACCTGATAAAAAATACTAGTGTGTGCACATATAGTTTTTTTTTTCCAGTATAGTATTTAACAATGTCCTGGCATTGTAACAGATCATGTCCTTTCCTGTTCTTGGTGAGGGATTTTAATTATTCAAAGTAGCTGTACTACATTAGTATCATGAACGACCATTTCCAGCTTGTAGAAGATCTTCTGACAGATTCCTTGAACAATTACAAAAGAGTTTTCAAACCTTCCCTGACATGTTTTTAGTCCTCTGCAGACTCAGAACTGAATTGACTGCTGGTGTTCAAGAATCAATTTTGTTGCCTGTGTTGAGAAAATTTTACAAAAGGCCCTAATTTGTCTTTTCATCATTTGCTACAAATTTCCCAGAAGTTTCTTAGCTCTGGGGAAGATTGGTCAGCTTTTGTAATTACAATTGCATAAAAAAAAGACTGAGACCAGCATTGGTTGGAATTTCTCAATCTTACATCAATTATTGTCCACTTAAGAGACAAGCAGCAGTTGCCAGTTTAATCGTTTTATGAGACTCCATTTATCATTCATGTTAAAATGGCCCTGGGTAGTTTTTTTTATCCATTATAAATCAAAATAAATAATGAATAATGATAAGTAATTGCAACTAATGAATCAGATATGGCATTCCTTATTCCCACTACATCAACTCTACACATGTGCTCTGCTTAGAAACAGATCTTCACAGATATCAAAAAATAGCAAAGAGGGCGATGCTGCTACTTCAAAGAGTTTTTGCAGCAATACTGTATTTGGCACAAGAGAATAACTTGGAATTAATGTGGATGCTTTAAAACCAAATAAAGATAACAGTGCTTTTTTTCTTGTTGCAGAGCTGTGAGGTGGACTTGTATCGTGAGTGAATAGTTTTTTACATAGTTTTTTACATTAGTAGCATGTGGGTTACACCATGAGAAACAGTAGTCAGATCTACACTGCTTAAATTTTTTCATGCCATTTACAAAAACCTTTCATCCTATAAAAACAGTTTCTTATATACATTTAATGCTTAAAAAATCAGTCCTGTAATAAATTTACATGATTCACATTGACAGTTTTGGCTTATATATATCCCATATGGTAGTGAATGAAGTTTAAAAACTATGAAGCACTCTTACTGTTGGGGGTGGCAAAGGAATTCTCATGATTGAAAGACAGGAAGATAAAAATAAATAGTTGATATGCAAGTGCTTTGTATTGCTTCATACAACTTCGAGGACACCCAAAATCCAGTATGTAGATAAAGCTTAAATTAAAGGAGAATATGAACATTAGAGGAGTATTATACTCATCTTCTCTAATGTGTAGTATCCAAAGATATTTGATACAATGCTCACAGTGTTTGAAAGGTCAATACTCTATTTTATAATAAATTTTGAAAATTAAAAAAAAAAATAATAAAAAATACACCAGGCAAAAAAATTGTTAGAATAAAAAAAAAGGTCAAGAAAATATCTAATTTGATTTAATCTGAAAGTCACTGTTTTGTTAAATACAAGAGAATAATGATTGGCATCAGAAAAAAAGTATTTTGAAATGAGAAATGGGAACACTTTGTTCTAGAGATCTAGAGCAGTTTTTATGTTTTCACATTTTCAAATTCTGTCAGTCAAAACACCTTGCTAAATTCAACACAAATTGTTTACCTCAATGAAAGAGAGCACCATGCTTCAATGCAAAGTCATATGTCAGAAAATTACTTCTTATATGAAGTATGTGGAAAATAGCTTTATAAAGGTATTCATGCTGAACTTGGAGAAATAGATGAATGATAAAGAAGTCTGTGTTATAGCCTTAGTCATAATGGAGTACAAATATGAGGGGAAAATCTAATACATTAATTTGATGTTTTTAAGTAACACAGGAAAATACCTGATGTTTAATTTGAAAGAAAACAGAAATAAGAACAGTTACTTGAATAGTGATAAAAAGTTATTTGACTTGTGTTTAAAAAATAATACACAGATTTTTCCTCCATTTTATATATAATTTAGCAGAGACCTTTTTCACAACAATGAAGATCTATCCAGCGAGGAACTAAAGTCTTGATCAAACAAAGCCAGTTACATCCTCCAAATATCTACTGGTTTTGCAATGATCATTTTCTCAGGGCACTGCATTAATCACTCCTGTGTTAACCACAATGCAGCCCATTCAAGCGTAAACATTATTTAACTTGTCTTTGTTCAATTTTCAAGGCATAGCATATACTATTCCTTTCCTATATACTGTTTTCATTTGTCACAGCTTCCAGCCCTGATCAAATTATGACACTGGCATTGCTAATAGCTATAGTTTCAAACATACAAAGTCTTCAAAGTTTTCTCTACTGTCTAATAGGAGTTCACTGTAAGCATCCACAAACGTTCCTCTTTAACCTTCTTCAAGTCCCTCCTTGAAGCTGGCTGCTGACAATGATTAAGTTGCTGGTGGGCTGATAATGCCACCTCTTGATGTGAGCTGCTTCATCTTCTGGTTTCAACCCACTTGCCCACTGTGTGTAGCAACCTGCCACCTCCTGTCTTATAACCTCTTTGAGCAAGGGTAATATTTTCCTGCCATGTTTATATACTACCATTTGGAATGGGATTCTGATGCATAAGTGAGAATGTAAGCTTGATGAAATACTGACAGAACATTTATAAAACCCATACATAAATAAAAAGTGATGCTGCTTTGAGTTAAGCTTCTGTTCCCTAATTAAAGCAAATGTTCAGCACTGCAGAGGGAGTGAAAGTAAGTCTGCCTGTAAAATATCACTGTTCTCTGGTGGCTGTGGGCTTTTCGTGATGCTGTGGTTAACCTATGTCTAAACCTGAATGGAAGAGAGGAATTCTTTTTCAGGTAGGCCTTATAGAACTCACTATCATCAGGTCCTCGAAAAACAGAGGACTTAACCATTAGTGCATTAACACTCTTCTCTTGCCTGAAGACTTGCTAACCAGGACCTGTAAGAGCCCTCTAGCACAGAACAGAATGTGTTCCCTAAACTGCTCCTCTGGTGAGGAAATTTCCATAGTACATGAGGGAAACAGTACCATTGCCATTCTGTATCTCACAAAGACAGGGTAACACT
>JAWWEW010000112.1:62852643-62869728 GCA_035583185.1 Anabacerthia variegaticeps
GAGCTAAGACAATTAGATACCATGTTAGTCAAAACAAGAAAGCAAAGCCCAGCAATCTTGGAGAAGCTCCAATAAGGAAAAGTGGTGTGAAGATGATGATAAAGGATGAAGTAAGGGATCTCAAGACCTCCAACTCAATTCTAGGAGAGGTGTGCCATGGGGTGGTTCCAAGGGAAGTTCTGGGTATGGACATGGGTTAGACTGGATACAACCTTTCGATATGATAACTGAGTAGTGTTATAAAATTAGCATGCTGCCACGTAGAAGGGGGCTTTTCCAGCTCCTACACCTTGTTGACATTTCTCACACACACACACACACACACTCACACACACACTCTCTGTGCTGCCCAGCCTGGTGTGGTGCCCTGTGTTCCCCGCCCCCCCCCAAAAAAGAGGGGGGGGAGCTCAGAAGAGAGCTCTGCTTGCAAAAGGGGGTTTTCTCTCTCTTGCTCTCCTGAGGTGGGGGGAAAAGATGTTTCCCCTCCCTTGTTCTCCCGGGCTGGACCTCAAGAACCTCAAGTCCTGCTTGAAGACGAGACCAGTAATGGGAACTGGGTACCAGCACAAGCTGCTGGGGTAGCTGAGCAGCAGGGAAGCAGCTGCAAAAGGGAATTTCTCCCTTGTTTATAGTGGGTTGGGAGGTGAGCTGACTTGGGCCCAGATGTTGCAAGAGTCAGTTTCCCAGCCTGTGGATGAAAGGGTCTTTCACCCGGGAGGGGCAGGTTGTTGCCCCTTGTTTGCTTCTGTAAGACATGGCAGAGTGGCTCAGGCAATTGGCTGGGTATGGGTCCAGCCGGGTATGAAATGGAATGAAAGGGATGCCTTTCAGATTAATTTACTCTGTATGTTTAAAGCGATGGTGCTTGGAAAGAGCTCACATGGTATCCTGCGGCAGTGAGTTCAACCTAGCACCGGTCTTTTCTATCTGTCACTTATCAACACGTGTTGTACTCTTTTATACTCCTTTATATTCTGTACCCCAAAACCCTATAAGTAAAAGAACTCTTCTCTACTTTACCCACATAAAGTTGCCTTGGAAGTTTTTTTCCCCCTTCCTTACGGCAACTTAACTCATCTTATAGTCTAGCAAAAAATCCAAAGAGGAGTTTTAGGGAATGCAGAAGCCCCAAAGTACGTGCTTTTGAACAAACTCAAGACTTCAAAAGTGGGAGGAGCCCACTACTTTCATATTCACCCTGTTTTGTGAATCAGAAATGAGGAATTCTGCTCTCAGGCGTCCAGAATTTATATCCTTTTGGTTTTGTTGTTGTTGTTGTTGTTGTTGTTGTTGTTTTTTCCCCATTCCATTCATTTAACAAGAAAATTGAACATTTGTGATGATAACAGGACATAATATATATTTTTATCTTAAAATCTTGTCATACAGAATCACAGAGTCAACTAGGTTGGAAAAGACCTCTGAGATCATCGAGTCCAATCTATGACCCAATGCCACCTTGTCAACTACACCATGGCACTCAGTGTCATATTCAGTCTCTTCTTAACTAGCTCGAGCGACAGTGAATCCACCACCTCCCTGAGCAGCCCATTCCAATGTCTTATCACTCTCTCTGTAAAGAATTTCTTTCTAATGTCTAACCTAAACATCCCCTGGCACAGCTTAGGACTGTGCCCTCTTGTCCTACTGCTTGTTGCCTGGGAGAAGAAACTGTACCCGACCTTGCTAAAACTTCCTTTCAGGTAGTTGTAGAGAGTGATAAGGTCTCCCCTGAGCCTCCTTTTCTCCAGGCTAAACAACCTCAGCTTCCTCAGCCACTCCTAAGGCTTGTGCTCCAGTCCCTTCACGAGCCTTGTTGCCCTTCTTTGGACCCGCTCCAGCATCCTTCCTAAACTGAGGAGCCCAGAACTGGACACAGCACTCAAGGTATGGCCTAACTAGTGCCCCATACAGGGGAAGAATCACTTCCCTGGTCCTGCTGGCCACACTGTTCCTGATAGAGGACAGGATGCCATTGGCCTTCTGGGCCACCTGGGCACACTGCTGGCCTATGTTCAGCCTCCTGTCCATCAGAATCCTCAGGTCCCTTTCTGCCTGGCTTTCCAGCCACTCTGTCCCCAGCCTGTAGTGCTACAGAGGGTTGCTGTGGCCACAGTGCAGGACCTGGCACTTGGTCCTGTTAAATCTCATCCTGTCGGATTAAGCACATTCATCCAGCCTGTCCAGGTCCCACTGCAGAGCTCTCCTACCCTCTGGCAGACCAACACTATCCCCACAACTTGGAATTATCTGCAAATTTGCTGAATGTGGACTCAATCCCTGCATCCAGATCATCAATAAAGTGATTAAACAGGACTGGGCCCAACACTGATCCCTGGGTGACACCACTGGTGACTGGATACAATTTGATAGGACTGAGAAAACTGTGCTCAAGAACATCCCCATGCACATCTGCTAATCCTGCATAACTTTTTATGAAAGCTTATATACTCAGAAAGAGACTTAATCTTCCCTGTGAGAAATGAATTTCTATATCAAAGAAATATATTTATTCTGTGGCTTAGATAAAAAGATGGTACACTTCGAACAGATTAAAAAAAATTTGACGGAACAATTTTCCTCTGAAAAATAATTCAATTTTGAAAAAACTACACAGAAAGGCATTGTATCAATAATGAAACATCTTACAGCAGTGTACACTTTCAGAAAAAAAATCATTTTGTGAATGGAACACATTTTTAATTTCAGACAAAACTTCATGTGTCAGAAGCATATTTCTATGTTATAGAAAAACATATTTAAGCTTAAATATGGGTTTGAATTTCTTGTTGCCATTTTAATTCCAATATTTTGCCTTTGAAGCTTGCAGATTTAGACTTTACAGAATACTTTACAAAATAGAAATTTCAGTTTGTTACAGTTCTAGTCAGAATGTATTTCCAGGTTCTTCAGAACCTGCTTCAAGAGGAGATTGCAGTCCCTGCAAGGGATCTTGTCAGTTTCTAGACATCTTAATATTGTACAGCTATTATACATTTTTTTAAGACATACTGGTTGGAAGTTCTTTAACACTGGGAATAAAAATGTAAGGAAATACCAATTGATAACCTCTCTCTGACTTAGCTGGAAAGCCTCCCTGCATTTCTGGCAGGCTGTGCAATAACTGGCAGTTATGACTACTTGGCAAAAGACAGGATTGTAACGTTTTCAATATAAGGACAGGATGCACCTTTCTCTGGCTTAGCCCTCCTCCAGCAGCAGCCATTTAAAACTTTCTTTTTTTCCAGCTCTGAATTACTTTTTGTAACAGTGGTGCTCACACTTTATTCTGCATCACCTGCACAAATCAAGCTCTGTACTGAACTTCGAAAAGTAAAAGGCAGACTAACACCCCTGAGACATGCACACAAACACAGAACAACTTTCCGTTTCCTTTGTTTGACACTATTTCAAACTGCAGACAGCTGCTGTTCTGCTGCAAGTCAATCTATATTCAAATCCTATGTGAACTATTAGTGTGGCTTTTAGAATCATTCAGTACATCGTGTGAATCACTTTTTTGGCAGAATCCACAAATAAACATGGCAAAAGTACTGAATGTACATTTACCTTGACATCTCACAGTTCATTTTTTTTAACCTGTACACGTTGAATTATAATAATAACCTGTAAACTAGAGACTTCAAAATGTCCAGAAAAAGCCATGTGGCATACATGATATTACCACCAGTTACAGGATAAGACTGTAACAGTCAAGACACTAAAAAAGCCAACTTATTTCATTACGAAACCTAGTACTAACTATATTTGGAGCTAACCCCAAATAATTTATAACAGTATTAACACTTGTGGTGAAAAGACTGTTATAATCATGCTTGACTAGTAAAATTCAAGCCTGGATTAGGCCTCAGGGGTCTACTAAAACTAAAGCTTGAATAGGAAAAAATCTAGTTTATTACAGAAACAGAATGTAATCACCCAATTAGAATCTGTGCAATAAACATTTGTGCAGAAATATACACAGATTGATGTGCACATGAGTTTTTATGAAACAAAATTCTAATCAAAGAACATTAAAATGATTGCAAGGTTGAGTACTCAAATGTAAGGCCATTCCAGAGGCTGACTCTACAACTTTTCCATAGATCCTTTTGCATATACAGTATGATTATGTCTTTGACTGCATGCTGGTTTTTTTCTGCATAATCTCCAATTTATTTCGGGCTCCCGATGGATACTACACACTTGAATGGGTAATAATTCAATGTTTTGCTTTCTCTTTGTTGTTCAACATGTGGCTCCATGCAATACCTACAGCATACTATTCACATCCTGCTTTAAAGACATAGTTATTAATTTCTTCTAAGAGTGACTACTTTTCTCAGAGCTACTTCTCTGGTGCTTCTTTCTACACTTCATATGATTTTCTGAAAATTTCACTTATTCTCACAACAGCCTTTACACTACTGCCTGTTACAATTGTAGCACAGAGAGATCAAGATCAAGGCATCCATTATTTCCCGAGGGTCAGGATGAAACACTTAAGACCTGATTTTCAAGGTTCTGAGCATCTGTCTCTTAGGTTAGGAATCTTAAAATGAGGAACATACAATCACACCTAGAAAAAATCTGCTTTATTCACCTGTCAGGTGTAAGACAGGAACTTGATGTCAGTGGCTGGCTTGGAATATAATACCTCAGAGCAAGTGGCAACTCTTTCTATCCTGAAATTATCCCTATTCCTCTGCATTCCTTTGCCTACTTAGAGCATGTTTTCCAAGTTCTGCAACAAGTGATGTAGTAGTCAGTTTAAAAAAAAAAAAACATGCTTTGTTTTCATTACTCAGAATTAATGAATTCCCAGAGTAGGCACATCCCCCTCTTTGTCTGAAGTGTAAACATCAAAAAAAACCCTTAAAAGTATGTTGGGAGTGGAAGGTGCTGAAGCTGCAGAAGCATTCAGTGTTGTCATTTCTAAATATTAAGCTCTGCTTTCATCACTTTAGTTGTGTCCTTATTTCTACAACTTATTGCTCAGTTGTCTAGTTTTATTTTAAAAGCAGAGAGCAAGAAAAAGCCCCAAATACTGATATTTTACTCAATTTTTTTGTTCCAATATAAGCTATTTGGGGAGATTTTAGATCTCCCACATAGTTTTTCTACTTAAGGCAGCAGAGTAAGTAGCAGCACTAGCAGACAGGTGACTGTTGGATCACCACCAACTGAAACATCAGTCCAGAATCTGCTGGAGGCTTTTACAGACTCTTATAGCTAGCAGAAGAATGTGTTCTGCAACCCTGGAAGTAATCCCAAGACACTGACCATCAGAGGAACAGACCCTTCTGTCTGATCTTTACAGGTCTGAACCTTTTCTCCCTTCTTACAAACCATTCTTTTCCAACTCCCGGAAAAGCTGGCAGCCTACAGCTTGGACAGGTGCACTCTTCACTGCGTTAAGAATTGGCTGGAGTTACTGCCCTTACTAATTCATCATCCAAAGTGTTCAAAACTATCCTATGCCAGAACTAGTCCTGACCTGACAGGTCTATGCTCCTCCTTTCTTCACTTGCTCCCTGTTTTGCTCCTAGAAATGCCTTAGTCCCTTTCTTCATGCCCATGTTCACCCTTTATCCCGGTCTCCTCCCCATCTGCAGATTCTGTCACGTGCTCTCTCTCTCCATTCACTTGGTAGATACTGATTTTTATTCAATTAATTTCTGATGGGATTTTCCTTGAGGCAGGGTCTAATATGTAAAATTTAAACCTAAATAGGACATGTATGCAGAATAACTAGTCATCGGGTCTACTAATGCTAAATGCCAGGCATCTAATGGTAAATTACTGGCCATGAGTACAATACTGTCAAAACTCCCTGTATAAAAAAAAATTCAGAGTTAAACATTTGGATTTGAGCACACTTGGCAAGTATTATGATCTGTAAACTCAATCTAAATTTTGAAACTAGATATAAAATTCAGTGCTATCATGCATTATATGGGCCTTATGCTGTTTAAGAACTTGTTACATTATTAAGGATTTTCTAGGGTGAGATGAATTATTTCTGATGAATAGCAAAGTTTCACAGGTAATCCTGTTGTGAAAAGAATCCATGAATGAAGAGAAGTCAATCAAATATTTAAGGAATAAAGCACATCACAATAAATGTCTTTCTACAGTACATTTAGTAATTTATACTGACAAGTTCAAAATTTTATGCTTCAGTTTCAATGTATCACACATTACATTGAAAAAATAGTAAAACACTACTTTAGCCAGAAGACACTATACTGGAAAAATATTTCTGCTGCCTGCAAAGAACAGCATATCGCTTAGTCGTTAGAAAAGAAATTGGACATGAAATTCTCATGACCTTTAAAAAACATGTCAATAACTGCAATTCCTCTAATAAAATATTACAATTGAGTTTATCATAAGTCTAAATTAATCCTTCTTAAAATTGCATTATTCTTTCGGTGGTGAATTATATCTGGGACACAAGTAAATTTTTTTACAATATTTGTAGTGACTTAAGAGGTTTCTGAAACATTATTTTACTTTACTGCAAAGTAGTAAGTAGGTAGAGAATAAAAATAAATAAAACAAGTTTAAAAGGCAGGTTAACTGCATTTGTCTACAAAAAATCTAATGCACTGAAAAAATTACGTTAAACAGAATTAATTATTAAATTAAGAATACTAAATAGGATTGCCAGTTCTGGAATGTGTTAAACACCAGCGATCTGAACTTGTATTTGGTAATAGTTAAAATAATTCCTTTCATCTGCCCAGGGAATTGGTTAAGTCACCATTTCTGCACGTATTTAAAAGATGTTTAGGTGTGGCACTTGGGGACATGGTTTAGTGGCAGAGTTCAGTGCTGGGTTAAGAGTTGGACTTGGTGATCTTAAATGTCTTTTCAAACCTAAATGATTCTATGTTCTCCAAAGATAAAATATTAAGTTCACAAATTCAAATAATATATATGAGGTACCGGTCATCAAAGTGGTTAACTAGTACACATCCACAAGGGAATGTCCCGCTGGAACAAAGTGAACCAAGCGGCTGCCATCTTCTGTCATTCTCTCTGCAAAATATGCACATTTTGTCCATATTTCACAGTTATGTGGTAACATAAAGGGTCTGAGATTGCATGTGCTTTGCTTAGCCCTGCCTGACCTCTTTCTCACTTTTGGGTTACTTTTCTGGGACCTTAACTTTGAGATCTCAGTCAAGCTCCCACTGTGATTCCCTCTCCTGTGGGCACAGATGTAGTCTTAGTCTTCCTAATCTGAATTCAGTACTTCAAAGAAGGCTTATAAACACAATCTGATATATCCTGTAATATCCTACTAATATTGTTTCCTGATGCATGTTGTCTGGAACCTTACACTAAGGGACATGAATCCCAATGTCTCAGTTCCTGTGTCCCTAGCACTCCTGTGTGTGGTGAGAGCTGCAGATGCAGTGAGTACACAGCTGTTGCAGTGTTTAGTGGAATTGCTCTCAACAATTACAAAAATGCCAAAAAATCTAATATATCCAAATAGAAATTTCTGAAGACTTGACTGCTTGTTCTTCTGGTCTTGGCCCATAAACTGAATACCTGTTTCTCAGTCTTCCTGTTTCCTCTCACAGCCTCTATCTTCACATAGCCACTTGGCATCAATATGTTTCTCCCTTCCCCTTTTTTTCCCTTGACTCCAAGCCTACTCCCATCAGAGGATTGAGGAATTACCCAGAGTAGATCATAGCACGGGAAGTGAAAAAAAACCATAAAGGAGACAGGGTTCCTGATCTTTCCATACGCATCAGGCTGCCAGGTTGTCAGGCTTCATATAGTGATAAAGTTAATTATGTAGAAGTCTGAACAGTTCCCAAGTGTCTACTTTCTAAATCTTTCTTTGAAGTTTGTATCTACAGTATTAGTTCACTATGAAGAAGGTATTTTGGAAAGAAAGAGATCTTAAATCTGTGTTTCTGAACATACATTACATATAGAAGGATAGATCCATTTTATACTCCTACCCATATATTCACGTGAAGAATTTTCTCTTCTCTTACTCAGGCTTTGAACTCAGCTTTTCTTTTTTTACTATTTAGGGGGAGGAAGGTCAGAATCACAAGGCTGAAAATTAATCCTAAACAAACCAGATTATTCATCATAAATTGGTCAGACACTTACATGATCTGATCACTTGTTTATCTTAGACCAAAAGTCTCCAAGTGACTTTAAACATTGGTCTTCCACATAACACCAGGATGAGCAAAACCAGCAGCTTCAGATGTTTTTTTCTAACATGAGATTTAGATCTCGTTAATAAAATCCTATGAAGCTGTTCAAGGCATTCCTGCCTTAGCACTTTCAGCTGCAAGGAGAGCAATAATTCCCCATCAATGTTTTTTAAAAACAGTTAAATGTCATTAATAAATTACTGAGAACCCCAGCATGGAGAGAAATTGGACTGGTGCTAAAATAAAACAAAAAGATTTATTATAATTAAAATCCTCCTCACTCAGCAACATTACAATATTTAACACGTTGATACCAAGGGGGCCAAGGTTACAATACCATAGTAAAAGATGACCTTTACATGTCTCTATGTACAAAAAATAAGCAGGCAAAATGCAAAACAGCACTTTATCTATAACAGTATTTTATCTATATTAGGCATTTCTTTAGTGTAGCTTTCTCTTATGCCTTCAGATTCTTTGTATTCCCATATATCTGCATAGAATGCACTTTCTAAACTTTCTAAAGTCAAGCTATCTTCATTAGGAGGGAAGTAAAAAGCCAAAATGACAATATTAAGCAAAAAACAAACAAACAAAAAAAAACCACCTTCAAATTACTTCACACTCAATCTCAAAGGTATTTAAGAGATGGCTTCAGGTAGACATTTTTACTAGCATTACTGTCATTTATTTTGTTCCAGAAATAGAGTATAGTTTTCATTATGGAACCTCCCTAAAATCCCCTGGTTACTCAGTTACTATTCAGAGTCTTTGTTTCTACTGTTTGCTTCTGCAGACATCAATCCTAGGGAACTTCAGCAGTGAAAAAGATCAAGCATGAAGGCTTTGGAATTTGTGAGGCTTTTTCTCACAGCTTTGTGACAAGCTACATCTTCCTCACAAAGCAAAAATTCTATCTAGTGTAGTAACACTACTACATTCTGGTTTATGTTTCTAAGACAATATTTGTTACAATTTTTCTCTCTTGCAATTTAATGTAGGCCTGCGAAAATCTCAAACCATCTGGAGACTGACATCTTCTAATTTCAGTCAGACATTACAATTCTAAATGAAGACAAAAGATATTTAGTTGCTATAATTACACAGAAAGAAAAAAGTAGCGTGACAGCAGAGCATTAACTGAGTAAAGGTAAGATTTTCATACAACAGGAAAACCCAGCCTGACTCGTTTGAGTTTCGATACCAAACAGTTCCTGGAAAAGACACAGTGTAAGTAGTTCAGGTGCTGTGACAGGCTGCCCTTACCTTCCATCTGCTGTCCACATGCCTAAATATTTCCTGAGGCAGGTAATGAAAGCCATGATCAGAGTTAACCATACAACCCAGATTAAAATCAGTGTTACATTAGTTCAGATTTTTTTCCTCACTCTGAAGTCCTATTGGGTGACTCTAAGAAAGCCAAGAATCTGTCTAACTGTGCTGTGGGGAAGCAACTAATAAGATACAGAGGAGATAGTAGTTAGCTGCTTCATTCACAGTGAGACGTATGTTAAGTACACAGCTATCTTCAGGAACTGGTCCAGGATCCCATTCATGCTAGACCTTTTGCAGACTGCTGAAGCCAAGCTCCCTGTTGCTCTTCCCTTCCTCACTCTTTGCCTTTTATAGTCCCAGATGCATGGTTCCCAGTTCTGGATGGGGTGGACCACATTCCCCTCCTTCTCGGATGGCCACCAGGATAACTAGGGCAATGGAGTACACTAAAGATTCAAGACCATGAGAGCTGAAGAAAGCCCAGAGCTGAGGTCTTTCAGCTGAGACAGAAACTCCATTATCTCATCTGAAGTAACTGTGGCTCCCATTCTTCTCTGCCAAACTGCACTTATTCAGGGGTATGAGTACTAGGGCTATTGACAAACATTGACTATGACTAGTTCTGAATTCACACTAAATTCTCTCAGGAACTTGATGACTTCAAATCTCATGCATATTGCCTTGAATGGGAAATTGACCCTGTCCCAACATGAAGTATTTTTACAGGTCTAAAATGAGGAACATGCAGTAATGGCCTGCCTCACTGCCAATAACAGTAGAATTCCAGTGAAGACAGAGTGTATTTTCATACTTGATATTTCTGTATTCCCTTTTTTCAGTCTTATATTGTTAACAGAAATGTTTTATATATGAACAAGTAGTCTTTGAGAAAATGAAAAATGGTTAACAAGAGTCTGTCTTAGGTCTTCTTTCGGAATCTAAAGCAAACATGTATTAACAAAGCCCATATTCAGACATGTTCAGGCACCATCATGTATTAAAGGAACACCACATAATATCTGCTGCTTAACCAAAATCCCAATATATAGGTGGGCATTGTTGGCACCACCCAGTACCTACACTGCGGTAAACCACTGCTAAAAGCACTTTCTATTGATTGTTTCTTCTAAGAAAAGGATGTGAAAGTAGTAAGACAAATTTAGGCAACAGAAAGCTGAAGGCAATAATCTGACCGAAAAAAAAAAGAAAGAAATTCACGATGGAACACTAACAAAGTGAAAACACAAGGTGCATAATACATCACCAATCTGGAAATAAACAAGGAGGATTTCTGCTGTTTTTCCAAGCTTTCAGGCAACCACAACTAGTTGTCAAAAAAAGAATAAATCTTGTATGAAGCAGGTATAGTAAGAGACAGAAATGAAGTGCTGTCCTATGCTGGCTTTATCAGTAAGAAACTTGGAGTCCTACTCTGCCCTTGCTTGCATGCTTACTGCTCCTACTGATTTCTGTGTGTGGTGAGTACATGTATCCAAGAATATTTGGTCTTTTGTGCTCATAAGAGAAGACAGGATGACAGAATTGCTGAACTGAGACCTAGTATGGCCTAGTAATCTGATTCTAAATCCAGTGTGAATAAAGCACTTGAATTGCTGAAGCTTCACCTACGCACATCAACCTTCACTTTCCCCTCCTCCCCACTCCCAGCAACGATGTGGATGTTGTTAAAAGTGTTAGTGTTGGAAGGTCCTAAAGCATTAAAAAGCTAATTTTGTGTTAGTAAATGGTGCTGGATTTACAGCTCTTGAGGATAAACTGCTTTAAAATGGGTAAATAATTTAACGTTTATACAGTGCCTTTCATCCTGAAGATTTGCTACAACGTGCTTATCAAACTGTACACATTTGGTGGCACTGAAATACAGCCAATTTGGTGTGCAGCCCAGTGCACAACAAAGCAAGATGAGAAGGAAGGTAGTTAACTATGTACACCAGGGAAAACTTACTCTTGAAACCTTTTTTTGGAAATGTAGTGTCCATATTGACCAGAGGGAACTGTGCATTTCAAAGTTTCAGTCCCCAGGCTGTCACAAAGATGACTACAAAACAGATTTTCATTTTTCCTCTCTCATTCAGCTTTCTCAATTTATACTAAGATGCCTTGTTGCTGCCAATCAGCTTTCATTTGTTCCCCAGTACAAAATATCTTTAATTCTGGATTGATATTTACAGTAGGCACAGGGCATTCCTGTTCTGTAGCCCATTCAATATGCCATTTCTCACCTGAGACTGTAAGCAAAAAAACATAGGAAATGAGAGTGAGTTTTGTGACTCTGGGCCTGAACTAGCAAAATTCAATGATCAAATACCCTAATGTCATACTAACGCAAAAGATTAACATAATTTGACTTACTTTGAATCTGCTATAATACCCCCAAAGTTGCACAGAAATGTGAACATGCACACATGCACATACAAATACACACACACATATTTAAGATACTTACATTTTTAAGAAAGCATGAACATATACACAACACAAAGTAGATGTAAGTCACAAACTGCCAGAAAGACAATAAAAACAAATGCACAATCCAAACAGGACCAGGCTGCAGTCTACCAGAATGATCCAAGATAAAGAATATAGAAACTAGGACTGAAATTAGAGGGCTGTTTAGAATGTACAGGAGTCGATGCAGAGGGGCTCATAGCCATTCTCAGTAAGATTCACTTGCAGAAAGAACTCTCCTAGTCCACACTTCTCTGATTCACTTTTACAATATTCCACCTTTTGTTTCTTCCCTTTCAAATCTTTGTGGTACTTGTATGAAAGTTTCTCAATTTTTGCTGCATGGACTGCATGGGAAAAGTACAAAGCAGGCCTCTGAGCAAGGGTGCACATTTCTTTCCTCATTCTTCCTTTTGTGACTCATAGATACTTAAGTGCAACCATGAGTGCCAGTCTAAGAAAGACCTTTGTTAATAACTCTGTTGAAAGATATTTGGTGTGTGGGGGTGAGCTACATTCTTGAAAGATATTTGGTGTGTGGGGGTGAGCTACATTCTTGACCATTACCGACAGCTGAAAGCAAACATCTGCAGGTGTTAGTTCTTTAACATCTTGGATAATGATGAAAGAAATCATCTAGGGATAGAGCCTCAGACTATCAAAAGTTATTTATAGTAATTTGATTAGCCAGGGAGCCTTCAGAGACACTACTTTACCACCCTCGAATAAACCTCCCAGTCATTCATTAAAATTAATACACATTAAAAAAATCCATTTAAATGACAACGTTGTATTTGAGATATTAAGAATTAATACAATCATATATTTTACAAGTAAAAGATATTAATGTGGCTTTTTAGGAGCTCAAACAAGATAGCAGCTATCTAATATTATCAAGAAAATTCTGTTTTTATTTGCAAACTTATTTATGTTTTATAAGCTTGAGGAATTTCAGAAGAGTCATTACTTGGCAGCTGACTATTTGACATTCACACAAAATATGCTCAGCTTGAAAATTTTCTTAGCTACTTGAAAACAGTGAGGTCCAGCCATACTCCTCTCCAGAAATATGTTGTCCTAATGTGAAAGCACACACAAGCAGGATATCAAGTCTACTCATCACTAATGTAGCTGTTGATGAAACCATCTGTGATCACAACATACTCCAGAAATCTTCTTCTGACGCAGCCTAGTTACAAGTAAAAAATCCTCAAACTGATTTCTGCTCGGAAACTTCCACAGGTGTGACCTGCTGAGTGCACCATCACCAGTATTTTCAGACTCTTACAGTCCAGTAAGGACTTTTAAGGAAAATCCACATCTGCTGCTGATGCCTGAAAAATTTAGTCATCAGTGTCGCCATGGGCCATGCTTTTGATAAACTGAAAACAGGAGTTTAACTTTTTCAAGCTCTGTGACCCACAAATGTATATTGAAAGCTTAAAAATCTGACCCTGAAGTGTTTTGAATGCCAATGAAAATAATTTTTCATTGGCCAGAGCTAAGTCAAGAACAAAACGTATTTTCACAAATATTTATTTGAATCTCAAAGTACACTAAACTTTACTGCATCTTTTTCCTTCTCCAGAATAGTTAAGAGTACCAGTATAAACAGGAAGGATGCTGATAATCTGGGATTTTTTTGTTTCAATGCACAGACTGTGTGATCGCACAGTTGCATCAAGCACTACAGAAATTGTTAGTAACCCAGATACGTAAAATAAAGAGCACAAGATTTCAGCTCTTAGCATTATCTGGTCAAAGTATACATCACTTGATCAGGGTCTTTGATCATCAGATTTGGGGACTGGATAGAATTACAGCCTCAGTTATGTCAGGGCCGGCCTCCAAGGTCCAACTTCCCATAGCACGATGACTCCTGCAGGCACACATGAAGGTAGCTATGACACTGGCAATGCCTTTGATCTCTTTCCCTCTGTGGCGTACTAGTTTTTCCATTTGGGTTTTTGTGGTCTTTTAAATTTTGATCTTCAATCCTTTAAGTGTTGGAATTGATATAAGATACAGGAAAATGCTTTGTGGTGAGTTTTGTATGGGGCAGATGTTTTGTGGACCATCATGATCTGTATAGCTGCTTGATTCCTACCTGCTGATGTAGAGCACTGAACTTAAAGACCTACTTAGCAGTCTTCTATGACCTTCTGTTCCTATCAATTTTCACATTAATTTTATTACTGTTGTTTGAATGTATTCTTAAATGTTAACATTTATTCCAAGAACACTATGGCCTATGAAATATTATGCTGTTCTAGTGATATTGTATGTTTAAAGGGATAGTGATATAGTACATTTCAAAGGAGGAGGAGGTTTCTCTACACCAATTTAAAATACTTGTGCTTCTTAAGCAACCTGTTTGTATCAAACAAAACTTGACTACTTAGAAATCGAACACTGTATTTAGTTTAGGAATAGATTTTTGTGGATAATGTTGATCATTTTTTAAAAGCGTATTTTTAAATTCCATGTCTTGAGATGAAAAGTTGAAATTTTTCCTTCATCTATCCACTATCTTAATGAACTAGTTTGAATTAAAAATTCATTACAACCTTGAAAATAGATTTAGTCAGGTTGTGTTTATTCTTCAATAGAAACAAAGATTTCAATACAAACCAAATGCTCCAATACAGCAATGTCTTCATGTTTTCACATGTGGTAACTGCAACAACATCTAATAACTTTCATGAAACCTATTTCAAGTGATTAGCTCTCTAGCTATTCTGTCAGTCAGTCTGTCAGTACCAGAGTTTATGACACCAGCAGAGATGGCAATAATATGCAAAATTGATAAAGAAGTACTTTGATCTTCGGCATTGTTATTAAAAATGTAAATGTCCAATTTGCACAAAGAATATAAGCAGCAATAGATGATAATTAGTTTTGCCTCAAACTGTTCGCCTTTTATTCAAATGTAATGACAACTATTTTGGCATCAAGGCAGCATAAACACTTGACTTTTTGAAGAGCACCATATGGATTTTGTATCCTCAGAAGACAAGGCAATGGCTAAGAAGTACATCTCCAAGGTCACATGCACTTCCATAAACATTACATTGTAGTGTTTCAGGGGAATGAATAAAGGAGCCCAGATAATTAAATAAAGCAAATGCATTCATAAATGAAACATTAGGTGCATACAAGTGGATCAGCTTTGTCAGACGTCAAGTAATTTTCATCATCAACAACATGAACATTTCAAAGATCACATCAATTTGCAACAAAGATTTTAAAACGAAAATCCAGAAGAGTAAAACAAGAGTTTTCTCTGTACTCTTGATTTACTTTTGCCTATAGAAAGAAAAGTATTTAGCCCTTTAAGAAACTATCCTATATTAGATGTTGCATCATCAAAAGACCTCTCCAGATGGCAGAATACATCCCTCACACACTTTTCACCAAAATATAGACACCAACTTGGAAAAGAAAGGACAGAGAATACCTTGAGTCACTTATTTTCTTGTTTTATCCTCCTCCTCCCAGAACCAAAATTTTGGTCAAAATTACAGTAGAAAATTTCTTCTACTCAGGTACATTCAGAGGAGAATTTGAGTATCACAAGAGACAAATTACTTGACCACAAAGGCAGAAGTAACAGAAACAACAATGAGCATAAGATCAACTAATGACTAACAGAATTTCTGTGACAAATTCAAAATCTAAGAAAAACAGAAGATTATAAAACTAGGTAGATTAGCAAAATATAAGTGATTAATGTAATATGGGCACAAAAATTGGAAATTAAATCCTTGTCTAGCTCTGGTAAAGGAAATATTAAAGGCAGTCTACAATGCACTGGCTGGACTCAACCATGAATATTGCATACAGTTCTGGCCAATCACACCCTCAAAAGTCAAACTGGAAGTGACTCCTGCACACCTACTTTTGTTATACATGTATAATAAAAGGAGATAGATAGATAGATAGATAGATAGATAGATAGATAGATGATGGATGGAAGGATGGATGGATGGATGGATGGATAGATGGATGGATGGTTAAAAAGAACAATATGGTCAAGTACTATATCCAATGTTTTTGACAGAATTGTACGTAGCTAACATGTTTTTGAATCATACTGATTTTTCTTCTCCTTGTTCTACTTCCTCCCATGATTTACCTCAACTCTTTGTGGTTCTGTAATTTTTCAGAGATATATGATCCTCTTTGTACCAGAACAAAACAGAATGCCTTATAAAGAAAACCAGTTCTAAAAGAAATTTGTGAACAGAACCTGATACCCAAATTACAGGTGTGGAGCAGAGTTAAAAAAGCTACCTGTATTAGAATATCACTGCACATTCATATACAGTTCAAGTACTTTGTCACGTGTAGAATCAGGCAGACAATGAAGCATCTACTTGCACACTTATACCTCCCACAACTTAAACATTTGTTTTAAGTGAGAAGAGGGAGGGATGTCTAGTTTTTACAGCTCTGAAGAACTTACACTATGATACAGAGAACACCAAGAATACTTCCACCAGGAGCACAGCTTCCCACAGAAACTTATCTGGTATTTAAAGGTCAAGAAAAGCAAACCCTGGTTCTCCACAAATTCTTTGCTGAATCAATTAAAAAAAGAGAAAAAAAAAAATAAAAAAGGACAGAAAGCCCAATGATTTCCATCAGGGTATCTGTGAAACTCAAATAATCATCCTCTGGAAAAGTGCAGTCCCTCGAGTAAAGATAAAGAACGACATCCCTATGGCTAAAGGTTTATTAACAAAGACATTATTCCTGCTTCTTGCAACTACAGCTGTTTTCAACCTCTTATTCTACTTATTTGAAGAAAGACCACTATCTTTAAACCTAGTAGAATTAGAAAATAAAGGCTCTGGGAAGACGATCAACAGTATCAACCTCCACAGATGTCATTGTAAGTATCTGTTCCTGTCAAAGACATCTCCTTGGTGTGAATACTCTTATGTATGACTCCTTAAAGACACTGACTGGAATCCTTCAATGAAACAAATCATCTCATGATGCTGTGTGATGCCAAACATAGGAACTAGGAGAAAATAATATTATGGGCAGTGTTCAAAACAAATTTTGCAAAGACCTATCTATTAAAAGCTCCACTAAAACCAAACCAAACCAAACCACACCAACAAAAAAAACCCCCCCCCCCCCA